>CM022950.1:3931046-5131046 GCA_012931725.1 Litsea cubeba | reverse complement strand
AGGTACACTTCTCGTCTGTGGTTTTGATGCTAAGGTTTTGTTTGACCCTGGCTCTACTCACTCATTCCTATCTCCAAAATTTGCTAAGTTGATTGATATGCATGCTAGAGAGTTGAGTTTCATTTTGACTGTGACTACCCCTTTAGGTAAGGAAGTTGTTTGTAGAACTTTTTACCCTAGTTGTCCAGTCGTGATAGGAGAAGTAGTATTACCGACAGATCTCATTTTGTTGGAGATGCAGGATTTTGATGTCATCCTAGGGATGGATTGGTTAGCAGGATACCATGCTATTATGGATTGTTTCCATAAGACTTTAATTTTTAAGTTAGAGGAGACCCAAGCAGGGGTGTTGTTTCAGGGAGAGAGGAGTAATTCTGGTGCAGGATTTATTTCAGCGTTAAAGGCTGATAGACTTCTAAAAAGTGGTTGTGAGGGTTATTTGGCGTTTATCACGGAGGATAAATGGTCCCCAGGGGTGGAGGAGATCCCAATTGTTTGTGAGTTTCCGGATGTTTTTCCGGAGGAGATACCTGGATTGCCACCCATTAGAGAGATAGACTTCACTATTGAGTTGTTACCGGGGACTGCTCTGATATCTATCGCACCTTACAGAATGGCCCCGGCAGAATTGGGAGAGTTGAAGATGCAATTGCAAGAACTTTTGAACAAAGGTTTTGTGAGACCTAGTGTGTCACCGTGGGGAGCACCGGTTTTGTTTGTAAAGAAGAAGGATGGCTCTATGAGAATGTGTATTGACTATAGAAGATTGAACCAAGTGACCATCAAAAACAAATATCCATTGCCAAGGATAGATGAATTGTTTGATCAGTTGCAAGGAGCTGCTTATTTTTCGAAGATTGATTTGAGGTCAGGCTACCATCAGTTGAGAGTTAGAGATTCAGATGTACCAAAAACAGCCTTTCGGACAAGATATGGACATTATGAGTTTCTAGTGATGCCATTTGGTTTGACTAATGCACTGGCAGTTTTCATGGCATTAATGAACAAAATATTTGCGGAGTATTTGGATCAGTTTACAGTGGTGTTTATTGATGATATTTTAGTGTATTCCAAGACCAAAGAAGAGCATGAGGGACATTTGAGGATAGCACTCCAGCTCTTGAGGGAGAATCAGTTGTTTGCAAAACTTAGTAAGTGTGAATTTTGGTTGGACCAAGTCACATTTTTGGGTCATATTATCTCCAAGGAAGGATTATCAGTGGACCCGTCCAAGATTGAGGCAGTCATGAATTGGGATAGACCGAAGAATGCATCAGAAATCAGGAGTTTTCTTGGATTGGCAGGATATTATCGGAGGTTTGTACAAGGATTTTCGTCGATTGCGTCACCTTTGACGAAGTTGACAAGGAAGAATGCACCATATGTTTGGACATACAAGTGTGAGGCTAGTTTCCAAGAGCTGAAGAAGAGATTGACTACAGCTCCAGTCCTCACTTTGCCATCTGGGAGCGGCGGTTTTACCATTTTTACCGATGCTTCTAGTGTTGGGCTTGGATGCGTGCTAATGCAAGATGGGAAGGTAGTTGCATATGGGTCACGGCAGTTGAAAGATCATGAGAAGAACTATGCAACACATGATCTCGAGTTAGCCGCAGTTGTTTTAGCTTTGAAGATGTGGAGACACTACCTCTATGGAGAGAAGTTTGAGGTTCACTCCGATCACCGTGTCTACAGTACTTGTTTTCTCAGAAGGAGTTGAACATGAGGCAGAGGAGATGGATGGAATATATTAAAGACTATGATTTTCCAATTAAGTATCACCCGGGGAAAGCGAATATAGTTGCAGATGCCTCGAGCAGAAAGTCAGTGAGCATGGCAAGTCTTCGGGGGACTTATGTGGTACAACAGTTGGAGGAGATGAGAGTAGATTTTCAGCCACTAAGAGAGGGTGTCATGTTAGCAAACATGTCAGTGTCAGAGCCTTCGTTCATTCAGAAGATCAAAGAGAGTCAGTTACAAGACCCAGAATTGGCTAAGATTTCTGAACACTTAGCAGATCGTCCGGACTTTCGTGTTGTAGGTGGAGTTTTGTATTACCGAGACCGTCTGTGTGTGCCTAACTTGGAGGACTTGAGGAATGATATCATGTCTGAGGCTCACAATACCAAGTATTCCATACACCCGGGCAGTACGAAAATGTACCAGAATTTGAAGGGCAGATTTTGGTGGAATAATATGAAAAGAGAGATAGCAGCTTTCGTCTCTAGATGTTTGACATGTCAGTTGATCAAGGCAGAACATCAGAAGCCTCCAGGGTTATTACGACCATTAGAGATTCCGGAATGGAAATGGGAGCACATTACCATGGACTTCATATCGGGTTTACCGAAGACTAGTAAGGGCAATGATGCTATTTGGGTCATAGTAGACCGTCTCACCAAGTCAGCTCATTTCCTACCGATGAAGACTGGGAAGAAGATGCATATGTTACCTTTGGCACAGTTGTTTGTCACAGAAATTGTCAGTCGTCATGGACAGCCAGTTTCCATCACATCCGATAGAGACAGCAGATTTGTCTCAAGATTTTGGAAGACATTGCATGAGTCTATGGGTACGAAGTTACAGTTCAGCACAGCCTATCACCCACAGACCGACGGTCAGTCAGAAAGGACAATTCAGACACTTGAGGATATGCTTCGAGCTTGTGTGTTAGATTTCAAGACTCAGTGGGATGAAGCCTTACCGTTGTGTGAGTTCGCTTACAACAACAGTTTCCACTCGAGTATCGGTATGGCACCTTTTGAGGCTTTGTATGGCAGAAGGTGTAGAACACCTGTTTGTTGGGAAGAAGTTGGTACTCGCAGTTTCCATGGACCGACCATTGTTAGTGAGACAAGTGACAAGGTCAAGTTGATCCAAGAACGTCTGAAAGTGGCTCAGAGTAGACAGAAGAGTTATGCAGACTCTCACAGAAGGGATTTACAATTTAAAGAAGGAGATAAGGTTTTCTTGAAAGTGTCACCTACTCGTGGAACTTTGAGGTTTGGACAGAAGGGCAAACTGTCCAGGAGGTACATTGGACCGTATGACATTGTGAGTAGGATTGGTGATGTGGCTTATAGGTTAGCCTTACCACCTGAGCTTTCCGGAGTACACAATGTTTTCCATGTGTCTATGTTGAAGAAGTACGTTCCTGACAGACTGCACATACTCCGTTATGAGCCGTTAGAAATCCGAGAAGATGCTACGTATGTTGAGAAGCCTAAGCAGATCATTGACACCAAGGAACAAGAATTGAGAACTCGGACTATTCAGTGGGTCAAGGTACTTTGGGAGAATCATGGACCGGAAGAAGCAACTTGGGAATTACGGGATCAAGTTCAGAAGAAGTACCCACATCTTCTACCGGAGGTGAGTTTTAATTTCCATTTGGAGGACCAAATGTCCTAAGGGGTGGAGGATGTAAGACCCCGACCCGAGAGACCTCGTTTAGAGTTGGTTGAGTTGTGTTTTAGTTTTAGAGTGTTTAGTGGTTTTTGGATTAGTTGGGGACTAGAATAGCTTTTATGATAGCTTTGGGGAATTTGGAGAGCCTTTTTATTTGTGGGACCCTTTGGGGGTTCTTGTTAGGAATTGTGTGAGATTGGGGGTTTACCGATGATTTCCAAGAATCGTGTTTTTAACCCCATTGGACTTATCTTGTTAATCCCTACAACTTTCATGTTGACATCGTTTTCATTTGAAGACCTTAAACCCGATTTTTCACTAATTGAGGGCAAAATGGTCTTTTTACCCAAAATCTGGACACCGATTTCAATGTCACCAAAATGTACAAAATATATACTTTTTGGAAACTAGAAATTTTGCCGATCGACTTTGTCTTCTTCGTCGAATTTGTTTGAAGCCCCGAAAACCATGTTTTGAGCCCGAAAAGTCTTTTAAGTTGTGGGCCCCACTCACACTTACTATATATAGAAAGCTTCTTCTTCATTTTTCCCATTTCTGGCAAAAACCCTGGAGGAGAAGAGAAATCCCAGCCCTAAGGGTTTTCCCTTACCCTTTTCTTGCCTCTTCATCTTCAATCCCCCACTAAGTTAGTGCTAATGGGAAATTAGAGGCTACAATCTTCTTCCTCATCTCAAGGGCTTCATCTTGACACCATTTTTGAAGAAAACCGCCCACTCCAAAACTTGCTTTGGACAACACCTTGCTTTTTGAAGAACTTCCTTGTAAGTGATCTTCCTAATAGTTTTATAATCTTGTTTGTTTAGCCCTAGGGTAGCTCTATTTCAATTATTGGAAGATTCCGTCTTGTCTTAATTGGATTTTGTTGATCTAGGGTTTGGATTTGGGGGTTTTGTGTATAGGTGTTTGATTGGGGGCCTAAGAGGTGATTAGAGCTCAAATTGATTTGCATTGGACCAAAGGCAAGTGGATGAAATGATTCTCATGTGTTTTATCATGTTTTCTGCAAAAATCTTGATTTGTCTTCATTAATGGTTTTAATGATTTATCATGTTTGATGGTTTAGTCTTATTGATTTTGAATGATGATTTGATGAGATAATGAGGCAAAGGAATGGCCCAATTATTCGTGAAGATATGTATGGAAGAAGGGGAAAGAAAGGAAATGGATAGGAGTTGGACAAGAGAAGAATTCAACCAAATGGGTTGAGATTCGCTACAGGACCGATCGATCGCCCATCAGGTCCGATCGATCGGACTGTAAATAACTGAGAGGGTTTGCAGGACCGATCGATCACCCAGCAGGTCCGATCGATCGGACTGTAAATAACTGAGAGGGTTTGCAGGACCGATCGATCGCCCATCAGGTCCGATCGATCGGACTGTAAATAACTGAGAGGGTTTGCAGGACCGATCGATCGCCCATCAGGTCCGATCGATCGGACTGTAAATAACTGGAAGCAAGTCAGGACCGATCGATCGGCCAAGGAGCCCGATCGATCGGACTGAAATGAGATGAACTGTAAAATAAGAGAATTGTGGGACCATTTTCCAGATTCATTCCAAGCCCATACTCAAGTCCAATTCAGCTCTATCCCTTATCTTCTTATTTGAAGGCATTGAACCTATAATGATGAATTTAAACCCATAAATGAATTGGGGTAAATTGCAAAGGGTTGTAGTGGGGAGGTATTATTTGGAGCCCCATTGTTATTTAGGGACTTGTAAGGCATTACGTGAAGTCCGGAGGAAGGGGAGACTCATCATGGAGATTCTATGAGATTTTCTAGATTGACCAATGTGTATAAGGACCCGGAATATCCTTAACTCTTAAAGAGTACCAAAATTTCATCATGATTGACATACGGGACCCTATTCGCACTGATTCAATTCTAGAAACCCCATTGTTAGCCTGTAAAGGTATGGAAAACTATTTGTATTCGATTTTCAACCAACCTCCTATTTTGGGATTTCAACCCATATGATACGACTAGACTATTTCAAGAGTACTAGAAGAGATGTGCTAGCTTTTGCTAACTGTATATGTCAACTTGAGATGAATGAGTATATTGTGCATCTTGGCACCCCCGTTTCTTACTGTACATATGATTTGATTTATCGTATTTGACCTATGAGTCGGCACCACTGAGCTTGGACGACCTCGTCGGTTTGATCTACCGACTTGGGGTTCCTTCCCCTCCTGATAGTCAGCTGCAGTCTGGAATGTGCAGAGTTTTTACCCGGTTCGCTACCGTGGTCCCGCAGAGTATATATATATGTATATTATAGTATTTATCATTGTCCCTCCTCACCTTGTGTGACTGAGGTCAATGATCCTGTTAGGGTATGCGCTCTTTTCACTTCGGTGAGAGAGGATATAGCTTTGTGTGGGTCGCCATCTTGACAGTTCCTTATCCTTGGTACCTCTACTGTTTTATATCGTTCATGTTATTGTTTAACAAATGATGCATTATTTCTTATGAAATTCATTATTTCTACGCAGGTTTTCTTAACTCTTGCATAGTATCATTGTTTTATCATTGTTATATCTTTTCACCCACCTGCCAGACCGTCGTGTCTGATCCATTTATTTTGGTACTCAGGTCCCGAGCTCATTGCCTTTGAGGAGGAGCCAGAGGAGGCGGTCGGTGAACCGCAACGAGTGATTGAGTGGCAAGCCGATGATGTCATGTAGACATTTGGCCTTGCCTTGAGAACGATACACTTTGGGAACTTATGATATCTTTATTTTCGGTTTCATTTGGTTGTACGGTCTTTGTTGACCGTTATTTTGGGGGCATTAATTAACTGATATTTTGTAAAGATACTTAACTTTACTTTTGGGGAAAATATGCTTGATCATTGCTCATCCTGATATCTTGTCATGGTAATCATAAATCAGTCTTGCTTATGGAATTGAATAGTACTAATATGGTTTGCTACACGCTTCCGCAATCTTGAAAATATGTTTGATATGGTTACATGTGAGATGATGTGTATAGACAATCCTCACCGCGGAACCCTGTGGGAAATCACGTGCACGGATAAATATTCTTTTAATTCCGTGTGCGTTTTAGCCAAAGAGATGCACGTGGCGCGGCATCACCCCACCACTGTCCCGACTCCCGGACTCGGATCCTCCCTTTCCCCTAGTTTCCCGGTCCGGGGTCGCGACAGGACTGGTATCAGAGCGGGACATGTTTCAGGCAATTAAAAGAAACTAGAAATCTTAAGTACGTGGCGAGGATTCGTTAGATACAGTTGACAACATGTGGATAGAAGACGATGGCTCCTTTCAGAGATATTATTTATGTTTTGGTGGATGTGCTAGATCTTTCAAATCATCAATCAGGCCACTAATCGCCCTTGATGGGACACACCTCCGGGGTAAATACCCAGGAGCCTTACTAATTGCAGTATGTCAGGATGGTGACCATGGTCTTTTTCCACTAGCATTTGCCATTGTAGAGTCTGAGTGCTATTCGACTTGGTCGTGGTTTATGGAAAATCTGGATTTAACCTTGGAACATGTACAAAATCTTACAATAGTGTCGGATAGAATGAAGGGACTCACCAATGCAGTGAAGGATGTAATTCCAACAGCAAAACACTGTTTCTGCTGCCGTCACATTTCACAAAATATTCAGGCGAAATTCAAGAATGATGGAATTGTCATGAAGTTTTGGTGCGCCGCGCGTTCAACGCGCATTTGTGAGTATGATAACTACATGGTAGAAATATTAGCAATTGATGTGGGGGCTCACGATTACATAAACGCCATCGGTCGCAAACATTGGGCAAATGCATTCGTAGAGGGTAAACGCTATGATATGCTAACTACGAATATTGCAGAGAGCACAAATAGCTTGTTGAAAGACATAAGAGAGCTACCCATCACACAACAGATAGAGTCGATACGGGCAAAGCTGATGGAATTTTATCAGAGCCGGCGTGAAAAAGGGCTAAACATGAATACAACAGTCACCCCATATGTTGATAAGATCATAACTCACGAGGCGGAAGTCTCACGGAGACTCCAATGTTGGCAGGCTGGAGAATTCGAATTCCAGGTATTGTCGCCAGAGTATACGGATGTGGTACACCTCGATAAGTTGAAATGCACATGCCGCAAATGGGAGATCCTTGGCATTCCATGTTCACATGCCCTTTGTGCTATCAAACTCAAGCGATATGATCCATATGACTTCTGTGAGCATTGGTTTACCAGTGAGTGTTATTGAGCAACTTATGCTGATGTCATCCATGCCACACGTGACGGAAAACAGTGGGATCCTAGAAGTGACGAGCGTGTGTTGCCGCCAGTAGCTCGCAGACAGCCTGGAAGGCCGAAAAAATGTCGGATAAGAACAGAGGACAGGATGAGGAAACAGGTTACATGCTCTCATTGCAAGAAGCGTGGTCATAATAGACAGACATGTAGAGAACCACCTCCAAGGGGATGAATATTATTTTTTGCAATTTGGTGTAAATATTTGTCTATGGTGGTACAACATATTGATGTCATTATTTTGGATGTATCTCTCGATAATAGTGTGAGAACATCAGGTGTATATATTGATGTATAGACACAAACCATTTACGAAGTTTCGTTATGATAACTTGAAAATCTTTTGTATACCTGCACCATCAACATGGAGTTTTTTTTGTTATCTATCAGTTCTTTGCGTATCATTGTCTCTCTACATTTTATTTTTTCAATTTGCTCCATGCAACTAGCTCTTTTCGTTTTTGTATTAACTCAGTGATATTATCAGTCTTTTTTTTTTTAAATTGTGGCAGGTCATCCTATAAGTTTTTTGTCTGGACAGAATTATAAATTTGATATGGTGGAAGACTGTGTTCTTGTGAAATCGACTGCTATTTGTTTAGCTTGACACATCCTTCAATGATTTTGTCCACTTGAATTGTTTCAAGCCGTCCCGATGCTTTGTTCCATTCGGCATTTACGTACTTATATCCCCTCTAATACTATATGGATTCTCGTATGTTTTGAGAATTGAACTCCCTGCTCGCATGATCGGCAAGAAACATCACAAATAAGACTGCAAACATGATGCTTATGAAATGGTTACAATGAATATAGCAAATAAAAGAGACATACGGTTGATCACTTGATGGCGACGATGTCCTTATTTCATTGATGCTTAAAGAGATTTCAAGTACGAAGATTCATAATCTAATTTCACAATACAATTTACTGTTTTTATTTTTCATTTCTTTTTCCTGTTTATGTCACTATTCATATTTGTGTCCCTATTAGCCCTCTTCTTTATACATGGCAATCTGTTCTAAGTCCATACCTGTCTGGACATACAAATATTGATTCCACGTATTTTCTTGAAGAAATGGTTGCTTTAAGGTGCAAGAATCGGAGGATTTTATTTTATTGATATGATCATGCATGAGGTATTCTATAAACATTGAAAGTTGCTTGCAGTTAAAAAAGTTACTTAGCCTTTTATCCAACTTAATACCAAGTGTATAAAATCCCACACCAAACTATCTAAACACTGGTAGGATGAAGTGTAACGCCCCAAAATCCGGGCGCCTCGAATCTCGGGGCGCTACGAGAAAGTACCTAAGAGATGCGGAAAATCCAATAATATAATCAAGTGTGAATCTCATATGAGCAGGTAAATGGACAAGGCCCTAAAATTTTGTTTCACTTTAAAAGATTACAAGGTACTTTCCATAATTAAACTAACTATTCAGTCCTAGGCCAACACGGCCAGCTACAAGAAAAGGAAAGAATAGAGATCTATATGATAGACGCCTCACGATGCACCAAATGCATCATTCTCTGAACCCTGCGGCAACGGATCAGTCGCCAAACAAACCACCAATCAAGAAAGCGGAAGACAAGATACCTGAAAACACCAAGGATTGGGTCAGGCTCGATGAGCCAGGCAAATAGGCATGTTTAGATGGCAATACATTATATCATTAGATAGGGAAGAAGACCATACCTGATCCCAGCTGTACCTGCATGATTAGTATCTCGATAATAATATAAAATATCAGAGTGCAACATAAAACAGTGTAGAGTGTAGTGCATGAACGATAATCGAGATATTGATATAACAGATGTTTGATACAACATAACAAGTAGATAAGAGAAGCCATCAGCTTCAAAACATCAGATAAACCACACAAGCACATCAGAGTCATCAGTAGCAGAAGTAAACAGAGGAAGTAACATTACCATAGTCGTAACCATCGCATCCAGATCCAACCGTATTAACGACGGCAGTTAAAGACGATAAACAATGATATCCATAATATATAATATTCATACATCCAATATACATACATAGAAGCACACAAAGGTACGTCCACAGTTGAAGTACAAAGGACGTGGGGGGGGGGGGGTCAGGGCCAGCCCATCGTCATCGTCCCAACAACTGTCGATGGACACCAACCATGGGGGGTCATAGCCACCCACAGCTGCCGTCACGTCGAATAGGAGCGTACAAGAATCCATCAATGTCCATAGCCACAGCCAAGTCACAGCCATTGGTCTTACGTGCTATCTCAACCAACAATATCCATAGCCACGGCCAAGTCCCAGTCATTGGACTTACGTGCTAGATCAATATCACCGTCCATCCATACACCCGGTCCGAGCGCCAGCGGTCTCAGTACCCTTCCCACACCTGGTACCTACTGTGTCAATCACATCACAATATCAATGTCCATGCCGGCATCATAACCCTCGGCAGACTAATCAATAACAATGTCCATGCCGGCATCATAACCCTCGGCAGACTAATCAATATCAATGTCCATGCCGGCATCATAACCCTCGGCAGACCAATCATACAACCACAAATCTACAGATCACTAGGTGGGGGTACTCCGAACTAGATAGCCTTATTATCCCTAATATGAGATGATAATAGTCAAGGGTATGAGGCACGGAGTTCGGATATAGCTAGTCCATCCCTGTGGTTCCCAACAGTTAATAATGCATACCCTTGTAAACTCCGCTTCTCTATGCGCTTAATTAGTATTATCTCAATATATAGTCCGTCTATCAGTATCTACCGTTAAGTTCCCAATATTATCGGTCAGGACTTCAAGTGCCATGTCCTGACATCCCATCAAATACGGACCGTGATCATGGATCAGAGCCTAAGTGCAATGCCCTGATTTATAGTACCTCTCAAGCCTACATCCAAGGTTCGGATCTACCAGCCAGCCTTAGTGTCCGTTTCATCAACATAGATACCACATATCCTAAATCCATCGATGATTGCTGCCCCTCTATTCAGGTCCAAGGTCCCACTTCACCTAAGACAGTGATCACGGAGTCCCAGATGCTTATTAAGTATCCTTGGTGCTCCTGTAGGTATTTAGCATCATAAGACATCCATAACCCTTGAATCAGGTTCCATTTTACAACCCAAGACCCTACTTAGATGGCTACACGGGTCAAGGTTAAGCCCGGCCCTTGACTCGTGTCTAGCGTATCCCAAATAGTCCCAATGGAAGGTCAACGGGGCCCACACATGATCAAATCATAAAAGGGTACAAATCTGGGAAATGTCAATGTATACACTGAGCTCGGCCAACCTACTCTGAGCTCGGCCAACTAGACACTGAGCTCGGCCAACCAGGCATTGAGCTCGGTCAACCAGGCACTGAGCTCGACCAACTGTTCTGAGCTCGGCCAACCAGGCACTGAGCTCGGCTAACCTGCTCTGAGCTCGGCCAACCAGGCACTGAGCTCGGCTAACCTGCTCTGAGCTCGGCCAACCAGGCACTGAGCTCGGCCAAACTGCTCTGAGCTCGGCCAACCAGGCACTGAGCTCGGCCAAACTGCTCTGAGCTCGGCCAACCTGGCATTGAGCTCGGCCTGCCTGCCTAGCTGAATGCTGTTGCAAGTACCGTAATTCCTGGATTTCTCCCTTTTCATTCCAATATTCACCAAACACTTCCAAACATCAAACACATCTCCTATATCATGATCTCATCACAAGTGGGCCATTGATCTTCCAAATGGGGGATTCTCATCCATCAATGGCCAAATACACATAAAAAGAGCTTAGACTAACAATTCTATACATCTTATCATCCAATCAACCACCCAAATACAGGAATCATGCCAAACATCCATAAAAGACAGTAATTACCAATCTAAGCATGTTAATCAATTTAATTAAAGAATCTAAGCATGTCTACTTGCCTTTCGTTGGAGATGCCCAAATCCAAAAGCACTAGCTCAAAGCCCAACAAATCAAACCTAAGGAATAATTAGCAAAGTAAAACTAAATTAAAACATAAATCAATGGGAAGCTCTAAGCTACTAAACACACTACTACAACCCAAAGTTTATTAACCCAATTCTAAGGGAAAGAATAGCTTACCAAACAAATGGGCGGATGGAGTGGTGGCATTGCAAATTAGAGATGGGAAGCTCGCGGGGTCCACGCGGAGATGATGGTGATCATCAGAGGTTATGGGCAGCCTCTAAGATCAATTCCCAGCAAGGTGGGTGAGAAAGATTGGGAAAGAGAGAAAAAGAATTGAAAATGAGATGGGGAGGTTGTGGGGCCCACTTGATCTATGGCCCACTAAATTGGTGGTGATGGAGGGTCTTTGGTGGTCCATTGGATACAAGAAGGAGAAGACAGAATAGAAGAAAGAAAGAATGGAGCAAGAAAGAGAGAGAACAGAGAGAGAATTAGAGAGAGAGAGAGAGAGAGAGAGAGAGAAAGAGTGAGATGGCTGGGTGGGTGCACATTCACGTTGACAGTAAGGGGAGTGAAGAGAGGGAGAAATAAAGAAAGAGAGAGAGAAATGATGGAATGAATGAGATGGGTGAGGAAGGGGAAACACATCACATCGGCAGTGAGTGGAGAGAAAAATAGAAAATGATATGGGTGGGTTAGTCCATGTTGGTAGGGAGAGGTGGCGAGGAAGAGAGAAAATGAATGAAAGAAAGAGAAACAAGAAAGAAAACAGAGAAAGGAAAAGAGAAACAGGGAAGGGAAGAAGAAATGAAAAATGGAGAAAAGAGAGGTCGAGTGACTGGCGGTGATCGAGGAGATCGCCGACGGCGATGGCGATGGCGCCGTGCTCGAAGTCCGGCGGCAAGGGTTGGGAGAAGAAGAGATGGATGAGGGAGATGAGGGAATGGAGAAAGGAGGGGCTGCTGTGTGGAGTGAATGAGAAGAGAAGAGGGAAATGGTCTTGTGACCTAAAAGAGGGGAATGGGAAAAAGGGGAGATGGGTCTCACGTGGGTGAGGGGATGGGGTAAGATGAGATTGAAAAGATGAGTGGGGTTCACATGGGATTAAGGTGGGGTAGGGTTTGACTAAGGTGCCCTCATAATTAATGGGTAATGGGTTAGGCCATGGGTAGTTGGGTCATCCTAAGGTTAAATTCACAATTCTCCAAGGGAAGCCCATCTGTAATTAGGATAACCTATGGTTGACTTGGTCAAATTGGGTCCCACTAGGTATGTCTAGGGTCGGGTCCTCACATTCCTCACTCCTAAAACTCATTTGGTCCCCAAATGAAAACAACTACTTCTAAACTTCTATGGTCTCTACTATAACCAACTATGATGAATGGGAGTTAAACTACCCAGCCAACACTCGGAATAGCTAGTCTTAACTAGGAGGGATACTAGAACGATTCTTCTAACAAAACAGGTTACAAACAACAACTAGTTAAATAACAATCCACACTACAATCAACAAGTAAAACAGAAATACAAGTCACAATCAACAACTGGCAAGATTGGAGAATCTGGCCTTCTAACACTCTAGGATACTAACAGACAGCTAGCAAAACAACCAAGGTTTACCCTCTGACACTCTAGAATACTAGACCTCAACTATTTGGTCGATGGGATCTGGACATCTAATATTCTAGTTTTCTAACAAGGTCAGCTACTCAACTCTGTCTAGTTCAAGGCATCTCACACTCTTAACTCCAATAGGTCCGACTAGGGGTGTCGCACACCCCTCACTCCTAGGAACTGACTATGGGTGTCTCACATCTCAATCTCAAAAGGAACAACTAGGTTGTATCACACTCTCCTCACTTCTAAAGGACTAGTCCGAGGTGTCTCACTCCTCGGATACTACAAGGACTATCTAGGGGTGTCGCACACCCCTCACTCCTAAGGAACAACCCGGATGTTTCACACCCTACTCCTAAAGGTCTAACTCGGAGTGTCTCGCACTCCTCATTCTAATAGAACTAACTTTGGGTGTCATACTCATTTGACTCTAAAAGGATTGACTAGAGGTGCCGCACACCTCTCACATCTACAGGAAGGATAACTCGGGGTCTCTCAGCTTCACACTACTAACTCAAAAGGTTAGCTCAGGTATCATTCACCTTGAGCTGCTAAAAGGGTAACTCGGGGTGTCACACACCCCTCACTCCTAAATGGGACATTGGGCTATCTAAGAAGCAGCAGTCAATCATTCACACAATATTAAGAGCACACATATTACTAAGATCATAAGCACGTCTACAGCAAGGGATCTAAACACACCAACCAAAAGAGATAAAGCAAACCTCCGGAAAAGCTGATCTCAGAGTCGCTGCTCGGTAGGGAAATCAGGGTGATGTCTCTCACCAATCAGAGGTGCTGCAGAACTGTCCGGATAACCCCAAGCTGGCTGAAACTGATCCTGTGTCTGCGGGTATAGGGGCCACTGCTGAATAGGCTGTACCTCGAGTACTGTACTTGTGAGAATCTCAGGTGATGGAAGTGTATGAGTCTGCTGGCGGTGTCCTGAAGTACGGTTCCTCTTCCTTGGACAGTTGCGAGCCTTGTGTCTAAAGCTTCCACACACATAGCATGCTCCTGACCGTCTCCGATGCTCACTGGTCTCACGGCCTCTGCGATAGCGCTGCTGTCTCTGCTGAAACTCCCAATCAATCCACAGCTGCTCATCACCTTGGACTGCCTCATCTTCATCCTCTTTTGGATACACTTGCAACATCTCCGTCTGCTCGTAAGCTCTTTGTTGGGCTAAGGCTACCCTGTGAAGAGCGTTCTCCCACCCATACCGCCCTTTCCACATAAGCCTCATATGTGGGGAGCTCTATAGGAGTCATGTGCAACTGGATGTCCGCTCGAAGACCGTCTACAAAGCGTCTGATCTTCTCTGATGTTGCAGCGATAAGTCTTTCAGCAAATCGTGATAAACGGATGAACTGTGCCTCATACTCCATAACTGTCATGTCTTCCTGAAGTAGTTGCTCAAACTCCCGAAGCTTCTGAGATCTGACGGGTGCTGGGATGAACTTCCGGAGAAATTGCTCCTTGAATGTCTCCCAAGCTACTGCAATCGTCCATGTCTGTATAAGGAACTCTCACTGTCATCCACCATAACTCAGCTACATCCCGGAACATGTAGGTCACTAGCAGTACTCGCTGTCTGCCGGTACACGGAAGCATCCCGAAGATCCGCTCCATCTCAATAATCCATGAATCTGCCTCCATCGGGTCTCCACATCCACTAAACTCTGAAGGTCTCCTCTTACGGAACCTCTCGAATAGCTCGTACTGATCCGGCTCATGCGGTGCAACAACCGGTGGGAACTGCGAAGTCTGCGGCTGTTGGGTCATACGGTTAAGAATCTCCAACATCTGAGTGTTGATCCTGGTCTGAGATTGCACAAACTGCTCAAATCTGTCCTCTACGGTGCCCTGACTACCCCTATCTGAACCATGCTGCTGTGACATGATCTGCAATTAAACATTTTTAGAACAAACAAAACACAAATGACAAAGACAAACAACAAACAACCATCGCGTTACCAGTCTAAGTCTACCCAATCCTCACATCGAATCCTAAGAGTTGCTAAGTATTTTAGTTGTCCGAGAACCGTAAAAGCTCTGATACCAAAAATGTAACGCCCCAAAATCCGGGCGCCTCGAATCTCGGGGCGCTACGAGAAAGTACCTAAGAGATGCGGAAAATCCAATAATATAATCAAGTGTGAATCTCATATGAGCAGGTAAATGGACAAGGCCCTAAAATTTTGTTTCACTTTAAAAGATTACAAGGTACTTTCCATAATTAAACTAACTATTCAGTCCTAGGCCAACACGGCCAGCTACAAGAAAAGGAAAGAATAGAGATCTATATGATAGACGCCTCACGATGCACCAAATGCATCATTCTCTGAACCCTGCGGCAACGGATCAGTCGCCAAACAAACCACCAATCAAGAAAGCGGAAGACAAGATACCTGAAAACACCAAGGATTGGGTCAGGCTCGATGAGCCAGGCAAATAGGCATGTTTAGATGGCAATACATTATATCATTAGATAGGGAAGAAGACCATACCTGATCCCAGCTGTACCTGCATGATTAGTATCTCGATAATAATATAAAATATCAGAGTGCAACATAAAACAGTGTAGAGTGTAGTGCATGAACGATAATTGAGATATTGATATAACAGATGTTTGATACAACATAACAAGTAGATAAGAGAAGCCATCAGCTTCAAAACATCAGATAAACCACACAAGCACATCAGAGTCATCAGTAGCAGAAGTAAACAGAGGAAGTAACATTACCATAGTCGTAACCATCGCATCCAGATCCAACCGTATTAACGACGGCAGTTAAAGACGATAAACAATGATATCCATAATATATAATATTCATACATCCAATATACATACATAGAAGCACACAAAGGTACGTCCACAGTTGAAGTACAAAGGACGTGGGGGGGGGGGGGGGGGGGGTCAGGGCCAGCCCATCGTCATCGTCCCAACAACTGTCGATGGACACCAACCATGGGGGGTCATAGCCACCCACAGCTGCCGTCACGTCGAATAGGAGCGTACAAGAATCCATCAATGTCCATAGCCACAGCCAAGTCACAGCCATTGGTCTTACGTGCTATCTCAACCAACAATATCCATAGCCACGGCCAAGTCCCAGTCATTGGACTTACGTGCTAGATCAATATCACCGTCCATCCATACACCCGGTCCGAGCGCCGGCGGTCTCAGTACCCTACCCACACCTGGTACCTACTGTGTCAATCACATCACAATATCAATGTCCATGCCGGCATCATAACCCTCGGCAGACTAATCAATAACAATGTCCATGCCGGCATCATAACCCTCGACAGACTAATCAATATCAATGTCCATGCCGGCATCATAACCCTCGGCAGACCAATCATACAACCACAAATCTACAGATCACTAGGTGGGGGTACTCCGAACTAGATAGCCTTATTATCCCTAATATGAGATGATAATAGTCAAGGGTATGAGGCACGGAGTTCGGATATAGCTAGTCCATCCCTGTGGTTCCCAACAGTTAATAATGCATACCCTTGTAAACTCCGCTTCTCTATGCGCTTAATTAGTATTATCTCAATATATAGTCCGTCTATCAGTATCTACCGTTAAGTTCCCAATATTATCGGTCAGGACTTCAAGTGCCATGTCCTGACATCCCATCAAATACGGACCGTGATCATGGATCAGAGCCTAAGTGCAATGCCCTGATTTATAGTACCTCTCAAGCCTACATCCAAGGTTCGGATCTACCAGCCAGCCTTAGTGTCCGTTTCATCAACATAGATACCACATATCCTAAATCCATCGATGATTGCTGCCCCTCTATTCAGGTCCAAGGTCCCACTTCACCTAAGACAGTGATCACGGAGTCCCAGATGCTTATTAAGTATCCTTGGTGCTCCTGTAGGTATTTAGCATCATAAGACATCCATAACCCTTGAATCAGGTTCCATTTTACAACCCAAGACCCTACTTAGATGGCTACACGGGTCAAGGTTAAGCCCGGCCCTTGACTCGTGTCTAGCGTATCCCAAATAGTCCCAATGGAAGGTCAACGGGGCCCACACATGATCAAATCATAAAAGGGTACAAATCTGGGAAATGTCAATGTATACACTGAGCTCGGCCAACCTACTCTGAGCTCGGCCAACTAGACACTGAGCTCGGCCAACCAGGCATTGAGCTCGGTCAACCAGGCACTGAGCTCGACCAACTGTTCTGAGCTCGGCCAACCAGGCACTGAGCTCGGCTAACCTGCTCTGAGCTCGGCCAACCAGGCACTGAGCTCGGCTAACCTGCTCTGAGCTCGGCCAACCAGGCACTGAGCTCGGCCAAACTGCTCTGAGCTCGGCCAACCAGGCACTGAGCTCGGCCAAACTGCTCTGAGCTCGGCCAACCTGGCATTGAGCTCGGCCTGCCTGCCTAGCTGAGCTCGGCCAACACCTGAGCTCGGCCAACTTGCCTACCGGAGCTCGGCCTGCCTAGCTGAATGCTGTTGCAAGTACCGTAATTCCTGGATTTCTCCCTTTTCATTCCAATATTCACCAAACACTTCCAAACATCAAACACATCTCCTATATCATGATCTCATCACAAGTGGGCCATTGATCTTCCAAATGGGGGATTCTCATCCATCAATGGCCAAATACACATAAAAAGAGCTTAGACTAACAATTCTATACATCTTATCATCCAATCAACCACCCAAATACAGGAATCATGCCAAACATCCATAAAAGACAGTAATTACCAATCTAAGCATGTTAATCAATTTAATTAAAGAATCTAAGCATGTCTACTTGCCTTTCGTTGGAGATGCCCAAATCCAAAAGCACTAGCTCAAAGCCCAACAAATCAAACCTAAGGAATAATTAGCAAAGTAAAACTAAATTAAAACATAAATCAATGGGAAGCTCTAAACTACTAAACACACTACTACAACCCAAAGGTTATTAACCCAATTCTAAGGGAAAGAATAGCTTACCAAACAAATGGGCGGATGGAGTGGTGGCATTGCAAATTAGAGATGGGAAGCTCGCGGGGTCCACGCGGAGATGATGGTGATCATCAGAGGTTATGGGCAGCCTCTAAGATCAATTCCCAGCAAGGTGGGTGAGAAAGATTGGGAAAGAGAGAAAAAGAATTGAAAATGAGATGGGGAGGTTGTGGGGCCCACTTGATCTATGGCCCACTAAATTGGTGGTGATGGAGGGTCTTTGGTGGTCCATTGGATACAAGAAGGAGAAGACAGAATAGAAGAAAGAAAGAATGGAGCAAGAAAGAGAGAGAACAGAGAGAGAATTAGAGAGAGAGAGAGAGAGAGAGAGAGAGAGAGAGAGAGAGAGAGAGAGAGAGAGAAAGAGTGAGATGGCTGGGTGGGTGCACATTCACGTTGACAGTAAGGGGAGTGAAGAGAGGGAGAAATAAAGAAAGAGAGAGAGAAATGATGGAATGAATGAGATGGGTGAGGAAGGGGAAACACATCACATCGGCAGTGAGTGGAGAGAAAAATAGAAAATGATTATGGGTGGGTTAGTCCATGTTGGTAGGGAGAGGTGGCGAGGAAGAGAGAAAATGAATGAAAGAAAGAGAAACAAGAAAGAAAACAGAGAAAGGAAAAGAGAAACAGGGAAGGGAAGAAGAAATGAAAAATGGAGAAAAGAGAGGTCGAGTGACTGGCGGTGATCGAGGAGATCGCCGACGTCGATGGCGATGGCGCCGTGCTCGAAGTCCGGCGGCAGTGGGCGGCAAGGGTTGGGAGAAGAAGAGATGGATGAGGGAGATGAGGGAATGGAGAAAGGAGGGCCTGCTGTGTGGAGTGAATGAGAAGAGAAGAGGGAAATGGTCTTGTGACCTAAAAGAGGGGAATGGGAAAAAGGGGAGATGGGTCTCACGTGGGTGAGGGGATGGGGTAAGATGAGATTGAAAAGATGAGTGGGGTTCACATGGGATTAAGGTGGGGTAGGGTTTGACTAAGGTGCCCTCATAATTAATGGGTAATGGGTTAGGCCATGGGTAGTTGGGTCATCCTAAGGTTAAATTCACAATTCTCCAAGGGAAGCCCATCTGTAATTAGGATAACCTATGGTTGACTTGGTCAAATTGGGTCCCACTAGGTATGTCTAGGGTCGGGTCCTCACATGAAGTATCATCTTGCCTACCAGTCATGGCATGACGCGCGCACGAGATATAATGACATTATCAGGAAATGACCATAAAACTGATGGACCAATGTCAAGACCCACAAAACAATATCAAGGCATGATGTGGAAACTGATGGACCAATGTCAAGACCCACAAAACAATATTATAGACCATGAAAAGCATAATTCATCAATGCGGTGTTTGGTATGCAAATGAAAAAATAAATTATCAGTGATACAATGAGTCTTTTTTGTTGCTTTATGAATCTCGAAATAAAGTACACACTTTTTTAGCTTTTGTCACAAAAAATTTATGTCAGAACTATACATGATGATAACGATATCGTTATCAAGTAGTGAAGCAACATTCAAAATTCAAGTTCGTATGAGTCGGAATTGAAGTTCGTATAGAGTTAGACATGCATTGTTACCTCACTACGTTGTTTTATCACATTTCCTTATGTTTCATATTGTCGTTTTTCTATGGTGGGCACGGGATGTGAAAACGATGATCATGTAGAGAGACAACCCAAATAATTTTTTTTCTATCAAACAACTTGACTTCTAATATTAAGTTGTAGTGTGAATCATGAATTAATAACCATTTCCTTTTTTTTCTATATACAATTCTTATGCTTTGGTTCGTGGTTTAACTTTTCCGCAATTTAGTCATGACACAGGGTCAAGTTGCGTTTTACTCTGAAATGGATCTCACATAACATATTAAAGAACAATATCAAAGATGGTGTTTGTAAATCTTATATTTTAAAAGTGCATTGGAGTATACTATGGTGGATTGAAAACCGAAGGAAATAAGTCCAAAAAAAATATAGACTAATACCATCCTCACTAACATGGTCATTTTGATATGTATAACATTGCTTACCATGTACTGACGCACCATAGAGGTGTCAAAACAACAACAAAATTAATGGTGACTTTATATTGAGATGATAATCAATAAGGAAGACTCACTATTTCAATTAAAATGTAGTTTTATGAATATTAAAATAACAATATCGTTACCACTAGTTATACGTTTTTTGATGAACTTTTTTTTCTACATTCATAATATGACAGAGAATTTACAATGGGGTGCATAAAAACTCGCCATAAATGAATGGGCTAAATCCCTAGATTGTCCAAAGGGCCTACGATCTAATCCGGCATAGCTTCGATGTAAACCTTACATTAAACCCTTCTTTAATTGAGCTCGTTCTGACAAGGTAATGCAACAATTCACTATGATGAACATGTAGAAATCTCACTTTACTACTCTCTCAACTGCTACTCTCTCATCTAATACGGAGATCAAAGTCGATATTATTTACCCCCGAATAGAACACTGATGTTGAAGTTGTAGGTGAATCTTATCCTTTAACTCCCTTATTCTATGCCCTTAACAAGATACATTGCAGAGAACTCTCATGATTTAAAAACCGAACAACGAAGAGAAAAAATAGTCTAATAATATCATCAATAACATATAAGTGAGAACATGTACGCACTATTTAAACAAATCCACGCCCATTAAGGAGGTGTAGTAGTAGGGACTTGAATTTGCATGTAAGACTAAACATTATACAAGTATTAAAAGATGACGTAAGAATTATGCTCAATTAAACCCACGCGCACAACAAATATATGTAGATGTGAAACTTTTTAAGAAAAAAGAAAAAACCACACATAAGAGTATCACCTAGCATTCCTTTATGCGGCCCATTTTTCCATATAGACTTTATCAAAATGGAATAGATCAATTAATTAAAAGATGCTCTAGATTTGAAAATATTTAAAGACAGGACAAAGACAATATGGAAACTTGTAAAATCCATGATCTTTGTTGCTATATGAGCATCCACAACATCTACTTGAATTAAAAACCATATGTGTAGGAAATCAATTTCGTATAATGTTAGGCCAGTGATTTTACCTTGGTTACACGCAATGCAATGAACTATCTTGAATTTGAAAGTCCTGGGGATCCTAACCCTAGAGGAGGGGGGGGGGGGGGGTGAATAGGGTGAGCTACACTTAATGACTAATTATGACCAATTTTAGTTTCTTTACAATAACTAGTCACATGTGATGATTAACATACATAATGCGGAAGCTAAACAAAACAATCACCACAAAAGCAATCACCACTACACAAAGATTTATAGTGGTTCGGCCTCAATGCCTACATCCACTACCGGCTTGTGTTCCTCACACCCCACCGGATTTCCACTATTATGCTTTTCAAAAGGCTAAGCAATAACCTCTACAACTATGCTTTTCTAGGCTAAGCAATAACCTTACAATGTGCTTTTATAGGCTAAGCAATAACCTTTACACAATGCTTTTATATGGCTAAGCAATAACCTTACAATCAAATGATTTCTCTCAAAGAAAGTGTTTTCACAAAACACTCTAAGAGATTACAATTAAGCTCAAAGTAAAATGCCTCTAAATAGGCGGATGTGAAAGTGAAAAACTAACTCACACAACACTCTATGAAATGCAAAGATGTATGCTCATGATGTGTGTGTGTGAAGACTTCAATCAAGTTTAAAATAAAGCTCAATCAATTTATATGCTTAAAGCAATTTAAAAGTTTAATGCACATAAAGATATGATTGAAGTTATATGCAAATCACTTGAACAACTACAAACTTGTTAATGATATGAAAATCAAAAGATCACAAGTTGAATGTAAATGTTTAAGCCTAATCAAGTGATGCATGTGCTATGCTATGTTGTTTTCAAAAACAAAGGTTTAACTTAAGATTCAAATGAATGAAAACAACAAAGATGATTCAAACAAGTTAATGAAACATGTTTATATAACAAATCAAAGGTTTTAACAAAACATGATTTATAAAGTTTTAACACAAAACTTGGTTTCAATCAAAGTGAGAAATCCATCACAATCTAAAACAAAGATTGAATGAAGGTAATGGATTTAACACATCATAGTTTATATGCTACAAATCATTTACCAATAATTTACTCAAAGCATAAAACATATGATTAATAAAAGTAAAGCTTACTTGATGATTTAACTTAATGATCCAAGCTTTAGCTTTACTAATGACCCCTTAATCTCTCTTAGTTCATCCCCTTTTCCTTGTCTCCAAACACCTCCAAGAAGGCTTAAGAGTTCTAAAATCTTCAACACTTTTCTCATGGGAATAAACTCATATTTATACTCAAAAAGTTGAGTTCTGCGAGTGCCCGGTCGACCCCATAAAAGCCCCGGTCGACCTGGCCTCCAACGGTCATAAAACTGACCGTTTGAAAAAGAGTTGTTGGCTCTTTCCCGGTCGACCCGCAGTGGGCTCGGTCGACCGGGTCCATGGGCTCGGTCGACCGGCCACACTGCGGGTCGACCGGGTCCCCTGGACCATTTCCCCCAAAAATGCTTATTTTGCATATTTTAAAGTATTTTTCCTTGGGGATTTTTTGGGCCAATAAATCAAGCTTGGAATCATGTTTTAAATCAATTCTAAGCGGCTTAAAAACATGAAACATAAAAAGCCAAAAAGATTTCAAACTTTTAAAAACAATGGCTTGCTTGATTCTTAAAAATTCTTTTCAAAACTAATTGCATCCAAGTATAAAATCAAAACATGCATGAACCAAGATTTCTAAAAACAATGCATGTGAAAAACCAGATTTCAAGATTTTCTAAATCAATGCATGTGTGTGAATTCAAATGATGAATAAAATGAATGATGCATCCATCAAATTGCAATAAACAAAAACCTAACAATCTCCCCCTTTGCAATTTGATGGCAAACCTTCAATATGTTGGCAAACCTTGCTCAACACTAAAACTTCACACACAGTCTTCAGCTCCTCCTTGGCTGGACAATTCTTGAAATCTCTTTGGATGCTTCTTCATTTAGCTTGGGCTCTAGCTTCATTCTTCATTCTTCTTGATGCTTGGAGCTTGATCATTATTCAAGCTTTCATTTCATCTTCCTTTCATTGGCCAAGCAACTTCTTTAGCTCCCAAGCTTTCTTCTCTTCATTTCTCCCTTTTGACCATGCACTCTTCTTTTGGCAAGATGTGCATTCTCTCCACCTTTAGTACTTTCTCCCCCTTAATTCTTTCTCCCCTTTTGCCATTAAGCTTGAGAACTTTCTCCCCCTTTGCCATTAAATTGCAAAGGTATCAATTGAAGAGGGGTACCTACACACATGAAACAAGGAAAATACCTTTTAGTAGCACCTGTTAACAAAGGAAATCGAAAATGAAGTACATAACAGGTCATCATGCATGGGTAATAAGCTATAAAGGTATCAAGAGCCAATATAAGGGTGAATTAGATCAAAACTAATACTTCCTATGAAGATTTACTCCCCCTCAATCCATACTCTTCTTTTGTCAAACTTTTGACAAGGATTTAACTAATAGGTACAAGAAGAAGATGGTTTAACCAATTGAGGGTTAACTTCAAGTGAAGGATTAGATTCAATTGATAATAATATTTGACTATAAAGCTCAATATGATCAAATTACCAATATAGAGCAAGGTCAAGGGATATACTAAACATAGCATCAATCAATATAACTATGAAAATCATATGCTATGAATATTTTTGAAATCATTTCATCCAATCATCAAATATGACTATCATGTGCAAGATGAGTGAAATGAAGTTCAAACATGAAGCCTACCTCAAGCATTAACCAACCAAGATTATGAATACATAAGTATGGTGGTCATGAGATATACCAATAAGTGCAATGAGAGGAGGCAACATGTAGATTATGATGCTAATAAAATGTGACAATTACAAAATCAAGCATCACAAAAGGATATTCATCACTTTAAATGATATAACTATTGAGCATAGTGATGAGTATCATAAATTGCATTAAAATGATATATATAACTTGGTAGAGCATGCAATTTACAAAAGTGTCAAATCATATGAATTCAACAACTAAGAATCCATCAAACAATCTATGAAATACAAGGAATGGATTTCAAAGAGGTTCATATGATTAAACACTACTATGAAGTTGAGACATGTTTAATGAATGATACCAATAAGAAAATTACACATGAATCAACAACATAACCATCCAAGTCAAATAAAAACTAGAAAGCAAGAGGATGGATTTTAGAGTCCTAGAATGGTGTCTTCAAATAAAACTAAAATCAAGCACAACCAAACAAGGAACTATATAGACATTTGCATATAACAAGAATGTAACTAAATGAGCAAACATGCGAATTGCCTATCACAACATTTATTTCCATTTCTAAGATGATAAAACCAAATGCATAAGGAAATGAAAACATGGAACATGCTTTGATAAATGAAACTAATGAAGTTTTAAAGCAATTCCACATATGCAATCTTCAAATCATAAACAAAATCCAACAATGAACAAAATGAGTACGAAGAGAAGATAACATATTATCAATCATCAATTTGTATTCTAAAATATAACTACAAGGGCTCATACAAATTGAAAACATATTTTCCATACCAAAAGATATAACTAGTAAGTTCATGGAAAATCCAAATTTATTTAAATCATTCGTTTTTCAAAACAAATTTTACTAAGACATTCAAACAAATGATTTTGCAACATCAATCGATTATGAAAGGTCTAGCTATAAAAGCTTTTGAAATCATAATCAATTGAACATGTAGAAATGTAATATAAGATATGAGAGTAAAAAGCATATCTAACATGTGAAAAATATAATCAAATGATTTTGAAAACCATGATGTATAACTAGAGAAGTACATGAAAACAAAATCAATTGATCATAAGGGAACAATGCATTTTAAGAAATGTAACTTATGAAAGAACAAAAATGCATATGCAACATGACCAACAAAAGGATTTACCTATAAAGGATAGGTTGGTCAATGAGGTCCAAGGCCTTAAGGTTTGACTAAGTACATAACTTTTGGAATCCACCTAAGGTCTTGGGAGGGTTGATCTTTGAGGTCCATCTTAAATGTCTCACCAACTATGGGAGATTTGACTTGATAAATTTTAGATCTTGACTTATCACCATGAGATTTTGATTTGACTATATTTAGCTTAGATTGGTGATTAGTCTTTTGGGGTTGGTGAGATTGTTTCTTAGGGGATTGGTTCACTTCTCTTTTCTTCTTATTTCCTCCCTTTATTTGACTTTTGAACTTTTGATTTAACTTAGCAACTTTATTCAAAAGTTCTTTCATTTGTTGAGTTATGGGAGGAAGATTGAGAAGCTTTTTGTTAATAGATTCTTTTAGAGTTGGTTTAACTTGTTTAGCCTTTTTAGAATCTATTTTAGGAGACTCTTTTTTAATTAGTTTTACTTGTTTAGTCTTATTGGAGTCTTCTTTGATTTTTAGTGTCTTATCCATCATAGAGATTGATTTTACTTTCTTTGGTTCAAAAATGGATTTAGACACATGGCTTCTCCTTAGTTTGCACTCAAACCTAAAGTGTCCTTCAATGCCACAATAATTGCATATAGTCATGGGCAAGGAGGAATGAGTACTAGAGAATGAGGACTCACCTTTCACAAAAGTGTTGGTGAATTTAGGGTCATATGTAATAATCCTATCAAAACCAAGACCCGCCCTATCTCTTTGAGATTTACCCAATTTAAATAACCTTTCAAATTTCTCTTCACTTTGGGTAAACTTGCACTCATACTTTTGTTTATAGGTTTCAAGTTGAGTGACTTGTTCTTTAAGGGTTGAATTTTCATTTTTAACTTTTGTAAGTTCATTTTCAATTCCCTTAAATTTGTTTAGCTCTTCATGGGCAAGTTTTAATTCAAATTTAACTTCATTGATAACATTAGATCCAAGTTCTAGAGTTTTTATCTTAATTTGTGCATTAGATAAATTTTCCATAGAAATGGTTAACTTGGATTCTAGGTTGTTAATGTTTTCATCTTGCCTTTTTAATTGATCTCTTAGTTTTGAATTTTCCTTATTAAGATTATCATAATCTATCTTTGATTCTCTTAGATCATCTTTAATATTAGATAGATTATGCAAAGAGATCATGAACTTAGATTCTGCACAATTTATTAATTCTTCTTTTTCTCTAAGTTTCATCTTTTGAAGAGTCTAATTCTTGGTTTAGTCTTTTATATTCTTCTTTTAATCTTCTATTCTTCTTAGAAAGCTCTAAGGATAATGTGCACAAATCCTCATAAGCTTTTTCAATGTCATTATCATTTTCATCATTTCTTCCTCTTTTAATTCAAATTGAGATTCTTTAAATTCATTGTTTGAATCTCCAATAGTGGGAAGAAGGAGGGGTCTAGAAGAATCTACCAAAGAATCTACAAAGTCTAAACTAGTGGAATCCATTCTTATGATTTTCATGGAGGCACAACACTAGGGTTTTGACTCTAGGTTTTTACACCTAATCAAGAGTTCCAAACACTTGATCCTAATATAGAGCACGAGGCTCTGATACCAATTGAAAGTCCTGGGGATCCTAACCCTAGAGGGGGGGGGGGGGGGGGGGGGGTGAATAGGGTGAGCTACACTTAATGACTAATTATGACCAATTTTAATTTCTTTACAATAACTAGTCACATGTGATGATTAACATACATAATGCGGAAGCTAAACAAAACAATCACCACAAAAGCAATCACCACTACACAAAGATTTATAGTGGTTCGGCCTCAATGCCTACATCCACTACCGGCTTGTGTTCCTCACACCCCACCGGATTTCCACTATTATGCTTTTCAAAAGGCTAAGCAATAACCTCTACAACTATGCTTTTCTAGGCTAAGCAATAACCTTACAATGTGCTTTTATAGGCTAAGCAATAACCTTTACACAATGCTTTTATATGGCTAAGCAATAACCTTACAATCAAATGATTTCTCTCAAAGAAAGTGTTTTCACAAAACACTCTAAGAGATTACAATTAAGCTCAAAGTAAAATGCCTCTAAATAGGCGGATGTGAAGTGAAAAACTAACTCACACAACACTCTATGAAATGCAAAGATGTATGCTCATGATGTGTGTGTGTGAAGACTTCAATCAAGTTTAAATTAAGCTCAATCAATTTATATGCTTAAAGCAATTCAAAAGTTTAATGCACATAAAAAGATTTGATTGAAGTTATATGCAAATCACTTGAACAACTACAAACTTGTTAATGATTATGAAAATCAAAGAGCACAAGTTGAATGTAAATGTTTAAGCCTAATCAAGTGATGCATGTGCTATGCTATGTTGTTTTCAAAAACAAAGGTTTAACTTAAGATTCAAATGAATGAAAACAACAAAGATGATTCAAACAATTTAATGAAACATGTTTATATAACAAATCAAAGGTTTTAACAAACATGATTTATAAAGTTTTAACACAAAACTTGGTTTGAATCAAAGTGAGAAATCCATCACAATCTAAAACAAAGATTGAATGAAGGTAATGGATTTAACACATCATAATTTATATGCTACAAATCATTTACCAATAATTTACTCAAAGCATAAACATATGATTAATAAAAGTAAAGCTTACTTGATGATTTAACTTAATGATCCAAGCTTTAGCTTTACTAATGACCCCTTAATCTCTCTTAGTTCATCCCCTTTTCCTTGTCTCCAAACACCTCCAAGAAGGCTTAAGAGTTCTAAAATCTTCAACACTTTTCTCATGGGAATAAACTCATATTTATACTCAAAAAGTTGAGTTCTGCGAGTGCCCGGTCGACCCCATAAAAGCCCCGGTCGACCTGGCCTCCAACGGTCATAAAACTGACCGTTTGAAAAAGAGCTGTTGGCTCTTTCCCGGTCGACCCGCAGTGGGCTCGGTCGACCGGGTCCATGGGCTCGGTCGACCGGCCACACTGCGGGTTGACCGGGTCCCCTGGACCATTTCCCCCAAAAATGCTTATTTTGCATATTTTAAAGTATTTTTCCTTGGGGATTTTTTGGGCCAATAAATCAAGCTTGGAATCATGTTTTAAATCAATTCTAAGCGGTTTTAAAAACATGAAACATAAAAAGCCAAAAAGATTTCAAACTTTTAAAAACAATGGCTTGCTTGATTCTTAAAAATTCTTTTCAAAACTAATTGCATCCAAGTATAAAATCAAAACATGCATGAACCAAGATTTCTAAAAACAATGCATGTGAAAAACCAGATTTCAAGATTTTCTAAATCAATGCATGTGTGTGAATTCAAATGATGAATAAAATGAATGATGCATCCATCAAATTGCAATAAACAAAAACCTAACAGAATTAACAACCAATCTAATGAAAAAAAAAAAAAACAATACGCTATTACTTTTATCAATAACATATCATTGAGATATTGTATCATTTTGTTCAAACAATTCAACTCCCATCAAAGAGGTTTGCTAGCAGGGAGTTGAATTTGTATTTGAGAAAAAAAAAAAACAAGAAAAAAAAAAGAAACAAAACAAAAAGGCTAGTAGACATAACCCAAGTAGTAAAACCTCACATAAGAATCATGCTGTACACAACCGGTGACACAACCGCTGTAAACAACAATTATATCTAGATGGGCCAAACTGACAAGAAAAAATATATATATATATAAATAAAAGACATGAGAATAAAAGAATAAAAATTTATAGACATGCACAGCCTATTTTCATGACAATTCCACAATAATCGTATCAAAGGAAAATGAATATAAGAAAAAAAAATCACATAAGAATATTCTTACCATCACGCTCAAAGAAACCAATGTATATGACTAAACAAATCCACATTACATACATAATAATAGTAACAGGCCAGACTCCGCCTAGTATTGTACAAACCCTACCTACAACAAAGGTAACCTTTGTTTCCAACCAATTTTTCAAATTACAACACTCACACAACCTGCGCTAAAATCAAGCTAGATCCCCGGTTCTTTCAATTTACACAGATAAATCAATACCACCACATGAGGTAAGGGTACAAACACAATATATATAGATGGATGTCATAACATGACTTAGGATTTGTTGGAGACAACTCCTGCATAACCCCCTGCACCTAACATAACGAAATATCCAAAATACTAATCAAATAATCTCCCAAAAAAAGATGAGAAATTTATACACAACCATAAACCTTGTAATTTGAATCCCAAGAAAGTCCAATTCCACCATTATCTGAACCTCACATTCATCATCTCTATACTCCATCTTATATCATTCATCCCTGTCACTGATTTTTTTTCTAATTAAAGCACTCACGCACTCGTCCTAATCCCACATAATCTACATTAGAATCAAGCTCGAACCCTGGTTGTTTCCGTGGGGGATAAAACAATACCACCACATGAGTAAAGATGGTACCAACAAATCTTCGCCCTTTTAAAAATGGTTTTCTCCATCCAAGTGAAACATGGTGGAGATATAGCATTAGAGGATAGTATTGAATCTACATAGTGGTATTCTCTATATGAGGTAAAGGAGATTCCAGTAGTAGTCATCTTCACCTCAGCCAAGTTGGCTTTTAGAGATATTTCAAACATTCCAAATATCATAGTAAAATTCAAACACAACAGACGTGCCTCCCTTTCCAATTTCGTTGTATGAAATTTATGGAACACCTTTAAGCAACAAAATACTACAGCCAGGGTTGAGATTGATGTACTAATATTGGAGTTTGGTATAGGAATGAGGTACTAAATTAACATATTAACACAGAGATTGGGTTTTTTCTTCTACTTCCAGACAACTACGGCTATTGGGTTTTTTTCTTTCTACTTCCAGACAACTATGGTTATTTATCTGCAAATATCCCAAACCAAATCCCCTCTGCCTGCCGACCCAACAATTCCAGCAGTCATTATAGATAATGAAGTTGTATAGATAATGAAGCTAAAAACAAAACAAAAAAAGAAATAAAGAGAAGGTACCAGATATAAGAGCCAAACAAATCAACTTGGGTAACTGAAGTTTTGTTGAAATCACAAATGGAGGATGGTCTTTATCTCAGTCAGAAATCCACCAGAGGATCCGGTCGCAAGATCTTCGAAACCAGGGAGAGGGTATGAAGCGCAGTAGCGGAGACGCTGGGAGAGGGGATGAAGCGCAGTTGCGGAGACGTAGGAGAGGGGAAAGAGAACAGGGAGAGGAGAGGGATAGGGACGGCAGGAGCCGAGACGCAGGGAGAGGGGAAGAGATAGCAAGGGAGCAGGGAGGGAGAGGGAATGAGCACAGGATCGAGCGAAAAAGCGCGGGAAAGGAGAAGATGAGAGGAGATAGGGCAGTGAATATGATGATGTCGTCCGAAATAGGGGAGGGTAAAAGAGTAAAAAACCACAGTACGAACACCAATATCGTCATTAGCATGTATTTGACACCAAAACAGTATAATACGAGTATACCAACACTTTTTTGGTAAAATTCCCATCTTTATTTTACTCATCAATTTTAGGCCTTTATTATAATGTATTGCATTGATTTTCATGAATTAAATATCAAACAAACAAATTGATCTTATATACACATTAGCTTTCAGGTGAGAGATGCTCTCATAGGAGCATCTCCCAAATAGGAAGATGCTCATATGAGAGATATCTCTCACCTTATATGAGAGATAGGAGTAGGGACCCTCATATTTAAGTTGTTGGCATTGGATATGGATATGAGGGCCCCCATTTATCTCTCATAGTAAGGTGAGAGATATCTCTCATAGGAGCATCTCCCTATATATATATTATATATATGGGAACGGCTCTCCTCAACTGCAGTTAAGGAGAGCGTCCGCTGGAATCGTGTGGATACCTCGTGTGGAGATATGATCAAAGGAAATTGAGGCCCACCCAACCCATTTCATTTTTCCCCCCCTTTTGAAAGCCCTCTTCCGTCTTCTCTTTCAGACCCTCTGTGATTTCTCTCTCTCTCTCTCTCTCCCATCTCAAGCACTCGAGCTCTCTCTCTCTCTCCCATCTCCATCTCAAGCACTCGATCTCTCCATCTCCCTACGACGAGGCCCTCTCCCTCTTCCGTCTTCTCTCTCAGACCCTCTGCGATCTCTCTCTCTCTCCCATCTCAAGCACTCAAGCTCTCTCTCTCTCTCTCTCCCATCTCCATCTCAATCTCGATCTCTCCATCTCCCTACGACGAGGCCCTCTCCATCCCGCTGCGATCGAGATCGCTGCCGAGGTCGTCTCTCTCCCATCTCTCGCCTGCTGTCTCTCTCCCAGAAGACGACGTCTGCAGTCTCTCTCTCTCCTATCTCTCTGCTGCTCCCTCTCTCCCGCACCGCTCTCTCTCTCTCCGGCGACCGATAGGTAAGGATTCCGTTCTCCCTCTCTCTGCTTTTCATATTAATCGTTAAATGCTCTGCAACCAGTAGAAATGGACTGTGGGGTTTTTTTTTTTAATTTCTGTACAAGGTCTGGGTTTTAATAGATTTGCCAGATTCAGCTTGAGTTTGGTTTTTTGTGGTTTGTGGTGGGGATTTGAGGGTTTGGGGTTAGGGATTTTAAGGTCTGCTGCTCTCCCCCCCTCTCCTGCGATCTCTCCTCATCTGGTTGCTGCTCTCCCCCTATCTGCTGCGTCTCTCGTCATCTCTCCCTCTCTCGTCGCTGTAAGGTCTGCGTGACAACATCAGCAAGTAAATGCTCTATTTTTTTCTACATGTAGACCCTGTTGGTATATGACAATGTTCCATGTTTGCCTAAACAATGGGCATGGGTTGTACAAGCAGAATCTTAAATTTGCTGATAGAGTTGCATTCCATTTCCACAACCACCGAGAGATCCGGATAGATTTAATTTAAAAAGAAGAAAAAGAAGATGAGATATGAAGTGGGTTGGAAATGATGGTTGTTGATTGGCTGAGAGTGTTGGATTTTGAAGTGGATATTTGACTTTCTTGGATTTTGAAGATGATATTGAAGTAGCCCATTATGGACTGATTTAAGACATTGGCACACCAGTGTTTGGATTTTGTCTTCCTGGCCATTGACTTGTATGAAATACTCTGGGTGATGGGTGTCCAAAAAGATTGAATCTTTTTGTAATTGCAATGCAAGATCATAACTGACATTACAGCTGAAGATCCTGTAAGATCATGTCTTTCTTCCTGTAATTGCAACCATCTGCATCAATATGCCATATCTCCAGCAATTTTTTTTTTCTTTCTCCATTGCAGAATCTCTGTTATTATTTTATTTTGGCTGCAGTCCATTGCAGAATTGGTCACTAATTGGGCATGCTCTACTTTTCTCTCTTTCAAATTGGTAGGTTAAAAGTGGTTAGGCAAAATGTCATCATCCAATTCCAATTCGAGGAACACTAATTGGGCTCCAAAATGCCCCTGTGGGAGTGGAGACATGAGATTATTTATAAGTCATACGGAGACCAATCCGAATCGAAAGTTTTGGAGATGTCCATATTGGAATGTAAGTGATGTTTTCATGATCATATTTGTTGCAATTATTACTGAAATATTCAATTTGTGATTCAAATAAATGTCATTTTGCTAAAATGAATCTCATTTGATTGTAGGATGACAATGGATGTGATGTTTTTTTTGGAAAGATAAAGTGTCAAGGGAGCATCCACCTAACTCAAGCCTTGAAAGAGTCAATGGAAACCTGACGTCATCTGTTGAAGGAATTAAAGAAGCCTTTGAATCACAAAACCGACTTACGCATGCAATTATTGAAAGCGAAAATTTAAGAAATCTGTATTTGTGCAAAATACATCACATTTTGAAAGTTATATGTCATGTATTCGTGATCACGTGCTGTCTTTTAGTTTACATATCTTTTCGGGTGTAAATGATATTGTGAATGAACTTATGTTTGTAGTTGATAACATGAATATCTAGTGTAATATGCTGTGATGAGCTGGTTGAATGAAACATTTGTCTCACACATGACAAATTTTAGGCCTCCCTACAAACCCCTTTGTCTTATGTGAATGTGTTAGAAAATGCAGATTTGAAGGATTAGGTTTGATTGAATTGCTTGGTACTAATATTTTGGTTACTTTTGAATAGAGAAACAGACTTCTTATATAGCCATTTAGCACATATGGACCAACTTGGTTGAAAATGTGCGCGATTGAAAAACTGACCAAACGTGAATGTCCGCATCCAATAAAATGCAGATTTTAAGATTGCTATATTGTCTTTCAAACCCCAAATTTTCAGTGAAAAATCCATCGGGAAGTTGTCTAACCAGTGAGCAAAACAGAGGTACTCAGCCATTCTTTTCAAGAAAACAGCACATATGAACCAACTTGGTTGAAAATGTGCGCGATAGAAAACTGACCAAACGCGAATGTATGCATCCAATAAAATGCAGATTTTAAGATTGCCGTATGGTCTTTCAAACCCCAAATTTTCAGTGAAAAGATCCATCGGGAAGTTGTCTAACCAGTGAGCAAAACAGTGGTACTCAGCCATTCTTTTCAAGAAAACAGCACATATGAACCAACTTGGTTGAAAATGTGCGCGATTGAAAAACTGAACAAATTCGAATGTATGCGTCCAATAAAATGCAGATTTTAAGATTGCCATATGGTCTTTCAAACCCCAAATTTTCAGCCGGAAAAAATCCATCGGAAAGTTGTCTAACCAGTGAGCAAAACAATGGTACTCAGCCATTCTTTTCAAGAAAACAGAACATATGAACCAACTTGGTTGAAAATGTGCACGATTGAAAAACTGACCTAACGCGAATGTATGCATCCAATAAAATGCAGATTTTAAGATTTCCATATGATCTTTCAAACTCCAAGTTTTTAGCGAAAAAATCCATCGGGAAGTTGTCTAACCAGTGAGCAAAACAATGGTACTCAGCCATTCTTTTCAAGAAAACAGCACATATGAACCCACTTGGTTGAAAATGTGCGTGATTGAAAAACTGACCAAACGCGAATGTATGCATCCAATAAAATGCGGATTTTAAGATTGCCATATGGTCTTTCAAACCCCAAATTTTCAGCGAAAAAATCCATCGGGAAGTTGTCTAACCAGTGAGAAAAACAGTGGTACTCAGCCATTCTTTTCAAGTACTCAAACAATACAAATCTGAACATAATTTTCTCCAACATTCAGAACTCACAACTAAACCCAATTTTTTTACATTTTGATGGTCACAATGTCTAATTTCTTTTCTCATTTGGTTGATAAATATGTTGGTTTGAGTCATAACTGTATGGATTAGTCATCGATAATCCATACAATGGCAGGTTGTATATTTGCATGTATATGATCAGTCTCATACTCCTACTTCGATGTTTAGAAAATGAGCCCTGCAGAAACACAATTATATTTGGTTAGGTTGGACTGCTGCCACATTCAATCTTGGTCATACTGATCTGAGTCGTGGATTGAGTCTCGATGGATTGCAATATCAAACAATTATGCCATGTTTAATTTATAAATGGATTGGATTCTTGATCTTCTTAAACTGTAAATTAGAAAATAAATGTTCTATTCATTTGCAAGATATTCAGTGCTCGAGCTTCATTCAGACCTTCTCTGGCTTGCTCAAGCCCATCAGTTATAAATTGGCAAACTGTACATAATGAATAACAAGGTTTGAATCATGTTCCCAACCAAACCAAATCTAAAACTAACCTAACTTGTAAATTAGAAAGTAATTGTTCTATTCATTTGCAAGATCCATAAAAATGAATATCCGATCCAACCCTTCATGAACAGGGATCGTTTTCATTGACATGAAGCAAATTGCAACCCACAACCTGCTCAGAACTTTGATAGCATTCACCTGCACACTACGATGATTCACAGTCTACACTAGCCATTGCACCTGCCAAGGTTCTCCATGGAAAAAAAAAGCATCAGATTTTTCACTGCTCAAAAAGAAAGGAATAATAGCTGGGCATTGATATCAAAAAAGAATCTGCTGTGGACAGTCCTTCGAATTTGAAAAATGCTTAACCCTTATGTGGTGCGCACGAAGATGTATACTTAACAGGATCATGCATATATGTCATTCATTACCCATTTCAACAGTTAATCTTCCCAAAACCTTACAGGGATATATTCATGATACATTCATCAAACACTATCAAAATGAGAAAACAAGAAATTTTCCAAAAAAAAAAAAAAAACCATGCTAGATTGACCCAAGTCCCATAATGACAAAACATAAATCCATCAAAATATGCACAGATTCATTGACCATTTGCTTACAGGAACATCTTCAAAAAGTAAACTGAAACACTAGTAAAAAATAGACAGTGGAGAAATCCCATAATTGAGAAACAACCAAAGATAACGACAAAAATAAAAAGATCATTATAAATCCATGCCAGCTGCACCATCTTCAGAAGCCTCCATTGATAGCATCTTCAAACTCCAGTATCATACCCCCTACATAAGGAGTCAAATAACAGTTCACATTAGAAAATTTGATAAAAGAAAAAATTGAAAATGTAGCCATAAAAATTGACCAAAGCCAAAGCCAAACATGCTAATGACTAGCAAAATAGACCCCAAAAACCAAATCAATTCTGCATGAAGGCACTAAAATAAAAAGGAAAGATACACTATCTGAAACCATTCATTCATGTACTTGTTCGGAAACATAATGAAAATGTGCACCTACTTACATAAGGGGGTGTTTGGAAACAAGATATTTTAAGATATTTTGTTATATTATCCACTAGTTTAGAATGTAATCTACTAACCTAAAAAGGAGGTGTTTTGATAACTTAGAAAGTATCTTACAATATCCCACTTTCTTCTAAAAACCTTCATATTACATTATTCAAGGATATGCTGTATAAAATAATCTTTAAAAAATCTTTTTTAACTACAAATGGAGAGTTTGAGTAAAAACCATATGATAGATTATGAGCAACCATTAATTATAATGGCCCACTATAAGTTTTAAACATTTATAGGTCCCACTATTAGATTGGCCCCACAGTGCTTACAAATTTGTATGGTCCTATAGCCATATCAAGATTACATAACCCTTGTTAATTATCAATATTAGGTGGGTCCTACAAATGTCACGCTCGGGGCTTTTATTGTGATTACCAACAATTAGGTGGGTCCCATACTATCAAAATCAGCCGGATCCCATGATTACCAAGATTGAATTGTGTGATTGTAATTATCAGTTTGCCATCATTAAATGGGTTCCACTATTTGATAGCTCTCCTACCGTTAATATGACCACCAACATCAAATGGGTCCCACAATGATTTCTCATAAAAAAGCTAGATATGGTCATTTGTGATAATCACCATTAGACGTATATAGTATAGCTACCAACGTTAGGTGGACTCACCTTAATTAAACAACATTGCTTGGATCTCATGATTTATCTCATGATTTAATTTAATCTTATATTTCTTTTTCCAATAGATGGGTCATACCATGATTATTTACACATGTGATTACTAATTAGTGGGTCCTATATTGGGTTAATTGATTATATTCTCTTCATTTCTTATTTGGTACATCATCTTGTGAGTTTTTTATAAATTGTCAAACGCTTCAAAGGTATATTAAAATCTGTGAAGATTGCCAAACACCATAAGTGACACAATATAATAATATGACACTATTTTATTCTATGATAATGAAATCTTACAATATTTAAACTTGTTGATATTATATTATGCACTTATCCAAACACCCCCTAAGTGTTGATACATAAGTCTTCTTCTCTGCATGGATACTTAATGACAACTTCTCTGCATCAGCTAAGAAATTGGGCTGCAATAGACATAACATGAGATAAATAACAGAGGGAAATATGCTTCAACTTCCATCATCAAAAAATTCTTAAACTAAGAAATAAGTTAATTACCTATTTCCTCATCAGAGCTTCCTCTACTTCCAACATTAGAGTCTAGTGAATGTCCTGGATCAGCATCAGCTAACCTGAAATATCGATTTATAAGTAATAGTAACATAATGAAAAATGGGAGATAACAAGAAAACTCGCATTAAATTAGTTTACCCGTTCAACAACATCGGACAATTTCGCTTGTCATGTGACACACCGCGCGTGTTGCATCCCTTACAAAGACGCCCTTTTGTTGCCTTTTCCTTCGATGATTTAAGTCTTTTCGCGCGTCCTTTCGTCACAACATGCTCCGGCTCACGATATTCAACAACATTACTTTCCACAAGTCCATTCCATTTATCAATGCTTGTATTTGATGGATTGTTTAACGTCAACTGCCTTAATTTCATCTCCAATTCATTATGACCACTTATTAAAAACTCAAAACCTTCTTTAGATTGACTAGCTATGTCAATAAGCCCTGCAAACATACATGACAAGTGACTATGCCTAGCCAAGCATAGGTTAACACCAACAGATCCACCTGATTCAACAACGTCCACTAATGCATCTTTTGTAGCACCCTTTGTCCATCGCTTCAAAATGTAATGCTCGGGCAAAAACAGTATAGAACATCTTCATGATAGTCAAAATATGACAACAAGGGATGCCTTCAAATTCAAACTTCTTGCACGAACAATATGCATGCTTCTCGTCTTTTTTCCATACAACCTCTCTTTCAATTCCATTCTCTTCAGAATAATTTTTCAAAACGAACTTAGAGGTGAGATCATCTTCATAAACAATATTTTCTGCAACTGACATGGTGGTGAATAACTCATCTTGAAACTTATAAAATAAGTTTCTTGTGTATGCTTCGGCCATTTGCTTTTCCATTGGTGAACATGTCTTCAATTTCGGCCTCCCATTGCTATTCTCAAAATCCTCATTTTCAAGATACTTCAAACGTTCAACCACAGCGTCAAAACGCAATATGAAATCAAGGAGAGAATTCTTGTACTCTACGTACTGCTTCACAAATGAATTCATGTTTTCACTTCTTGAAGTGGTCGACATGCCACAAAAAAAATTTTTGTTTCAAATATACCGGAACCCACATATGACGAATCTTAAATATATCCGCCAACCAATCATTCTCCTTAAGCTTATTGTTTGTTATGATCTGATTCCAATGACTCTCAAATTGATCACTAGTGTCAGAATTATGAACACATTTTTCTATCTGATCTATTAAAACCTCATTGTGGATATGAACCCCTCCCAAATTCGTAGGCAACTTGTCCAAAATGTGCCATAGGCAAAACCGATGAACAGTGTTTGGCATGACATTCTTTATGGCCTTTGTCATTGCCAGATCTTGATCTGTTATAATACCCTTTGGTGGACTAAATGATATGGCTTCAAGCCATGTGTTAAACAACCACTCAAATGTCTCCGTTTTTTCATTTGGTAGAAACCCACATCCAAATAAAGTTGTTTGCCCATGATGATTGCAACCAACAAATGCGCCAAAAATAAGTTCATAGCAATTAATTTTATAGGTTGTATCAAATGTCACCACATCACCAAAAACTTTGTAAGCCAAACGAAATGATCCATTTGCCCAAAACACATGTGTTATCTTTTTATCTGCACCTCGCTTAATGGTATATGTGAAAACATTTTCCATTTCTTTACGATTTTCAAAGAGTTGAAATAGCAGTTGTCCATCTAGCCCCTTTTTTTTGCCTTTTCATCCCCATGGTGATTTTTGGCATCCGTATCTATAAATTCAATTTTGTCTAGTCCCCCAGATTGAGATGCAAATACTTGCATTTGTTTTTTGCTTCCCACGTTTGATGAATCATAAGTGTTTATAAGTTGTCGCTTTGATTCTGACACTTCACGATGCGACCTCAACATAAATCTCTTACTCGGTGTAGCGGGGGCATGAGAGTGTTGAGGAACAAACATGGATACCACATAACCACCTGACTTATCAAGTTTCACTTGCAACTTAGCCTTACAATCGAATCTTGTTTCCATTCGACGTCTTTGAACAAGTTCCTTATCAATCCAATGTTTCTCATCTGTTTTACCCTCCTTTGAACAAACAAATCGCTTCCATACAACCTCCCCATCTTTACCTCTATTGCTCGATTCCTTTCTTATACTAAATCCAGCGAGTTTTCCATAAGCACTATAAAAGTTATATGCCTCATCTAAATCATCAAAATGCATGCCCAATTTTGGTGTCATGTTTCCATCCACGACTGGATAGTGGACAACTGATGATGAGGAGGAGGTCATATCCATATGCGATCTGGATATCAAATGATTAAAATTAGTCATGAATAAAAGACCCAAAGAAACAGTCCCATGACTACTCCAATGCAGAATATTGAATCAACATATGGCAAACATAAAACGTGTAGTATATGTAGCAGATAAATGAGACAATTTTGACTTAGCCATAAATGAGAATACAATAGTTCAAGATTCATACAAACCAAATGATGTGGCAAAGAATAAAACAACTGTTGGCGACATGTAATGATTTACATAGAAACCAAATGATCTGCAATCAATATACAAGATTCAAACGGGTGTGTTGTCAAAAGACTTCTTCCCTAATATGTAACCATGTCCAAATTTCATAGTAAAAAGAACAGATGTGTCCTCAGTTGCCCTCGTTTTAACATACAACCATAACAAATATCACAAGATTCTACAAGTATATAAAAAGACCAAAAAAAAATACAATAGACTCAGCTATAAATGAAGTTCGTCTAAACCACAACTAGTTCTTTGGCTTTGTCAACCATGAAAGGTTGGTCGATGAGTTCTACAGCTTAGCCTCATATTGAATTCAACTTTAAAAAAGTAGCAGCACACCTTAAAATCCCTAACCACAAACCCTCAAATCCCCACCTGTCGGTCGAATCACATTGGTCATAGTTTGAAATTGATCAGCTAGAGCAATCTACCAACACAACTACACATATGCTTCACAATCCATTGTATCTCCAGGGAGCCCATCTAACTCATTTAATTGTTCATTTTACTCACATTGATATTCCATACATGTCCATTGGATTTTTGGATTATTGAATAAAGTAAGATAGGAATACACCCGTTCATATGCTCTGATGCCATTTCCAGTCTCTTAAAAACATATACTAAACACAATATCATGTTCAACAACAATCTACCAATCACATTGAAAACTACAATGATAAGCTTAGCCATACCATGATCAAGAAACAGATAATTGATTAAAAAATAACATGTAGAGTTTTGGCTACATAGAAAAAGAACATGTAGAAATTTCAATGGCTTCTACCCAAAACCCAAAAAAAAAAAAAAAACAATTGGCAGAGCATACCCAACAAACCAACAATAATATGAAAAGCAGAGAGAGGGAGAATGGAATCCTTACCTGTCGGTTGCCGGAGAGAGAGAGAGAGAGAGAGAGAGAGAGCAGTGCGGGAGAGAGGGAGCAGTAGAGAGATGGGAGAGAGAGAGACTTCAGACGTCGTCTTCTGGGAGAGAGACAGCAGGCAAGAGATGGGAGAGAGACGATCTCGGCAGCGATCTCGATCGCAGCAGGATGGAGAGGGCCTCGTCGTAGGGAGACGGAGAAATCGAGATTGAGATGGAGATGGGAGAGAGAGAGAGAGCTCAAGTGCTTGAGATGGGAGAGAGAGAGAGAGATCGCATAGGGTCTGAGAGAGAAGACGGAAGAGGGAGAGGGCCTCGTCGCAGGGAGATGGAGAGATCGAGTGCTTGAGATGGAGATGGGAGAGAGAGAGAGCTCGAGTGCTTGAGATGGGAGAGAGAGAGAGAGAGAGAAATCGCAGAGGGTCTGAGAGAGAAGACGGAAGAGGGCTTTCAAAAGGGGGGAAAATGAAATGGGTTGGGCGGGCCTCAATTTCCTTTGATCATATCTCCACACGAGGTATCCACACGATTCTAGCGGATGCTCTCCACAACTGCAGTTGAGGAGAGCCGTCCCCTATATATATATATATGCTCAAATAAATCCATAAATGTAACAACTTAAGCCAATGTAACAAAAAATTTTTTCAATAAATCATGTGTGGCTTTTATTTACATAAAACTCACTTAAGTATCACATGGGAATCACATTAAATTATATTAGAAAAACTAATATAAGCATCCATAGAAGAATCACATAAGAATCATGCGCAAATAAATGCACATATAGATATGCTTAAATAAACTGATATATGAATAAATAAGAAAAGAATAAAAGGGCTGGGTTGGGCTGCACGCCTGCACCGGCTAATACTTTCCAAGCCCAGCCCCCAAATTTGTGGGCCATAAAAATATTTGTCTAAGCTCGGCCCTCAAGCTTTTAAGAAAATAAAAGTTTTGAGGGTTGGGTTGGGTCAAGTGTCCCCCATGTGAGGGCCCAATTGACAACCACTCATCCCCACTATAATTTGGCATCGGGGCCCAAGTTTACTCTCATCAAACCTTTACCCATCATTAGATTGAATCCCAAAGAAATCATCTAAATTTAAAGTTTGTTAAATTAAGAACAGCCTATTTGTTTTCTTTTTAATTATGGCCCTGACCCTTATCCACGAGGACACCTTTTCATCTACCTCACCCACTAATAAATAGGCATCTATGTTGGCCAAGTGGGTCCAAACCAGTGGTGTTAGATCCCGACCCGGACCAACTCGATTAGTACTAATTAAGTGAGTGTTTAGCTTTAAGTGAGTTTTAGTACTAGTTGGGTTAGAATATGATTAGATTTAGTCTAGGTTTAGTTTTGGGAACTTTGAGATCATTTAAGATTAGTTAGTCACACTCAGGGATGCCCTGAGTGCACGCATGAGAGGGGTTTCATTCTAGTTATGTGATTTTGATCGTGGTTTTTATGTCATTGGAATAATTGAATTATTTGTTACAACTTTCACTTTTTGCCTGTCTGTGTTTGAAGCCCAGAAACTCAAGTTTTGGCCCAAAAGGGTAAATATGACTTTTCATGCTAAATCTGGGCACAAATTTTGAAATCTCAAAATCATGTCAAATTATACTTTTCTAAAATTAGATATATCGATGATCGTTTTGTTCTTCTTCGTCGATCTCATCCGGGGTCCACAAGACCATGTTTTAATCGTTTCAAGTTTCAGCTGAAAGGGACCCACTTTCAAAAGCTATAAATATTCTCTTATTCTCTCTTTCACCTTTACCAAATTCCTGCAACTTTTCTAACCCTAGAGCAAAGAGAGGAAAAGTTTTCTCCTTAGTCTTCTTCCATGGGAATGATCAAGCTAGAAGGCTCCAAATCTCAATCCGACTCCGTCATTCTCTTCCTATCTTCTCAAGCTTCAGCTGGACTCTTTTTGGGACAAATCCCTACTACTATTCATCATCTTCTAGCTCTCTTCTCCTTGTTTGACTAGCAAAAGGTTAGAGCTTGAACCCATCTTTTCATTATTGTTCTTTTAGCTCACATAGAGCTTGTTTTTCATACTATCAAACCCATTTTCGAAATAGGGATTTATGGTGACCAAAAATATGATTTTTCTATGTTCTATTTTGGGGGTTTTGTGTAGATTTCGTGGACCTCTTCCTGGATTGGATTTGTGTGAAGTTTTGCTTGGCATTGAGGTTAAGGCAAGTAATCTCTATAGGTTCTATGTGTATGGGAATTATGGACTATTTTTCATTATGGAAATGCATGATTTTATTGCTCAAACTCTTAATTTATGTCATATTTATGTTCTTCAAATTTATGCTCATCTTGGACTTGATTTTTATTGGGTTGATATGAGAAGTTCTTTTCTTTTACTAGTGACATCTCATTGGAAAGAGCTCAACTCAGATTTTTGTATCCTTCTCATGTTTAAATTTTGATTTTCATGTTGATTTTGTAAATGAAATGTGATGTTTTAGTTTAGCGAAGAATTAATAATGGTTGGACAAGAATCAAATCAATTTTTAAATGTTTTAGAATGCTTGTTGGTGAAGGAGGATAGAAAAGATTCAAAGAAGTGCAAAAAGAGCCCCAAAACAGTGCAGAAATGCACTTCCAGGCGGGCCAGGCAGAGAGCAGGCTCGCTCTAGCGAGACCACCTTCTGGGAGGTCCGCTCGAGCGGACCCATGCCCGCTCGAGCGGGCCCAGTTTCTGTCCCTTTCATTTTTGTGGGCCTGTTTTATGTTTTTACACTAATTTTTGGGGCCTGAATTGATTCTTGGACTGATTTACATGCTTTCGTGGTTTCTTGAGGATTGAAAACTTTAGATTATGTTAAGAGACTTCTATTGAATGTTGTGCATTTGAAATTTAAAAGTGTCCTAACTTCAGAGGCACCAATTTCATTTCTATTCTTCCGACATTGGATTTCAAATACATAGGAATCAATGGGAGCCTTTAGCACATGCTTGATAGACCTTGCTTTTCGAACCTTAGTTTTGATATCTAGAATATATTCGTGTATTGTTTTGAATTTCAAGTATAAGTTTATTTGAGATTGTTTTTAGAACGAAGAATGGGATCACTTCCTAAGCTTGTTATGCATATATATTATGCCATTTTGCTAGCCGTGCCTTGTTTCATTATGACAAGTGATTTCCCTAAAAATCCAATAAGTTTGATAAGTATTTTGTCGTGTTTGTGCATTCATGATTCAAGTAAATATCACTGAGCTTGGACTGCCCCTTCAGTTTGATCCAATGTTCGGGAGTCCTTAAACTTGTGGACTGTCTGCAGACTAGTCATGTATTGTATACACATCGTGCGTGTTTCCGGTTCCGCGGCCGGCCTCCCCGTTTACCTTGTGTAGCGTGGGATCGTGTTTAGCGTGTCGTGATATTGTGTGTGCTTACTCTTGTCATTTTTATGATAGAGAAAGGATGAGCTCAATGTGGATTTACCTTTTCAAGATATCATCAGTATTTATGCTAGTTTCATATATTCGACATGTATATCTAATCTGGAATTGTTCCAATCTTATCAAACTATTTTAATATTATTTTCATATTTATTCCTAAATTGATTATTTGCCAAACTGTCGTATTTGATGCTTGTCATTTTGGTGCCCAGGTGCAGGAGGTGTTACCTTTGAGGAGGAGTGCCCGGAGGAGGCTGTTGAGCCAACCCCAGCACGAGAGTGGCAGCCCGATGACGTCATCTAGACGTCAGATGGGGTCTTAATATTCGTTTCACCTAGTTTTGAGATACTTTTGGGAAACTTTAGATGTATTGGCTTTTGTTTGCCTCTTATTTTTGTAGATGTGTTAACTTAATTCATCTTGTTATTTTGCAAACTTTAACTATGATAGAAATGCCATATTATGAATCTCCTTCTGATATTACGTCTCGATGTGATCCTATTTGTGAGACTTCTTAAAATGTTTATAGCATGATGGAAAATGTTCTTGCTATGCGCTTCCGCATATTTGTACATGTGAGATAAATCCCCGTGTCTTGGGATCCTCACCGCGGTCACCTGTGCGAAAAGCAAATCAATATGTAATCACCGTCGCGGGCCCGGGCCTTAATCCTTGGATCTTGGTTCGGGGTCGCGACAGGACTGGTATCAGAGTGGGACTTGTTTCAGGCACTTAAAAGAAACTAGAAAATCTTAGGAACGTGGCGAGGATTCGTGAGTTCGTTAGTTCGTTCCCTTTGGGCTTAGATGTCCAACCAAACTATGTTTAATTGTGTACTAACCTTTTGTTTTGCAGCATCATGCCTCCAAGAAAACAACCAGCGAATAATGCTTCAGCTAGCACTCCAAATGAAACAGACCATACTGAGACACCTACAGCAACACAGTTTCAAGCACTTATGCAGGCAATGTTAGATCAACAACGACAGGCTAATAAGAATCAGGCCAGATTTTAAGAACAAATGGCCAAGAAAGACGAAGAGATGGCTCAAGTTCAGAGACAATTATTGGAAGTCCTGCAGAATAGACCTCAACCACAGCCAGCATGAAACATGGGTCCTCAGATTGTGTTTAACAATAGGCTTGACGACCCCAACATTTTATTTGAGAAATTCAAGAAAAGAGGACCCAAGGAGTTCTCCGGTCAAGAAGACCCATTGACTGCTGATGATTGGCTAACTAATACAGAAAGGATCTTTGATGTGTTCACTTGTACGGGCAGACAGAAAGTGAATCTCACAGCCTCATTATTCTTTGGACTTGCAGACTCATGGTGGCAGACCGTGAAAACACCGTATCAGACTATTGCAGATGAGGGGGCTTGGACAACTTTCAAAACACAATTCACTGACAAGTATGTTCCTGCGCATGTCAAGAGACAGAAGGCAGTGGAATTTCAACAGCTGAAACAGGGGACTACTGGAATATGTTACAAGATTTGAGAGGCTTATTAGATATGTAACGGAACTCATTGATACAGAACAGAAGAAGATCACTAAGTTCCTAGAGGGGTTAAACCCCATTCTTAAGATGGATGTTGTGGGAGTGGTTCTACCAACCACTTTCGATGAAGCGGTAAAAAGAGCTTACACATTTGAAGAAATCAATAATGAGATCATACGGGATAGGAAGCAGCAATTTCAGCATCAGAATCAGAGGCAGCAGCAACAGCAACAAAACAAGAAGCCAAGACAGGAACAAAATCAAGTTAGGCAAGGTGGTTGCAATCATTGTGGCAAGAACCACCCTACTCATGAATGCCGTAAGGCCACGGGTGCTTGCTTCAAATGTGGAGGCATGAATCATGCAATCAAGGATTGCCCACAACTTCAGATTCAGGGCAACAGAAATCAGCAGCAAAGACAGGCAGCTCCACAGAATCAGGCACCAGTTCAGAATCAGGTGAGGCCACCTCAGCAACAGCAGCAGCAGCAAAGTAGACAAGTACAGAACCAGAATGCACGTCCACTGTAAAACAGGAATAATCAAGCCAGGCAGAATCAAGGACATAATAGGCCAAACCAGCAGGGACGCTTCTACAATATCAATCGTGCTGATGCAGAAACGGCAGGTGATGTGATTGAAGGTAAACTTCTTGTTTGTGGAGTAGAAGCACAGATTTTATTTGATCCAGGATCCACACACTCCTTTCTTTCTCCTATGTTTGCAAAGAAAATACATACAACACATGCAGAATTGGATTATAATTTGACTGTCACCACACCAGTAGGTAAACAGATTGTTTGTAGAACCTATTACCCGAATTGTTCAGTTTCGTTAGGAGATGTCATTCTTTTAGCCAACCTTATTGTTTTAGACATGCATGATTTTGATATCATCTTAGGCATGGATTGGTTAGAGACCTATCATGCCACCATGGACTGTTTTGGCAAGACCATTACCTTCAGATTGCAAGGGCCACAGGCAGAGTTAATGTTTCGGGGAAACAAGGACAGAACACAAACAAGTTTTATTTCAGCACTGAAAGCTAATAGATTGGTAAGCAGTGGTTGTGAAGCATTTATAGTGTTTATCATGGAGGATAAACAGTCCCAAGGGGTGGAGGATATCCCCGTAGTGTGTGAATTTCCGGATGTTTTTCCAGAAGAAATCCCGGGTTTACCACCAATTAGAGAAGTTGAGTTCACCATTGAGCTCCTTCCAGGGACAGCACCCATATCAATTACACCTTACAGAATGGCTCCAGCAGAGTTAGGTGAATTGAAACTTCAGTTGCAAGAATTGTTGAGCAAATGCTTCATTAGGCCAAGTGTTTCACCTTGAGGAGCGCCAGTATTATTTGTGAAAAAGAAGGATGGAAGCCTCAGAATATGCATCGATTACAGAAGATTGAATCATATGACCATCAAGAATAAGTATCCGTTGCCGAGGATAGACGAGTTGTTTGACCAATTACAAGGAGCAGCATACTTTTCCAAGATAGACTTGAGATCTGGGTATCATCAGTTGCGGGTTAGAGAATCGGATGTGTCAAAAACAGCGTTTCGAACAAGATATGGGCACTATGAGTTCTTAGTGATGCCCTTTGATTTGACTAACGCACCCGTAGTCTTCATGGCCCTCATGAACAAAGTCTTTGCAGAGTTTTTGGATCACTCTATAGTGGTGTTCATTGATGATGTCCTTGTGTATTCTAAGAGTAAGGAGGAGCATGAAGAACACTTGAGGACGTCATTACAGCTTTTGAGGGACAACCAGCTCTATGCTAAGTTGAACAAGTGTGAATTTTGGCTAGAGCAAGTTGCCTTTTTGGGTCACATCATCTCAAGAGAAGGATTAGCGGTTGATCCAACCAAGATTGAGGCAGTTGTCAAGTGGAAGAGACCTAGCAGTGTAATAGAAATTAGAAGTTTCTTGGGGTTAGCGGGCTACTACCGAAGGTTTGTTCAAGGTTTTTCATCCATTGTAGCACCATTGACGAAGTTAACTAGGAAGAGTGTACCATTTGTTTGGACCGAGCAGTGTGAAAGAAGAATTGAAGAAAAGATTAACCACAGCTCCAATCCTCACATTACCATCGGACAACAGTGGATTTGTTGTTTTTACAGATGCATCGATTGTGGGATTAGGCTGTGTATTGATGCAAGATGGCAAAGTGATTGCCTATGGCTCAAGACAGTTGAAGACTCATTAGAAGAACTATGTAACTCATGACTTGGAATTGGCAACAGTAGTATTTGCTTTGAAGATGTGGAGGCACTATCTATATGGAGAGAAATTCGAAGTCCATTCTGACCACCGAAGTCTACAGTATTTATTCTAACAAAAAGAATTGAATATGAGGCAGAGAAGGTAGATGGAGTATATAAAAGATTATGATTTCCCGATCAAGTATCACCCGGGCAAGGTTAATGTTGTAGCTGACGCATTGAGTAGAAAATCAGCGGTTATGGCTAATTTGAGAATAGTTAGTGTTTGCCAGCAGTTTGAAGAACTTGGAGTGGAAGTGCAACCGCTGAGGAAGGGTGTGATGTTAGCACATATGACTGTGTCTGAACCTACTTTTATTAAGAAGATCAAAGATAGTCAGATGCAAGACCCAGACTTGGCTAAGATTGTGGAACAGATTGCAGAACGTCCAGATTTCAGGATTTCAGAAGGAGTATTGTATTTTCGTGACCGGTTGTGTGTACCTAATGTGGATGATTTGAAGAATGAGATAATGACTGAAGCTCATAGCACAAAGTACTCTATGCATCCGGGTAGTACTAAGATGTACCATAACTTGAAGGTTAGATTTTGGTGGAACAACATGAAGCGAGAGATAGCTGCATTTGTATCTCGTTGCTTGACTTGTCAGATGATTAAAGCAGAACATCAGAAACCTCCGGGTTTGCTATAACCTTTGGAGATTCCAGAGTGGAAATAGGAGCACATCACTATGGATTTCATCTCCGGTTTGCCTAACACCAAGAGAGGGAACAATGCTATTTGGGTAATCATAGACTGTCTTACGAAGTCTGCTCATTTCATTCCGATGAAGACAGGAAACATGATGCATATGGCACCACTTGCAAGTTTGTTCATCGAGGAGATTGTCAGTAAACATGGTCAACCCGTCTCCATCACTTCGAACAGAGATAGTAGATTTGTTTCGAGATGATGGAAGACTCTTTTTGAGTCTATAGGTACCAAGCTTCAGTTCAACACAGCGTATCATCCTCATACAGATGGTCAATCAGAACGGACGATACAGACTCTTAAGGATATGTTACGTGCTTGTGTATTAGACTTCAAGGTTCAATGGGATGAGTACCTACCGCTTTGTGAGTTCGCATATAATAATAGTTACCATGCTAGCATTGGAATGGCACCTTTCGAGGCACTCTATGGCAGAAGATGCAGAACTCCGGTTTGTTGGGAAGAAGTCGGTGTTCGTATCTTCCATGGGCCGACAATAGTTGGAGAAACAAGTGATAAGGTCAAATTGATTCAAGACAGATTGAAGATTGCTCGAAGCAGACAGAAGAGTTATGCCGACACTCGCAGGAGGGAATTACAGTTTGAAAGTGTCACCGGTTAGAGGGACTCTGAGGTTTGGAAAGAAGGGCAAATTGTCAAGCAGATTTATTGGTCCATATGAGATTTTGAGCAAGATTGGAAATGTTGCATATAGACTTGCATTACCGCCGGAACTCTCCGGGGTGCATAACGTATTTCACGTCTCCATGCTCAAGAAGTATGTTCACAGTCATTCTCATATAATTCCACATGAACCTTTAGAAATTTGAAAAGATGCGTCGTATGTGGAGAAGCCAATCAGGATCATTAATACCAAGCTACAAGAGTTGAGAAATCGAACTATCCATTGGGTCAAGGTACTTTGGGAAAATCACGAGCCAGAAGAAGCAACTTGGGAATTGAGAGATCAAGTTCAGAGAAAATATCCACACTTATTGCCAGAGGTAAAATTATTTTTTATTTGGAGGACCAAATATCCTAAGAGGTGGAGGATGTTAGATCCCGACCCGGACCAACTCAATTAGTACTAATTAAGTGAGTGTTTATCTTTAAGTGAGTTTTAGTACTAGTTGGGTTAGAATATGATTAGATTTAGTCTAGGTTTAGTTTTGGGAACTTTGAAATCTTTTAAGTTTAGTTAGTCACACTCAGGGACGCCCTGAGTGCACGCGTGAGAGGGGTTTCATTCTAGTTATGTGATTCTGATCGTGGTTTTTATGTCATTGGAATAATTGAATTATTTGTTACAACTTTCACTTTTTGCCTGTCTGTGTTTGAGGCCCAGAAACTCAAGTTTTGGCCCAAAAGGGTAAATATGACTTTTCATGCTAAATCTGGGCACAAATTTTGAAATCTCAAAACCATGTCAAAATTATACTTTTCTGAAATTAGATATTTTGACGATCGTTTTGTTCTTCTTCGTCGATCTCATCCGGGGTCCACAAGACCATGTTTTAATCGTTTCAAGTTTCAGCTGAAAGGGACCCACTTTCAAAAGCTATAAATATTCTCTTATTCTCTCTTTCACCTTTACCAAATTCCTGCAACTTTTCTAACCCTAGAGCAAAGAGAGGAAAAGTTTTCTCCTTAGTCTTCTTCCATGGGAATGATCAAGCTAGAAGGCTCCAAATCTTAATCCGACTCCGTCATTCTCTTCCTCTCTTCTCAAGCTTCAGCTGGACTCTTTTTGGGACAAATCCCTACTACTATTCATCATCTTCTAGCTCTCTTCTCCTTGTTTGACTAGCAAAAGGTTAGAGCTTGAACCCATCTTTTCATTATTGTTCTTTTAGCTCACATAGAGCTTGTTTTTCATACTATCAAACCCATTTTCGAAATGGGGATTTATGGTGACCAAAAGTATGATTTTTCTATGTTCTATTTTGAGGGTTTTGTGTAGATTTCGTGGACCTCTTCCTTGATTGGATTTGTGTGAAGTTTTTCTTGGCATTGAGGTTAAGGCAAGTAATCTCTATAGGTTCTATGTGTATGGGAATTATGGACTATTTTTCATTATGGAAATGCATGATTTTATTGCTCAAACTCTTAATTTATGTCATATTTATGTTCTTCAAATTTATGCTCATCTTGGACTTGATTTTTATTGGGTTGATATGAGAAGTTTTTTTCTTTTACTAGTGATATCTCATTGGAAAGAGCTCAACTCATATTTTTGTATCCTTCTCACGTTTAAATTTTGATTTTCATGTTGATTTTGTAAATGAAATGTGATGTTTGAGTTCAGCGAAGAATGAATAATGGTTGGACAAGAATCAAATCAATTTTTAATGTTTTAGAATGCTTGTTGGTGAAGGAGGATAGAAAAGATTCAAAGAAGTGCAAAAAGAGCCCCAAAACAATGCAGAAATGCACTTCCAGGCGGGCCAGGCAAAGAGCAGTCTCGCTAGAGCGAGCCTGGGCTCGCTCTAGCAAGACCACCTTCTGGGAGGTCCGCTCGAGCGGACCCATGCCGCTCGAGCGGGCCTAGTTTCTGTCCCTTTCATTTTTGTGGGCATGTTTTATGTTTTTACACTAATTTTTGGGGCCTGAATTGATTCTTGGACTGATTTACATGCTTTCGTGGTTTCTTGAGGATTGAAAATTTTAGATTATGCTAAGAGACTTCTATTGAATGTTGTGCATTTGAAATTTAAAAGTGTCCTAACTTCTGAGGCACTAATTTCATTTCTATTCTTCCGACATTGGATTTCAAATACACAGGAATCAATGGGAACCTTTAGCACATGCTTGATAGACCTTGCTTTTCAAACCTTAGTTTTGATATCCAGAATATATTCGTATATTGTTTTGAATTTCAAGTATAAGTTTATTTGATATTGTTTTTAGAACGAAGAATGGGATCACTTCCTAAGCTTGTTATGCATATATGTTATGCCATTTTACTAGTCATGCCTTGTTTCGTTATGACAAGTGAATTCCCTAAAAATCCAATAAGTTTGATAAGTATTTTGTCGTGTTTGTGCATTCATGATTCAAGTAAATACCACTGAGCTTGGACTGCCCCTTCAGTTTGATCCACTGTCCGGGAGTCCTTAAACTTGTGGACTGTCTGCAGACTAGTCGTATATTGTATACACATCGTGCGTGTTTCTGGTTCTGCGGCAGGCCTCCCAGTTTACCTTGTATAGCGTGGGATCGTGTTTAGCGTGTCGTGATATCGTGTGCGCTTACTCTTGTCATTTTTATGATAGAGAAAGGATGAGCTCAATGTGGATTCACCTTTTCATTATATCATCAGTATTTATGCTAGTTTCGTATATTCGACATGTATATTTAATCTGGAATTGTTCCAATCTTATCAAACTATATTAATATTGTTTTCATATTTATTCCTAAATTGATTATTTGCCAAACCGTCGTGTTTGATGCTTGTCATTTTGGTGCCTGTAAGGTCTATGACCTTACTGGGTCAGTTGGGCCTAATAACCCGGCCCGTTGACCCATTTAATTTGTTATTATTTTATTTAATTGTATTTTTATATATTTAACTGGGTTTAGATCATTAGCGAGTTTCTTTTAGCATTAGAATAGTATCTACGAAGTTTCGTTTGATTCCAAGTTCGTTTGATCATAGCAGGTTGGTAGTTTACAATTTAGGAAAAATTGAGTATTTTTCCGAAATATTCCAAATGCCGTGATTTTTGGGTTCATTGGAAAGGTCTCATTGTTCTGATGACTTTTGTCTCTTGACTCATCGCGATCCGGTGATCGGAAACCTTTCAAGTGGTCCATTTTTTCATCGAACCCACTTAAAGGGCGATTCGGTCTTTTTCTCTTTCTCTTCCTCTTAAATGAAAGCCTAACCCTAATTCCATTCTTTCTCTGCAACGAACGAAAGAACAGCCTCCCATATTTTCTTCCTCTTCCTTTCTCATGCCAAAACTCTGCCCTAGAAGACCCCGTTCGGAGATCCGATCCGTTAATCGTCTTCCTCTTGATCTTCTCTTGCTTCCGGTATCATTTAGGTAAGACAACCCATAATCTCTTATTTTCACTTTATCATTTCTTTGGTTAGATTAGGTCCGATCTTGATTCTTTTTCTTTCTTTCTTCTCCTTTGCGTTCTAGGTGGTATTTGTTCGGGTTAAATTGTTGATTTTGGGTTAGAAAAGCTTCTCCTCAAACTTCACCCATTTCCAATCTCCTTTTTGGTTGAGGCAAGTAGATTTGCAATTCATATATATGCATGAATGCTTGTTTTCATTTGATTAGTTATGTTCCTGTAGATTTCCCTTAATTCCAAGCATGTTTCATTTTGATATTGGGAAAATATATGTTAGGTTGATTTTGGAAAATGGATAAATTGATAGGTTGATAGAATTCGTTTAATTGGATTTAATGAGAATGGAATGGATGGTTGGGAGAGCAGGAGGCTCTGTTTATGCAGGTTGTAGTCTCTGGAAGGGTTGGAGATGGAGAAACATGGAAATAGGGAAGAAGGAATTCAGAAATGGCCTGAACCTGTACGAGTTCCGTACCGTCAGTTCACTCGTCGGTTCAGTGTCGGTCAACCGACAGCTTGGAGTCGGTCAGCCGATCACCATCTCGGTCAGAAAACCCGAGAGCATGTTTTACACCAATTTTGTACAGTCGGTCAGCTCTCGGTTCGAACGTCGGTCAGCCAAAATTGGCCATTTCACTTGTATTTTTTCAGACTAAAACCGAAACCCAGGATTGGGACTTAGATGCTGGAAACCTCTAATTTACTATCACATGACCATAAATGGGATTGAAATCGAATCCCAGAGGATCTCCAACCAGCTGAGGAGGCACGAGAGTGGCGTGCCGATGACGTAGAGTAGCGTCATCTCTTCCGGCACGAGAGAGATATATTGGGATTCATTAGATTTACTCTTATATTCATTATTTCTCTCATTGGACCTTTCTTTCATTATTGACTTCTGTTCTTTTATTGGCCTTGTATCTTGGGATGGTCAATGTAATAATTCACTTAATTCTTAGTTCCTGTTTACTCTTTCTTGCAAACTTTAATTTAATGAGATTCATGTTCATTGCTTGAGATTCCATATGTCTAGAGTTGTTGGGACTCTATATTTATTGTAACACATGAGGTTTGAGGCTTGAAATATTAAATCCTCACCGCGGACTACGATCCATGGGCCCAAAGGAAAAAATTTTTAATTAGTCCTAAAATTTACTCTTCGGATCCGGTTATTTCTTTAATCGGGTTCGGGGAACGTGACAGATTGGTATCAGAGCAGTGGTTGGTTTCTCAGGGTAAAAATTGTAGAAACCATAGGACATGTGTGAGGATTTCGTTAGTTAGTAGGTTAATCTTTTAGTTTTGTTTCTAGCATTGTGATGTTAGCTTAGGCATATTGGAATTAACCTTGAATGTTTTTCGGAATTATGGCTGGTAGGCACAATACCAGAGGTGAGGGTAGTTCTTCTTAGAATGGCTCTGAGAACCAGTTTCATCAATTTATGGCAGCCTTCATCCAGTCTCAGAAGGATATGGCTGAGCAGAGCCAGAAACAAAATGAGGACCAGGCTGTATTCCAAGTATAGATGCTTGAGGTAGTGCAGAAGGTGGGCCAGCCACAGGCCAAAGAATATGACCTGAATGAATTGGTTGAGAAGTTCAGGAAGAGGTTTCCGCCTGAGTTCCATGGCATTGAGGACCTCGCTGTAGCAGATGAGTGGGTAGTTCAGATGGAGAAGATATATGAGGTGTTTCGGTGCACGGGCATTCAGCAGGTGCAGCTAGCAGCCCTCATGTTCCGTGGAGCAGCTGAGAGATGGTGGAAGACCGTCAAACACCCATATGAGGAGATCGCTGAGGAGGTAGCCTGGAAGACTTTTACAGAGCAATTCTAGAAGAAGTTTATCCTGGAGCATTATAGTGATCAGAAGATGGAGGAGTTCGAGAGGCTAGTACAGGGTGATTTGACAGTACAGGATTATGAGATTGCCTTCACCCATCTATCCCGATTCGCTGAGAGCCTGATTCAGCCAGAGTCAGAAAGAGTCCGGAGATTTATCAAAGGGCTGCGGGCAGATATAAAGATGCAAGTACAGCGCAGCAGACTGACCAACTATTATGATGTGGTCAAAGAAACATATTGGGCAGAAGAGTCCTTAAAGGATGTGATTGCTTTGGAGCAGCAGAGGATCTTAGCATTGATCCCTCAGCCCAGGACACAGGGATCTTTGTCTCTGTCGTATCAGCAGCCAGCACACAAGAGGCTACGATTTGAGCCTGTACCTCGACAGCAGCCACAACGAGTCTCTTGCATGCATTGTGGCAGGAATCATTTTGGCCGCGATTGCAGGAAGCAGTACAGAGCGTGTTTCAATTGTGGAGACCCAGGGCATAAGGTTCGTTTTTTCCCAGGTAAGACAGGAGTGATACCACCTGCATTTCCAGCTCCGGCGCCCAGGCCACCACATCCTGCGCAGCAGTTGAGACAGATGCCTCCTGGACAGGCTAGGCCACAGCAGCAGCAGCAGCAGATGATAGTCCGACCACCTCAGCCACCGCAGCAGCGCCCTCCAGTACCTCAGCAGCTCTATCAGTAGAGACCCCCAACACCCAGATTCCAGGGTCGTGGTCAGAGACCACCGCAGCAGTATCATAATCAGCGTCCCCAGCAGGCAGGGAGAGCTTATGCTCTGACGCATGAGGAAGTAGAGGCTGCAGGGAATGTCATAGAAGGTACACTTTTAGTTTGTGAATTTGATGCTAAAGTTCTATTTGATCCTGGATCCACTCACTCATTTGTTGCACCAGCATTTGCACTGAATTTGGGGGAGGATAAGGAGATACTACCTTATGATTTGATAGTAGCTACCCCTGTAGGTAGACATGTAGCTTGTAATGTCATCTACCCTAAGTGTAGTATTCAGATTGGGAAAGTTAAGCTGACCGTCAGTTTGATCATTTTACCGATGGCGGAGTTTGATGTAATACTCGGTATGGATTGGTTAGCTAAGAACCGAGCAGTGTTAGATTGTTTTAATAAGACCGTGAAGTTGCAGAGTGCAGATCGTAGTGTCGAGTTTATTGGAGCTGAAAAGCCCATCTCCACTCGAATGATTTCTACATTGAAGGCAGAGCGGTTGATGAGGAGCGGATGCGAAGGTTTTATTGTATTTATTGCAGAAGATAAGGAGTCCAAGTCTGTTGATGAGATTCCAGTGGTGCGAGAATTCCCGGATGTGTTTCCGGATGAGATTCCTAGTTTGCCACCTGTTCGTGAGTTGGATTTCATGATTGAATTGCAACCAGGGACATCACCTATTTCGAAAGCCCCTTATAGGATGGCACCAGTAGAATTGAAAGAGTTGAAGACTCAGATTGGAGATCTGTTGGATAAGGGTTTTATCAGGCCCAGTGTTTCACCGTGGGGAGCTCCGGTGATATTTGTGAAAAAGAATGACGGGACTATGAGAATGAGCATAGATTACAGACAGTTGAACCAGATGACTGTTAAGAATAAGTACCCGTTACCGAGGATCGATGAGCTATTCAATCAGTTGCAGGGAGCCCAATTCTTTTCAAAAATAGATCTGCGTTCTGGTTATCATCAGTTGCGAGTCAGAAAGGAGGATGTTCCTAAGACTGCATTCCGGACGAGATATGGTCATTTCGAGTTTCTTGTGATGCCTTTTGGATTGACAAATGCTCCAGCAGTTTTTATGGCATTGATGAATAAGGCATTTGCTCCTTTTTGGATCAGTTTGTGGTAGTCTTCATAGATGATGTATTGGTATACTCGAAGACTAAGGAGGAGCATGAGCATCAGTTGAGAACATCTTTGCAGCTTTTGAGGGATAACCAACTGTATGCTAAGTTGAGCAAATATGAGTTTTGGTTGGAACAAGTGGCATTTTTGGGCCATATAATCTCTAAGGAAGGATTAACAGTGGATCACAGGAAGATTGCAGCGGTTGTCAATTGGAGTAGCCCGAGGAATGTAGCGGAGATTCGTAGTTTCCTTGGACTTGCAGGTTACTACAGGAGGTTTGTGAAAGGATTCTCTACCATAGCATCTCCGTTAACTAAGTTGACGAGGAAAGATATTCCGTTTGTATGGATGGATGGGTGTGAAAAGAGCTTCCAAGAGTTGAAGACCAGGTTGACTACAGCACCCATACTTGCCTTACCCGCTGGAAGTGGAGGATTTGTGATTTTTACAGATGCATCAGGAGTAGGTTTGGGATGTGTTCTCATGCAGCATGACAAGGTGATAGCCTATGGATCAAGGCAATTGAAGGATCATGAGAAGAAATATGCCACACATGACTTGGAGTTAGCAGCAGTGGTTTTTGCATTGAAGTTATGGAGGCATTATTTGTATGGGGAGAGATTTGAGGTGCATACAGATCATAAGAGTTTGCAATACCTATTTACACAGGGTGATCTGAATAACAGGCAGAGGAGATGGATGGAGTACATAAAGGATTATGATTTTCCAATCAAGTACCATCCTGGAAGAGTGAACGTTGTAGCAGATGCTCTCAGTAGGAAGGCAGCATTCAGTGGGTGTATAATGCCTGAATGAAGATGGATGGAGGAGTTCAGAGACATGGATGTGGAAGTCTGGCCAGTCAATGAGAAGGTCCTAATTGCTACTATGGGAGTTTGGGAGCCAGAAATAGTAAACAAGATCAAGGAAAGCCAGAAGGATGATCCAGAACTGCAGAGAATCATTGATCATGTGGATGACAAGCCAGAATTTAGATTGATAGAGGGAGTTTTGTACTGCAAGGATAGGTTGTGTGTGCCAGATGTTCAAGATATCAAGTCAGAGTTGATGACAGATGCGCACCACACCAGATACTCTATTCACCCAGGAAGCACCAAAATGTATCAGAATTTGAAGAATCACTATTGGTGGGTGAAAATGAAGAAAGAGATTGTAGAATTTGTCTCCGTTGTTCGACTTGTCAGCAGATTAAGGCATAGCACAAGAAGCCTCCTGGTTTACTTCACCCGTTGAAGATTCCACAGTGGAAATGGGAGAATATCACCATGGATTTCGTGTCAGGGCTGCCGAACACCAAGAAAGGCAATGATGCTATTTGGGTGATTGTGGATAGATTGACTAAATCAGCCCATTTCTTGCCATTCAAGACTGGTCAATTCATGGATAAGATGACTAAGATGTATAAGGACAATATAGTCAATTTGCATGGAGTGCCTTAGTCCATAGTGTCCGATCGAGACACTAAGTTTGTCTCTCGGTTTTGGTCTACTTTTCAGTCATCTATGGGTATCCAGTTGAAGTTCAGCACAGCTTACCACCCTCAGACAGATGGGCAGTCAGAGCGTACCATTCAGACACTGGAAGATCTCCTCAGAGCATGTGTTTTGGATTTCAAGGAGAGTTGGGATGAGAGTTTGCCTCTATGTGAGTTTGCCTACAACAACAGTTATCATTCAAGTATTGGTATGGCACCATTTAAGGCATTGTATGGAAGGAGATGCAGAACCCCGGCATGTTGGGAGGAAGTTGGAGTTCGAAGCTTTCATGGCCCCTCAAAGATTGCTAATTCCAGTGAGAAGGTCAGAGTTATCCAGATGAGAATGAAGGAGTCACGTGATCGTCAGAAGAGCTATGCGGACAAGAGGCGGAGACCTTTAGAATTCCAAGTGGGGGATATGGTTTTCCTGAAAGTGTCTCCGATGGGAGGTGTTGTCAGATTTAGACAGAAAGGGAAGCTTGCCAAGAGGTTTGTGGGACCGTTTGAGATCAAGAGCAGGATTGGAGACGTGGCTTATCGTCTAGTGCTACCGCCAGAGTTAGCGGGTGTGCACGACGTATTTCATGTCTCAATGCTTCGGAAATATATTCCAGATCCCACCCACGTGTTGCAGCACGAGCCACTTCAGCTTCAGGCAGATGTCACCTACGTGGAGCGGCCAGCGCAGATCATCGACACTAAGGAGGTAGTGTTGCGTACTAAGACCATCCAATGGGTCAAGGTACAATGGGAGAACTACAGTCCGGAGGAAGCTACGTGGGAGCTGAAGGATCAGATTCAGAAAGCGTACCCCTATCTTTTTCCAGATGAGGTATGTTTAGGCATTTGGGGGACCAAATGTTCTTTTTATTTGTGAGAGTTGTAAGGTCTATAACCTTACTGGGTCAGTTGGGCCGAATAACCTGGCCCGTTGACCCGTTTAATTTGTTATTATTTTATTTAATTGTATTTTTAGATATTTAAGTGGGTTTAGATCATGAGCGAGTTTCTTTTAGCATTAGAATAGTATCTACGAAGTTTCGTTTGATTCCAAGTTCGTTTGATCATAACAGGGGGTTAGTTTGTAATTTAGGAAAAATTGAGTGTTTTTCCGAAATATTCCAAACGCCGTGATTTTTGGGTTCGTTGGAAAGGTCTCGTTGTTCTGATGACTTTTGTCTCTTGACTCATTGCGATCCGGTGATGAGAAACCTTTCAAGTGGTCCATTCTTTCACCGGACCCACTTAAAGGGCGATTCGGTCTTTTTCTCTTTCTCTTCCTCTTAAACGAAAGCCTAACCCTAATTCCATTCTTTCTCTGCAACGAACGAAAGAACAGCCTCCCATCTTTTCTTCCTCTTCCTTTCTCACGCCAAAACTATGCCCTAGAAGACCCTGTTCGGAGATCCGATCCGTTAATCGTCTTCCTCTTGATCTTCTCTTGCTTCCAGTACCATTTAGGTAAGTTATCCCACAATCTCTTATTTTCACTTTATCATTTCTTTGGTTAGATTAGGTCCGATCTTGATTCTTTTTCTTTCTTTCTTCTCCTTTGCGTTCTATGTGGTATTTGTTCGGGTTAGATTGTTGATTTTGGGGTAGAAAAGCTTCTCCTCAAACTTCACCCATTTCCAATCTCCTTTTTGGTTGAGGCAAGTAGATTTGCAATTCATATATATGCATGAATGCTTGTTTTCATTTGATTGGTTATGTTCCTGTAGATTTCCCTTAATTCCAAGCATGTTTTATTTTGATATTGGGAAACATATATGTTAGGTTGATTTTGGAAAATGGATAAATTGATAGGTTGATAGAATTCGTTTAATTGGGTTTAATGAAATGGAATGGATGGAATGAATGGTTGGGAGAGCAGGAGGCTCTGTTTATGCAGGTTGTAGTCTCTGGAAGGGTTGGAGATGGAGAAAAATGGAAATAGGGAAGAAGGAATTCAGAAATGGCCTGAACCTGTACGAGTTCCGTACCGTCGGTTCACTCGTCGGTTCAGTGTCGGTCAACCGACAGCTTGGTGTCGGTCAGCCGATCACCATCTCGGTCAGAAAACCCGAGAGCATGTTTTATACTAATTTTGTACAGTCGGTCAGCTCTCAGTTCGAACGTCGGTCAGCCGACAGCCTCACTTCGATCAACCGACACTGTTCTTGGTTCCAAAACCAGAGAGAGTAGAAATTGGTTCTGCTCTGTTGGTTAGCCTCGGTTCGTGTCGGTCAACTGATACCATCACGTCGGTCAACCGACACCATCATGAGGGTCAGCTGAAATTGGCCATTTCACTTGTATTTTTCCAGACTAAAACTGAAACCTAGGATTGGGACTTAGATGCTGGAAACCTTTAATTTACTATCACATGACCATAAATGGGATTGAAATCGAATCACATGGCTTGGTGTGAATTCGAAAGGTTGTCTAGGTATTCGTGTATTATATGTAGTGTAACCGAATGTACATGGAGTTGGATTTAATGATGCTCAACATGATTGTACACCAAGGAATTATCCTAAAAGCATCATTGATCCAATTTCCACATGTACTCTGTTAGAATACGGGGAATACAGGGATGACACCACTTGCTTAGGATTGGATTGTAATTCCTCCTTGACTTTGACTTGTATCCGTTGTTACCATTCTCCTTGTACACTCCTGGCATAAAACACATAATCAATTATTAAACATAAATTTAAATTCTTATAGAATATAGGACGTGGACTTGACTTAGAGTGTACCATAGGAACCCGTGTCTTGTATTGATAAACTTGACTGGCTAGTATGAAGGCGATTATCACGTGTTTCGCTTGTCTTGTATCGTCTTAAATAAGATAATCCCTAGGATCTTGTCTTGTACATGAAACTAGCCAGACTTGCTTGCCTTGTTGTTCTTGTGTCAAAACCACTTTATTATTGTTGCATATCATGGCCATCTGTAGTTTGGGATTTAATGACGAATCGGTTACTCCGGTTGTCGGGGTGGGCAGTCGGCGTAGGATGGCGTCCATGGGGTTAAATAGATGGGAGCGGGCTAGGACCGTGCTGCTATTCCCAGGACAGGGAGCTAGGATCCCACTGGAGCCGGACTATGGTATCAGTGGTCCAAGGGATTGTTACTGGTACCCCGAGAGGTGGCTTTGGACATCCTCGGAGTCTCCCTCTTGTTTGTTCTTGTTTTGCATTTGCATGGATAGTGGTTATTGTTAGATGGTTGGTAGAATTATTTTATTGTTTCTATATATTAATCTCGCTTTATGCCTAGCCTCATATTCTTATATTCATATGATCTTACCTGTCATTATTCTACACTTGATGCATGTCGTGTTTGTTATGTTTTGTATATCTATTGCTCAACATGTTGTTGACTCTGTTCCTTGGTGTGCAGACACATCAGGTGAGTACTACCTCGAGGAGCAAGCAGGTGTGGAGATCCCAGAGGATCTCCAACCAGCTGAGGAGGCACGAGAGTGGCGTGCCGATGACGTAGAGTAGCGTCATCTCTTCCGGCACGAGAGAGATATATTGAGATTCATTAGATTTACTCTTTTATTTATTATTTCTCTTATTGGACCTTTCTTTCATTATTGACTTCTGTTCTTTTATTGGCCTTGTATCTTGGGATGGTCAATGTAATAATTAACTTAATTCTTAGTTCCTATTTACTCTTTCTTGCAAACTTTAATTTAATGAGATTCATGTTCATTGCTTGAGATTCCATATGTCTAGAGTTATTGGGACTCTATATTTATTGTAACACATGAGGTTTGAGGTTTGAAATATTAAATCCTTACCGCGGACTACGATCCGTGGGCCCAAAGGATAAAATTTTTAATTAGTCCTAAAATTCACTCTCCGGATCCGGTTATTTCTTTAATCGGGTTCGGGGAACGTGACAGTGCCCAGGTGCAGGAGGTGTTACCTTTGAGGAGGAGTGCCCGGAGGAGGCTGTTGAGCCAACCCCAGCACGAGAGTGGCAGCCCGATGACGTCATCTAGACGTCAGATGGGGTCTTGATATTCGTTTCATCTAGTTTTGGGAAACTTTAGATGTATTGGCTTTTGTTGGCCTCTTATTTTTGTAGATGTGTTAACTTAATTCATCTTGTTATTTTGCAAACTTTAACTATGATAGAAATGCCATATTATGAATCTCCTTCTGATATTACGTCTCGATGTGATCCTATTTGTGAGACTTCTTAAAATGTTTATAGCATGATGGAAAATGTTCTTGCTACGCGCTTCCGCATATTTGTACATGTGAGATAAATCCCCGTGTCTTGGGATCCTCACCGCGGTAACCTGTGGGAAAAGCAAATCAATATGTAATCACCGTCGCGGGCCCGGGCCTTAATCCTTGGATCTTGGTTCGGGGTCACGACAAGTGGGTTCCAGGGTCATGGGTATTTTGGTAAGTGTACCATAATTTCGTTGATTAAGATAGGATTTCTTGGGGGATAAAAAATTGAGCATTATATATATATATGGATGTCATGTGTAACCCATGGGGTAAGCACAGAATGGAGAACCCAAAGGAAAGTCGAGTTTAATTTTCGGTGGACGTAGGTGAGTTTGTTGAACCATATAAATCTCTTTGTGTGATTTGCTCTTCTTTTGTGTGGTTGATTGATTGTCGATCACGGTGATTCACACTTCCGCACACATGCGCACAAAAATCTAAGGGGTCCCCTGAGTTCGACTACATAAGAGTTGTATGTGATTTGCTTGTAGGAAAAATTCTTTTCCCATATTAAATGCTTTAATCCATTTCCTCGTTTGCTCCGGTACATCTTTTTAGGTACAGACTCATGCAAAAGCTATGGCATCGTTCTCGTGTTGTTTCCAAATTTATGCTCGGGTTAGGTTGTGCTGAGATCAGGTTGGGTCCAGTCTTTACTCTACGAAACTTGTCTAGCAACATTTTATTAAATTACTCTATTAAAAATATATTGTACAAGAATTTGTTTGATAACATTATAAAAGTTTTGCTCCAAAGAGCAAACATAGGATTTATAATATGGGACCCAACCTTTTATTGTTTGTTGTACTATTATTATTATATATGGGACCGACCTATAAAAGTTACAACTTAGTACCCGCCTTTAAAAATTAGAACATGCATGGAAACCATATCCATTGGATTTATAATGTGGGCCCACCTTCATAGAAATTATAATGTGGGCCAACTTTTTGTAAATGTAAATATGGGATCTACCCTTATAAATTAGAATATGGGCTCACATTCATAGAATTTACAATGTGGGTCCATCTTTTGTAAATGAGACCATGTGACCCATATTTATGAATTACAAAGTGGAGCCACATTTTTTGTAATTGTAGACACAGGGCCCACCTTTAGAAATTAGAATGTGGTGTCCACCATTAAAAATTAGAACATGGGGTAGCACATTTATAAAATCTATAATATGGGCCCACCTTCATAGGAATTATAATGTGGGGCCATACTTTTTGTTAATTGTGAACAAGGTACCCTCCTTTAAAAAATTAGAAAGTGTTACCCACATTTAGAAATCCAAACATGGGGCCATCATTAAATTAATTGTGAACACGGGACCCACCTTTGAAAAATTACAATGTGGTACCCACATTTAGAAATCCGAACATGGGACCACCATTAAAATGTAATTGTGGATACGGGACCCACCTAGAGAAATTACAACGTGATGCCTACCTTTATAAACGATTTATAATGTGGTCCCATTATTATAGAATTATAATAGGGGCCCACCTTTTGTGATCATGACCAAGTGACCATGTGACCCACCTCTAGGAATTATAAAGTGGTGCCACCTCCTTTGAGATTGTGAGCGTGGGGCCTACATTTAGGATACGTGAGAGGATTTAGAATCTTCAAATGACATTCTTTAAATGGGAGAGTTGAGGAGAGCCTCAGCTGGGCCGTGCGAGTCCCTCGTGTGACAAGTGAGCGGGACACATCTCCATCACATTTAGCAAACGAAATCCAAACAATTCCCCCATTTCATTTTCATTTCCCTCTTTCATATCCATCACGTTTCCCCATTCCAGCTGAAGCACCGACCACCTCTCTACGCTCTTCCTCTCCGAGTGTCTCTCTTCATCTCCCTCCTTCGTTCGGAAGGCAAAATTAGGAGAAGAATTGGAGCCACATTCAAATCGCCTCTATCTCCATCGTCTCCCTCGCCCACCCTTTTGTGTTCTTCCTCTCTTGATTTCACCTCTCCAGTCATCTCTCGCTGTCGAACTCAGAAGAACAGAGATTTTGTCCACTCCCAACCCTCTTTACGCTTTTCCTCTTCGCCCTTCCTTTTCGTCTCTTTATTTAGTTCGAAAGGCGAAACCGAAAAGAATAATAGGAGCAAAACCCAAATAGCCCAAATCAGAACAATCAGCCCCCAAACTATGTGTTGATCGTTCGATTTTTGCTTCTATTTTTTTTCTTATTGAATTCTCTCTCTCCCTCTCTCCCTCCCTCCCTCCCTCTCTCTGATTCATGTATGTGATTTGGGGGCTACATTCCTCTTTGCTTTGGAGATATGGATATGAGCTTGATAAATTTGCTTTGTTTTGACTGATTCCACATTTCTTTTTGCAATTTGGGATTTAGGCCTTCTTTTTCTTTTTTATGATCTAGGCTTCCTTTATTTCTTTGTCTTGTTTTCATTCATTCATTTTGGAGATCTGGATCTGGGATTTTAATGGGGTCAGCTCTGATATTCTATACGTTTTTCTGTTAGTTTTATTGACTTAATCCAGTAGATGATATAATAAATTGATTAATTTCTTTATTTATCAGTATATTCATGCTTTCCTTTCATGAGATGAATGGTGATTTATTATATATTGTACATAACCAATACAAATGACATGATGGTTCATGAGATGAACCGGAGTCCACAAGTATATTAAATGTAACACATGTGTATGGATGAGATCCACATACGGGAGACATGTGTGACAAATCTTATACTTAAATATCTTCACAACCAGTGATAAGACTGAACATCTCATACTGATACGGTTGCAGCACTTTGATCACTATGAGATAGTGTGATTTGTCTCGATCATCAGAATGAAAGATTCTGGATCATAGTGTTGGTACATTGGATGTATTGAAGGACCATGAGAAGCACCTTATAAACACTGTCTTTACTTCAAGGTCTGCTCTCATAATTCCCTAGCAATAGGCTCTCAATCCTGAGACATTAATGAACTCAAGTTTCTATCTATTCATTTGCTTTGAGTCACCAATGAGTGAGGCCAACTGTAGGTCAACACCTCGGTGATTTCGGTACGTGGTAGTAGAGTTGTGGGAATATTCAATGGTCAAGATGGAATCTATCTCTAATATCCCCTTGTGCCAATTAATGAATTTATCATTGGTAAGTGCGCACCCATTCCGATTAAGAGTTAATTGGAAAGGTACCTATGATCATTATAATTAATTGGGGCTCAAGGATAATAAGATATGGATCTAGTTTGGAAGACAGGTCTAATTGATACATGAATATTGATAGAGAGACCTACTTGTGGTAATGTGGAAGTTTAGGGTCTTCTATATAATATTCCTAAGACTGGAGTTCAATTGCATTTATATAGTGGAGTTATTTGCAATTAACTGTGGGCCCGGATTACACATGCGATGTGGGGTCGCGTGTCCCAGTTGGAGCCAGCTTTCTAAGGAATCCCTAGTGGTCCCCACGCTAGCCCAATTATTAGAAAGTATCTAATTCTAGTTGAACTCTAAAAGGAAAGTCACTGTTTCTATTTGAAGTGAGACTTCTAATAGTGGTAATAGTAAACTTACTAATTTTAGTAGAAGTGAGACTTCTATTTTAATTAGAAATGAATTAGAAAGTTACTAATCATAATTGAAGTGAGACTTCTAAATATGATATAAGTAAAGTTACTAATTTTAATGGAAGTGAGATTTCTATTTAAATTAGAAAAGAGAAAGTTACTAATTCTTGATTGAAGTAAGACTTCTATTTCAATTAGTAAAAGAAGAGGTTGGCTTGAGAAGCTATACATAGAGGAGAACCTAAGGGGTGGACGTCCAAGCACTGTCCTAGCATAGGGATTCACGTCCAGCCCTCCTTTGTGCAAGAGTTGCACATGGACTTTCTCCTCTCCCTCTTCTAATTCTCTTTCTAGGTCCTCCTTTGAGTTCCTAGTAGTTTTCTCTTGGATATCCCACCATCTACTTGAGAAAATGAGAATCTGATACGAGTTATAGCGTGGAAGATCAAGAGGTCTTGGAGATCCCTATTTGATTAGTGAAATCGTTTCATCATCAAAGAAAGACGCAACTTCTAACTTCTCTATTAGAGCACAACCGAGCTCCAAAGGTATAATCCACTTCCTTACATGTTGTAGATTATTATGGATGCTTGTTAATTGCTATTTCTATCTTCTAGATAGATTGTATTTACTGATCATGATGACTGAGATTGAGGGTTTGCTTCCTGAATTGGGTTTTAGAGCCTTCTGGATAATTGATCCCTGCATCAAGTGGGTCAAAAGTTTTTGAAACCTATCCTAGAGGCCCACCTATTTCCAACACTTTCTTCACTATTTTTTTTTAGTTTTATTATATATCTTAGAATTGTTGGGTTTTCTTTGAATTTTTGGCTTCAACCGTTCCCATAAGAAACAAAAACATTCCAGACTTTCCTAATGGCATCTCAGAGGACATACATAACTCCTAGATATGGAAGATGACATTCTCTCCAATGAAGTGACTGCAATTGTTAGAAAAAAAAACACAAAACAAAAAAAATTATAGTAGTAGCATCCTCTCCACATAGTCGTGTGAACCAGACACATCCCATCCTTCTCATTTATGTTCAGCAGCCAGAAAAACAAACATTGTAAAAACAACAGCCACAAAAACAACCTTTGTAAAAAAAAAAAAAAAACAACCACTATCTTCCTTTTCCTCAGTTGTGTGAACCATGCCCATCTAATATCAAACATTTGTGTTCAATAACCACATAAAACCATCATAGTAGAAAAATAAATCACCACTCATCATGCTCCGAGACTAGGCCACTCTCTTCCTCATCCCCTACAAACCCAAGAACTACTGAGATACTCACAAAAACCAGCCTTCTTCTGGGTTTTTTCTTCCGAACGAAAAAAAATTATACATTGAGTTTTTCTGATAGAATGAATGCCAATCAAGAGAGTCAAAATCGAGCGTCCTTGATCAGAGAGGAAGAACGCGGAGAGGTGAGCGTGGCTCTAATTTCCGATAGGGTTGGGATAGAATGAAACCTCAGTCTCGATTTTGGGTATTTTTCCATTTCCTGCTGCTTGCTGTGAAAATAATGAAGATGGAAGTATATTTTTCATTCACTGTAAAGAGCTCTTAAATAAGTTACATATGAATAGATTTTCCCTTGATGACAGGGATATGAGATAATCAGTTACAACAAGATAAGATGTGATAAGAAAGGATCACCACAGTTTGGATTAAATCTGATACTCCCCCTCAAGTTGGAGTGTGAATATCAAGAACACCCAACTTGCAAATCAAATGCTGAAACTGGTCTTTACCTAAAGCCTTTGTAAAAACATCTGCTAACTGTTGTATAATATGGATATAGGAGGCATGCAAAAGACCAGATTGAAGCTTTTCACGAATAAAATGACAATCTATCTCGATGTGCTTTGTCCTTTCGTGAAAAAACTGGGTTAGCAGCAATGTGAAGAGCAGCTTGGTTGTCACAGTATAAAGTCATAGGATTTGGATGTGAGATACCAAGGTCGCAAAGAAGATATTGAAGCCATTGCAATTCACAAGCTGTTTGAGCCATCGCCCTGTATTCAGCCTCCGCAGAAGATCGAGAAACTATATGTTGTTTCTTGGTCTTCTAAGATATGGGACTAGAACCAAGGAATGTACAATAGCCGGTGGTTGAACGTCGTGTGATAGGACAACTGGTCCAGTCAGCATCGCAAAATGTTGTAACATGAAAAGAACTATTAGAAGATAGTAATATGCCTTTTCCAGAAGATCCTTTTAGATAACGCAATAGCCATAGTGCAGCATCAATGTGTGGACACCGCGGAGATTGCATTAATTGACTTAAAACATGAACTGGATATAGAATGTCAGGACGAGTAATTGTTAGGTAAATAAGGCGGCCAATCAATCTTCTGTATTGGGTAGGATCTTCAAGAACATCACCATCGTTGGTGTGAAGCTTGAGGTGCTGCTCCATTGAAAAATCAGAGGTACGACAGCCAAGAAGACCTGCATCATTCAAGATGTCCAATGTATATTTTCGTTGACAGAGAAAAAGACCTTTTGAAGAGCGGGCAACTTCAATACCAAGGTAATACTTCAGAGTGCCAAGGTCCTTGAGATGAAATTGGTTCTCCAAAAACACTTTCAAGGAAAGTACTGCCTGAGGATCCGTGCCTGTGACGAGGATATCATCAACATAAACGAGAACATATATAGAAGACATGCGGGTGATTTTGGTAAAGAGCGAGTAGTCGGCCTTGGATTGTGAAAAACCAGCAGTAATGAGGGCATTTGAAAATTTGGAGAACCAATTGCGCGAGGCTTGTTTAAGTGCATAAAGGGACTTGTTAAGGCGACATACCTGCTGCTCCCCCTGTCGAGAAAATCCTGGAGGAATTTTCATATAAACTTCTTCATCTAAATCACCATGTAAAAATGCATTATTCACATCAAATTGACTAATTGTCCATTGCTTTACAGCAGCAATAGCGAGTAGGCATCAGACAGTAACCATCTTCACAACCGGAGCGAAGGCTTCATGGTAATCCAAACCTTCAGCTTGAGTGTAACCTTTCGCCACAAGGCGTGCTTTATATCTCTCGATAGTGCCATTAGCCTTAAATTTGACTTTGTATACCCAATTGCAACCAATAGGTTTCTTATGGAGAGGTAGAGTAGTAAGAGTCCAAGTATTATTTTGCTCAAGAGCCTTGATTTCTGCAGCCATGGCATCACGCCAATGAGAGAATTTCATAGCTTGAGAGAAAGACTTAGGTTCAAAAGTAGAGTCAAGAGCAACAATAAAAGATTTGTGAGAAATGGAGAACTTGTCATAAGAAAGAAATTTATGTAAGGGAAAGTGTGTACTAGACATTGGAAGCAGAGACTGAATGGGGTTGAGTGCATGAGTAGCCGAAGAGCAGTAATAGTCTTATAAATAAGGTGGCTGTCGTTGCTGACGAGCAAGATGAGTCGAAGAAGGATTAGTGTCCGTTGGAGAAGCATTTGGAGGGGCTGGTGGAGATGTTGTAGGCAGTGCTGGCTGGATGAGCTGGACTATTGGTTGGGTGGGCCGGGCTGATTGTGCAGTATGGGCTGGTGAAGATGCATGTGGTGCTGATCCCGTAGTGGGTGCTGAATCTGTAGCAGTGGCTGATGGAGCAGTAGGTGTTGTGGGAACAAATGTTGTAGTGGGTGCAGAAGGTGCAGTGGTTGTATATGGGATATCTGGAAGAGGCAGCGGAAGAACAGGTTGGGAAATGTTAAAGAGATTACTAAGTGGGGGATTTTGAAATGGGAATGTAGTCTCATGGAATGTGACATCTCTAGAAGTGTAGATGTGCCAGAGGCAATGTCATAGACACGATATCCCTTTTGTGCATATGGATAACCAATAAAAATCCCCGGATGAGCTTGAGGGTCAAATTTGATTTTTCGAGGGTCGGTATTGCGAGCAAAACAAGGGCATCCAAAAACACGCATTGAAGAGTAATTTGGTTTGGTTTTAAGGAGGACCTCATGAGGCGTACTGCTGGAAAGAAGAGGAGTTTGTGTTTTGTTGATTAGAAAGGCTGCAGTGAGGATACATTCACCCCCAAAAAATAAAGGCAAATTGGCCTGAAAACGAAGGGCCCGAGCAACCTCAAGGAGGTGTCGGTGTTTCCTTTCGACAACCCCATTTTGCTGCGAGGTGTAAACACAACTGCGCTGATGGACAATTCCATGTTCTTGAAAAAAACTATGCATTTCATTAGATAAAAACTCAGTCCCATTATCGGAACGAAATTGTTTAATATGACAATTATACTGAGTTTGAACAAGAGCAAAAAAATATTTAAGATGAGATTTAGTCTCAGATTTATATTTCATAAGAAAAATCCAAGTGCATCTACTATAGTCATCAACAATAGTGAGAAAATAATGTGCGCCAGGTAGAGAAGGAATAGAAAACCGACCCCATAAATCACAGTGTATCAACTCAAAGGGAGCATTAGATTTATTAGTACTAGAAGGAAAAGGGAGGAGTGATTGTTTGGCAAGTGGAAAAATGCTACACTTGCAATTATTCAAAATAGAGATAAATGGAAACTCCTTGGATAAATCGACTAGCCTAGGTTGTGATAAGTGACCCAATCGCCAATGCCACACATCAAAGGAAGGAGAAGAAGAAGCCGCAAGCATCGCAGAGGAAGATTGTAGTATATACAGGCCATCATGCACTTTACCCAACCCAATCATCTGCTTCGTGACAGGGTCCTGAAACACACAGTGGTCATTAGAAAAAAAAACATTTGGCAATTAAGGGATTTAGTGAGTTGGCTGACAGACAAGAGATTATATTTAAAGGAAGGGATGTAAAAGGCATGATGAAGTTGGAAACTGTCAGAAAAACAGATAGTGCCGGTGTGTGTAACGGGAGCTCGGCTGCCATCAAGTAATTGCACAATGGAAAGAGATGTACATGGGGAATATGTGGAAAATAAAGAAAGGGAAGAACATATATGATTAGAAGCACCCGTGTATATGATCCATTGGGTGGAAAATGAAGAGGAATGGACAGTACCTGCAATATGATTTGGAGATTGTGAGATACCTGCAGATGCCGTGGCAAGAAAATTCTGATGTGACTCTGGATCATTTGAATTGGTAGGCTGAGACTCAGAAAGCAACGAGCCAACATCTTGAAGTGGAGTGGTTGCAATGTGGTTAATCAGATGTGGTTGCGAAGGCCGTCCCGTGTTTGTCGTGTTTTGCTTCCGTGGAGGATAGCCATGCAGTTTATAACATTCATCTATGCTGTGACCACCACGATGACAATAGCGACAATTGCGATTGGAACGTGGACCAATTTGGTCTTTAGAATTGTTACCTTGACGTCGGTTTGAATCGGGTGTATATTTCTTGGCGACTAAAGCTGAAGCCTCGGTGGAAGTGAATTGAGAAGAGTTGAGTTCCCGATGTTTTTCTTCTTGAGAGATAAGAGAATAAACTTTGTTCACCGAGGGAAAAGGTTCGATAAGGAGAATGTGACTCCTAAAAGAAGAGAAGGACTCGTGCAATCCTTGAAGGAACTGCATCACCCGATCCTGTTGAATGGATGCTGACTTAATAGTTCCACATGAACATGCTGGGAGAGATGTAAGGGAGGACTTCTCGTCCCATAATGCCTTGAGACGGGTGAAATAAGTGGAGACAGAGAGGTTGTCTGGACGCAGCGATGAGATTTGTTGCTTGATCTGAAATAGACATGGGGCATTGGGTTGATGAAATCGATTAGACAAATCATCCCAAACATCCTTGGCAGAGTTTCCATAGAGGATGCTTGAAGCAAGGTTAGGGTGTAAGGACCGAAGGATCCAGGAAGTAACAAGATCATTGCATCTCTCCCATTGGGGAAGTTGAGAAGAGGAAGATGGTTGTGAGATTGCACCTGTGACAAAGCCAAGTTTATTCTTGGCACGGAGAGCCATTCGCATGGCTAGCTCGTACCCATGTACTGTAGTTGTCGCCAGTCAGAGGTGGAGAAACTAGGACAGCTGTGGGACTATCTGAATGATGAACATAAAAGGGATTGTCGCTGGGATCCTCATTAGTGTCTTTGTTGGCAGTAGCATTCTTGCTAGCCATAAATGAATACAGTATATTGCTGCTGGGTAGTTGTGTTATGTGCTAATGGAATAGTGGGTTTGCTACTGCCGAGGTCTCTGATACCATGTGAAAATAATGAAGATGGAAGTATATTTTTCATTCATTGTAAAGAGCTCTTAAATAAGTTACATATGAATATTTCTCATTCACTGTAAAGAGCTCTTAAATAAGTTACATATGAACAGATCTTCCCTTGATGACAGGGATATGAGATAATAAGTTACAGCAAGATAAGATGTGATAAGAAAGGATCACCACAGTTTAGATTAAATCTGATACTTGCGACCGAGTGAGACGATGGAGATCTCTTGGTTTTACTGTCCGAATGAGAGAGACGAAGAGGAAAGAAGGGTAGCGACGAAGAGGAGAGGAAGAGCGCAGAGAGGGCTTGGAGCGAACGAGATGAAGAGACTTTGGATGGGAGGCTAGATTTGACCCCTTGGATTTGTCTTTACTATAGACAGCAACGGTAGCTTGTCCGGCCCACTGGGACTCGCACGGGCCCAGCTGAGGCTCTCCTCAATTGCGAGGAGAGCCTCACCCTTCTTTAAAAGGCAAGGGATAAGAAAGAAATAATTGTGGCATCAAGTTACTTCTTAAAAAAAATAAAGTTTTTTTGTTTTAATTTTCTTATGCGGGTTAAAATTTTGAGATTCCTTCTCATGAGAACAAAATTCGAAACAATCATTTATACATACCAAATATGTTTTCAACACCCTTATCTCGTGAGAACATGAGAACATCCAAATGGCACAATGCCAAACGCACCCTATACGAGGCTATATGTCATGGCCCAGCTTATTAAAATATAAATCTCTCAAAATAAATGTTTCATTCATTCTTATATAATCTATGAGAACTTTCACTTTAACATGTTTTAGGTCTGCCTTTAGATTGATTATTTGTAATACATTTAAATTAAATATTATAAAAAATTAACATATTTGACCTACCATGGGGCCTACTTAAAATCTAAAAGGTGCTTAATAAATACATCTCTCTTGTAAGGAAATGGAAAAACTTTACCCCAATATGTTTTGAGCCCTCCATAAGATTGATTATGTATATACCTTGAACAATATATTGCATAAAGTTTCCATGTTTTTATTCGTGATGAATGACCAGTGGCAGCTCTAGGAATTCTAGTCAGTGGGGTCAACAAAAGACTTATCTTCCACAGATCGAATAAATTTATTTTCTCCTTTATCAATATTTGTCATCTACTTTCGATAATTTTATAAATATTGTAGGTGCAGAAAATAATGACCCACAATAACTGGGGTGCCTTAGAGGACTTATCCAAGGTGATGAAGATTAGGTACCGCCCGAAAGCCTGAAAGGGAAGACCAAACGGTCAGAGGACCCTGGCCTGGGCGGCGTAAGGCTCTCCGATGCCAAAGTCAGTGAATGAACTGGAACAAAGGAAGGAGAGGAAGAAGAGAGACAGAGTAACAGCTCTTTCTGTTGGACTGTACGTACCTTGCATGTGGAATGAGGCTCTATTTATAGAGGCTTGGGTCGTATCTTTGGATGATATCTTGGCGTAGGTCCCATGACTCGACTGGGGAGTCATGATCAGCCCACAAAGTAATTAATGCGGTCCAATCCAGCCCGCTTTGCATTTAATGCCAGTCGGATCAGCCCACATCGCATTAAATGTGCGTCTTGTTGGGCCAGATCGTGTTGGACGCCTTTGGCGGTAGGGGTACCATCGGATCCGCCCTCGGGCCTTGCCCTGATTTGGCTTCAGCCGCTGGATGCTGCCCTGTCAGTGATCTGGTGAAGATTGTAGACGGCTGGATGTCGCATCTGTCTCACTGGCTTCGGCCCCTATTCCTCCACGTGTCTGATGACGTGGGGGGCGAAGGGCGCGAGTGGATACTCTTCTCTGCTTCGGCTCCTTCGGCTGAGGCGGAGCTTTCAGCCGAGGTGGGCACCTGGGGTAGCCGAGCTCGGCGCTAGCGGTCCGGACCTGCTTGACTTCGGCCGGGGCCCCTGTCCTGGTAGCCGAGGTGAGTCTGGTGCCACGTGGGCGGCACGCGGATGGCACGTGAGAATGCTTAGCCTCATTTGATGGCTGTGATTAGCGTAATCCTGGAGCTCTGGAAATCTCCCCACACAATTGCCCCCTCGCTTTTGACCTCTTAAGCGTCCTAGCCTTTAGTGGTCGAAAGCTAGAAAATCTGTCTGGGGATGTGGCGATCATTGCCTGGTGTCGCTTCAACTTTTCTGAAGCAATAAATGCTTTGTCCTGCCTGCTCTGAGAAGCGAACCGACGGCTACACGTGTAGCTCCTCTACTGATTGCGTTGTCTCATTGATGGAACGGGCGCGGATCGCGAAATCCGTCCCTTCGAATTCGAAAGTGGCGCGCAACGAGGGTTCCCTTTCCATAAATAGGGTCGTCTTCTTTCTTTCTTGTTTCTGATTTCTTTTTGCCTTCGCCTTCACCTTCGATTTCTGCTTCGCTGCTCGAGATCTGTCTAGCGAGGACAACCGTAGGACACGCCCGGACCTGTCCCTGACCTGCCCTTTCGTCTCTATAAGTAACTTCGTGCCTCTGTCTAGTTTTTCTTTTTTCAGGGTTTCTCGATTTCTAGGGTTTAACTCCGCCGTTTCCCCCTTTTAGACATGGGCACCCCTAAGTTTCGGTTAGATACTGACGAGGGCATAGCTAGGTTTAGGGCCACTTACAGTATCCCGGAGGGAGTCCGCCTCAAGCCGGCGGATCCCATTGACTATGCCGCGCGTCGCTTTTCCGGCGGCTGGATGCCGTTCCCTCTGATCTCTGTGATCGAGGGCGGGGTCAGATTCCCTCTGCACCCCCTACTTAGGGCTTGCCTTAGCGCCTGGTGTATTACCCCGTGCCAGCTGATGCCCAATGGCTACAAAGTCATCATGGGCACGGCGAAGCCGAACGAGATCTTGGGGACCAACCTGGGTGTCCATGACATCGAGGACGCCTATGATATCTGCAAGGCTGGGGAAGGAAAGTACTATCTCCGGGTGAAGCAGCAACGAAGAGGCTTCGTCCTGGCCTTGGAGGATTCTAGTAAGAACGCCGAGGAAGATCTCTTCTGTGTGTCGGGGGACTGGGAATTCGGCGCCGGCGAGAGCAAGAGGCTGATGGTCCTTCGTCGCCCCGGGACTGTCCCAAGTAAACACTGCTTCTTTTCTCCTTTTGTTCCGCTTGATTTTGACAATGCCGAGCTGACACTCTTATTGTTTGTGGTGCAGAACTGGGTGCGAGGCGTCGCCGGGCTGCGAACGAAGGCTGGAGGAGGAACGTTGACGACCTCAACAAGGTCGAAAGATACAAGGGACACGAGACCAGATCGGCCTGGAAACTACTAGGGTACACGCCGAGGTACCGTGGCCACTATAGGAGAATCGGAGCAGCCCCGGAGGACGAGGCGCAACCTGATCATCCTGCTGTTACCGTTGCCGTGTCCGCCGGGATCCCTTTGAACGACCCTACCGCGAGCCGAGCTGCGTCCGGCGCTGAGGCATCCTCCTCTAGTTCGGAACCGCCGAATCTGACGGAGGTAGTGGACGCCTATTCGTCCGGCTGGGAAGAAGGAATGGAGGGAGGTTCAAGGGCGCCCGGTGTCAAGGATCTGGCGGCCAAGTTCAGACACCATCGTCCGCCAGCACCCGCGCGCCTTCAGGCTCTGGGGGTGTTGGCGCCACTTCTGCTCCTGCCCCTGCTCCGAGCGAGGGAGTGCGGCGACGCTCGCCGGATCGCCCGAGGGAGGGGTCCCCGCCCAGGAAGAAGTCCAAGGTGGGGGAGAAGGACTCGGGGGCTGAACAGCCTCCGAAGGGTAAAACTCCTGTGCGGCCCCCCGGAGTCAAGGCTCCGTCTGAGAAAAGTGCGCCGGCCAGCGGGGCGGCACGCGAGCTCACCATCTCGGTGGGGCAAGGATCCGTACCGGCCTCTGGACCTCGAGCTGCCCCTGCGGCATGGAGACCCAGGATGGAGACGCAGCCTGGGAAGCCTCTGAACGTCGAGGACCGGCTGATGGGGAACGCCAACGTCATTGGAGCCCTCGCAAAAAGCCTATGCCTTGCCGCGAGACATGGAATTGCACGGGAGGTACGACGATGAGAGCCTGATGGTCTCGTCGATCCAGGCCAATCTTCTGGTGAGTATCTTCAATGCTTTTCTTCAAGTGCCTCAGCTTGGCTGCTTTTGTTTGACATACTTTCTCTTTTTGTAGAACGTGCAAAGGCTCCTGACTGTGATGGAGATGAGCGACAGGAATGTCACAAAGATTGCCCAGCTAGAGTCTGAGGGAGAGAGGTTAAAGAAAGAGCTGGAAGGGCTGAGGAAGAGCAGCGCCGAGGCGACTACCCGGCTGGAGGACCTGACATCACAGGCTCACCAACTGAAGGGTGACATTTGGACGAAGACCAAGAGGATCGCCGAGCTTGAGTCTGAACTAGCCAGGTCGAGGTCTGAATCGGCGGCTGAGGCGACGAAGCTGCGTGGTGAAGTGCTGGCTGGGCGCGCCGAAATTGAGAGGCTTAAGTCGGGGAATGCCGAGCTGAAGAAAGAGAAAGCTTCCTTGCTGTTTGAGGCGCAGTCTTCTTTCCAAAGGGGGGTGGACCAGGCCACCGAAGAGTATGAGAGGCAGGTGGAGGAAATTACCTCCATCTTGTTCGAGGAAGGGTGCTTGGCCGCGCTGAGGCGCGCGGGAGTTCCCGAGGACCACCCGGTCTATCAGAATCTGCCGAAGTACTCGGACCCAGTTCCTGAGCCGAGCTCCACCCCTTTGGGCGAGAGCGCCCCGGTCGGTGCCCCCGCAGCTGACCTTGCCTCGGATGGTGCCCCAGCTGCCTCGGCCCCGAGCGACGCCCCCGGTCGCCAGCGATGCTTCGGCCATGTCTCAAGGCGAGGCCTCTTCCGCCCCCGCTTCGGGTGAGGTACTGGTCAAAGCCTCTACTGCCGGCGACACTCCAAGCGAGGTTGCGGTCGCGGCCGATGCCGCTGGTCGATCAGATACGGTGACCGACCTGGTGGAGTCGCCGAAGCCACAGTAGTCTCGCCTCTTCTTGCTTTTGGCCTTTTATATGTACTGCTTTCAGCCCTGTAACATCCTTCGCTTTTAATGAGAACAGAGCTCCTTTACTTCTCTTTTGTTTCTGGGTGTGGTATTGAATGCCTTTAATGTGATGCGCGACCCTCGAGTCAGAGAGAGTCGAACGGTCTTCATAGCTATCTGTGCCGATTCTCCGTATTCTGGAGACCATAAATAGCAGTAAGCATGGCGGTACGGCCGATGAGGAAAACGGGCAAACGGCTCCACGTGGCGCCATAGGGATCGCTGGTCATCAAACAGGAAGACGTGCTTCCCGCGTAACGCATGGGAGACTTCGCCTCATAATTTCCTTCGGAGACCGGGCCCTTCTTCTTCCTATAAGTAGAAGTGGTAGGCTCGCCATGGGAGAGGAAAAGAAAAGAAACTAGGATAACTTAATTCACATAGACGTAGGAGCCCGTCTTCTTCTGTTTATTGCTTTGGCAGCCATGTCGGGTAGACCTTTAGAAATATTCGATCCGGGGGGAACCCCTGCGCCTGAGGACGCTCTCTGAAAGCGTTCCTCGTGGACCACGCGCTCTCTGAACGCGGGTCCACGGCCAACCCTCCCTGGTCCGGTTGCATGGGAGTCTTCTGCAACTGTGGGTTGGTGGCGCCCTCTGCGTCTGGCGGTCCTGCAGGGTCCTGCGTCGGAACGCGCCCCTTGCGGTATACCAAGACCGCCGAGCGGAGGGTAGGATCGAGGCCCCGCTGGACCGAGGGGCTCTTCAAACCTTGGTCTTACTGACCGTAGGGTGTTGAAGAGCTCAGCGAGGTCCAGGGCCTCCGAACTTGAGGGGCTCTTGAATGCTTTGGTCTGACCAACCAAAGTGTATTGTAGAGCTCACTGGAATTCAGAGTCCCTCAAAACCTCCAAACAGCGGGCCGGAGTCTTCGAGCTTGCATCCTGAAGAGTCGGTGAAGATCAGAGCCTCCCAGTCTTTATTTCTTTTTCTGCTTTTAGAGGACTGCGAGCCTCCTTTCTGTGCTTTGTTCTCTTTTCTGTTTTTAGAGGATTGCGAGCCTCCTTTCTGTGCTTTGTTCTCTTTTCTGTAACCCTTGTAATGAAGTAATTACAATGAATAAAAAGGACGAGTTTTGCGATCACACAACCCGTGTACAATGTTTTTGTATTTTTTCTTACTTTTCTCGCACTGTTTTGTAACACTTGTATTTTTGTGCTGGTTTTTTGCACTTCAGTGTTTGCACTGCTCTTCCCTTTTTAAAAACTGACCTTGGCCGAAATGGACTAGCATTGGCCGAGACGAACTGCCTTGCGCCGAGGTGGACCCAGAATCCCGTTCGTCTCGACTGTGTGAGAATGAGTTTGGCACCGGTCTCGAGGGGTGTATAAACCTAGAACTGGCTGAAATGGACTAGCATTGGTCGAGACGAACTGCCTTGCGCCGAGGTGGACCCAGAATCCCGTTGGTCTCGGCTGTGTGAGCATGAGTTCGGCAACGGTCTCGAGGGGTGTATAAACCCGGAACTTTAGGAAACGACTGAGTGTTTGAACTCGAAGCCTTTTCCAGGGCGGTAGACCCAGGGCTTTAGGAAACGACTGAGTGTCTGAACTCGAAGCCTTTTCTAGGGCGGTAGACCCAGGGCTTTAGGAAATGACTGAGTGTCTGAACTCGAAGCCTTTTCCAGGGCGGTAGACCCAGGCTTTAGGAAACGACTGAGTGTTTGAACTCGAAGCCTTTTCCAGGGCAGTAGACCCAGGGCTTTAGGAAACGACTGAGTGTTTGAACTCGAAGCCTTTTCCAGGGCGGTAGACCCAAAGCTGCCGGAGTCAGTCAAAGAGAGGTGACAGATTGATGACAGGGCAAGAGCTGCTTTCATTGATTCTGAGACTCATTACATCTTTAGAAATAGAACTTCTTTAAGTGGGATGCATTCCACGGCCTCGGCAGTGGCTTGCCCTCTAAGTCCTCGAGCTTGTAGGCTGATCTTCCTGCCAGTGAGACTACCCTGAACGGGCCGTGCCAGTTCGGGGCCAGCTTCCCTTCCTTTAGTTCTTTGTCAGCTGGCAGGGTCTTTTTTAGAACCAGTTCTCCCACGGAGAAGCTTCTTTCTCTGACATTTTGATTGTATGCCCTGGCCAGCCGCTGCTGATAGTCAGTCAGTCGCAGGGCTTCTGCTTCTCGGCCCTCGTCTGCCAGCTCCAGCTCCATTGCCAGGTTCGTCTCATTTCGGCCTTGGTCGACCAGCTCTGCCCTCAGGGTGGGTAGGCCGATTTCCAAAGGATTGACCGCCTCCATCCCGTAGCCCAGAGAGAAAGGTGTCGCCGAGGTGGAACGTCTAGGAGTCGTTCTGTATGCCCATAGCACGCTCGGAAGCTCCTCTACCCATCTTCCCTTTGCCTTGTCCAGTCGCTTCTTCAGGCCGTCCAAGATCACTTTGTTAGAGATTTCGGCCTCGCCATTGCTCTGCGGATATGCCGGAGTGGAGTAACGGTTTCTGATGCCGTGCTCTTGGTAGAAGTCTTTGAAGGATTTGGAGTCGAACTGAGTCCCGTTGTCCGAAATCAGGGTCCTGAGGATGCCGAACCTCGTTAGGATGTTTTTCCAAACGAAGTTCCTGGAATCCCTGTCCGTGATGGAGGACAACGGCTCAGCTTCTATCCACTTTGTGAAGTAATCCATGGCGACTATCAGCCATCTCTTGTTCCCTGGAGCTCGGTGGAGAGGCCCCACAATGTCTAGGCCCCATTGAGCGAAGGGCCATGGACTAGAGAGGGGACTCAGGTCTTGTGCTGGCTGATGGAGAGAGTGGGAGAACTTCTGGAAGTTCTCGCATTTTCTTGCGTATACCTGCACGTCCTTCTGCATGTAGGGCCACCAGTAACCCTAGCTTATAGCCCTGTAGGCCAGCGATCGACCTCCTATGTGACTGCCACAGATTCCTTCGTGGATCTCATACAGGAAGTTGTCCACCTTGCTCGGTTGGACACATTGGAGGTATGGATTTGTGAAGGACTTCCTGTAGAGTTTGCCTTCGGGAGAGAGCCAGAATCGAGCTGCCTTGAGTCTGATTCGGTGGGCCCTTGAAGTAAGCGATGATCGGGTCCATCCAGCTTGGGCCGAGGTCAGCACAGAGGATTAGCCGAGATGAATGGAGCTCTAGGCTTGATCTTGATATCGACCCAACCTCGACGGTCCTTTTCTTTCCAGCTTCGACAGCGGAGGCCAGGTTGGCAAGCGCGTCAGCGTGCGTGTTGGTATCTCGGGATATCCGTCTGACCTCGGCTTTCTGGAAATGAGACAGCAGTTTTTTCGCAAGGGCCAAGTAGGCCGCCATCCTGTCATCCCTAGCCTGGTAGTCTCCAGCGAGCTGGCTAGTTACCAGTTGTGAATCGCTGAAGATCACCAGGTGCTGGGCTCCGAGGATTTGGGCGCTGTTCAATCCTGCTATCAGTGCTTCATACTCTGCCTCATTGTTTGTTGCTTTGAAGTCCAAGGTGAAGGCCTGCTCTATGACCAGACCCTCTGACGATTGGAGGACTATGCCGGCGCCAGCTCTCTTGGAGGTGGACGAACCGTCGACAAAGATCTTCCATGCCGAGGTGGGAGATTGTTCGACCTCGGTCACTTCGGGTTCCTGCCCTATGCCCCCCAGTTCCGTGCCGAGCTGGGTCGGAGCCGAGTTTGGCGAGATGAATTCGACGATGAAGTCTGCCAGAATCTGGGCTTTGATCGCAGTTCGGGGACGGTACTGTATGTCATACTGCCCTAGTTCAACTGCCCACTTTGATATCCGCCCTGAAAAGTCAGCCTTCTGAAATATAGAACGGAGTGGGTGCTCCGTGATCACCACAATGGAGTGGGATTGAAAATAATAGGAGAGTTTGCGAGAGGCACTGACGAGAGCCAGCGCGAGCTTCTCCAATAGAAGGTATCTGGTCTCGGCATCAAGCAGAGTCTTGCTCGTGTAATAGATTGGTTTTTGAATTCCCTCGTCCTCCCTGATGAGGACGTAGCTCACTGCGTGATCCGAGACCGCAAGATATACATACAAAACCTCCCCCCGAGTTGGGGTGGAGAATAAGGGTGGTGACGATAGATAGGTTTTGAGCGCGGCCAACGCCTGGTCGCACTCAGGAGTTCACTGGAATTTTAAATTTTTCTTTAGTAGCTGAAAGAAAGGCCTGCACTTATCTGATGACCGGCTAATGAAGCGATTGAGTGCTGCAGCCATTCCTGTGAGCTTCTGGACTTCTTTCGTGGTAGAGGGGCTCAGAATGCCCTGGATCACGGTGATCTGGTCTGGATTGGCCTCTATCCCCCTCCGCGTTACCAAGCTGCCGAGGAACTTGCCAGAGGCTACGTCGAAGGCGCACTTGGAAGCATTTAGCTTGAGCTTGAACGCGCGAAGGATGCCGAAGACTTGGCCAAGATCCGCCAGGTGATCGCTGGAGTGCACTGATTTTACAACCATGTCGTCGATGTACACTTCCACCGTTCGGCCGAGTTGAGCCTGGAACATCTTTGTCACGAGGCGCTGATACGTTGCCCCCGCGTTCTTTAGCCCGAAGGGCATCACCTTGTAACAGTAAGTGCCGCGGGGGGTTATGAATGACGTTTTCTCCTCATCAGGCCCGTGCAGTGGAATCTGGTGGTAGCCTCTGTAGGCGTCGAGGAAGCTCATTCGGTCATGGCCAGCGGTGGCGTCAATCATTTGATCAATCTTTGGAAGGGGGAAACTATCTTTAGGGCAGGCCCTGTTCAAGTCTGTGAAGTCCACGCACACCCTCCATTTACCAGTTTTCTTTTTAACCACCACCGTATTAGCCAGCCAGACCGGGTACTGGACTTCCCGGATGGCTCCTGCCTTCAGCAGTTTGTCGACTCTGTTGCAGCCCTGTCCTTCGGGCCCTTTGCACTACTCGCTTATGGCTGTGGTCCACATTTAGCTTGTGGCACATGACCTCGGGGTCGACCCCTGGCATTTCGCTTGGGCTCCAAGCGAAGACATCGACGTTCTGCATCAGGAACCTTGAGAGTTCGGCTCTCTCCTCGTCTGGCAGCTGAGTGCCGATCAGGAAGAACCTGTCTGGGTCCGCCGAGTCTAGCCTGACCTCGGCCAGATCCTTAATACTTTTTTTCTCGGGATCTCGGCCGATTTCATCTAGCCCTTTTTCGAATTCTGCGAGATTGACGCGCTCTGGCTCTTTCTCTGCCGGGACTGCGGCCAGCATGCACTGCCTAGCTTGCTGCTGATCTCCCTCCACTATGACCACTTCCATCTTGCCCTCCTTGTTCTCGAGTACGAACTTCAGCTTCTGGTGGAGGGAAGAAGGGACCGCTTCCAATTTGTGGAGCCACGTTCTGCCCAAGATGACGTTGTAGGGAGAAGGGGCGTCCACGACCAGGAAGTCGGCCAACACGGAGGCTCCGCCTACTCGGGTTTCCTGGATGATCCTACCCTTAGGATAGACTGGCCTGGCGGATAACCCTAGCAAGGGTGCACGGACTTCCGTGAGGTCTGCTTCCGAGAGGTTCATTTTTTTGAAGCACTCGTAGTAGAGGACCTCGGAAGAACTGCCGGAGTCGATGAGGATCCTCTTCACAGTAAAGTCCCTTAGCTTCATTGTGAGGAGCAGGGGGTCGTTGTGGGGAAGTTGGATTCCCTCCAGATCTTTGTCCGAGAATGAGATCGCAGGTCCGAGCTCGGCTTTCATCACCTCCTTCCCGTGCGATGCCCGCCTGGCCTCGGCACGGGCCTGCGAGCCTCCGCGAGACGAGGGAGAGGGAGCTGAGGATGCCAGGTGGATCACGTTAATGATTTTTTCGGAATCATCGCTGTCTGGATCCCGAGCCGCGCTCTGGTGAATTCGGCCCTCGCTGCCGCCGGCATCTTCTGCCTTGACGAACTCTGGAATGCGGCCTTCGCCAGCTAGCCTCTCCAGGTACCACTTCAGAGACTTGCACTCCTTGGTCTTGTGCCCGTTACCTTTGTGGTAGGAGCAGTAGAGCTTGCTTCGGCTGCCGGAGGTGGGCTCATTCCTCAAGGGTGGAGGCCACTTAAAGAACGGCTTGGTCTTTATTTTGTTCATGATCTGGTATATTGGCTCCTTGAAGACGACATTGACGCCCTGACTGGCGTTGGTGGGAGGTCTTGGCTTCCAGGTGCCCCCAGATCTGGAAGACGTAGGCTTCGCCGAATTAGCGTCCCAGGCCTGCCTGGGCTCCCGTTTCTGGAAGGGCCTCCCGCCTCTCTGCCGAGGCTGGCTGCTCTTCTGCTCGGGCTCCGGGCTTTCGTCCTCTTCCCGTGCCCGGTTTTCATCTTCCTCTCGGGCGACGAAGCGCTTTATCCGGGACATCAATGCTGGCATGGATTCTGGGGGGTCTCCGACCAGGTCCTTCCGAAGGTCGTGTCCGGGGACCAGGCCATGTTGGAAAGCATAGATTGCTATTTCCTCCCTGGTGCCCTCGACCTGGCTGTAAACCGCCCAGAATCGTTGGGCGAACTTGGCGAGGCTATTGCCCTGCTTCATCTTTAGGGCGAGGATGTCCCCTTCTGTCTTGGGAACGACACTGTAGGCTTGGAACTTTTTCAGGAAGGAGAGCTGGAGCTCCTTCCAGCTCGAGACTGACTTTTCGGGAAGAGCGCAGAACCACTTCAGGGGGAGGTCACCCAAACTGGAGGAGAAGATTTTGCAGTTGAGGTGGCCCTCATTTCCCTAGATGGACATCTTCTGGGAGAAGTGTCGGAGGTGAGCGGATGGGTCGGACAGTCCGTCGTAAGGGACGAACCGCGGGACAGAGGACTTCTTGGGCAAGGGAGTGCGCTCGATGTCTCTCGTGAAGGGTAAGGCCCCCAAATCGGTATGGCCACAGATTTGTTTCTGGTCCCGCACGTCCAAGTTGTGCTGAAGAGCCAACCTGACGCGTTTGTTGAATCGCTCCTGCTCGTCGTCCTTTTCTGGCGTCGGCACTCTTGGTCTTCGCCTGGAGTGGTTCGGGCTGTGATGGCTATGGGCTCGGCCATCGCGGCTATGATGACTTCGGCTGTTGCTTGAGCCTTCATCATGGATCTGGCTTCGCTTGTGGTCCAGATGGTTTCTCAGATCCTCACGAGGAGGCTGGGCTGCCCTGCTCGGGGCGTCCCTCTTCTTTCCCTGAGGATCAGAGACCTACCTCAACGAGGCAGTTTACGCTGCTCTTAGTTACTGCTGGAGCTCACGGATTAACCGCTCCTGCTTCTGGAGGAGAGCATTTTGAGCTGCGACATCTCCTCCAGCGGCAGGAGGTTGAACGCGGCGCGTCTCTTCTACGGCCACGGCTTTATCTTTGCGAGGACGCTCATGCCGACGCTCGTCGCGTCGGGGTGGCGTGATCTCGTCTGCTGAGAGCGAGGCCTCGAGTCCCTCTTGGAGGGGGACCTCGACGTAGAGCTGCGAGCCTAAGCGGCCCTCGCCTGCAGATGTGCCATGCACCGTTCGGGACCGCCCTTGAGGAGGGACGTCCGTCGACGGTGCTGGCTGCTCGAGCATTGCTCTCGAGGATTCTCCGCCCTTCCTAGCTTTCAGAGGCATGATTTCTGGGAGATTGAGGAGGTTGGGAAGGTTGGGATATTACTTTCCCACAGACGGCGCCAATTGTAGGTGCAGAAAATAATGACCCACAATAACTGGGGTGCCTTAGAGGACTTATCCAAGGTGATGAAGATTAGGTACCGCCCGAAAGCCTGAAAGGGAAGAGCAAACGGTCAGAGGACCCTGGCCTGGGCGGCGCAAGGCTCTCCGATGCCAAAGTCAGTGAATGAACTGGAACAAAGGAAGGAGAGGAAGAAGAGAGACAGAGTAACGGCTCTTTCTGTTGGACTGTGCGTACCTTGCATGTGGAATGAGGCTCTATTTATAGAGGCTTGGGTCGTATCTTTGGATGATATCTTGGCGTAGGTCCTATGACTCGACTGGGAAGTCATGATTAGCCCACAAAGTAATTAATGCGGTCTAATCCAGCCCGCTTTGCATTTAATGCCAGTCGGATCAGCCCACATCGCATTAAATGTGCGTCTTGTTGGGCCAGATTGTGTTGGACGCTTTGGCGGTAGGGGTACCATCGGATCCGCCCTCGGGCCTTGCCCTGATTTGGCTTCAGCCGCTGGATGTCGCCCTGTCAGTGATCTGGTGAAGATTGTGGACGTCTGGATGTCGCATCTATCTCACTGGCTCGCGCCCCTATTCCTCCACGTGTCTGATGACGTGGGGGGCGAAGGGCGCGAGTGGAGATTCTTTTCTGCTTCGGCTCCTTCGGCCGAGGTGGAGCTTTCAGCCGAGGTGGGCACCTGGGGTAGCCGAGCTCGGCGCTAGCGGCCCGGACCTGCTTGACTTCGGCCGGGGCCCCTGTCCTGGTAGCCGAGGTGAGTCTGGTGCCACGTGGGCGGCACGCGGATGGCACGTGAGAATGCTTAGTCTCATTTGATGGCTGTGATTAGCGTAATCCTGGAGCTCTGGAAATCTCCTCACACAAATATAATATAAATTATCAAATAATCTATTTCCGATAATCCAACAAAGATAATATCGAATTCTAAAAAAAGGATAGAAATTTTAATACATTGTTACTAATAGTTTTGAATCCAAAAAGAAAATCCAAATACATAAGCTCCTACAACTGCCCTCAACAGGTTTTTATATGTTGAAATCTTTGCATAATAACTTAATTATCAACACTAGCAAACATATCATTTTCAATATATGTGACCAAACGGTCATTCATCCATTGATCTCCCATTCGATTATGCAACCTGTTCATTACGTACTTTGCTGAAAAAGCTCTTTCTACCGTCGCAGTCGCTATTGATAAAATCAACGTCAATTTTAGAAGCAAATAAATCAATTGGTATACATTTTCATTCTTTATCTCCACTAATTTTCTAACAATGTCACCAATTTCTAAGTTCTAAGAACTTGTTGCTAGAGCGCATATCAGCAATGTGGGCCCATAAATATTTTTTTTATTTTGTTGTAGACAGTTGACGCATTAACTTATGTGGTGGGTATTTTATGGTGACTTTTGTTCACCACCACATCAATAAGGAAAATGTATAAAGTTAGCTAATGTGGGGTGAAACTCTTAAATTGAGTGGGGTCAAAAGATTCCCATAAGTTCAATTCATGACATAAGTTTTTTTATTTTTAAATATTTTTTCAGATAACTATGATCAATGTGCCGCCACCCATGGATGAATCTAATAGTGAATCTATGTCTATCAGTATCAAATTAGAATAGAGCTCATAAAAATAGAGATAATTTATTTTAAGCAATTTAAATTTTTATTTGATGCCACATGACTAAGATCTGGAGAAAGACGTATCAATAACGATGGAATATTTGCTCATTAATTTTGTTGGCTAAAAGATGCTATCAAATAGACATAGATAAAGGCAACCTTTTGATATAAAAACCATAAAGGCAAGGAGGTTCGAAGCCACCTGGTAAAGGCTGAAGTATAATTTGAGTCAATCCAGACGCGTATCCAATGTTCAAAGGCTTGCCGCTTGATTTTTAGCACAAAATACAAAATGTGCTTCCATCAAATCTAAGATCAAGTCCATACAATAGGATCAGAATGACTGATCAAGTCCATACATGTCACGACCCGGGCCCGAGATCCGTTAAACCCTCGGATCGCGATCACATACTTACTCCCGTAAACCCCAAATTAACCGAAATTAAGACGGGATCCACAAGGGATAATCATACAATAACCTGTCAAATATACAAATTGCGGAATATGTATATTTAACATTGTAGGGGGACGGTGGCACTAGGCTGTGCCCCCTACAGGATGGTAGACCACCCAGGCGCATTTGTGTACACTTTGGGGGGCTTATCGCTGAACAACGGCCCTTAATCATGCGTTTGGCTCCGTAGAGTGGCCTCCCCAGGAATCGAATCCAAGACCTCTCACATAAGAGACTTGAATAAGCGAATCTGGTACCGAGTGGTCCGTCCGCCGAGGTGGGCTCCCCTGCACAGTTCGGAATCCCCCTTACAAACATCAACCATTATCAATGTATAATCCCAATCAAAAGTGAGGTTCTTATACATGAATTGTTTTGTCAACCATTGTATATTCACATACAATACATGGTGACCAAAAATTGAATTCTCCATAGTTTATCCCAAAAGAATCTAAACATTCCCAAAAGAAAACCCCGAAATGAATCTCCATGTTTCGACGTACTCGGATACTCGTATCAATTGGTATCCCGTCTATGCCATTCTATCAAACCTCCTGGAGGAACCGGAGTGGTCTCCTCCGCTGGCGCCAGGGCCGCTGCAGGGTCGGCATGGGCAATTGGGCCTGTAATGCCATCAATAACACTAATGAACACGACGGTTCAACAATGCATACATAATTCTGTGAAATAACATGTTAATACCTACATAATTTCATTCAACTGTATTTCTATCAATTCTTACAGTTCATTGTACAAATAATGTCATTAGTCAATTAATGGACATAACAATTTGGCAACTACCATAGCATTCATTTCATTACTTTTCATTCTTTTACCATCTTCCCTCAAAGGAAGGATTCATCTTCCGAATGGAAGGAATAGTATAGTCATAATCTTTCAATGACAATAATTCAATATTGTGGGACTTACTAGTGCCCGGGCCAGGGGCAACTAGCATCACCACGGAGCTCCGGAACGCCCCCAAATCCATCTACTGCAGTAGGAATAATCATTTGATGAAATAGCTATGTAGTGCCAACTTACGAGTTATCACTTTAATCTATTTCTAGATTCAATTCAAGACATGCAAGTCTAGTAAAGCAGTTACGGTACAATACAAACACATACCAATGAGGGAATTCGGGTAATTAGGAATTCCACTCATTTCTTTCATGATTCCAACCAACCATTCGAGTGTAACCAATGGTTATCTAATGTACGTGCTATTCTTGATGTGCATCACTTTTTTTTAATTAATGTGTACAATAGAGTCCCCGTAATTATCACTCATGGGGGTCTAGTCTATAATCCATTAAACATTCAATACTTTGTTAAACTTATGTTCCAATCACTTGAAATCTTCTTTTTATTGTCCATTAATTCAATTAACTTTTAATCACGTCATGATTAGTTCTAAAACTAATTTAAAGAGCGATTATGCTCATAGAAAACATCCACATTGAACGAACCTCGAAAACCAACGTTGACCCCATCAAAAGGGGGTGTCGACACTTTAAAGAAAGGGAGTCGACACCATAAGAAAGGGAGTTGACACCATAAGAAAGGGAGTCGACACCCAGACAAAACCCAGGTCTGGTCGAGCTAGTAATCACTTTGCCCGGGAATTGAAAACGTATAAGCCTCATGGAGTCGACACCTGGACAGAACCCAGGTCCGATTTCTGTACAGAATTTTCCACTTCTTCCTGCACTCTTTGATTCTTCTCATCCCATCCTTGGTTTCTTTCACTACATCTTCTTCTCAGTCATTCTATACATAAACACAAACATAGATATACATATATGTATACTTCTAATCCATCATTTAATCACAAATGACATTCTAAATCACCATGGAAATCCACCTAAATTACAATAAAAATCGCATATGACTTTCAATCTAAGGAATGAGCATAAGATTAACATCAATCACATAGAACTATGCACACTTGCCTCTCTTGAGTTTCTAGAGCAAAACCCCTCTTCCTAAGCTTGAATTTGAGGTCAAACCCCTTTTTAATCAAACCCTAATTTCATAAAAACAAGAAAAATGGACATTTATGAGCCATTAATGCTAGCAACTACCTCTACACATTTAATGGAACTTGGAAACCCTATAAAAGTCCGAGACACTTACTTGTAGCTCAAATGAAGAATATTGAGTTCTTCCTCAAGCTCCAAATGTTCTAAAAATGGAGGATGAGATGAGGAAGAAGATGAAGTTCTTCTCCAAAATCACTTGCAAGCTCTCTAATCTTCACACTTGATGGAGGAAATGGAAGGAATAGAGAAAGAGATGGAGAAGTTGCCTAGGGTTTACTATTGAAATGAAATGAACCCATCTCTTAGCTTATATAAGCTATCATTTTGCATTTAAGTCCACTTTCATATACTCATTTACACTTTAAGTCAAATGAGGGCGGGCTCTTTTGACTAATCTTAAGTCAAAACTAATTGCGTATGTTATGAAAGTTAATGTATTAATCGAGATGTACGCAATGGTGCCAAGAATTACCGTATTCGACGAAATACGTGAAAATCCGTATTTACGAAGAAGTCCTTATCTCTACTCATTTAAACCAAATCTCAATTCAATGATCTTAATTTCATTCAATCTCACTTCATTATGCTCAATTCAATCATTAGAGACTTGTTTATCTCTTTTTGGTCATTAACCAACATTAATTCAATTAATTATGCTTAATTAGCATAATTCTCAATTAATTAGCCTTAATCATCATTACTTCGGGACGGGGTGTAACAATACAATAGGATCAGAATGACTAATACTACATATTGTACCAAAAATAAATAAATAAATACTAGATACGTAGAATCCAACTAATGGCGTAGCTATATAAAAAAATATTTTATACATTTTTTGGGTGTGTATTTGTGTATAGTCAAATGAGCTAGAACCGAGAATAAGTGTACTCACCTGGTGTGTGGGCTTCCTTTAACCGTCTGCCTTCTTGATATGTGTGGTCTATTTTATTTTCTTGTCCACCTATTGATCAAAATCCCTTTACAGAAGCACTATCCCCCAGCACTATCCCCCGCAAAATGCAAAAAGAATAAATTAAATGTGCCACTCGACCAACTATTACTTATCATAGGATGGAAATCCTGAAAAGATGATGCTTTTAAAATCATTAAACTTGAAGGTAATATGTCAACGAGTTACAAAGATTTAATGGGGTTGGGATTCTGCACACACCTAGGTTTTATGGAGATCTTTTCATGCCTACCTCCTCCCTGATTGACATGGCCCTAGTGGACCTCATATGTGAATTCCCACAGGACCATGTGAGGATGATTCTCATGAGGTGAAGCTCTGTATATATTAACTCATTTTCTTGACCGGGTGGTATTGTAAACACAGATAATGGTATTATCTTACAAGAACCAAAACTACGGATAAATGACGTGACAATGAAAATTGTCATATGGGCTAAATATAAAACAAGAACTCTTTCAATACAAGATACTGACCCTAGTATTGGGGGATATACAAGGTAGGTGAGCAAACAAATGGTTCAGCATTTGGTAGGTAAGCAAATAATTGGTTGACACGCTTTTATGTCTTTGTGTTCTTATGTTCAGTTTATTGGCACGTACGTAACATATAGAATGCATACAAATTTGGGCTGAAGTTTAGCTTTTAATGTATGGTTTGGTTTGTTGGAATGATTTTAGGTAAAAATGAAATTAAATTAAATGGAGAGTGGAATGAGCCTCGATTGGAATGAGACAGAAATAGTTATTTTCATTCCAAGTTTGGTTTTACTGAAGAATCAATACAGTAATGGAATTCTTATTCCCCCGTTCCAGCGTTTGGTATGCTGGAATGATGCCCGGAATGGAATAAAATTTACATAAAATTGACAAAAATACCTTCATCTTCCTCGTCCTCCTCCCACCCCCACCCCGCCTAGTCGCAAGCTGGGAAGGGGCCTACCGGCCTCCCTCCGCCCCCCACGCTCACCCGCACTGATCCCTCACACCCTGTGCAAACCACCATCGAGGACCCATATCTCTCCAGATCTCATCCCCCTCTCCCTCTCATCATCTCCGTCTCTCAGCCCCCTGCTCAGATCCATCTCCCTTGTCACCCAGGCGCTTCACCAACCTCTCTCTCCCTCTCTCATTCTCTCCTGCGTAGCTCCCTTCACCGACCTCCATTCTCTCTGCTCCATTGCCAGACCCATCTCATCCTTCTCCTCCTCTGCTAGGCAACCCAAAATCTCCATCTCTCTCGTCATTAGACTATGCGCAGGAACTCGCCGGACGCTCCCAACCCATCTTCCTCGTCAGCAAGCCGCTTCGCCATCCTCATGTGGGTCGCGTCTCCCCCTCTTCGCCAAACTCCAGAACCCAAAATGGTTCTGGTCCAGCAACGGGTGGGCCAGCCCGACGCACAGCAGCAGGAACAGAGAGAACAGAGGGGCCTGCAAGAGAGGGAGGGAGGAAGAGAGAGAACAGAGGGGGAGGGAGAGAATAGAGAGGGAGGGAGGAATAGGAAGAAGAAAAGAGAGAAAAGAAGGTGGAGGAGGGAGGAAGAGGGGGGCCGGGGGAGGCCAGCCGGGGCCTTCTGGTTGGTCTCCTTCCCAGCCGGCGACTGGAAGGGCGGAGGAGGGTGGAGGGGTATTTTGGTCTTAATAGAAAATTACAAAGGAATGGAATGACCATTCCTTTACCTCCCTAGTGGAATGGCCATTCCTCTACATAAGGGAATGGTGATTCCGGAAGTAATGATCATCCCGCCACTTTTTTTGGAACCAAACGCTGTAATGATCATTCTATTGGAATGACCATTCCATTCGGACCTTCATTATAGCAAACCAAACGCTACCTAAACACTTCACTGGGACTGCAAATAAGCTTGTCTCCAATTATAGGGGTATAACATGGGTTCATATCATGCTGATATCAATTGGGTTTAACTCCAACTCTAATGTTTTCCTTACACAAAAGAAAGCTCTTGTGTTCCCTATTTCCATGGGCGCCATGTAACCCACGCAAGATGGCGACAGTAGAGCGTGGGCAAACTGTAAAATACACAATGGCTTGGAATATTTGGGACTTTTCCAGTGATCACCAGCATCATGGCATCATCCCCATTCGGATCACAAATGACTAGGGGAACACCCTTAGACTAAGGCCCTGTTTATTTAGTAGAATTTCTTATAGGGATTCACCATGTCCAGGAATTTCTGGACATGAAGTGACATGCTGTCCCCTGGAATTTCTTATAAATTCCATATTTCTTCACTAGCATTTCTGGATTCTAACCACATTAAATGCCTCTTTTAACCTTTGGAAATCCAAGAATTCCACCCCCTTTGCATTTTGGTGGAGTTCCTGGATGCTCAAACCCAAACAAGCATCCAGGAATTCAACTATGCCTGGGAGTTTAGGAATTCCCCAGATAGGAATTCCTGGAATTCCAGCAAAGAAACAGTAAGATTGCTTTTTCCATAATTAATCAAGCCAGTCTTTCCATTAAAATATGCGCTAAAGGGAAGCTTTCTTGTGCACTTTGACACTCTAGGGCTTCAAATCCCTATCCACTTATCCAAGTATTCAAAGTCTTAAGATTCAAATAAAATGAGTATGGAACGTATTTTTGTATATGGAAGAAGCTCGGATCTGAATTTGGATCCAATAGGGGTTCATGGGCGAGCCCGGGCCAGGCTGAGGCATATCAAGGTCTGGCTCGCCTTTACAGGCATAGCCATGTATCTGGGGCTTGACACATGCCTTAAATGGTTGGCCCAGGCTGGGCCTATCCTACACTTGTCAAGCTCAAGCCCACCCATCAAGTCAATCAAGTTGTGCTAGGCCAATTTTCTAATTTTTTTTTTTTTTGGGCTTTCTACTAGCCAGGGACAAACCCAGGTATAGGGTTCTGTGGCTGAAGCCCCCACCATACCTCAAAAAGTTAAAGAATTAAAAAAAAAAACCTTATAAAATTTGAAAATTATTATGTGTTTTTCTTCTACATTTGCTCATTCCTCCAATATTTCTTTTGCATAAAACCTCCAAGTTGAATTTCCTAGGTCCCCCCTCACTAATCGCCCTCACCTTGCATATAGTTTCCTAAAACCTGACTCTAATAAGAGTAGGTTGCAAGGTTAGACTGACTACTGTGTTATCCCATTATTCAATATTATATAGTCAGTGGAACGGTGGGGCCAGCTCTTATTTGAGTGGGATTTTAAGACATCCCATACTTGGTCTGGACGTTCAATTAGAGTGACTCAAATTTTAATAGCCCCCATAGTGGAGTTCCACTCCCTTGACACATGATTTCTCTAAATTAGACTTAGTGGATCTAGATTCACTTTTACTAGGGCACTCAACTTGTTTAGGAATATATAATCCTAACCCTTTGAATTTTGAGCATATTTTTTTTAAATATCTGCAAGAATGTTCTTAGACCCAAACTCTCAATTAATTCGATTTCTTTTAAGAAAGGAAATACCATTTGTATTTTGCAAGTCCTCCCTAGAAAGGAAACCTCTCCTCTCACACTTGAAAATAAAACGGTCACCTTATTTCCTTTCCTTCTGTAATGGAGGAAAAAAAAAAAAATGAAACTTGGAATTACTACACACAGCAGAAGACATTGGAACACAGACAGTGAGTTTTAAGCAAAAGCCTAACACTGCAAATAAGTATTGCTTTAGACAATCTCCGTTACATTCTTCTTCTTATCGATTACAGGCGTATCGGACAATTCTTCCCCTGTGTCTTGCCCCTCCACCACCTCCTCTTCCTCCACCAACTGCGAAAGATTCGCTGTCGGGTGGTACTGCTGTACAACCAGCACAGACGCCATCCCCGAGTACTCCGACATCGCCAGATAGCTACCCACCGGCCCCAACTCCGGGCAGTCTGTACCCTCCGCCAGCCAGCCTGTCGGCTGCATTCGCCCCACCAAGAACAAATTGCACTTGTTCAACTCCTTCAGCGCCGCCACTATCTCCTCCTTGCTTTCCACCACCTTCTCCGCGTACGATATCGACGAGTTCGACTCCGACGACGACTTCACCCCCGTAATGCAGTCCTCATCGACCTTCTCCTCGTCGAATTCGATGTTAACAATCTCGCCGCAGCCCCATGCAACCGACTTGTTGGAGGTAGCTAAAAACCTGACGACGGTGAGACTGATACCAGGGTGCTCTGCAATGCGGAGACCGTAAGCGAGGGCCTCACGGTCATCGCGGCCGCCGAAGAAGAGGGTGACGGCGGAGAAGGCGACGTCACTGGAGAAAATCTTGGTGGCGCCTCCGAGGCCGCGGTCGACAAGGATGCCGACGGAGCAAGGGGCGTGGTGGAGGACGCGGCGGTTGATGTCGTGGAAGGAGTTGCCGATGGACTCCATGGCGCCGTCGAGGCGTTGGTGCTTGTGGAACGGGAGGAGGATGATGGCGGCTCGCTTCTGGTTGGCGCTGGCACAGATGTCCTCGTGGATGGAGGAGAGGTGGGAGATGGCGGTCATGGGGCGGATGGAGACGCTGCTGAGCTGCTGGTAGGCCTCGAAGGCGACGACGACGTGGTCGTGGTTGGAGCGCTTCTTGTTCCAGAAGGGGAGGCCGTTACGGCGGGCCTTATGGACCATGGAGATAGCGGAGGAGCGCTCTGAGAGCTCCATGAGGTGCATGGCGTAGACGGTGATGCCGCGGCGGCGAGTGCCACGAGAGGACTCGATGAGGTTCATCATGGTGGGGATGTTGCGGTTGCTGTGGAAGCAGGCTAGGACGCGCAGCTCCGTTTCACGGTCGCTCCGGTCGATGGTCTTGTGCTTGTATGGGGCGGTCTTGCGGGCTGGCTTGTAGACCGCCATGACGATTGGGGTGGTGATGAAGGTGGTGAAGAGAGCCATGAGGACCAAGATGGCAAATGTCTGGTCATTCAACACCTACAGGTAACACAAACAGTTTAATTACAGACATTCAGTTTCAAATCAAAGATTTTAGAAAAAAAAATCAAAACAAACAGGGAAATCCTAAAAATTCAATCTTTATGCAAATAGGAGTTTGGCCCACCTAAGGTGAATATATAGTTAAAGAACTTTTGACTTTCATTTTGAGTGGCTTAAATCTTCATTAGGTGGGCCTATTAGATAGTTCAACTGTTTCACTCCAGGGAGGTCATATAAGCAGGGGAGGGGCAGGGCACACCTACATACGAGCCTCTGGGCGGTCGCTCCCTTCATACCTAGGTCCCCTCCTAAAACCCACATAAAAATTATGTGTCCATTCCCAAAGCCCACGTGAATATCCTAGGTTCATCACTAAAATACAATTTACTAGTTTGGATCTACCCCTCAAACAAAAATCCTCCTGTGGCTACTGATGTAAGGGCAGGTAAATGTGCAAAAGAATGGCCACGGATACATTATTTTCTATCGTTCTAGTCTTTTCTGTTCGTTGCATAAAATATCTTCCACAGAGAAGAATAAAAGTATCTCGGGTAAGATTCTATAATATAGTTTAGAATATGAAGTGATTTTTTTTTTATGTAAGACCGCAAAAGATGATTCACTGGTTCTTAGATTTAACCTTATTTTCTACAAATATTATAAAAAAATCCCAATAAAAATGAGAACTGAAAAAGAAAATTAAAACAAAACAAGAAAACATTATTCTTCCCAAAACTCCTTTTTCGATTGCATTTGCATAGACATGTCTTTGAATTCTTAGGATTGTACTTCTAAAAGTGGTTAAAATAAAGAATCAAATGCGAATATCCAAAAGTAGCCATCAAATAACCTCTTTCTTCAATGAAAATAGAATTAAGAGAAGATGGAGAATGAACATCAACCATCAACTTATATCATTCACTTATATCTTTCACCTCTTTCCTCATCATATACTTTTAATTTAATAACCCAAGGCATCTCCCGCCCAGCCTAAGAGCCTTTGGCCTCGAGTCTGAGAGATATTCGATTCTCGATAGCCGAGAACTAATACCTAAGTGCACATGTAAACCCTTTTATTTACACACACTGGATAAAATTATGGGATGTGATAAAAGAAGGTAAGTGTTGAACATAAGACATCTTCACTTCTTGTGCATAGAATCTTGGCACTGTCTCATTATATACTTCACCCCATCTCTAATAATGTTTGGGTGAAACTAGTTTGAACATCAATTTTTATATATTCAATTTCTAAGTAATTTATGCAAAAAAACAAGATCTTTAATGAAAAGAGGAAAACCAAAAAGTAATTAACAGAAAGTAATTAACAGACGAAGAAAAAAAAAATAGGTCAGCTTTTTTTTCTTTGATAAGTGAGATGTCAAATGGGCATGCCGGCCCAACACGACAGTCAACGGCTCTAGGACGGGCCGTGTTGGGCCGCTGTGCCAGGCACGATTAGGCATGGTATGATTCAATACGATAATACCCATCAAACAACAAAGTGTGAATTATTTAATATTTTTAGTGTAAATATAAAAAAATATAATCTTTTATTTGTTTGACATCCCTACACACTTGGTAGCAGGATTTTTCTTTCAATGGGTTGAGCTGGATTTGAAGCTAGGCTTTGTTTCGGAGAAACAAAACTAGTAAGTTGAAAGCTATCACAATCAAAAGAATGAAGTGAATTTGAAAGTACGAGCCGACATTATCATGCCAGAAAACAAATTAAGATGAAAGTATGAGCGGACATACGTTGACGGGCATTATCCTATTGAGTTGTCAAAACATAGATGGGTGGGTCGTAAAAAGTAATCATTGAGTTTTGAGCCTATTTAAAACCCACTATGCCCAGATTTGACAATTCATCGGTCTTGATGGGAAACGGATCCGGTCTAAACAGGAGGGTCCTTTTTGAAAGGATCCCGGGGGCGACACCCCCACCACTCCGCCCTGTTTGTGTGTTGCCCTGTGAAGAATATAGGGGTGTGCATCGGTCGGTCGGTTTGATTATTGACATATTTTTTATTTAATTAAAATTTTTCGATTAATTTCAACCATTTAACCAAATCAAAAATTTAAATTTTTCGATTAATTTCAACCATTTAACCAAATAAAATTTTTTTAGCGGATTAACCATCGGTTCGATTAACCTAAAATATCGGTTTGGATTTCGGTCGGTTCGGTTAATTCCAATTATTTTGGGCCAAAGTCGAATCCCAAAAGCTAAGTTTACAAAAGCCTTATATTTTCATTATTTTGGGCCAAAACCCAAAGGCAACTCTATACACATGCAACCTGCAGCAACCATGCAACCATTAATTGTAAAGGAATTGAAAACATTAGTTCTACAATGGTGCAACCATTAGTTCTGCAATCTTGATAAATATAAATATATAATATATTGAATGTGCTACATTACATGGTAACTTGGTAAGTTACTAAGTTGGTACTTGGTAACAGAATTAATACTTATTAATTGATGTATGTTATATTTATTTTGAATTTTTTATATAAGTATTAATAGATTTTCATATTATATACATGTACACATTTTATTATATATTTATATAGTATGCTATAATTTCGGTTCGGTTCGGTTAATTTGGTTGATTTTTTTTTGTTAACCGAACCGTTAACCGAAAACCGAAATATTCAAACATCTTTAACCGAACCGCCCGATCGGTTAAGAATAACCGGTAAATTCGGTTAACGGTCGGTCGGTCCGGTTCGGTTAATCGATTTTAACCAAACTATGCACACCCCTAGGGAAATAGGGGATCCGGATCCGTTTCGATGGGAAATGGATTTCCTATTTGGACCGATCAAGGGATGTCACGTGAGAAGATGAAAGAAAATATTTTTTTTTTCTTCCGCCGCCGCATCCACCCCTTGATGTGGCGTGCTGCATCTACCTCTGATGTGGTGTCTCTTGATTGGTCCAAATAGGGTCTTCCTTTTTGGTCAAAACAGGGATCCGGTTCCGTCTTGATGGTGTATCATAAAAACTAGTCATTGAATCTTGTGCCTATCAAGATAAATTATTGTCACATTTGATAATTTATTAGTCACTTTTACTGCATGCCCAAACCAAATATATAATTGTTTGGCTGAAATACATATAAGTTGGCTTGAATATTTAGCCAATATTTAGCCAACTTAAATACATATAAGATTATATATTAAATAGGTGAGTGATGAACAACTTAACTTTCTTAAAGATGTTGGCTAAATATTCTTCTCCTATCTTCGATTGATTTGATTTTCATATTTAAAAGACCACTTGAGGGATGACTACTTATGTTATATGTGAACAAACTGCCCCGAGAGATGAATGCGTTCTAATCCAAGAGTCTAGATGCGTACACGGAATAAATGTAACAGCTAAAATAATATATATTTATATCAAGTAACGATCAATAAACAAGACCTTAATATATAGTTAAAATACCTAATTAACAGAAGGAAAAGTCTTAATGCATGGTATTCACAGGCCCCGCTGGTTTGGCTTCTCCCAAGTCCCAACCCACCATGTGGCCCAACAGTCTGCAGAAAGCAAACAACTATGGAAAACGGCATAGATGATGTGATCAAACGTATAATCTAATGAAGTTTCATATGGCAGCGACCCACTCAATTCTCAAACCCACGGTATCAAACTTTATTGTAAAATTAAACCAAAACCTAGTATTATTTTCATTCCACCATAAGATGATAATTCTACTTTGTACTTTGCCAACGCATATAATATAATATGATACCTAGTAAGTAGCATCGAAATATATCTATCTATGTATTTAATTCAGATGCTCTCTCAGGCTTTAAATCAGGAAATCCTAAGTTAAGTGGAGTGCAACGCTACATCAATAGGTCGGCATCAGCGTGGAATTCCATAGTTCAAAAGGTTCTTGTCGACAGCAAATTGAGTGGTTCCATATTGCAAAACCTAAAACCCAAAATCCACACTGATTGACACATGCCCAAAGTCCCATCAATGAAAAATGGAGCCCACCATTTATCTCACGAAGAATTGACCTAATCACACCTATTTAAGGCATGTATTCTATAATAACGTAATGGATTGTGATTGATCCATTCAAAGCCACGGGAGGTCAAAAGGCTCGAGAGTATCCGGTCTCCAATAACACACACTAAAGATGTGTCCATAGATGTGTCGGTCGGGGTAAATCTGTGTGCTTTCAAATACTAGATGTGGGGAGCCCCATCCCCTTGGTTTTGGTGTGACTCCACCGACTCATGCTGGTGGAATGACACGAGAGAGTAATAAAAGACATGAAAGGAATTTAAAAAAAAAAAAAAAAAAAAAAAAAACATACCCCTCTGTCTTTGCCGATATTGAGGACAATAAGCTCCACGAGCCCCTTGGTGTTCATCAGGAATCCAAGCGCAAACGCCTCCCGCACCTTCACACCGAACGCCAGCGACACCAACACTGTCCCGGCAATCTTCCCCAAACAGGCAGTTACGATCACAAGCACCAGCAGGGCCCATGACTCGGCCCCACCTATCGTCGCCACGTTCGTCTTCAGACCACTCGAAACGAAGTAGAGCGGCAGAAACAGCGACGACACCAGATCCTCCACCTTCTCTATCATCACCCCGGCGAACGGCCCGTCCTTCGGCACCACAATCCCGACGATAAACGCCCCGAAAAGAGCATGAATTCCAATAGTGTCCGTCACGAACCCCGCCGCCAGGACTATCGTGAGGGTGGCGCAGATGTATATCTCCTTGATTGGCTCTCCGTCCGGAGACGTCCGGGCCATGAATTCAAGGAGGGGACGTACGGCGACGACTGCGAAGGCGACGAATCCGGCGCCTGTGAGGAGGACCCAGAGGGAGACGATGGGAGAGCTGGTGCCGGAGAGGGCGATGGCGAGGGCGAGGAGGATCCATGCTGCGACGTCGTTGACGGCGGCGGCGGACATCGCCACGCGGCCGACGTCGGTAGTTAGGAGCTTGAGCTCGGCGAGAATGCGGGCGAGGACGGGGAAGGCAGTGATGGAGAGGGCGACGCCCATGAAGACGAGGAAGGGGGCAGAGTGGACGTGCTTGGAGATGGTGGCACGGAGGACGACGGAGGTGCCGATGCCCAAGATAAAGGGAAGGGAGATGCCGGCGAGGGCGATGGCTAGGGCCTTCTTTCCGGTGCGGCGGATGGCGCGCATGTCGAGCTCCAGGCCGACGAGGAAGAGGAAGAAGAGGAGGCCAATGTTGGCGATGGTGTCCAACACTGTGAGGCTCTGCTTGGGGAAGACTGCGTTGAGAAACTTCTTGCTCCGGCCCAGTGCAGATGGGCCCAGCAGTATACCTCCCTGGATGCATTAATCATAACCATCAGATAAAAATCCACACACACTTAAGCCCAAACTGCTCAAGATAAAAACTTTTATAGATCACGTGTAAAACAGTAAAATTTGGTCAATGCCAGTAATATAGAATTGATCGATCCTGTTTATTTTCTTAAAAACTCTTATAAATATTTGGGTCTACTTCAGTGGCTAAAAGACTAGCTAGCTGCTGTTTGAACGCAGGATCTATTGACTGGATAAATTGCAAACCTGACCACGAAAGCTCTGTTAAAAGACAAACCAGTCAAGGAACACGGGACGGCTTAGTAGGTCTCACCCTCACCGACCGTGCCAGGAATCGATCCTGGTGCTGAAGAAGGACGAGTAAAGCAGAACGCCATAGCAGACCACGGATGAGAATACGCTAGCTGAGCACAGGATTTAAGATAGGAATCTTTCTTCCGCCCGCGTTCCCACCCTGATGTGCCGCCCCTGATTGGCTCTGTTTGGACCAAACAGGGATCCGTTGCCGAAATAAAAAGGTAAAACAGACAGACCTTTAGGTCAAATCCCATTTAGAGTCTTAAGCCCAATGAAATCAGTGAGTCCATTTCCTATATGGGTCAAATCCTATATAGCCAATTTTCTAAAATGTCACCCGAGCAATGAAGTCTGTGCTAGACACTTCAATTGAAAGTAGACACAGTCACACAGACCTAAATAATCAGCGAGTCCAACCCGAGCGTACATAAATATACTCTCCATGGTACTTTTGATTGCGAGCATTTTCTACCCGGGTCCCAGTATTATAAAAAGTCGTAACATGACATTATTTTGAGGACTTATTGGGAGAACGGGGGAGCCATTTAACTTGAGCAATTTGACGATAAGGGTCTGCAACCCCACATGTCACCCAAATATCTAAGGATTGATGTCTCCGTATGCTTTCTTCCCCCTTCATGGTTGGAATATTAAAAAAAGGTAAAAAGATAACAGAAAGCAATTTAGATCTTTAATTGGAGCAATTTGTAAAATTCTACACTCTCATCATCAAAATCCCTCATCCGAATTGTTTTAAAAAAGTTATAGATAAAATCAAAAAGTACAGAACAAAAAGGGTTTGACCGTCTCATTAGCTCTAAAAATCTCAACTTTATCAAACATTAAATAAGTTGGATAGAAAGGGAACGGTACATATGGTAGCAGTAAATAGCTTAAATTCATTGTCTTTAATTCAAAATCCTTCCTCACGAGTTAATGCAAAATGTTCTCCTACTAACATATTTGGACCCTCCTCTCATCAATATTTCAGCCCTTTTGAGATATTCTCCTTTTCTGTTCCATGAGTTGGCATCAGCCTCAATTTTACATTCCATAAAATTTCACTCACCATCGGATTAAGATACCACTAAACTTTTTAAGGCAATTAAATGACCCAACTCAGCCTCAATTTTACATTCCATAAAATTTCACTCACCATCGGATTAAGATACCACTAAACTTTTTAAGGCAATTAAATGAAGGATTGTGATAGTCGGATGGGGCTAATTTTTTGGATCTACCTTACTAATTAGGAGGTGGCCTTTTCACGTGACTTCCTCCCATTGACAAATTTACACCCGAGTGGGCTCCATGAGCTTAATTGCATATTAGTTAATAGAGCATACATCTTCCCTCTTTTTATAAAATAGAATTTGGTAAGTGGGACACCATGATTGGCCCACCATGTCAAGATAAAAACCATGTGATGACAGTCTACAGAAAGCATTGAGAGAATCTAGAAAGGGAGGGAAAGGAAAATTACTCACAATGATCTCAGCAATGACTCTAGGCTGTCTGAGAGGCCTGAGGAGAAAAGCAATCCCTCTGGTAAACACTACCACCAAACAGATCTGCAAAATAATCAAAGGCAGCGCATAATCCAACGGATTGTCTCCTTGCCACGATCCGTTGGACGTGGCCTTCATCGGCTTTGGACACGTGCTGCTGTTGGTCCCGTTCGCCATCCTCACAACAACTGATCTAAATCCACATCCAAGAAAAACGAAAACGAACCAAATCACCAACAGCCCGATCGATCAATCACCAAAGTAAAACAAAAGACAAGGAGACATCTCTCCCAAAGCCGGGAAAAGTCACATCTTTTTCTCCTATGACCCAACAAGAGAAGAGCAAGAGTACCCTGAGATCCGCGTAGAAAGAAACACAAGATGCACTTTAACTCGAAAACGGAAACGAAACAGGGGGAAAAGGAAAGGACAGAGAGAGAGAGAGAGTAGATTACAAGGAAATCGCGTTTTCTCGGAATCCTGTTTCCTCTCTTCTTCTCCTTCGCTTTGGATGCAGAGAGAAACACGAAACGAGAAACAGGAACGTGGGGTGAGACTTTTGTCTCGCTATTTATAACATGCGCTTGCAACGCGGTGTCTTCCTCGGTTTGTTTAAATGAATGCACTCTGATTTTTTCTCTAAATTACAAGAAATGTCAATCCAATGGCTCCGTTGTCCAATTCAACGATGACAACGAGTTCCAGTAAGAAAAAAGGGCAAAAAACCATGAGAAGTAGTTTTATCTTATTTTTCAAAGCAAGTAAAAATTTTATCTTTCTTTTTTGGTAAAAAGATGATGTGATGTTGAAAAAAACTGGTGGGGGGCCACCACCTGCATCTTCCCTGGTTTTGGGCACTTTGGAGGATTATAAATCTATTAAATCTATTATACATTACAGGACGGTTGTCCTAGTCCTACGTGGAGGGGGACAGGGGTTGGTGGACCCCATTTTATTTTCATCATATTTTTTTATAGACTCCATTTTACTATTCATCTTAGCGGTCTATCATACGTTTTTGTTGACCCCATTTTATTATTCTAAGATAATTTTTTTTATCTAATTACGTTCGAATGTTCCAACGGTACGGATTACTGCTATTAGAGTTACAAATTTAAAAGGGACAAGTACAAGTTTAGCGGCTATAAGTAAAAGATATGTTTCCTTTCTTAAAACTTTTACATTCATGGCTATCTGCCTATCGGCTAATCCAATCAGGAATATTTACGGATCTGATGGGAATTTTGAAGATTAGCCTTATGGGGCCCACTTCGATGAGTGAGTAGGGCTTGTTTGGAAACTCTACAAAGTAAGGTAAAGCCCCTATTTAAAGCCCCCAAATAGATATGAAACATATCATTATAAAATAGATTTGTTTCAAATGGCCCTGATTGAAATAGATAGTGTAGAATTATGCTGTTTGGTAACACTTTTAAACCAATTAAAATTTTTTTTTTAAATCAATGGTTGATATAAATCTATTGATATACATAGTGAATTAGTTGCTAATACTTCACCACATGGTTATTTGTAGTATTCCTAAGAGAATCAATGGTTCAGATCTTGATTAAGGGACCCACAAAGCTCAAAAATTAACTTCAATTGTTCACTTTTGTTATGCAAATATCTCAAGATTGGTGAGTGATCAACGGTTGATATTTGATATGGTGGTTGTTCTTAGTCATCCTAAGAACTTATATGATTCATATTATAGTTTAGGGCCCCACCATTGGAAAATAATGAGAAAAATTAGACTGTGTGATACAATTCCAAAACCCAGTTAAGTAATGGTTGGTGCATCAACGGTCAAGATTTTTTCTTCGATTTTTTGAGATCTACATTGAATCAGGCACTACAAATTGACCTCATAGCAATGTTTATCTCTCCAAAGAGGATTAACAGTTCTGATCTTTTGTTTGGGACCCACAAATGTGAAAAATGTTGATCAAACTATACAGGGTTTTTTAAAAATATATAAAATTATAAGATCATCCAACGGTTGAAATTTGGATACGCTGCCATGTTTGAGCCTATGAATCTATTCAATGGATTAGATCTTGATTTAGGGGCCCATAAGTTAGAAGAAACAGAAACAAACGGACTGCCCTGGGTTACCTTAAGTGTTTCACTGTTTGGGCGCTGGGTCTGTCTGCTTAAGTGCAAAATGTCTGTTTGAAATATGGTGGTATTGTTGGTCATGCGAAATAGACGTATATTGTCTTTAACTCCATTACAAATGGGCACAGTAAAAGTAGTTGGCAAACCGTCTAAAGTTAATTTGAAACTGATTAAAGTTAATAGGAGGTAAGATTGAGAGATGCCAAACGCCACCTAATTAATCTCCTCGGATGATTCTATCACTGAAATTAAGAGCCCTCATTTTCTAGGTAGGATATGCCACAAATATGGTATCCTTACTTGGGTTGATCATAGCCCCCCAAAAAATTTCTTTGTATAAGTTGAATCTAGTCATCTATTGATCTTGGCTTCATGACTTCAATTTTGTTGCCATTGATAATAGGGATGATTGATTTTTTTTTAAATCCATAATTATTTCTTTGAGGGTAGCATTTAACATTATCTTACAAATTATAGTGTATCTTGAAAAGGCCACCTCCTTGGTCCACATAAATGCATGGCAATCAAGATCAGAACAATCAATGGATAGCTTAAGATGTAATTAGGGGTGTTTGCAATATCATTCCAATCCAATGACCCTGACCTTTCATTTTAACTTGTTGGAGTTTAATGACTGTATATTGTGCACAATATCATTTAGATCCCGTGACTTTAGCCCTTCATTTTTGTATATTGTCCTGCACAATATCTTTTGTAAAAATACCCAATTGGGACTTTCATGATCAAAGCCAAAGACAAACAGAGACTAGTTCCAATTGATAAGCGCGAAAGGACTCGATCGATCATGTCGGCCCATGTATAAAAACAAACAAAAAGCTTACAAAACGATGATATTTTGTATAACCACATATAAAAAATTATATGTATAAAACATATATTAGTCGTGGCTCCAATAGGTAGTGATCATAAGAAGGATATTGAGTCAGGAGAAACCAAGCATGTGGACCATTTGCTGGACAATAACTAAAAGAATCTGGAATTGCACATGTGCATTAGACTATTCCATTTTTCATTACTATTTCTGAAGGAAATCTTTTTCATGATTGACACTCTTAATTAATTATCTATCTACCATCTGTTTTTCATAGACTGATTTTGTCCACAAGAAAAAAAGAACTCTCCACTTGTTTTTTTTTTGCCTGTTTTCACTATCTTTTTACCACGTCTAAACAATTTCTTCACTCTCGTTTAACCAAATGTTAACTCCCCACGGTAATTTTGCTTCGCACCACACTTGTAGAAAAGGGAAGTGAGATGCATGCATGCTCACTCTCTCCCCACTTATTAGTTTGACAATGTGTGTTAATAAGACATTACCTGAATGCTTTCGCTTCCACTACCTTCCTACCTTTTGACTCTCAAACACTGCTTCTCACCCTCTCTCTATGTTACTTCCTCCCTCTCCTCTCTCTCTATGGTTTGGCAACAATCTCTCTCCCATTTTCCCTCTACCATTCCACTTTCCTGTCTCATCTCAACACTTTTTCTCACGACACATGTGAACAAAACACGTGAATCTCTCTTTTCCCATTTTCCCTTCTTCGACCTACCCCTCTCTCTCTATCTCACCCACACACAGCACTACGTACTCCATCTTACCCTTCCTTTCGTTCCCTATGAAGATGATACTGTAGCCCCCAACAGACAAACATGCTAGTTTTATGGACTCAATCCAGTAGATGATATAATAAATTGATTAATTTCTTTATTTATCAGTATATTAATGCTTTCCTTCCATGAAATGAATTGTGACTTATTATATATATGCACATAACCAATACGAATGACATGATGGTTCATGAGATGAACCGGAGTCCGTAAGTATATTAGATATAACACATGTGTATGGATGAGATCCACATACGGGAGACATGTGTGACAAATCTTATACTTAAATATTATCACAACCAGTGATGAGACTGGACATCTCATACTGACAAGGTTGCAGCACTTTGATCACTATGAGATAGTGTGATTTGTCTCGATCATCAGAATGAAAGATTCTGGATCATAGTGCTGGTACATTGGATGTATTGAAAGACCATGAGAAGCACCTTATAAACACTGTCTTTACTTTAAGGTCTGCTCTCATAATTCCCTAGTAATAGACTCTCAATCCTGAGACATTAATGAACTCAAGTTTCTATCTATTCATTTGCTTTGAGTCACCAATGAGTGAGGCCAACTGTAGGTCAACACTTCGGTAATTTGGGTACGTGGTAGTAGAGCTGTGAGAACATTCAATGGTCAAGATGGAATCTATCTCTGATATCCCTTTGTGCCAATTAATGGATTATCATTGGTAAGTGCGCACCCATTCCGATTAAGAGTTAATTGGAAAGGTACCTATGATCATTATAATTCATTGGGGCTCAAGGATAATAAGATATGGATCTAGTTTGGAAGACAGGTCCAATTGATTCATGGATATTGATAGAGGGGCCTACTTGTGATAATGTGGAAGTTTAGGGTTTTCTATGTAATATTCCTAAGACTGGAGTTCAATTGCATTTATATAGTGGAGTTATTTGCAATTAACTGTAGGCCCGGATTACACATGAGATGTGGGGTCGCGAGTCCAAGTTGGAGCCAGCTTTCTAAGGAATCCCTAGTGGTCCCCACGCTAGCCCTATTATTAGAAAGTATCTAATTCTAGTTGAACTCTAAAAGGAAAGTTACTATTTCTATTTGAAGTGAGACTTCTAATAGTGGTAATAGTAGACTTACTAATTTTAGTAGAAGTGAGAATTCTATTTTAATTAGAAAGGAATTAGAAAGTTACTAATCATATTTGAAGTGAGACTTTTAATTATGACATTGTAAGTTACTAATTAATTAATAGAAGTAAGACTTCTATTTTAATTAAGAATAGATAGTTACCAATTATTTGGAAGTAAGACTTCTAATGGAAATTAGTAAGTGAGGCTTGCAAAAGCTATAAATAGAGGAGATGCGGGATGGACATCCCCTGCACTATCCTAGCATTGGGATCCACGCCCAAGGTTCCCTTGTGCAAGAGTTGCACATGGTCTTTCTCCTCTCTCTCTTCCAGTTCTCTAGTTCCTCCTTTGAGTTCCTAGTAGTTTTCTCTTGGAGATCCCGCCATCTTCTTGAGAAAAGGAGAATCTGATACGGGTCATAGCGTAAAAGATCAAGAGGTCTTGGAGATCCCTATTTGATTAGTGAAAGCATTTCATCATCAAAGAAAGACGCAACTTCTCCATTAGAGCACAACCGAGCTCCAAAGGTATAATCCACTTCCTTGCATATTGTAGATTATTATGGATGCTTATTAGTTGTTATTTCTATCTTCTAGATAGATTGTATTTACTGATCATGATGGGTGAGATTGAGGGTTTACTTCTTGGATTGGGTTTTATAGCCTTCTGGATAGTTGATCCCTGCATCAAGTGGGTCAAAAGTTTTTGAAACCTATCCTAGAGGCCCACCCTATTTCCAACAAAACCACAAATGAAGCTGACTAAGTTAAGCTAGAGTGTGTTGATCTTAGACTCATTGAGTCAAGTTAGTTGACCCCCATGGTATGTTTTTCTATCATTACTTTAGTCTTTCTAGTTAGGAATCTTGGGATTGTTAGGATTTTGGAATTTGGGATTTGGGGAATTTGGATTGTAGAATTTGGGCTTTTTGTTTTCTTTCAAAATTGATGCATAAACTCACATATCTACCCATGACATAGTGACCGATTATTTACGAAAACTAAAACTAGGACGACCATGGGTTGGGGGACCTCTACTGGTGCCCTCCTATTTTTTTTAGGATTGATAGTGTGTTGGTACTTGGTAGGGCTCTGGTACAATTTGGACTATGCCCTGAGTTGCGTTTTGGTTGTGCCTACCTGTACTTCTGTTTGTCTTTACATTTAGAGGATTTAACAGAAAAAAAATACTTAATCCGCACTTATTACGCAATCAAACACTTTATTATGTGGGGGCACCAATTAGAGCAATTGGGCCCGATTTTCATTTTTTTCCCTATTTGGCACATCGTCGGCGCCGAGCTTATTTACACTGAACAAGGTCGGCGATGACCATGTCCGCAAACCCTATATAATCCGATTTCGGTCTTCATTCTTCCCACTTCTCCAAAATCACAAAGAGGCCGTTTTCCTTCAGTATTGTATAGCTGCGAAAGATGATGACTAGTGTGTTTTTCCACCATTGATGTTACCATTAATTTTCTATCAATCTCCTCTTGCTATTGTCTGAGTCTACAGAAAGGAGGTAATGATTTTTCTCTTGACATGATGGAACCCTAGAAATAAATTTCCTCTTTCTATTGACAACATATAACACATATACTATCATTTAATGCATTGATACATATTCTCTTTCACTGTATGCTGTTTATTATCTATTTTATTGAATATGGTATATTTTGCACAGGAGCCCTTTTTACTGTTTTACACTCTTCAATGTAATACATAATACTACACTGACTTAATTAAATGTCAACAACCAAAGTACTTTATACATAATTAGTTTCTAATAAGGAGGAAAACGTTCACAAATTTAATCTACCGCCCATGCATTGTTGCGTGTGAAGGATGGTCTAAGTAATTTATATTTTCTATGATGTTCTAATAGCATGTCAGACGTTGAACATCTAATAATCTTTCATTATGACGGTGAGTTTAAATTTGAGCTAAATCGTCCTCAATACAAGGGTGGAAGGTAGAAGATGAGATATCCTTCGAGCAATGTCACGTTCAAGGAGCTGTCCAAAATTGCTTTGGAAGCATCGAGTTGGGCAACAACTTCTGATGAGATAATTCTAAAGTATCTTCTACCGAATGACAATTTTTTTCGTTCATAGATATTGACGATGATAATGATATCAATGGTATGTTAAAATCATTATGAAGTGAAGCAAAATGGATATTATTATTCATTTCAAGAAGGGAATGCGATGAAGGCACTTTCCAACACACTCGTGGCAATATGTATATATATTCTGAAGTTAAAACTATATTGCAACATTTTCAGCCTGGATCGAAAATAATTTTTATATCATAACTCTATATTGCAGGTTTGTACAGGATGAAATAAACGAAATCATTCGAGACGCTCCGAGCACTACACTGCCTGATAATAAATTAAAGGGCATGCTGACACCGTCACCTCCACCTTTTAAGGAATTTCCCACGGTCGATATACAGGAGGATCACGATATCAAATTCTCAACAACATTGTCTTATTTTGCAGACGATGATGAGTCCATATTCGAAGAAATTAATGTAGAAATGCTTCATGTGAATGTAAGCGAAAGTGTGCACAACTTCACAGGTGCTCCCGCAACGAATGTGGATGGGAATGGAAGTTCAGCAGCTGCCGAACTAATTAAATCAGGTGTTGAAAGACATACTACAAGTACAAATGAAGAATACAACTTTTCAAAAGCTTTCCTCGTGGACACGATGGTCCCTGATAATGTCGTGCCCGAAGAAGGGATCGGCTCAGGTAGGGAGATGTGGTAGGTATGGAGTTTTCTGATCGTGAGGCTTTTAGAAGAGCTATAGCAAAGTACGCAATATATAACAACTTCACATTGAAACACGAGAGGACTAACATGGAGATGGTTACATCAAGTTGTAGAGGAGTGGATTGTCCCTGGTGTATACATGCCCCCATGGTAGATTCCGGTCCACACTTCAGAGTTCGAAAGTATAAGGACAAACATTGTTGCTCTAAACCACTTATGGAAACTGCACATCAGCAAGCAACCACGAAGCCAGTAGTGGATTTCATTAAAGAGAATTTGCGATGCAATAATGATCTTGATCTTAGGCCCAAGGAGATCATCAATGAATGTCAGATTGAGTTTGGGACCCACATTACATACAGAAGAGCCCATATGGCAAAGGAGCTTGTATTGTGCAAAGTGTGTGGATCGTATGAGGAGTCTTTTATGATATTGCCGCTCTATTACAACAAGCTTCATAGAACCAACCCCGGTTCATACACTGCATTGGACATCAAGGAGGATGACCAATTTAGACTCTTCTTTTGGTCCTTTGGTCCATGCTTAATGTCAATTCAAACATTTCTAAGGCCATTGATAGCGGTGGATGGATCACACCTTCGTGGCAAATATCCAGGAGTGCTAATGGTGGCCGTAACACATGATGCAAATCATCAACTGTTCCCCATTGCATTTGCCTTTGCTGAAGCGGTGCGGCGTGATAGTTGGGAATGGTTTCTTGCACACTTGTCCTTGTTGGGTGAGCCAAAAAATCTGACAATTGTATGCGACTGTTAGAAAGGTCTGATTCCGACAGTACAAGCCATAATGCCAAGAGCAAAGTATTATTTTTGTTGCCCTCATATAGCGGAAAACATTAAGGCGGCTTTTAACGACCACGGCATTATAAGAAAGTTTAGGAGCGCCGCGAAGGTATAACGACCTTGTGATTACGATGCTTGCATGGACCACATAAAAAGTGTAGATGAGCGTGCATATAATCACATTCATGCGATCGGCTGTCAATTCTGGGCTACGGCGTTTGCCCATGGATGCATGTATGACATGCTTACCAGCAATGCCGTAGACTGCACAAATAGTCTCCTAAAAGACACCCGAGTGCTCTTGATTACGAAGCAAGTTGGAGAAATACGTGCAAAACTCATGAAATTGTTTTAAAGACGGTCAACTCAAGTACAAAGCATCTCTTCACTACTAACTCCGTACGCAGAGAAATACCTAGCCACAGAGATGGAAGAATCGTGAAGGCTGATGATTCGGGTAGCGGCATTGAATGAATATCAAGTGCAATCTTCCGAGTATATTGATGTAGTTAATCTAGATCGCAAGTCATGCTCGTGCCGCAAATGTGACGTGATTGGGGTCCCATGTTGCCATGCTATTGCCTCCATGAAAGCGCGAATATTAATCCATATGAGTATTGCGAGCACTGGTACCTCACAAGCACGTACCAGAAGACGTACAGTGATGTCATTCATGCCACCCGTGATAGAAAGCAATGGGAACAACATTTAATCATTGAGAGAGTCCTCCCACCATTGGCTAGCAAGCAACCTGGTTGACCAAAGAAGAAAAGGATCCGAGTTGAAGATCGACATCACAAGCAAAGAGTGGTAACTTGTTTGTGCTGTAGAGAGAGGGGTCACAACCGTAGGAGCTGTAAAAATCCACTAGTTCAACAATGACGTTGATGGATTTTGTGTTTTGGGGCTGCCCATGTAATATTTTTTTATTTTGGGTATGTTTTTGGATAGTTTTTGTTGTATGTATGTTTATGGGAAGTTTATTAAAATGACTGTGATGGTTTTTGCTGCATTTTTAGATGTTTGTGTATAAATTATCATTTCTTTTGAAAAGATGTTTTGCATTTTTTTATGTTTTTGTATAAATTATCATTTCTTTTGAAAAGAGGTGTGGAACCCAATATTTTGTTGTGGAAGATGATGTAATGCATGTACGCAACGTAACGATTCTGCATGGAATTTTAGCATGATGCACGTGGTGTAGCTCATTACAGAGTCGGTGATGACTTTAGTAGTGTAAAATAAAGTCACCACCGACGCATGCTAGCTATTTTTCTGATGAGAAGTTGTAACTTTCCAGGAAAGAGCTGTGAAAAAAAAGACATACAGGGTCGGTGATGACCTTAGCTTTGTAAAATAAGGTCAGCACCGATGCAGGCTTTCTTTTATTTTTAACAAAACTTGTAACTTTTTGTGGTGATTTTTGGCTAAAATTTTAAGTCTGGGTCGGTGATGACCTTAGCTTTGTAAAATAAGGTCACCACCGACGTAGGCTTCCTTTTTTCTTTTTAACAAAACTTGCAACTTTCGAGGCCGTTTTTGACTAAAATTCTAAGTCCGGGTCAGTGATGACCTTAACTTTGTAAAATAAGGTCACCAGCGACGCAGGCTTTCTTTTTTCTTTTTAACAAAACTTGTAACTTTTTTAGGCCGTTTTTGGCTAAAATTCTAAGTCCGGGTCGGTGATGACCTTAGCTTTGTAAAATAAGGTCATCATCGACGCAGGCTTCCTTTTTTTTTTTTTTAACAAAAGTTGGAACTTTTCGAGGTAGTTTTTGGCTAAATTTTTAAGTCCGGGTCGATGATGACCTTAAGTTTGTAAAATAAGGTCACCAACGATGCATGCTTCCTTTTTTTTAACAAAAGTTGTAACTTTTCCAAGCGGTTTTTGGATAAAATGCTAAGTCTGGGTCGGTGATGACCTTAGCTTTGCAAAATAAGGTCACCACCGATGCAGGTATGCTAATTTTTTGACCAAAAAATGTAACTTTTTCATGCATCATCAGGTATTTGTAGTGCTACAGCGTCGGCGATGACCTTAATTAAACAGGAAAAAAAATAAATTGCTGGGACTATGACATTTACATCAAAATACAACTATGTGCTTCAAATAAGATAAATGCTGCATTTATACAAGCACAAATCATCAACAACAAAATTCAAGCACAAACAAACCACAACATTCAATCGACATTCAAAAAGCATCCCATATACAATTAAGAAAGAATTCAATTAATCTCACAACATCAACAGTAATTCACAACATCCACAGCATAACAACTTCAATTACAAGTTACATTACAACGCATTTGGAATAACACATAACCCTGGAAAGGTTCATTGCAAGTCAGGCGGCAAAGCCGGGAGTGGAGGGAGGTAAAGCCTTGAAGCATTCCAAATCCAGTATTGCTCGAATATGTCGATGACAATTCTCTGCCGGTAGTATAGAATGTCTGACTGGGTGAACTCGATGGGGCGACGATATATGCAATGCTCTACGAACGCACAGGCGAATAATCCGCAATCATTTCCATTATCTTGAAATGGGATATCTATCTTTGTGGTCATCGTCCACACCACCCATGATCCATAAATCTTTGTTAAAGCCATAATATCTGTCCAAATATAGTGAAAAATGAATGATACTTCAATTTTGAGATTTATTTACTATCCAAAAATTATACTGACAAGAGAAGAGAAAATATGTACTTACGAATCTTTTATAGGTTTTATGGCCCTAGATCTCTCACTTCGAACTATTATAGTACTCCCAGCGGCTCTCATTGACATGTCCAACAAGTAGGGACCAATGGTTGTGAGCGTGAAGCATGGATATAAATATCGGCCGTGGCGGGCGACACCGCCACGCCACGGCCGATATATCGGCCGTCGCACCCGTGGCGGCCCGTAGCGGCCGCTACGCAAGCGTGGCGGCCGATACCGTGGCGGGGCGGGGGGGGGGGGGGTATAAAACCCCTTTTTGGACGAAAAACCCTTCTTCTCCTTCACTTGCTGCTATCTTTTCTTCCTCTTTTCCATTTTCTTCCTCCTAAGTGGTCCCAAGTGTCTCCTAAGTGGTTTTTCTCAAGATTTCTTGCCACCAAATCACCAACATTCAACTATTCAAAGGATTTTAAAGATTCTAAACAAGAATCTTCATCTAGGTATGTGAGTTTTTTTCAACTTTTGAGATTATCACTCTCTAACTACTATAAATCACAATATAATGGCATCATTGGCTTGTTTTATTGTAGATCCATGCATCCTTTTGATCTTTTATGCATATCTTTTATTTTTATTTTAAATATTGTTATTTTTATTTTCGGATTTAAGTTATTTAAAAAAAAACCATTATCACTTATGGAAAACTCATGAAACAACTTGAAAATAGCTTCATATTGTTAGATCTATGGTTCCCATAGATCATTCCAACATATAATGCTTGTTTTTCAATTTTTTTCCTTTTTTTTATTTTCTAATTTTTTTATATTTGTAAAAAAAAAATTATTTTTAGTAATTGAATGCCAATCAAATGTCTTGAAAAGGGCTCCTAGGTTATAGATCTATGTTTCCCATAGATCATTCCAACATATAATGCTTGTTTTTCAATTTTTTTCCTTTTTTTATTTTCGGATTTCTTTTTTATTTGTAAAAAAAAATTTATTTTTAGTAATTGAATGTCAATCAAATGTCTTGAAAAGGGCTCCTAGGTTATAGATCTATGTTTCCCATAGATCATTCCAACATATAATGCTTTTTTTTCAATTTTTTTCCTTTTTTTATTTTCGGATTTCTTTTTTATTTGTAAAAAAAATTGTTTTTAGTAATTGAATGCCAATCAAATGTCTTGAAAAGGGCTCCTAGATTATAGATCTATGTTTCCCATAGATCATTCCAACATATAATGCTTGGTTTTCAATTTTTTTCCTTTTTTTATTTTCGGATTTCTTTTTTATTTGTAAAAAAAAATTAGTTTTAGTAATTGAATGCCAATCAAATGTCTTGAAAAGGGCTCCTAGATTATAGATCTATGTTTCCCATAGATCATTCCAACATATAATGCTTGTTTTTCAATTTTTTTTCCTTTTTTTATTTTCGGATTTCTTTTATTTTTGTAAAAAAAAATTAGTTTTAGTAATTGAATGTCAATCAAATGTCTTGAAAAGGGCTTCTAAATTATAGATCTATGTTTCCCATAGATCATTCCAACATATAATGCTTGTTCTTCAATTTTTTTCCTTTTTTTATTTTCGGATTTCTTTTTTATTTGTAAAAAAAAATTATTTTTAGTAATTGAATGCCAATTAAATGTCAAGAGAATGATTCGTAAGTGTTAGATATATGTTTCCTCTAACATGTTTTGTTGTTTTTTTAATTTTTAACATACTACTTGTTCATATTTATAGGTATTCAGTCTTCTATTGTGCATTTGTGTTTGCCAATTAATTTTTGAAAATGCCTCGTGATATTGATCCCGCATGGAGCTTTGGTGAGGCAGTTGAGAACAACAGGTTAAAAATCAAATGCAAGTTTTGTGGGAAAGTGACCAATGGGGGCATTACAAGATTCAAGCACCATTTGGGCCACATTTCTGGTAATGTTGCTGGCTGTACCGAAGCACCAAGGGAAGTCGGGGAACAAATGAAAGCTTTGGTTACCCAAAGCAAAGCTAGAAAGGTAGAGATAAAAGAAAAGAAGCAGCAAGATGTTGATGATGCCCGTTATGATGTATTTGGGGATGAAGGTTTTGATGATGAAGATGCACAGATGGAGGTTGCACGCCGAGAGTCCGTCATGAGTCATCAAGAAGAATATGAACGTCGTGCATTTGCTGGAAGCAGCAAAAATTATGATGCAGGGGGCTCATCTGCTGTGCCAAGCAGGGGCAAGGGCATTGCGGGGGCAATGCGTAGGGCATTTAGCACCCGGGAACGTGATGTGCCAACCAGTTTAACCGAAAGCAGACCGAGGTTCCCAAGAATCACAGTTTTCACATACTGGATTCGGGATCGACAGCTGACCGAAGTAGGTTCGGTTAATGTTCGGTTAACCGACATGCCGAGTTCGGTTGACCAACAGCTGTGTCAAAATCCCAACTTTTGCATATTTCAAAGCATTTTCTTGTAGGGATTTTTGGGTCATTAAACCAAGCATGATTTAAATCAATCTAAGTGTTTTTAAATCATGAATTAAACATAAAAGGCCAAATATGATTCGAAACATTAAAAACAATGGCTAGCTTGATTTATAAAAATTCTTTTCAAATTAAATGCATCCGAGTTTAAACCCAAAACATGCATGAATTATAAGATTTACAAGATTTAAAACAATGCATGAGTAATTCAAGATTTCAAGATTTCTAAATCAATGCAAGTGTGAAAACCCAAATGAGGATTAAAATAAATAATGCATCCAACAAATTACAATGTACAAAATCCCTAACAGAATGACCAAGGGGTCCTTGGTTGCTAATATAAATAAATGATAAGGACTAGGATAGTTTTGGTATTCACATTTAATGACTAAAGTATCCTCAAATGAGTGGTTATCAAAAAAGGTAATGAAATCGGAATAATCGGAAATTGGAAGATACTTTAGTCATTAAATGTGAAATGAGCCTAAAGGCAATAAAGGTAAGCTATTTATAATGACAAAAGTGCCCATATTTACTTGGTTGATAATAAAGGATGTCAAGGTCATTTAAGGTATTTGGAGTTTCAAAAAGGAGGGAAAATGTGTGGTTGTAAGGACTAGAGTGCCCTCATTTAATTAATGGACTAATGGGTTAGGCCATCAGTAATTGGGTCATTCTAAGGTTAATTGCACAACTCTCTAAGGAAAACCCATCTATAATTATGATTACAACTAAGGCTTCTAATTATCTAATTAATTCTAGGAAAACCAATATTAATCTCCCAAGGGTCTTAACCCTATAATTAAACTAGGCTTAATTAATGGAAGTTATTAACTACTCATACCAATCACCTATTCAATAGGATAACCTAGGGTTGACTTGGTCAAATTGGGTCCCACTAGGTATTTCTAGGGATGGGTCCTTACAGTTATGTTGTGGATGTTGTCAATTTGTAACTTTAAACTGAGGAGATGTGCATGCAATTTAAGTAAATGTATATGGGATGTTGATGGATTGATTGAAAATCAATTAAATGCATGAAATATTTTTGTTTGTATTTAAATTCATAAATGTTGTATTTGAAGCACATAGGGGGCTTTTGATATAAATGTATTGGTCCCCTTCCTTAGGATTTTTTTTTCCAAATTTATACAGCATCATCACCGATGCTGTATCACTTATTTTAAATAGCTAGGGTCATTACCGACCCTCGAAAGTCCAGGATCCTTACCCTAGGGGGGGGGGTGAATAGGGTGAGCTACTACTAAGTGAAAATTAATGATCAATTTTAATTTCTTAAAAATGAATTAGCCACAAGTGATGGTTATCAAATTAAATGCAGAAGCTTAATAAAAACAATCACCATAACACAATCATTTATAGTGGTTCGGCCTCAATGCCTACATCCACTACCGGCTTGTGATTCAACACCCACCGGATTTCCACTATCTATGCTTTTCAATAGGCTAAGCAATAACCTTTACAACGTTGTTTTTTTAGGCTAAACAACAACCTAACAATGTGCTTTTATAAGCTTATGAATAACCTTAACCAATGCTTTTCTTAGGCTAAGCAATAACCTTTACAATTAAATGATTTTTATTTCTCAAAGAAGTGTCTACACAAACATTAGAAGAGAAATAGTTTAAGCTCAAGATAATTGCCTCTAAATTAGGCGGATATGAAAATGAAAATCTAACTCACGCTAACACTATATGAATGCAAAGATGTATGCTCATGATGTGTGTGTGAAAAACTTCAATCAAGTTTAAAAGTGAGCTCAATCAAAATATTCTTAAAGCATTTAAAATTTTAATGCACATAAAAAGATTTGATTGAAGTGATATGCAAATCACATGTACAAAATACTAACTTGTTGATGATATGAAAATCAAAAGTTCACAAGTTGTATCAAAATTAATTATGTCTAAACATGTGATGCATGTGCAATGTTGTTTTCAAAACAAACTAGTTTAACTAAGGTTTTAAAGATTGAAAACAACAAAGAAAGATTCAACCAAGTAAATGAAACATGTTATAAAAGAAATCAAAGGTTTTGACAAAACATGATTTATAAAGTTTTAAAACAAAACTTGGTTCGAATCAAAGTGAGAAATCCATCACAACCTAAATCAAAGATTGAATGAAAGTAATGGATTCAACACATCATAGTTATCATGCTAAAAATCATTTACCAATAATTTAAACAAAGCATATAACATAAAATAAAAGCTAAGGCTTACTTAGATATTTAACTTCATTAATCCAAGCTTTAGCCTTTCAAATGACCCTTTAGCCTTCTTTAGTTCATTCCCTTTGATATGGCCTCAAAACACCTCAAGAATGGCCTCTTGAATCATCAAAAATGATTTTGTAATAAACTTGCTTTTATAGAAAAAGTGGTCCAACGGCTACTTGTCGGTGAGCGGACATGCATGGTTCGGTTAACTGACATCTCAACGGTCAAGTCTAAACGGTCATAAAATTTAAACTGTGGACCGTTGAACAGGTGTCCGTCAGCTGACATGCAAGGTTCGGTGACCGACACTCGACCGACAGCTGACCGAGGTTCCCGAAAATCACAGTTTTCACATACTGGATTCGGGACCGACAGCTGACCGAAGTGGGTTCGGTCCATGTTCAGTTAGCCGACATGCTGAGTTCGGCTGACCGACAACTGTGTCCAAATCCCAACTTTTGCATATTTCAAAGTATTTTCTTATGGGGATTTTTGGGTCATTAAACCAAGCATGGAATCATGATTTAAATCAATCTAAGTGTTTTAAAACTATGAAACATAAAAAGCCAAATCTAATTCGAAACTTTAAAAACAATGGCTAGCTTGATTTATAAAAATTCTTTTAAAATTAAGTGCATCCAAGTTTAAAACCAAAACATGCATGAACTATAAGATTTTCAAGATTTAAAACAATGCATGTGTAAATCAAGATTTCTAAATCAATGCATGTGTGAAAATTCAAATGATAACTAAAATGAATAATGCATCCATCAAATTGCAATATACAAAATCCCTAACAACCCTGACTTGGAGTTTTTTTCCAGAGAATGCCCGGAAAAAGTTACAACTTTTGGTGGGAAAAATAGGAAACCTATGTCGATGATGATGTTAGTTTACTCTGCTAAGGTCATCACCGACCCTGACTTAGAATTTTTCTCGAGAACGCTTGGAAAAGTTACAATTTTTTGTCAAAAAAATTGGAAACCTGCGTCGGTGATGACCTTATTTTACACTGCTAAGGTCATCACCGACACTGACTTAAGATTTTTTTCCGAGAACGCTTGGAAAAGTTACGACTTTTAGTGTAAATAAGGTTGGCGCCGACGATGTGCCAAATAGGTAAAAATAAAAATAAAAATTTGGCCCAATTGCTCTAATTGGTACACCACCATCTAAAGTGTTTGATCGCATCACACGTGCATATTAAGTATTTTTTGGTTAAATCCTCAAATTCTAATTTTGATTTCATATATTTATATTTTACAAAACCTAAAATAGAAGTATTTCTCACACATAAAATTTTTATAGGCTTTCTTAAAAACCACACAATTAAAATTTTAAATAAATAATAAATACAAAAAATTAAGTATTTAATTAGAGACATGAATTATGATATATTGAGATGGAAAAATTATAAGAAATTTAATATATGAGTTTTTCCAAATAGAGGCATGTTTGGTAGTGAGTTGGTTAGGTTCATGGTAGGTATATATAAGAATTTTTTTGCGTCATATCCCATGATATCATGGGATTTATTAGTTTTTATATCATCTACTTTCTGAAACCAACAAGCAAGTTTATTTTTTTATAGAATATGAAAGATGAAATTTTTTTGAAAAGTAAATACTATATGAGATGCTACATACATAAAAGCCATGCCATCATAGAATAGTCTCATGAAATCATGGAATTTATCAATTTCTGTGACATTCATTGTTCCCATGATATCATGGGAACTGGGAACTTTTTTCAAATGCTCACCAAAGTGAAGTGACTTTGTTGTCATTATCTAAATTTCAGTAATGAAATTGGAAGAATCGGAAAAAATCGGATTTAAGGAGGACTAATATGTCAAAAAGGTAAAAAATACCTCCACTATATTTGTGAATTCAGAAAGCTATACAAGAGAGAACTATTTTGAAAGTATTTTTAAAACAATAACTAATTAGATTCCTTTTTCAATATACAAATTTCATTTTCATTAGAGAATAGGGTTTTTCTCCACCCCTTGAAGAGAAAATAGTTTCTCTACCATTTTTTTTAAATAAGTGAAAAGAATTACTTCTCTCCACCTAAAATAATCCCAAATAAAAGAAACTAGGTTTTCCTAGAGAAAAATTCTTCTGCCCCACTTTTTCCTCATTCAAACATTGGGATTAATGGTCCGGATACCCATCGAAAACTATTATAGTATTTTACTTTTATTTTTTTCTCATTTATCAATGAAGAAAATCTATTTTTCAATGAAAAAGTGAAAGTGAATGTGAAAGTGGCCTCCTAGTGTCTCCCTTTTCAGTCCAAGGCCAAAATTAGAGAAACCCTACAATCAAGCCTTAATATATAGATAGAAGGCATACTTTTGCTAAAATGTAAATCGCTTTATGTATTGGCTTTTGCCAAATCTTAATCCAAAAGGAATGGAGTCTGTGTCAGGAAAACTTTTTCTCTTTTTTTGGCCATACAAGAGACTTGGAGTCAAGCAAAAACACACACTCTACATTGTTCCTGGCCAGCTGAGCCCAGCAACACCTGTGGAGGAAACACCATCAGATATCATATATAAAACATGCACCCTTACACGTGAAAATTGAACATGCGAGGGCTTGTTAGAATAGGTGTCAGACCCCTTGTTGGAGGATTTATCAATGCTCATTTACCAAATTTCTCCTAGCTCAAGATAGATTAAGATGGAGAAATAAAATTCATATAATCAACTACAATATAATTGGCACAAGGCTTTGACGATGATAATGATTTACCAAATTTCTCCAATAGCATATTTGTGTAGCGTTTATAGAAAACTGGTTTTATGGACCTTTGTTTTTCCTCTCTCTCCATTAGAAATGCTTTTCAATGGAAGTATGGAAAACTAGGTTCATTTTTATATTTTCTCTCATAAAAGCAGCCGCAGCTAAAAATTAATAATTAACGCAGAAGAGTGTCCCACTTTTCCTCTATTTAATTTGTTGCAGAAACCTGGCTACATTGAATCCTTCTCGATCACCATTTCACACTGCCGTACCCAAATTCCTTTTTCTTTTGTTTTAAATTCCAAATCCAAACAATAAATAACCCTTCATTTGAAAAATTCTTTGCAGTGTAACGTATAGGGATGCATTTGATAAGATAATAAGATAAGATTATGTTATTATAAGCAGAAATGAATAATCTGCTGCCGTGAGAACCTTGTTATGCAAGCAAAGCTACTTGGAGATACTACTTGTCTTTGTTTACATTAAAAGTGCAGTATTGCTGTAAAATGAATTCAAAATAAGGCAACATTTGAGTATTGAATTGCTAGGACTCAGCACCGATAGAGACGTCCAAGATAATCCTCCCCGTCCACCGAGACTTAAAAACGATGTGACATGTGTATATCTAACATGCAGCCCGAGATCTATACGCGTTATGATGATTGAAAAGTTTTACATATCTCTTCACCTCTTGACATTCCTAGGGGAATAAAGTGTGTATAACTAGAGGTGTACAAAATTAATCGCGACCCGATCCAACCCGTGGGTTAATGGGTGGGTCACTCCATCCATAATTTCTGTGCTCGACCCGACCCTACCCGACCCGTGACCGTTGGTATGAGTAACGGGTCTCACGGGTCGGGTTATCGGGTGACCCGTGGACCCTTTTTTTTTTCTTCATGTAGAAGACCAAGGATAAAAATCCAAGAGGGATGTCCACTTGTCAGGATGTGGTTATAATTTCTGTTAGATGTAGTTCACCGACCAATTTCTAAATATTTGAGTTATTATATTGGTCTCATGTCTATGAACTCAAGGCCCATGATACTATAATATATTTAGTGCGAGGAACATTTATTTTATTCCTACTATCAACAGATTAAGGTGATCTCACATGAAAAATACGGTACGTTTTGAAGCCTTATTACATCTATTTGACATCAGTTTGTTTAGATTGGTTGAATCTTGAATCTTGAATATCTTGTTGATTGTATTTAATCATTTAATTGGTGACCACTGAATTAATGGTCAAGATGAGAGTGATTAGTAGTTGAAATTGGACGTGGGTTTCGGGTCAAACCGCAACTACTTTTTTTTGTACACCTCTATCCATGGTACAAAAGGAGGCTAGTAAACAGCTGCAACCACTTTTTACTTTTACATCTAATCACTTTTAGCTCTCTACAAATTATCTGAAAGTTGTTTTCATAAACAATTTGGTCTTCTACATGAAGGAAAAAAATAAAGAAAAAGAAAAAAAATTTACCCGAACCCGACCCGTGACCCGTTGACCCGTGATCCGTCTGACCCATAACCTGATTGACCCGTAACACAAACGGGTCTGGTTCGGGTGGGTTTTCACCCCCATAAAATTCTGGTCGGGTCGGGTCGGGTTTGACCCGAAACCCGCAGATTTCGACCCGTGAGCACCCCTAAGCCCAACACTAAGTTATCTTTATATATAGAGAGAGGTATGAAAGAATCACACTACTAGAGACTTTTTCACCAAGAAACTCACGTTCACTAATACTAGAGACTTTATCTTTATACAGATAAAGTATTGCTCTAGTTAGGGTTGTATTCTTTTTTGACTTCTGCCCTGTTTGATCTGACGTGAGACCCATAACATACCCGGCGTACATTTTAGTACATAAGATACCCATTTATCCCAACCCATTTGTTTTTACCTTATTTTAGGTTTTGAAGGAATCAAATTTCACTAGACTCCGGTCAATCAATTGGCTCCAACTTGGGATTAATGATAAACTTGCAAAGTGAAGATCAACGACAGATGCGGAAGTCTTAATTAGACTGACAATAACAGTTTTTCCTAATGCCTTAACTCATGTACTAATCAAAGATACGTTTTCAATGAGTCAAAATCTCAGACTTAAACAATTGAAAATCCGATGAGTCAAAATCTCAGACTTAAACAAAACCTGAATTTTCATATTTTTTATACATTTTCTGTATTCTTATAATGTTTTGCAATTTTTCTCCAAAGAGTCTCAGTTGGAGTAGAACTCTGTCCGGATGGGTCCCGCTTCAATATGGGCTATTCAGTATTTGATGTGTTGAATTAAAATGTGCAGAAAATGAGAATTGAAGGCCTCTGTCACGAGACCTACTTTCAAGCACACAGTGATTTTGGGCCCTACATTGTCGAATTAAAGCTTGAAAAGAAGTAAATTGAAGAATTCACCAAGTAGACCGCACACATACAAAAATTAATCAAGGGGAGTTGCACTCATCATGTCAGTTAAAGAGTCCTAACTACCGTAAGAGACTTCTCGTAGGGCCCACTGTTCAAACAGATGAAATGTCCCACATGGCAGGGTTCGCAGTAGTTGCAAATTTAAAATTATTAATGGATAATTCAAAGAGTACAAGTTTGATTGGAATAAAAGAAGAAGAGTTTGAATCATCCACATCTGATCTCCTTTCAAAAATAAACGTTGTGCAGTCCATTGCAAATCAAATTTCAAAAGTTAATCCCGTTTTTCTCAGGACAATTCATTTTCAAATGGTCATCACTTTCAATCTGACCGTCGGATTGATGAAATTTACCTACCGTTGAAAAGCTTATTCAGAGTAGATATTCGTGGAGCCTAGGAATATGCAAATCAGAGCTAAATTGACAAAGTTATAGGCCCAGATATTTTCATGCTCTTTTTTAGGCGGGATTGCAATTAAATCCACACCGTTGATAATTCATTGCTACCAGAGGTTTCTAGAAGCTTTTACCTCATTCAAATTCAATAAAGATAATAGATATACCTTATCAAAGAAGAAAACTAAATCTGCAGAGAAGATGTCCATGTTCAATGTATTTGTAAGATAATCAGAGTTATAAAAGAAACCAAAATGAAGCGATGGGGAGTAGCTTATGATTCGCATCGTATGTCACGGCTACAAGCAAGACACCGAGATACTTGCCTCAGATATGCACACCGTCTACAGCAATCATCAGACTCAGCGAAGACGTGAAAGACCTTATACGGGGTCCGATTTCCTAGAAAAATCTTCTAAAATGGTCATCAGACGTGGTGTCTATGTCTGTTATTATGCCAGGGTTGGTTTTTTGCAATTCAATACAATAGAGAGACATAAGCTGTAAGGACTTCTCGTATGATCCTCGCACTATACGCAAAACCATCTCCTTTGTTATAAGTGCCTTCCTTTAGTTAATAGTCAATCCAAATTCCATTTGGTAGTCGTTCTTTATCTCTTTCGACTTTAAATCGACGTTCTGCCGGACTCTATCCATGATGAATTCAGAAATAAGCACCAAAGTTGCTTGTCGATGTGCCATGCCCATCATTGGCTTCAAGCATTAGTGGTTAGGATTGTACGTTCTAACTTTAAATTGTGGTCCTACTTCTACAATAAAAGCATAGACCTACGAAGGACAACCCCGATCTTTGCAGCCAGCCGTCACTGTGGTCGAGTTTTTCTTCAGGTGTTTAAGAGTGAAGTTGGAAAAAATTGCAAACTTTATAAGAGTATTCTGAAGTGTCTGTCGATCAGGGAACTCACGGCCAACCCACATTTCCTGAGCCGAGTTATTACCAACCTCCGTGTTCACCTCCTCAGGCCTCATTCTGTCCTCAAAATCAACAATTGAAGTTTCATTTGAACGATTTTGCAGTGTTAACTAGATTGGCCTTGACACCATTGCTTTCGACCTTCAAATTTGGGATCCGACGGATCTATCCGATGGCAGGATGTTCATTGGACTGAATCTCATCATAATTGTTTGTTCCAACGTCGATATCATTAATAACAATATCTTGTCCTGTCACCTGATGTGGACTGCATTCATTACGCACGGAAGGAAAATGCATGTCATTGTCTTCATGTAGATCAACGGTAGGTAGCTCTTGAGCGGGCATTGGCTCTATGGCTTGCTTTCCCGTAAAAGTTCTTGATGAGGTCTTCACTTTTTCTGCACAGTTGTGAACTCGAACATTCCTTTCATACCTACAATGCATCAACAAAGGGCAATAAGCAAGTAGGAAGACATACTTAGTATTTGGTAATCTATTGATTTAGCGATACAACCTATGCACATACCTCTATTGTTCTCCTCCTATACATTGTCGGTTCTTCGGACCGTTGACTACATATAAATTTATCTCATTCACATCATTCCCCGATGCTTTGACATTCTCTTCACATCATTGTCGTCGTCAATGCTTGCCATTAAAAATGTCCATCCATTGTGATGAAGGTATTGTATGCTTAATCTCTGGATGGATGAGTCCTAATTAGATGCTTCAGTGGCTTCGTTAACCAGTGAGTCATATGTTATGTTAGTCGGTAAATATCTCATCTTTTGATTTCCTCCATTGTACACCAAACGGATTATATCGAATTGGAAGTCACCATCATAGGGGTATATGACCAACACCTCGCTAATTGACATGCTATCATCAAATCACAAGAACATAATTTAGAGAAATATGAAAGATACATACATTTTGAAAGACAACGCAAGTGTATATTTCTAAACCATTAGCCACTGTTAAAATGCCCTGCTGGGATATGTTTGATCATAAAATAAGGTTTATAGTCATATTAGAGTAATGTAATGTGGTAGTCAAAAAAACATACTACATGCCACTTATAAAAAGAATGTAATAGAGAAAGACGATGCCTACAAAAATGAAACTCCTTTTCAAACCCGAAAATCAAAAATGAAAATGACATTAACCAAGCCCAAAAAGAAAATGATATTTACTACACAAATGGTAGTCTTTACGCAAAGCTACATACATAAATGCGTTTACATTAGACAACTGGTATAGTTTTAAAATGGCTCCTTTTAGGGTTCAGACCACAGTTCTAGGGCAGTGAAAGAAGTCGGTACTGAAAAGGAATAAAACTGATGACTTTTTCGGGTAGATGATGCAATATAGGAAGGTGTTTATTGTGTGTACCGACTTTTTAATAGAATCCTACCACCACTTTGACGGATTTTTGAGGTGTTTTATGAGAAGGAAAATCGCCAGAGCACATGTTGCAGTCGATGAAAAAGGTCTGAAAAAGAAATGCAGACACGGGACGATGTATAAAGGGTTTCCATATAATGGTCGATATCGACAATTATATAGTCAATATCGTCAATATCGCTAAACGACAAAAAAGAATACAGAAACCCAAAAGACTCCTCCCGTCTCGAAACTCCTGCTGGGTCCTCTCCTTACTTAAGCCGTGCTATGGGGATTTTTCCCAGAGTTTTCCCTTTTTTGTTAGTTAATAACTTTTAAGGTTAGTTTCTTGTCATTTTGTGCCATTTCTTTCAACCCCCTTCCTGTATCTTTTTTCTCTTCGACCTCCTAATTTTATCTCAATCCCTTCCTCTTTCTTTTTCTCTAAATTTGACCTCTTATTCAGTGCAATAATCACCATTTGGTTTGTTTATATTTTTCAGTACTGTTGATAAGTCACATTTTCTAAATTAAATTAAATTTTTCATATGATGGGCTAATACAATATGGATCTGAACTATTAATTCTGCACCCCTCTGTACATCGGTAAAGTCCCAAATATTACATTAATCAGTGTGAGATTGGCTTCATTGATTGGACTACAGGTGAAGCCCAAATATCATGTTAATTAGAGTAAGTTCGTCTATGGATTGGATAACTCAAAAAATTAGGGATATTGCCCGTACATATGTCCTTACAGATGACATTTGCCCCACAACAAGTGAAGTTTAAATCTTTTGGTATAAAAATATTGTGATATTGCACAGGGCGATAAGTGTGATATTGCATTATCTTAGGATATCACACGGTCCGATGTGTGTGATATAGCATGACCCTAGAATATCACATCAATAATTTTATGGGAAACACTTAAACTTCCACTGTTCATGGCCAAATGTAAGGTGTAACCGCCGGCCGCTGGATGGGCAATATCCGAAAAAATTATGAAATAGTGTTTGTCCAATCAAACGATGAATGTAGTTCAGGTTGGAATGGCATCTCATACAGTTGACACTTTAGATTGATAAAAGTTGCACAGGTTTTTAAGTAGAAAATATTTTAGTAAAATATTATTAGTTAGTAATTTTTTTTTCAATCAAATGGTTAATATCAATTTCTGTCCAGATTATTTCAAGTTTGTTTTAAGTAACAAGAGCGGACCATAACCCAAAACATTTCAAATCTTTGAATGGTGGACCCACATGCATGGGTTTGATTCGATGTTACTTGAGCACATCAAGTCTGACACCCCAACTCTCATATATATATATATATATATATATTTATGGAAGATGCTCCTACGAGAGCATGGGCCCCTCACATTATCTCATAGTAAGGTGAGAGAGCGTCTCCGTACGTATGTGTGTATATATATATGGGAAACCCTCTCCTCAGCTAAAGCTGAGGAGAGGGTCCGCTCACCACGTGCGTAGGGGAGTAAAATCAAATGGACCCCGCCCAATGAAAATTCGTTTCCCCGCTCTCCATCTGGGGCCAAAAGAAAAGACGAGATCAGGGCTCTCGTCTCTCTCTGCATTCCCCATTTCTATTCGCCTCTCTCTTCCTCTCTCTCCATTCTGCAGGCATGATCCCGTCCTCGCCGAATCGAGCGACTCCGGCGAGACGATCCTCTCCCCAAGCTTCCCTCCAGCGAACGGAAAGGCCCTAGATCTCCTCTCTCTCTCTCTCTCTCCATTTCCCCCATTTCCATTCTCTTGCTATCTCTCCTCTCTCTCTGTCTCTCCATTCTGCCAGGCACGATCCTCATCCTCGCGCGATCGATCGTATCCGACGAGACACTCCTCTTCTCAGGCTTCACTCCAGTGATTTTTCCCTTCCCTCATTTCTCCATCTCCTCTCCCTTTCCATTTCGCCCAACCCTGTAACCCATTTTCTTTTGCGAGGCACGGATTTCTCTCCAGCGAAATACTCTCTGCAGCGACACCTCCCCTACCAGGCCTCACCTCCAATCTCCGGCCAGCGATCGCATCTTTTAGGTATGCCTTTTCTTCCTTCCTCACTTTTTTTTTCCTCTGTTTTCTTCTGGAACCCATTTAGCTTCTGTGATTTTTGGGTTTTTCATGCTTTTTTTTTTTTTTAAGTGTGGCTCACAATAGCTGGTTTGGAGGCTTCCTAGAGTTGCATGGATAAAATTATTATGCAGCATTTAGCATCGGTCTTGTTTTTTTAACAATGTTTTTCTCTATGATGGTTATGTTACGATAACGTTTGGTGTTTAAGCTTGTCATGCGTGTTCTCAAGCTTGCATTCCATCTCTTCTTCCCTACTTCTCCCTAGCTGCCCAGCTGCTCAAATTTCACTTCCTGCCGAATATTGTGTTGCCTACATGGGTGCAATCTCTACAAACCCATGAGGATGACATGATTGCGAGTTTAACTTCTCACCAAGCTTGCACTTGTAGACTTGAGTTACACCAGGCTCTTCTTAACGGCCTGCATTGATGACCTCCTAAGCATCTATGCTTTTCAAGCATAAATCCTCCAGAGACAAAGTTAGGCCTGTCTATGCTACTTTAATTGGTCACTGATTTAATAACAAGTCCAGGGGTCTGCCAACACAAACATGGTTTGAGTGGTGTTGACACCTTAGTATCACTCACATGCCCAGGGATCAATCCAGTTACTCACATGTCTAGTATCATTGGTCAATGTTACATGGTCTAATGGTTCTGTCACTCCAATTACTCAAGCATCTAGCAGCTTTCAAGATTGGTAGTTATAAAGACAATTCGGTGTGATGTAATCCCCATGAACATCACTCAAGTTTTTTTGGGACAACCAGTTTACTGTGACTGGAATTGTTTCCTAAGTAGACTAAAATCTAACCTATGTAAAGAGTTGTAGCCCCTCTCGTGTAGTAGGCATTGATTAATAAAATTTTCCTTTGTTGACTTGAGTCTTCTCTCTCAGTGGTTTGTCTTTGGTGTGAGAGCAAGATGATTTGGATCTTATGGATCCCTATCCCTAAGCTTTGGCCTGGAGAATAGTCTACCTGTTTTTGTGAAAAAAGTGCATCTATAAGAATGGGAGTACAACAAAACTTAGTAAAAGCACGCAGGTGCTTATAAAATATAAGAATAAAAATGGAGTATCAAGCATGGAAATTATATATATGAATTATTTTATGAAGCACTTTGACCTAGTTATGTGCATGATTTGAAGTGAATGTGGCAAAATTTGTTGAAGACAGATGGGTTTCTTGACTTATATTTGACTTTGCATTGGTGTTTTTTTTGTTTAGGTTCTGGGACACAAACATCCACTCTTCTTAAAAGGGTGTAGAAGACAACATAATATAAGTCATCATCCTCATTTTTTCCATGTCATCTTCAAGTATGTGATATTAGAATTACTATTTTTTAAATTAAATGGTATGTATTTGTAATTAAACCTGAATTCATCTACTTGGCTTGAGTTCTTAGGTCAAGAATATATAGGCAGGTCATCCTCATTTCCATCACGAAACTTAGAATGGGCTCCAAAGTGCCCATGTGGATACGGATATATGGTTTTAAAGACGTCTCGTACCACATCCAATCCTGGCCGTAAATTTTGGAAATGTCCAGATTTAAATGTATGTTCTACCTTTCCAACACCATTAATTAATAATTTTATTTTGTTCTCCAATATTCATTATATCGTGGTGAATTTGTTGCAGGGAGGAAAAGGTTGTGGTCTTTTCATTTGGATGGATGAAGTCGGAACTCAATGTGTACCGATGTCAAATGCTTGTCAAACCCAAATTGCAATGAGACTAGAAGAAATGAAAGACTCAATTGAAGAGCTGCGTCTAGGAGTAAGACGTCTGAGTGAAAGCATAGAGACTAAAGTTAGGGGAAGTAGATGCAAAAATAGATTAGAGACGTATTTTATTGCGATTCTACTCCTCTTTGCAGCGTACATATGGTATGGACAAAATGGGCGTGCCCATTTCTTTCAGTTGATGTAGACATTGTTCTCTTGTGGGAGGCACAATATCATTTTGTTTTATTTTGCTTGTTGGACATGAATGGTTCGTTTAAGAACAAAATGTTGTCATGATATGGTGTCTTTTTTTTGCCATATAGGTTGTGGTCTTCTTCTTTTTTTTTTGTTGCAGTGCATTTTTAATGAAGTAAATTAAATGTTGTCCTGAAGTGCTGTTTCTTTGTAGCATATAAGATAACATTATTATGCAACTGGATAATGTCTTAAGACCACTTTTGAGTTGTTTGAGGTGATGTCATCTGAGTGCTTTGTTTTTAATGGAAATGACAAAGTGATAGCAGGCATTGCCCCAAGTAAGCAGTCTTCATGGCCAACTATCAGGTGGTTCTGACAAATGAACTCTGACTGACTGGGCTGCCTATTTTGTTTTCTTTTAACTTTGTCCATTTTAAATTCTAATATCAGATGGTAAGATTGTCATCTGGGAGGTGCACCCAAGGTTCAGGTCTATGGGTTCAATTCCGAGACCCAATTGTACAACAAATTTGAATTCCATTTGAATATGGTACAGGTCCAGATATTCAAGCTAAGCTCAAGAATGGGTTATGTATGGTCTAATATTGCCCTTTTTGGTCTGGGTAGACCTGACCCGTCTTCATACCTACAAATGCAATATAAATAATTACAAAATGGGTTTCAACTTATACTGAATAAAATGTAGGTTTTTAAATCAACCAGTGATTGTTGTGAGGATTTTGCGCAGATTGTAAGATCCTAGCCATCCATTGTTGCAAATCAACCGATTCATTCAACAGGTTGCTGGATGACATTAGTTTTTCATTAAATGGATAATTACTTGGGTCAGTGGAAGCGGTTAGATTGATGGCTCTTGATGACTATCCTGGCAGGACGGTTAAGCTCATTTCCCACTATTTCTTGATGACTATCCTGGCAGCACGTTTAAGCTCATTTCCCACCATTTAAAACAAAATCAAACAAGACAAGACAGAAGGAGGAAATGCATTTGAAATGTTGGTAGACAAGTATATGACAGGAAAGCACTATAACCTCATCAAAAAATTGGTAATCCTGCACAAATGAGGAACACAAGTGTGGTGTCTCCATAAATAGCGGAGCTCCCAATGGAAATGCATCATCTGGCAAAGATTCCTGTAGGAGCTGGCTTTTTATTCCTGACAATCTGATTCATGGCTCTCCAATAACTTAATTCGAACATAGTATTCCATGGACAACATAACACCCACAACTAACATGGAAGAATATTATCAAATGGCATTCAACATCACATGGTCAATACTAAATTTGGTTGAAGAATTCACGTCCTGTAAGCAACATCACAAAAATAGAAAAATCAAGGTAATGCAGCTTTGGGCCAAATTGTACATTGGGACATAAATCACACTACAATACATGCCACAAACAACTGAAATGATTTGGGTCATAATAAAATAGTAGATGGTACATCTGAAATTAAAGAAAAAACAATGGTCTTTTAACTTACACTTACCCAACAAAAACAGATACTAACAACACAACACCAAGAATCATCAGATTACTAACAACACAACACCAAGAATCATCAGATTACTTAAACAATTTTTTTTTTTTTGTATAGAATCATCCAAGAGACATCTTCCAAAGGTATTCAACATCACCCTCGAACAGTAAAAGAACATATCCAATATGGCTTGACTCCAAAAAATCTGCATGTTTATGATCATCCGAAAAACCAAGAATTAGTCAAAAATAAAAATCATCTAGTCTCCAATAAAAATGAAAGCTAAAAGGCAACAACCTGAAAGTCCACTGAATGCCAAGCGAGCTCCTATTTCCGAACACACGAGGGAAAAAAACCGAACTAAATCCAGGCCCTGCATCTAAGAAAAAAGATCATAAAAATGTCATACATGAAAATATGAAATGCAAATAATAAATCGAAACTAAAAAAGTAAATACCATGAAAGTTCACTGAATGGCTGAATCAGAGTCGTCCGACCTCTCGCTATTACCAAGATTAAAATCTGCCTCATTGTTGTCATCTTCACTACGTAATCTGAAATAATTATATGTTAAAAATGAAAGATAGAGGATAAACACAAGTAAGTCGTTATTGTTTACCTATTCAACAGTACCGGACAATTACGCTTGTCATGTGATACACCACGTTTGTTGCATCCACGACAAAGTCGTCCCGTTGTTGCTTTCTCCTTCGATGATTTTAGCCTCTTAGCGCGTCCTTTTGTAGTAACCTGTGGCGGATCATTATATTCTGGCACATTGCTGCCTATAATTTCTTGCTCATCGCGCACAGCTCCTTCTGATGCATCGTTTGATTTGACTTGTCGCATGCTCAATTGCAACTCCGAATGCTTACTAACCAAGACATCGTAGCATTCTTTCGACGAGCTGGCTTCTTCAATTAGTGCATTGAAAATACAAGATAGATGATTATGTCTCGCCATAAATGAGTCTGCACAATAAGATCCTATCTCAACTCCATCTTTATCAACAAATGTTCCAACTCTAGCCTTCTTTGTCCATCGCCTCAAAATGTAATGTTCGGGCAAATATCTGATGCAAAATTGCCTCATGACAGACAATACATGACGACATGGGATGCCTTGAAACTCAAATTTTTTGCATGAACAAAAAGCGAGCTTCTCCTCTTTCTTCCACAAAACATCTCTTTCGATTTGATTTTCATCCGTCAAATCTTTCACGGTAAAGACACAACTGACATCATCTTCATTCACAAGTAATGGAACGATTGACATAGTCATGAATAGCTCATCTTGAAACTTATAAAAAATCTTTCTTGTATATATTTCCGCCATTTGCTTTTCCATTGAAGAATATGCCTTCAGCTTCGGTCTCCCATTGCTTGATTCGTAATCCTCTTTGTTTTCAAGATATCTTAACCGTTCAACGCCTTGTTCGAAACGCAATATAAAATCAAGAAGTGTGTTCTTGTATTCTACATAGTGCTTCACAAAGGCATTCATACTTTCACTTCTCGAGGTAGTTGACATACCGGCAAAGAAAGTCTCTTTTAAAAAGGCCGGTACCCACATATCCCGAATCTTGAATATTTGTGTCAACCATTCATTGTCCGCAACCTTATATTCTGTTATGATCCTTTTCCATTCACATTCAAAATCAACAGGAGAGTCAGAATTATGCACACAATTTTTTATACTATCAATCAAACCTTCATTTTGAATAGCTACCCCACCTAAATAAGAAGGTAATTTGTCCAGAATGTGCCATAGGCAATACCGATGAGTACTGTTCGGCATGACTTTTTGTATGGCCTTTGTCATCGCCAAATCCTGATCTGTTATAATTCCTCTTGGTGGACCACCCAACATTGCTTCAAGCCATTTATTAAATAGCCATTCAAATGACTCGGCCTTTTCATTTGGGAGGAACGCACACCCAAATAGTGTTGTTTGACCATGGTGATTGCAACCTACGAACGCACCAAAGATTAATCCATAACAATTCGTCTTATACGTTGTGTCGAATGTTACAACATCACCAAAGACACTGTACGCTGTACGGAATGTGTGGTTCGCCCAAAAAACATGTGTTACTTTGTTATCTCCATCTCTCTCTATATTAAATACAAAGCCAGGACTCATTTCTTTTCGATTCTCAAAATGTTGAAATAACATATGCCCATCTAGTCCCTTTTTCTTTTCCTTTTCATTTCTACGATGATTTTCAGCATCTTTATCTATAAATCCAATCTTATCAAGTCCCCCCGATTGCTTTCCGAACACTACCATCTGTTGGGTGCTTCGAATATTGGCAGAATCAAGTGTATTTATTAATTGTTTCTTTGATTCCGGTACCTCTCTATGCGATCTCAGCATGAATCTCTTGTGAGGAGTGGCTGGGGCATGGGAATGCTCAGGAACAAACTTGGACACTATATAACCACCTGATTGATCTTTTTTAATTTGCAACTGAGCCTTACAGTTTTCTCTTGTTTCCATCCGACGCCTTTGAACAAATTCCTTATCTTTCCAATGTTTCTCATCTGTTTTTCCCTCCTTTGAACAGAAATATCGCTTCCAAAGTACCTCCCCATCCTTAGTTCGAGTCGAATCTTTTCTTACGCTAAACCCAGCAAGCTTCGCGTAAGTATTATAAAATTCATACACCTCCGTTAAATTATCAAAATGCATTCCCACTTTTGGGGTCTTATACTCTTCTACATCTGGATAATGCAAACATGTTGTCGATGAGGAGGTTATATCCATCTTTAAACTGGACCAAAGAAAATATATATTATGATGCTGAATTGTTCATATAAATGCAAACATAAATAAAAGAAAGTGGGGATGAAAGAAAGAAAGAAAGAAAGAAATGGAAGTACACTACAAGTAGCAGGCGAGTTCCACCATGAGAATCAAACAACGAACAATTTAAAGTTGCAATCGAAGAAAATTTGAAATTAAGATGTAATATGGAATGTATACCTGTAGCAGAAAGTATCACGACTTAGAATCATTTTGGGCAGAAAGTATCATGACTACACTACAATTATCTTTATATACTTAGTTGATATGAGAAAAACTTTGCGTTTAAAGGGTAGTCAACTAAAAAGCTAGCCTACCAATTACCCACTGTCAACGCAATGTAACACCATCCCCCCTCCCTTTATCTCACTAATTCTAACAACCTACCCTGAATAAATTTTTCATACTAAAAACTACAAAATTTAAAATACACTTGATGGCAACAGCCTTCTTTGGTCATATAATCATCATATAGTCAATCCACTCAAAAGAAAAGAACCAACAAGGTCGACCTCTCCATTATCATTCACAAATGACTAATTCTAATCAAATGCAGGCCATCATTTCATCCTTTTCCAAAAAAAAAAAAAAAGAAGTTCAGATTTACATTGTACAGATTCAGGGTCCAAAATGCCACAAGGTTAAAGACACACTTCCATCCCCTTATGTTCTGAACAAGACTAGCCCCAATTTGTAGGGTGGACTCTGAAAGCTTTCTCAAATTAAAAAAGGAAATTAAGCAGATTTTAGGTCACTTTGGCATTTTGTCAAACACTTACTGCACATGGAGCTGACTAAAAAGGACCACCAACATAAAAAAAAATCAAAGAACACCATGACTTCACTGCACATATGGGCATATATAAATATCCAGAAAAGATAAAAAAAATAAAAAAAAAAAAGACCAAAAAAAAAACCCACAAGAACACCGTAACATTCCCTGCGTGCACCGTTTCAACACACATATTTTTTTTTTTCGGAACCCTCCTAAACCTGCCGGAACACGCAAATGGTTCCTAAATCCAAGCCATCCAAAACCCAAGATCAAACTCAATACTCCAGATAGAGAGCGGACAAGAAGGAAAACAGAAGAAAAAAAAAAACAAAGAAAGAAGGCAGAAAAGGCATACCTCTTCAAGACGGTCGCAGGAAGCTCGGGACGGGAAAGGAAGTGCCGCCGGAGAGATACTGCGTCGCCGGACAAAGAAGAAGCGTCGCCGGAGGGAGAGATCGTTGCCTCGTGGAGGAAAATGGGTTACAGGGCAGGGCGAAATGGAAAGAGAGAGGAGACCCAGCGATGGGGGAGGGAAAAAGTAGGACGAGCGTGTCGCCGGAAACGATCGCCGCAGACTGGGGAGAGAGAGAGAGCGCGCCAGCGATGGAAACCGCAGAATGGGGAGAGAGAGAGAGCGCCAGCGATGGAAAATGGGGAATGGAGGGAGAGAGAGAAGCTGCCAGGGCAAAATCAAGGGCGTGTTTTGATTTTGGCCTCAAGATGGAGAGCGGGAGATGAAATTCTCTTGGGCAGGGGGGTCCACACATGAGTCACTTGAACCATCTTCCAGCATTTTGAACTCCCACGTGATGAGCGGACCTTCTCCTCAGCTTTAGCTGAGGAGAGGGTTTCCCTATATATATATATTATATGGGGTAGGTTCTCCTAAGCTGCAGCTTAGGATATCCTAAGCTACAGTGTGTAAACCGCACATGTGTGAGTACATGTGTGACCCATTTTTACACTAATGCAGCTTAGGATATCCCTAAGCTGCAGCTTAGGAGAGTTATATATCATTGTCAAATCAAGTCCTAAGCTAAGCCAATCAGCCCTTTTTTTTTTCCAAGCGACGGTGTTGTCCATGAGAGCACCCGCATATATATAGGTAGAGAGCCTACATACATGGAAAAGGAGGTTGCACAGGAGGAAAGAGGGCAGCACAATTGAGGATCATCTCGTGGACAGCTGGTGAGATATGAGATTGCCATCCAACTGACCGATCTCATGTTCTCGGCTTAGCTCGGTATGGTTTCTAATCTGTACCAATTTCATTACAGCTCTAGTCTCAGTTTAGTCTGTCAAGCTGAGGTCAAACGGGCTCAGCTCGCACCAATCAGTGTTCAAGCCATGCTCAAGTTGGGTTTAGCTCAGTTTGGTCGGGCTCAAGTTGGGTTTAGCTCAGTTTGGTCGGGCTCAATTTGCATCTTCAATTTCCAAAATGGCGGTTTTGCCTAGTTGGGCACTTTTGCCTTTGTAGTTAGGGGGTTGCGTTCTATTTACATGTAGGTTCTGCTGAAATAAAACATCTAAATATTCAGGGTCCTGATCCCATCCAACCCACGTCTATGTTATCTTAAATACAGAATTTGACTTGGGGATAAGCTACCACCAAACAATTGTTCAAACATATGTATGAACCCTTGATTCTATTGAGTATTGAGCATATCATAGCATTTTCTCATTTCTTCCCGAGCCAAGGAGGCTGGGACCCACAAGAGAGCCCGTACACGTAGGAAGAAAGTTGGCCCACGTGGAAAAATGTGGTATAGTGGGGCAATCAACCCCTGGTCATGCAACTAGTTCTCATCCATTTTACTTAGACCCCAAACAAGATACAGGACAATATTCTTGGAGCAAGTTTGCAAGACAGATGCATGGCCCACCTTAGATCTCACTGCGTCCCTAACCCACTATTTCCGCAAATTGTAGCAAACCCAAATTGACACAAGTGAAGATTCCATTAGATATGGAATGTGGCAATGTGCTCATTATCAAAACCTTAATGATATGTTTTCAATACGATCATGGACAAAAGAAAAAGGAAAAAGATCCAATGTATCACACCATTTATACTTTAACAATTGATTCAAAAGATGGCATATCTAATAAAAATCATGTCAAAGTAGCTTTGGATATAACGTAACGTTTGTCCTCTATTTGCTAACAGTGCTTGCACTGAATTTATTGATTGGGACACCAATGAAGTTTGTAACAGTCAGATGTCTTCTGACATATTTAAAATTGATTCCTCTAACTTTTTTTTTTCAAAATATCTATTTAAATTGCTAATTTATGAGTTTTATATAAGGGTAGTGCTAGACAGCACTAGGAAAAAAGCCTTTCTAGTTGGGCCCACTGGGATGCATGATGATTGTGGAAGTCTATTGGATAAAAAGATTTATATTAGATCTACTTATGTGTAAAACTTTGACTCCATAAGATCATTCTAATTATTTGATCCTGCCTTAAAATTTAATGGTTTTACATGCATCATTTTCTTATGACTTCAATCTAATTGTGAGAAAAAGTTGGATGAGTGTCAAAGAAACGATTCATGTGGGATAGTATGTATGAAAATATTAGATTGACTCAAGATGGGCCCTTGAAAAAAGAGGAAAAGCAAAAAAGAGGCCGTTCTTAAAGTGGGGTATTTTGGAGAATTAACATTTATATAATAGTATTTTTATAAAAAAATTTAATTTAAAAAAGTACAGGGCACGCGAGCTTTGAAAACCTCAAAGTCGCATCAAACTCATCTTATCGTGGTGACTCATGGACTAACGATCTTATTTCTTATTTTAGAAAATGTTCTCCTACAAGCAGCTGGATGATGCGAGAGCTCCCATCTCGGGCCTCCATAAGGCAGGACCCTCCCTTGATTTTCATGGATAGGCTTGTGGCGAAGGCCATTGATCCTTTGGATTGCATCCCACTAGAGAATTTCCTTCTTTTTTTATTACATTATTACTTTCATTTTTACACTTGGTTTGTTTTTCATTTTAAGGGCACTTTTGTGCGGTAGTTTCTCTATAAAAAAAATTGTATTGAAACTGGAAACACTTTTTCATAACTCATCTTATGTCAAATCCTCAAGTTTTGAGACAGATTGATTTTAGATCTTCATATATTTGTAGCCTTCTTTCTACATTTTTAAAAAGGGGAAAAGGAGTAGAACAAAGTCGACCAAATGGATAATGTGACTAGGGGTGTACAAAATATCCGTCAATCCAATCCGATCCGATCCGATCTGCGGATTTTAATCCGATCCGAAGGCCAACGAATTGGTGACGGATTGAAAATTGTGTAATCCATTAGCAACGGATAGGTGGCGGATTTCATCCTTAATCCGCGAGTTCAAACCGATCCGATCCGTTGTCATTAAATATAAATTAATATATATAAAATAAGAAAAAAAATGTAAGGAGTCACTAACCTTATGAATAGAATAGACATACAGCTCTCAACTCATGCCCCTTTAATTCAGTGGCTTCAAAATTTATGGGTTTTTTCTTCTTTATTTTTCCATGTAATGTACAGTAACGGATTGAACGGATTAATCCGATCCGATCCGTTCATCCACGGATCGGATCGGATCGGATTTCAACAGTAACGGATTGGTGACGGATTACAAATCCATCAATCCGAAGGCAATGGATTGGTGACGGATTTGGCTCAATCCGCATCAATCCGATCCGTGTATACCCCTAAATGTGACTCACGATACCAGAGCAGGTGAGCGCTTTAGTAAATTTATTACAATGTGGACTTCTTGTACATAGCACTGTGCAATTAATATTTTTAATTTTATCACTAGCTTATTAAATCAGGGTCTAAGAGGTATTTCTTAGATAGAAAATTCCCTTTGGTGTTAATTATGGAAGTGAACAAGTCAAAAGGTTACAATATCAAACTGAATAAAAGTAGTTTTCTTCTTATTCTGTTGAGAACTCTATTTCATGTGACATGAAATAGGAAGTTTCTTGTGGAACTCGATATATTTCATCATGCATGATATCATGTTCTTATCTCAAAGACAATGGGTAATCAAAAGCACTCTTGAACTCTACAAAACACTGATAATTATAAATAATACATACGAGACATCTCACATAGTACAAGACATGCTCTGGGCCCACTCGAGGCCCATGTGATCAACAAGCCCATCATCACAAATTCCCTTCCTTCTCACCGCCTCTCCTCCCATGTCAGGGATCCCACTAATTACATTTTAACATCGTTGAATATTTGAAGGCCACGAATCAAAGGATTAAGATAATGAGACTGACTTGAAATCTAATATATGGGGGTGGTCCCATCTAAATCTTTCAATCTTCCACTCGGCAATGATTGGTGGGGCCATAGATGGGCTCCACAGGCCATCCTGCATGACCTTCCATGCTAGACATCCTACCTTGAATCCTTCGAACCCATTAAGCATATCATGCCAGAACACCCAACTAAAAACTGCGAAAATGAGCGCCGATAAAATAGAAGTGGGTTATGATAGTATTTTATTTTTAGTTGTGTGGGATGTAATATTTTTGACTTTTTGTATAGGAAAATAGAGTTTTTTTTTATCTTTTAGTTAATAAAGGTAGTTTTTTTTTTTACTTTTTTAAAAAAAGATGGAAGAAATTTTAAAATAAAATATTTTTAATTTGATGATTAACTTTACTCGATTGGACTTTACTTGACAATTAAAATTACCAAACGGGGGCTTAGAAGCACTTTTGGAGATTGTCCTTTTCTTTCTTTTTGGCCCTCCTTTCCCACAACAAGTGTGAACGGTCAACCTGGTAGATATGGCTTTGGAGGTTGGCCACTCAGAAAAATGGAAATCACCTGCCCCCATTCAACGTCTTGGCCAGAGGAAGACAAATATTTCATTAAGAAAGTCAACTCCACGCATCCCTTAGGATAATATCCATTAGTTTTAGATCAGAAATAATATACTTTAATTTGTCAGATAGACATGTATCATAGTTGACCCTAAGAAAAACTATAAATGGAAAATAAAGTGGGAAGAATCAACCTCACCATTATGCAGTCATTTCGGCGACACTAAAACACTAAAATAATGGGTCCAACACCTCTATCTTTTTTCTTATAAGAAATTGAAGAGCTTTTTTATATAAAAAGGCCTTTATGCAGTCATTTGGGCAACACTAAAACACTAAAATAATGGGTCCAACACCTCTATCTTTTTCTTATAAGAAATTGAAGAGTTTTTTTTTTTTTTTTTTTTTTTTTTTTTTTTTTTTTTTAAAAGGCCTTTATATTCTCATGAAACTTCAAAAGGACACCCTTGTTTTTTATTTTTACTAAATTCCCCTTTGACTCACAGTCAATCAATTCATAATGGTTTCCTTTCTCCCTTCCCATTTTTAATCTTTGACCGATTTACCATAGGTTGAGAGAAAGAGTTATCTCGCCACTTTGGCAACTCTACTAATAGAGTCAAGTAAAATAAATTTGATTTAGAGGAAAGAATAAAATATAAGTGAGTTATGATTGTATTTTATTTTTAATTGTTTATTATGCAATCTTTTTGACCTTTTCTATGAAAAAGTAGATTTTTTTTGTATTTTGAGGATTTTATCGGACAAAAACACTTAGATGTGCATGTGTGACCCAATTAAGCACTTTAGATGTTGTTGCACCAATTAGAGCAATTGAGCCGAAAACTTTTTTTTTTTTTTTTTTACCAATTTGGCACGTGGTCGGTACCAAGCTTAATTACACTACCTAAGGTCGGTGCCAACCCTATCTAAAAAACCGAAAACCCCTTTGTTAATAGAAACATAAAATGTTCCCTCCATCCATATCACATTTCCTCTATTCTCGTTTTGCTCCACCAGCGCCTCCGAGACCTCTCTTTAGGAAACCGACCGAACGAATCATTTGTTTTTATCATCTTCTCCGGCGACAAAAGGATCTAGCGAACCCTGACATTTTTGCTTCAGATCTACTCTCACAAGCAACAATGCTTTGTTCACCTACAACAAATCATCAAAGTCAAAACCGTAACCCTAGAAATCTCGTTAATAACCAAACCAGTCGGCCATATGGCTTCTTTGGTCTGCCGTCTGCCATTGCCGGGGCTGGAGGTGGAGGTAGGTGGGTCTGTCGTCTATGATCTCTCATCTCTCTCGGATCCTTTAGATATTGTTAGAATATTTATTAGTTGGAAAGATGTCAGAAGAAGATAAGGCCAAAAGATCAAGACGCCCAAGTTAAAAAGCCAAAAATGCAAAAACACTGATGGCAGAACATACTGTCAGGCCAAGACAGAATGATGTCTCGCTATAGCGAGCTTGGACGGGAAAGCCCAGTCGGATCCGAACTCTTTCAAAGAGTTTGAAGATGAGTGCTATTCTGAGTGGATTATGATTAGAAGACTTATTCATGAAATTGAGGCTATTTATTAGGTGTTTCTCTCAACCCAAATAGTACACACAAGAAGTTAATTCTCTCTTGATCTGAGGTACGTTAGAATATTCTAAGAGAGATTTCCTTGTTTCTCTAGAGCCATTGAGATATTGTTCTGAATGGCTGCTCTAGAAGGTTTTGCTGCTTCTACTCTCTTGTAGAAGATTGATCATCTTGGTGGAAAATGTGCAAAGATATTAAGTAAGAAGAACGGTGCATGGTGGAAGTCGTGTTAGTGAATTTTGTGCAACAACAACTACGGTCCTTAGGTCGAGGTACAGACTAAGGTAAAGGAGCCTGTGAGTATATCTTGTAAACTTTTCGTGAACTCTTGATTTCTGGTTCGTGGTTTTTCTCCCTAAATAGGGTTTCCACGTAAAATTTGTGTATGACTTCTTGTGGTGATTGCTTGGTAGATTTATTTGCTAGTTTATTTCCACTGCATTGTTTAGTTAAATTAGAACTAGTAATACATTCTAGTGGGTCTTAAAAAACCTTCAGATATTTTCAACAAAAAAAAGCCCATTATTCGGTTGGAAGATCTCAGACATCATTGTTGGAAAGGTATTTTCCCTTTTTTTTCTCTCTTGCTTGAGGAACTTTACATATTTGGCGGCAGAATTTTGTTTTGTGTTTGCTTGGAAGAAGTTGCAATTGATTTACTCAAGCAAGGAAGGTGATTATCGCCTACTATCGCCTACCTCTCCATCCTTTGTTTTAGACCATAGTAATTTAATGCCTTTTTCTGTACTTTCTATAGTGACTAAATCACATGGTGGATTAAGTAACGAGCAGATAGATGGCCCAGTGCATCCATTTTTTAAGCTCTTTTCTAGTGCAGCTACTTTGGCAAAACTGGAATTGTGCGCACCTCTATTAGTGCACAAAAAGGAGGACATTTTTTTATTCTTCAATGGCTGCAAGCCTGCAACCAACCCACAGACCACAGTGCATGGCACATGGTGCACTAAAGCCCATGTGCCAGACCTATCTGAAATTTCTGAACAAGGTTGTTCGGTGTTCCCCCCTCATTGGGCCACCAACAAAGAAGCACAAATCCAGAGGATTCCTCATCCAAAAGATCTTGAATCTTTTATAACGAACATGAGACTTCCCGGATTTGTAATCATACATTCATACTTATGGAAACAAGAAACTCGAGGGTCTCTCTCATAGTTTTATTTCATTAACTACTTATGACATCTTTTTTTATTGTGAAGGGACATCAAGGGTCCCTTCGCTGACCCATAAAAGGTCTATTCTCCGACTTAAAGGTTGTTGAACCCGTGGATCATTTATCCTATGACAAAATTATGTGGTCATTAATATAACAATGGAAAGTTCTCGAAACATTGATCCAATGATAAAAGAAAATGACTCAGATTATCAAGCCACCTGCAGAAACACCCAAATTCTCGATTCCATAGTAGAAAATATTTGAATCACTGGCCCTTTATAGCCCCATTTATAATGAGGCCATTGGATGTCGAAGCCCATTATGGGTCAACCGATAAGGGTCCGTTAAGGACCATTAAAGCTAAATGGATGTTGATCCACTTAAGCCCACTTAATGATGAGGCCTGTCAATGCCCAATTGGATGTTAAACCATCAAAGTCCAATTTGAAGAAAGCCATCAATGTCATATAGATGTTGACCATCAAAGCCCAATTGATGTTAAGGGTCATTACAATATCAAACTGAATAAAAGTAGTTTTCTTCTTATTCAATTCAGAACTCTATTTCATGTGACATGAAATAGGAAATTTCTTGTGGAACTCGATCTATTTCATCATGCATGATATCATGTTCTTATCTCAAAGACAATGGGTAATCAAAAGCACTCTTGAACTCTACAAAACACTGATAATTATAAATAATACGAGACATCTCACATAGTACGAGACGTGCTCTGGGCCCACTCGAGGCCCATGTGATCAACAAGCCCGTCATCACAAATTCCCTTCCTTCTAACCGCCTCTCCTCCCATGTCACCGATCCCATCTAATTACATTTTAACATCGTTGAAATATATTTGAAGGCCACAAATCAAAGAATTAGGATAATGAGGCTGACTTGAAATCTAATATATGGGGGCGGTCCCATCTAAATCTTTCAATCCTCCACTCAGCCATGATTGGTGGGGCCATAGGTGGTCCCCACGTACAGGCCATTCTCCATGACCTTCCATGCAAGACATCCTACCTTGAATCCTTCGACAAACCCATTAAGCAGATCATGCCAGATCACCCAATTAACCCTACCCTTTGCCATGCGGCCCATGCCTATCCCATGGCCCATGGATGGTCTAATATTATACACAAAGAAGAAATGGTTAAAGTCTTAAATAAGCACTTTTGGAGATTGTCCTCTTCTTTATTTTTGGCCCTCCTTTCCCCCGAAGTGTGAACCGTCAACCTGGTAGATATGGCTTTGGAAGCTGGCCACTCCGACGTCCGACCAATGGAAATCACCTGCCCCCATTCAACGTCTTTGGCCAGAGGAAGACAAATATTCTATTAAGAAAGTTAACTCCAGGCATTCCTTTGGATAATATTTTTTAGTTTCAGATCAGAAAGAATATACTTTGTCAGATAGACATGTATCATAGTTGACCCAAAGAAAAACTGTAAATGGAAAAGAAAGTGGGAGGAATCAACCTCACCATTATGCAGTCATTTGGGCAACACTAAAATAATAGGTCCAACACCTCTATCTTTTACTTATAAGAAATTGAAGATTTTTTTTTTTAAATGCCCTTATATTCTCGTGAAACCTCAAAAGGTCCCTTGTGTTTTTTATTTTTACTTAAGTCCCCTTTGGACTCACAGTCAATCTATTCGCAACGGTTTCCTTTCTCCCTTCCCTTTTTTAATCTTTGACTGATTTACCATATGTTGAGAGAAAGAGTTATCTCTTTGGGCCAGTTTGGCAACTCTACTAATAGAGTCAAGTGAAGTAAATTTGATTTTTAAGAAAGAGTAAAATATAAATGTGTTATGATTGTATTTTATTTTTAATTGTTTGTTATGAAATTTTTTTTACTTTTTTTTTATGAAAAAATGGATTTTTTTTTTTGTATTTTGAAGATTTTACTGTAAAAAACACTTAATGTGCACGTGTGACCCAATTAAGCACTTTAGATGTTGTTGAACCAAATAGAGCAATTGGGCTGAAAACCTCTTTTTTTTACCAATTTGGCACATGGTCGGTGCTGACCTTACTAGTTAGACTTTTTATTCTGGGTTTGCTTGGAAGAAGTTGCAATTGATTTTGCTCAAGCAAGGAAGGTGATTATCGCCTACTTAGATTCCGTTCTTTTGTTAAGCTCAGGGGACTGATATTTCCTTGGATGATTTTCAGATGATGCTTGGGAAAGGGTATGTGCCTAACGAAACATTATACACCATTTTAGTTGAAGGGATTGCACATGAGGCGAGATGGATATTGCAGGGGAGGTTCTGAGAGAGTTGCATTCGAAACATGCATGTCTTGACTCAGAATACTGTTGAACCACTGATGATGCAATACGACTTGGAATAGTGCTTTAGCGTATTGTAGAAACACAATAGTGAAGATTGGTTGGTGCCATTGTTTGAGGATTGGGATTTGGAAGAATGAATCATTGTTGCTGTGGATCCATAGAGAATCAAATGACCAATGTGATTGCAGAAAGGAACTATGATTGTTTGAATCTAAAGAGGCATGTCAAAGTTTGAGTGTGATGATTAAAAACACTAGGGCTTCTTGTCAACTTCAACCTTTCAAATGCTGGAAGTCAACAGGCTTCTTTTCAACCTCAACATTTCTTGGATGAATTCTACAAATGGCCATCCTTGGATTTTTTTATTTTATTTTATTTTTTATTTAGATTTAAGGCACTTGCTTTGTATTTCAAGTCTCTTTTCAGCATGTGGGTTGGACTGCTAATGAATTTGCAGACTGTTTGGCAAAATAAGGGGTGAACAATCAAGTCTCAGTCTCATTTCAGGCACGTGAGTTGGACTACCAATGGGTCGGCAGACCAGTTTGTTAAAACAAGAGGTGGGCAAGATTGCTCTTTCCAGTGCAATAATTTAGTAGTTTTGTTGTTTGTTGCATATGACACAATGCTCTTGCAGCTGCCCTTCAGTATTTTAGTTGTTCACTTGTATGTTTGGTGGTGTAAGCTTTCCTTGATCTTTTTAATGAAATTAACCTGTCACCTAAAACAAGGAAAAGAAAACAGCTTTTTTGTGGACTCTCAATTAATAGGGATAGGTCTAATTTTAAAATCCGTGAAAACAAAATGATCGAGAATATGTAGAAGTGCCAGATTTGCATTTCTTTACTGATGTCACCTGCCCTCTTATCTCATGGACACAGATGAAATAATACCCGTCTTAAAACTGCACGGATGCATTTAAATAGAAAGAACTTGCTCACACCTATAGGGGATCCGGAAGTCCCACATCCCACATTGCTCACCTATCCGCACTGACGCTGTAACAAAATTTGTCACTAGTAAGGTCGGTACCGACCGGGACTAGGAATTTTTCAACATTTGTCATGAAAAAGTTACAACTCTATGCCTTAAAAATAGAATATCTGCGTAGGCATCGACCTTATTTTTAACTAGTAAGGTCCGTACCAACTGGGACTTAAAATTTTTTTTCAACATTTGTCATGAAAAAGTTTAACTAGTAAGGTCGGCACCAACCTTAGGTTGTGTAATTAAGGTCGGCAACAACCATGTGCCAAATTGGTAAAAAAAAAAAAAAGAAGAGGTTTTTAAACCCAATTGCTCTAATTGGTGCACCACTATTTAAAGTGTTTGATTGGGTTACACGTGCGCATTAAGTATTTTTTCTAGTTAAATCCTCTTGTATTTTAGTGGATATAGGTGGATGCTTTTTTACTTTTTCTTAAAAAGATAGAGGGGGATTTGAATTAAAGTTATTTTTATGTGACATCTTGTCTGAAAAATGGAGGTTTTACTTGACTTCTACTATGTTAGTAAAATGCCAAATTAAGACAAAAGAGTTGTGGTTCCCTCTAAAGACCAATCTTTAATTTCGTTGGATTGGAAGCTAAAAATGGTGCACTCAGATAACCTTTTAATCCCTCTGCCACTTCTGATTTATCATTTATGTTATTATTATATTTATTCCAGAGATCTTCGATGGCTGCGAAAACCGTAAAATATTTTAACAAAAAAGTGCAATGGAATTTAAAAAAGATGATGTGATGATGTATACATCCATATGAAAGAGAGTAATGTGCATTAGAACATGCTCAAGGTTGGATTTGTGGCTCTAAACCATTTGAACTCTATAAACATAGAAAATTCGGTATTCTTTTGTATTTATGCTAGGTCTTGTCTAATTAAAATAGGTCACTTAATCCTTTCATATGGAGAGAATCTAAAGGTGTAATCTATGTAGAGGGGTTTGCTCTTCAATTTAATGTATTCAAATCTTAGAGGCTCACCTCATATCGCTCCACCAGTTTCCAAGTTCCAACAATGACAGTGGTCATCGACTCTGATTCCATCCAGTTGAATCTTACATTAAACTCTAGGGTGGGTGTGTTAAACACACCATATAAGTCAGGGCTGTCAAATGAGAGTTATACATCTGCAGCCACCAATGTTAAACAGAGGGTCATTATAACAAAACCCGGGCCATTTTGTGGGCAATCTAATCATGTCCATCATGAAATAGAGAGAAATGGAGAGGGTTGTGGATTGTCCAAATCTCACTTCATTACACCTACCTCTCCATCCTTTGTTTTAGACCATAGTAATATAATTCTTTTATCTTTACTTTCTATAGTGACTCAATCACATGGTGCATTAACGGGCAAATGGATGGCCCAGTGCATCCATTTTTTAAGCTCTTTTCTAGTGCAGCTACTTTGGCAACACTGGCATTGTGCGCACCTCTATTAGTGCACAAAAAGGAGGACAGTTTTTTATTCTTCAATAGCTGAAGCTGACCCACAGTGCATGGCACATGGTGCACAGTATATGTCGCATTACAGACATCAGCATTCTTTATATCATAAAGCCCATGTGCCAGACCTATCTGAATTTTCTGAACAAGGGTGTTCCCCCTTCATTTGGGCACCAACAAAGAAGCACAAATCCAGAGGATTCCTCCTCATTGAAAAGATCTTGAATCTTTTATATCGAAATTGAGACTTCCCGGATTTCTAATCATACTTATGGAAAGAAGAAACTCAAAGGGTCTCTTTCATAGTTTTATTTCATCAACTACTTAACTTTGGCATCTTTTTTATTGTAAAGGGACATCAAGGGTTCATTCTCTGACCTATCAAAGGTCTGTTCTCCGCCTTAAAGGTTGTTGAACCCGTGGATCATTTATCCTATGACAAAACTATGTGATCATTAATATAACAATGGAAAGTTCTCGAAACATTGATGCAATGATAAAAGAAAAAGACTCAGATTATCAAGCCACCTGTAGAAAAACCCAAATTATCGATTCTATAGTGGAAAATATTTGAATCACTGGCCCTTTATAGCTCCATTAATAATGAGGCCATTGGAGGTCGAAGCCCATTATGGGTCAACTGATATGGGTCAACTGATAAGGGTCCGTTAAGGACCATTAATGCCAAATGGACGTTGATCCATTTAAGCCCACTTAATGATGAGGCCTGTCAATGCCCAACTGGATCTTAAACCGTCAAACTCCAATTTGAAGAAAGCCATCAATGTCATATAACCATCAAAGGCCAATTGATGTTGAGGCTCATTAATATTGCCTATCAAGATCCAATTGGATGTAAGAGCCCGTTAAGCCCCAACCAATATGGAGGTCCATAATAGCCCATCATGTTGACTCGCTAAGCCCACTTAATGATAAGTCCCATCAAGGCCCAATTGGATCTTAACCCATCAAGGCCTAATTAGACTTTGGTCCATAAAAGCCTACGTAAGCTCTCAACCTCTCGTTTGAAGTTTCTAAAAGAATTACTCTACCCACTTCACCATATAAAGTTTTTATGAAACATCTCATTGAAAAAAATGTCAAAAGTAGTTATAGACAAAGTGCGAGGAGTTGGATAGATGGAAAATGAAAGATCTAATTCATGTCACTGTTACTATAAGGAAATGTGCGCTAGATCATGTGCTTGATGTTTTTCCTAACATGAAATCTTATTAATAATATACTTAGGGTTATTTCCATATAAGGTTGTTATGTTTACAATAGATAAATATTCCAAATGATTGAGAATACTGATTGTAAAACTAATCATGATCTATGACTTGCTTTCATCGTGAAAGTGCTTTATGATTTGGTAGAGTTAGGTTTAGATTTATCTGATCTAATTTATTATTTAATTTTTTTATTGTTATATTTTATACTTATTATTTTGCTCCATTTTGCATGTTTAAATCGTGTGTTATACAAGATACCAATCTAGAGGATCTTTGGCATACGTCACACAAATATTCTCTTAATGGTATCAAAGCCGACTCTCAACTAATTCGAGTGTAGGTCCCTGCCGTTGTCTGGTACAAGTAGGCAAGTCTCCATGTGGGCAGGCCAAGAGGGCGGGCAGGCTACAGAGACTGACAATCTACTGCACAGGGACGTGTGGCCTTAAGGGGGTGTAATGTGACGCCCTAGAGTCCCATATCGACGGTAGAGAAGAAAATGATTGGGATTATATGTAGAGCTTACACCCTTACCCTACATGAGGCCTTTTGATGGGTTGAGGCTCACTAGAAATAAAATCATGAGGCCCGTGGGTCAAAGCGGACAATATCATTCATCCGTGTAGGGTAGGGCGTTACTAGTCTTTAAATTTAAGAAATACCTCAATAATGATAAACATCTATTTTGAATTCGATTGCGTGTGTGTGTCTGTAATTGTATAATTCTGTATTTTAGGAATCCAACATCAGGAGTTGCAAAAATGAACGTCCTTTCTAATTTTTGATACATATTCTTAAATGCGTATAGAATACCTTTTTTCTTAACTTTGAAAACACCCACCTTAAATTTGTATTGATTTACTATTCCACATAAATTTTACATTGTTTTATGACTTTTTGTTACCAGCTTTGAACATTGATGCCAATAGTATTTTAACCACGTTCAATTCATAAGACTTTTTCTATATTTAAAATGTTAAGCCCCTTTTCTTTTTTTTTTTAATGTTTTTGATGCATATATATGCCCCTGGTTTTAAGTAGGGGTAGTCCGGCCAGTAACCAATTAATGGTGAAAAATAAAACAAAAAATTCAAGGTGAATAGAGTTAGCAGTAATAATACTATTTATTAGAGGTAAACTTGGGGCAGGTGAATCCAATAGATGTCTTAGGAGTTGAGGCCCACCAATTCACTGCTGCCTGCTGGGTATTGGATCCAAGCGGACTTCAGATGGCTCTTTCAAAGGCTCAGTTGTATGTAGGCCAGATGGCTTTGTAGGCTAACTCAACGCACTCAAGATTCGACCCACTGCTGATCATTTGGATGTTACATAGGGGGAGCATGAGGTAAAATGTTGAGTGGTCTGGATGAGAAAGGTGGGCCACGATCACTGATTAACGATGTAGATATAATTTACATTGAAGTGGTGTGTTTATGGCCCTTCACAAATCAAAGTATACAGAAGCCGTCACATCCTGGACCTTTCTTTTTTATAATAGTTTTGTTCCCATGGCTGGGCTGGGGCTTAATTTCTGATCCAAATGTTAAATAGGGCAGGCCTAGCATATCTATCTTAAGCTATATCAGGGCATACTCATACTAGAGCTATATCACATCCCAGAACTGGATTCTTGACTGGATTTTGGATAATTTACACGATCTCCATCATATATGGACCAGATTGGTGCTCTATTCGGATATGAACCCAGATCAAATTCCCATATAAAAAGAATCTGGATCCAGATAAATCATGATTCCACCACAAATCTGGTGAGAGGAAATGAGAAAAGGGATATAATGATGGCCCATACGTGCCCAATGTGACTTTGCTGGCACTTTATGGCACGTTTTTTTGCAGCACTGTGACAAATAGGAATCAACGAAATGTCAGTTCACTTTTATCATGGAAAAGTGACCCTACTAAAACTAAGATTTTATCGTAAGATTTTTTTAAAGGTAAAGTGGTCTAACAAACGTGTCGTAGAGGTTAAAAAGAAAGTAGATTTCACGTGGAAAAGTGATTCCAAAATATTTACATCACTGTGTTTAGGTCCGGTGCTTTGTTGGAAAATCCTGTGTATGAGGAAAGGAAACCAGGCATTGACTTCCAACAAATTTTTTCCATCTATTACAAAAATAAAATAATATCTTGTAAGGTCTTTGCTATCATTATCTTTCTTTTGCTTTAGTTATGGGCTCTGTTCATTTTTTTTTTTTAATAAAAAAAATATAGTTGCTTTCTCGGTGTGTTTATATATATGTTCATTGGATGTTGGACCATTATCAACACAAGAACTCTATACTTAGCCAGTTGTGCCCCAATCACTAGTTGGATTCATTAGTCCTTTGTTCTAAGTATTCAGATGCTTGAGATCTTTCAAGGTTTTGTCCATGTATGCTGCTCATACTAATTTTTTGCATTTGTTATAAAATGAGGAATAATTAGCATTGCTAGATGGACATTGATATCTATTCTACGTGATTAGGTGGGGAGACCGGAGAGAAATTGTTGGAAAAATGGATATATAGAACACCCATGTTTTTTGGTTAATTTTGAACCAAAATAAAAGTGGGCCCTACTTATCCTTTTAGGTGGGACAATATGAGAATGTAATCTACTCCATAAGTAGATTAAGAACATGTATTAGGTTGCTCTAATCCATTGTGGAGTGAATGAGAAATTGACTCTGACATCACTACTTAAACATTGTAATATATGGAAACACAAGAAAGTGGTAAACTTGCATCTCACATTGCTTGGGAGCTAAACATTCTTTAGATATAAATATGTTTGCCTTGGTAGTAGAGGTTGGGCCCCAAGGGGCACCCCACTTTTGTGGAGGAGGGAGCACCGGGCTTGGGCTTGGGCCATACGCGCGAGCCGAGCCTGGCTCGGCCCACTTTGTATTACTATTTTTGGAGAAATTCTTATTTAATATTTTTTTTTCCAAAGGGTGTACCTGAATACTAAACCGGGGTGTCCAAAGAAAACAATCCTTACTGTTCTGTTTGCATGCCTTTTCAACCATGAATAGTCATGAACAGAACAGATACGCCCCATGAATGAACAACCCTAAAGAGCTGTATTTAAACGCATTCAACCCTGAGTTTTACGTAATCGTTTTTCCTGCGCGCATCTGCATTATGTCACTGCATCGTCTGGGTTGTCCATCGGAGTCAAGAGAGAGTCTGTCACAAGTCTGGTTCGCCGGTCACACAGTTTGTAATGATTGATCATTGTATTCTGGGAGACAAACGCCGCAAAAGCTCGTAAGCACCACTGCGAGGGCGAAAATTTTCTTAAGGACAGTGTTAAACACTAGCCTTGATCGACCTCTGTTCTACTTTTTGATTGCCGGATTACTCAACTGTTCTCAATTTTCTGCCTGCACACTGTAAGTGGATTTACTTTCGAGTTTATATTCTGTATTGCCATTGTTCTATTTTCTATAGTGTAAACTTGTTTTCCTGAATACTGAATTAATTATGTATGTAGTCGGACTAACAAGAAAAAACACAGAAAAAGAAAAAGGGATAGAGTCTCACTCATTCATGGGTCCATCTAACTCCCACTAAAACATTCACTCGCTTATCTTTCAGCGCCGTTGGATTCACATAAAATACTGAAGTTCTTACTCATCGAATCACAATCACGAAGGCTAGCTCGATGACGCTATGTAACCCATTTCAAGCAAGTTATTATATATGATCACTGTAGGTGCAGAAAATAATGACCCATAATAACTGGGGAGCCTTAGAGGACTTATCCAAAGTGGTGAAGATTAGGTACCGTCCGAAAGCCTGAAAGAGAGGAGCAAACGGTCAGAGGACCCTGGCCTGGGCGGCGCAAGGCTCTCCGATGCCAAAGTCAGTGAAGGAACTGGAACAATGGAAGGAGAGGAAGAAGAGAGGCAGAGTAACGGCTCTGTGGATTGAATTGTGCGTACCTTGCTTGTGGTATGAAGCTCTATTTATAGAGGCTTGGGTCGTATCTTTGGAGGATATTTTGGTGTGGGTCCCATGATTCAACTGGGAAGTCATGATCAGCCCACAAAGTAATAAATGTGGTCCATTCCAGCCCACTTTGCATTTAATGCCAGTCGGATCAGCCCATATCGCATTAAATGCGCGTCTTGTTGGGCCAGATCGTGTTGGGCGCCTTTGGCGGTAGAGGTACCATCGGATCGGCCCTCGGGCCTCGCCCTGATGTGGCCTCAGCCGCTGGATGCCGCCCTGTCAGGGATATGGCGAAGATTGTGAACGGCTGGATGTCGCATCTGTCTCACTAGCTTGCGCCCCTATTCCTCCACGTGCCTGATGACGTGGGGGATGAGGGGCGCGAGTGGAGGCTCTTTCCTGCTTCGGCTTTCGTCCCGGCTCCTTTGGCCGAGGTGGAGCTTTCTGCCGAGACGGGCACATGGGGTAGCCGAGCCCGGCGCTAGCGGCCCGGAACTGTTTGACTTCGGCTGAGACCTCTGTCCTGGTAGCCGGGGTGAGTTTGGTGCCATGTGGATGGCACGCGGATGGCACGTGAGAATGCTTACTCTCATCTGATGGCTGTGATTAGCGTAATCCTGGAGTTCTGAAAATCTCCCCACACAATTGCCCCCTAGCTTTTGACCTCTTAAGCGTCCTACCTTTTAGTGGTCGAAAGCTAGAAAATCCGTCTGGGGATATGGCGATCATTGCCTGGTGTCATTTCAACTTTTCTGAAGCAATGAATGTTCTGCCCTGTCCGTCCTGGGAAGCGAGTCGACGGCTACACGCGTAGCCTCTTCACTGATTGCGCTGTCTTATTGATGGAACGGGCGTGGATTGTGAAATCCGTCCTTTCGAATTTTGAAAGTAGCGCGCGCTGAGGGTTCCCTTTCCATAAATAGAGTCGTCTTCTTCCTTTCTTGTTTCTGATTTCTTTTCGCCCCTGCCTTTCACCTTTTATTTCTGCTCTGCTGCTCGAGATCTCTCTAGCGACGACGACCATAGGACGTGCCCGGATCTGATCTTGAGTCGCCCCTTTGTCTCTGTAAGTTGCTTCGCGCCTCTGTCTAGTTTTTTCTTGGGGTTTCGCGACTTCTAGGGTTTAACTTCGCGGCCCCTTTTTTTTAGACATGGGCACCCCTAGGTTTGATTTAGATACTGAAGAGGGCATAGCCAGATTTAGGGCCGCTTTCAATATTCCGGAGGGAGTCCTCCTCAAGCCGGCGGACTCCGTCGATTATGCCACGATGAGCTGGGCCTGCGGTTGGATGCCGTTCCCTCTGATCTCCGTGATCGAGGGTGGGCTCAGATTTCCTCTGCACCCCTTGCTTAGGGCCTGCCTTAGTGCCTGGTCCATGGCCCCGTGCCAGCTAATGCCCAATGGCTATAAGGTCATCATGGGCACGGCGGAGCTGAATGAGGTTTTAGGGACCAACCTGGGTGTCCACGATATCGAGGATACCTACGATATATGTAAGGCTGGGGAAGGGAAATACTATCTCCGGGTGAAGCCGCAGCGAAGAGGCTTCGTCCTGGCCTTAGAGGATTCGAGTAAGAATGCCGAGGAAACTTTCTTCTGTGTGTCGGGGGACTGGGAGTTCGGCTCTGGCGAGAGCAGGAGGCTGATGGTCCCACGTCGCCCCGGGACAGTCCCAAGTAAACACCGCTTCTTTTCTCTTACTCGCTTTGCTTGATCTCGATAATGTCGGGCTGACATTCTTACTGTCTGTTGTGCAGAGGCAGGTGCAAGGCGACGCCGAGCTGCGAGTGAAGGCTGGAGGAGGAATGTCGACGACATCAATAGAGTAGAAAGATATAAGGGGCACGAGACCAGGTCGGCTTGGAAGCTGCTCGGGTATACGCCGAGGTACCGCGGCCACTACAATAGAACCGGAGTAGCCGAGGAGGACGAGGCGCATCCTGATCGTCCAACCGTCTCCGTTGCCGTGCCTGCCGGGATCCCTTTGACCGATCCTGCTGCGAGCCGAGCTGCGTCTGGCGCCGAGGCGTCCACCTCTAGTTCGGAGCCACCGAACCTGACGCAGATAGTGGACGCTTATTCTTCCGATCGGGAAGAAGATATGGAGGGAAGCTCGAGGGTGCCAGTTGTTAAGGATCTGGCGGCCAAGTTCAGGCAGGGGTCCTCCTCTTCTGCGATGCCATCATCTGCCAGTACCCGCGCAGCTTCGGGCTCCGGGGGTGCTGGCGCCACTTCTGCTCCTGCTCCGAGCGAGGGAGTACGGCGACGCTCGCCGGAGCGCCCGAGGGAGGGGTCCCCGCCCAGGAAGAAGTCCAAGGCGGGGGAGAAGGACTCGGGGGCTGAACAGCCTCCGAAGGGTAAAACTCCTGCGCGGGCCCCCGGAGTCAAGGCACCAGCTGAGAAGAGTGCACCAGCTGAGAAGAGTGCACCAGCCAGCAAGTCGACCGGCGGGGCGACCCGCGAGCTCACCACCTCGGTAGGGCAAGGGTCTGGATCGGCTTCCGGACCTCGAACTGCCCCAGCGCCTTGGAGACCGAGGATGGAGACGCAACCCGGTAAGCCTCTGAACGTCGAGGACCGGCTGATGGGGAACGCCGACGTCATCGGAGCTCTTGCCAAAGTCTGCGCCCTCCGCGAGACATGGAGACGCACGAGAGGTTTGACAACGAGAGCCTGATGGTCTCGGCGATCCAGGCTAACCTTCTGGTAAGTGTTCTCAGCGCTCTTCTTCAAGTGGTTTAGCTCGACTGCTCCTGTTTGACTCACTTTATCCCTTTGCAGAACGTGCAAAGGCTCCTGACCGTGGTGGGGAGGAGTGACAGGAACGCTGCGAGGGTCACTCAGCTGGAGTCCGAGAGGGATAAGCTGAAGAAGGAGCTAGAAGAGCTGAGGAAGGGAATGGAGGGGCTGAAGAAGGCCAGCGCTGAAGAGACTGCTCGGCTGGCGTCGGCTCTGGCTGATGTTGCCGAACTCACGTCGAGAGCTAATCATCTGAAAGGCGAGGTCTGGGCGAGGAACAAGAGGACCGCCGAGTTGGAGTCGGAACTGGCCAGATCGAAGTCTGAATCGGCGGCCGAGGGGACGAGGTTGCGCGGGGAGGTGCTGGCCGGGCGCGCTGAAAGAGAGAAGCTGAAGATGGCGAACGCCGAGCTGGAAAAGGAGAAGGCCTCTCTTCTGTCCGAGGCCCAATCCGCTTTCCAGAATGGGGTGGACCACGCCACAGAGCTGTATGAGAAGCAGGTGGAGGAGATCACCTCCATTCTGTTCGAGGAAGGATGCCTGGCCGCACTGAGACGTGCGGGGGTCCCTGAAGACCACCCTGTCTATCGGGACCTGCCGAAGTACTCGGACCCGGCTCCTGAGCCGAGCTCCGCTCCTGCAGCTGAAAGTGCCCCGGTCGAAGATCCTGCAGTCGTTCCTGCTCCAGACGACGCTCCAGTTGCCCCGGCCCCGAGCGATGCCCCGGTCGCCAGTGACGCTTCGGCCGTGCCTCATGGCGAGGCCTCTTCTGCCCCTGCTTCGGGTGAGGTACCGGTCAAAGCCTCTTCTGCCGGCGACACTCCAAGCAAGGTCACGGTTACGGCCGAAGCCACTGGTCGAGCAGATACGGTGATCGACCTGGTGGAGTCGCCGAAGCCACAGTAGCCTTGCTTCTTTTTACCTTTGGACTTTTATATGTAATGTTTTCTTTTTCAGCCCTGTAATACTCTTTGCTATTAATGAAAGACGGGCTTCTTTACTTGTGCATTTTTCTCTGCATTTTTCTCTCTTTTGCTTCTGGATGTGATATTGAATGGTATTGAATGCCTTTAATGTGACGTGCGACCCTAGAGAGAGTCTAACGGTCTTCATAGCTGTCTGTGCCGATTCTCCGTATTCTGGAGACCATAAATAGCAGTAAGCATGGTGATACGGCCGATGAGGGAAACGGGCGGACGTCTCCACGTGGCGCCATAGGAATCGCTAGTCAACAGACGGAAAGACGTGCGTCCCATGTAACGCGTGGGAGACTTCGCCCCTTAACTTCCTTCGGAGACTGAGCCCTTCTTCTTCCTATAAGTAGAGATGGTAGGCTCGCCATGGGAGAAGAAAAGAAAAGGAATTAGGATAGTTTAATTCACATAGTGGTAGGAGCCATGTCAGGTAGACATTTTGGAACCTTTGATCCGGGGGGAACCCCTGCGCCTGCGGACGGCTTTCTCCGAGGGGGGAAGCCCGTCGTGGTCTGCGCGCTCTCTGAAGGAATTCCCCGTGGACCACGCGCTCTCTGAACGCGGGTTCATGGCCAACCGTCCCTGGTCCGGTTGCAGGGGAGTCTTCTGCAACTGTGGGATGGTGGCGCCCTCTGCGTCTGGCGATCCTGCAGGGTCTTGCGTGGCATCGAGCTCCCTGCGAGCCCCCTGCGCCGTGTCAGGATCGCCGAGTCAAGGGTGGGATTGAGGCCCCGCTGGACCTGGGGGCTCTTCAAACTTTGGTCTTACCGACCGGAGGGTGTTGAAGAGCTCAGCGAGGTCCAGGGCCTCCGAACTGGAGGGGCTCTGCAATCGCTTTGGCCTGACCAACCACAGTGTATTGTAGAGCTCGGTGAAATTCAGGATCCCTCAGAACCTCCAGGCAACGAACCAGTGTCTTCGAGCCTGCAGCCTGAAGAGTCGGTGAAGATCAGAGTCTCCCAGCTTTCACTTTATTTTCTGTTTTTAGAGGACTGCGATCCTCCTTTCTGTACTTTGTTTTCGTTTCTGTAACCTTTGTAATGAAGCAGTTTGCAATGAATAAAAAGGAAGAGCTTTGTGATTATTCAACCTGTGTGCTTTTTTACTTTCCTTGCACTGTTTTGGAACACTTGTGTTTTTGTGCTGCTTTCTTGCGCTTCAGTGCTTGCACAGCTCTTTCTTTCTTAAAAACTGTCTTTGGCCGAAATGGCTAGCTTTGGCCGAGACGAACTGCTTGCGCCGAAGTGGATCCAGAATACCGCTGGTCTCGGCTATGTGAGCATGAGTTCGGCAACGGTCTTTGAGGGGTGTATAAACCCGGACTTTAGGAAACGACCGAGTGTTCGAACTCGAGGCCTTTTCCAGGGCGGTAGACCCTTGAGTGGGGTAAAACTCGGACTTTAGGAATCGGCCGAGTGTTCGAACTCGAGGCCTTTTCCAGGGCGGTGGACCCTTGAGTGGGGTAAAACCCGGACTTTAGGAATCGGCCGAGTGTTCGAACTCGAGGCCTTTTCCAGGGCGGTGGACCCTTGAGTGGGGTAAAACCCGGACTTTAGGAATCGGCCGAGTGTTCGAACTCGAGGCCTTTTCCAGGGCGGTGGACCCTTGAGTGGGGTAAAACCCGGACTTTAGGAATCGGCCGAGTGTTCGAACTCGAGGCCTTTTCCAGGGCGGTGGACCCTTGAGTGGGGTAAAACCCGGACTTTAGGAATCGGCCGAGTGTTCGAACTCGAGGCCTTTTCCAGGGCGGTAGACCCAGAGCTGCCGGAGTCAGTCAAAGAGAGATGACAGATTGATGACAGGGCGAAAGCTGCTTTCATTGATTCTGAGATTCATAGAATTTCTTTAAGTGGGATGCATTCCACAGTCTCGGCAGTGGCTTGCCTTCTAAGTTTTCGAGCTTGTAGTCTGATTTCCCTGCCAGTGAGACCACCCTGAACGGGCCATGCCAGTTCGGAGCCAGCTTCCCTTCGTTTGGTTCTTTGTCAGCTGGCAGGGTCTTCTTCAGAACCAGCTCTCCCACGGAGAATCTTCTTTCTCTCACATTTTGATTGTATGCCCTGGCTAAACGCTGCTGATAGTCGGTCAGTCGCAGGGCTGCTGCTTCTCGGTGTTCGTCTGCCAGCTCCAGCTCCATTGCCAGGTTCGTCTCATTTCGGCCTTGGTCGACCAGCTCTGTCCTCAGGGAGCTGGTCGTCCTTCAAGTAGGCGATGATTGAATCCATCCAGCTTGGGCCGAGGTCAGCACAGAGGACAAGCCGAGATGAATGGAGTTCTAAGCTTGACCTTGATATTGACCCAACCTCGACGGTCCTTTTCTTCCCTGCCTCGACGGCAGAGGCCAGGTTTGCGAGCGCATCTGCGTGCATGTTGGTATCTCGGGATATTTGCCTGACCTCGGCTTTCTGGAAATGAGACAGCAGTTTTTTCGCGATGGCTAAGTAGGCCGTCATCCTGTCGTCCCTGGCCTGGTAATCTCCAGCGAGTTGGCTAGTTACCAGTTGAGAATCGCTGAAGATCACCAGGTGCTGGGCTCCGAGGATCTGGGCGCTGTTCAATCCTGCTATTAGTGCTTCATACTCTGCCTCATTGTCTGTTGCTTTGAAGTCCAGGGTGAAAGCCTGCTCTATGACCAGACCCTCTGGCAATTGGAGGACTATGCCGGCGCCAGCTCTCTTGGAGGTGGACGATCCGTCGACAAAGATCTTCCATGCCTGGGCGGGAGACTGTTCGACCTCGGTCATTTCTGGCTCGTGCCCTGTGCCCCCAGTGCCGTGCCGAGCTGGGTCGGAGCCGGGTTGGGGGAGACGAATTCGACGATGAAGTCTGCCAGAACCTGGGCTTTGATCGCAGTTTGGGGACGGTACTGTATATCATACTGCCCCAGTTCAACTGCCCACTTTGATATCCGCCCTGAAAAGTTAGCCTTTTTTAATATTGAACGGAGCGGATGCTCCGTGATTACCACAATGGTGTGGGATTGGAAATAATGGGAGAGCTTGCGGGAGGCACTTACGAGAGCCAACGCGAGCTTCTCCAACAGAAGGTACCTGGTCTCGGCATCGAGCAGGGTCTTGCTCGTATAATAAATTGGTTTTGAACTCCCTCGTCCTCCCTGATGAGGACGGAGCTCACTGCATGATCCGAGACCGCAAGGTATAAATACAAAACCTCCCCCGGAGTTGGGGTGGAGAGTAAGGGTGGTGACATCAAATAGGTTTTGAGCGCGGCCAATGCCTGGTCACACTCAGGAGTCCACTGGAATTTTAAATTTTTCTTTAGAAGCTGAAAGAAAGGCCTGCACTTATCTGATGACCGGCTAATGAAGCGATTGAGTGCTGCAGCCATTCCCGTGAGCTTCTGGACTTCTTTCGTGGTAGAGGGGCTCTGAATGCACTGGATCGCGGTGATCTGGTCTGGATTGGCCTCTATCCCCCTCCGCGTTACCAAGCTGCCGAGGAACTTGCCAGAGGCTACGCCGAAGGCGCACTTGGATGCATTTAGCTTGAGCTTGTACGCGCGAAGGATGTCGAAGACTTGGCCGAGATCCGCCAGGTGGTCGCTGGAGTGCACTGATTTGACGACCATGTCATCGATGTACACCTCTACCGTTCGGCCGAGCTGAGCCTGGAACATCTTTGTCATAAGGCGCTGATAGGTCGTCCCCGCGTTCTTTAGCCCGAAGGGCATCACCTTGTAGCAGTAAGTGCCGCGGGGGGTTATGAATGACGTTTTCTCCTCATCAGGCTCGTGAAGTGGAATCTGGTGGTAGCCTCTGTAGGCATCGAGGAAGCTCATTCGGTCGTGGCCGGCGGTGGCGTCGATCAGTTGGTCAATCTTTGGAAGGGGGAAACTGTCTTTAGGGCAGGCCCTGTTCAAGTCCGTGAAGTCCACGCACACCCTCCATTTACCAGTTTTCTTCTTAACCACCACTGTGTTGGCCAGCCAGACCGGGTACTGGACTTCCCGGATGGCTCCTGCCTTCAGCAGGTTGTCGACCTCTTCGACGACCGCGTCTGTCTGTTGTAGTCCTGTCCTTCGGGCCCTCTGTACTACTGGCTTGTGGCTGGGGTCCACATTTAACTTGTGGCACATGACCTCGGGGTCGACCCCAGGCATTTCACTTGGGCTCCAAGCAAAGACGTCGACGTTCTGCATCAGGAACCTTGAGAGCTCGGCTCTCTCTTCGTCTGGCAGCTGGGTGCCGATCAGGAAGAATCTATCTAGGTCTGCCGAGTTCAGCCTGACCTCGGCCAGGTCCTCAATGCTTTTCTTCTCAGGATCTCGGCCGATTTCATCTAGACCTCTCTCGAATTCGGCGAGGTTGACGCGCTCCAGCTCTTTCACTGCTGGGGCCGCGGCCAGCATGCACTGCCTAGCCTGCTGCTGATCTCCCTCCACCGTGACAACTTCCATTTTGCCCTCCTTGTTCTCGAGGACGAACTTCAGCTTCTGATGGAGGGAAGAAGGGACTGCTTCCAGCTTGTGGAGCCACGTTCTGCCCAGAATGACGTTGTAGGGAGAAGGGGCGTCCACGACCAGGAAGTCGGCCAACACGGAGGCTCCGCCGACTCGGGTTTCCAAGGTGATCCTACCCTTGGGATAGACTGGCGTGGCGGACAACCCTAGCAGGGGTGCACGGACCTCCGTGAGGTCTGCTTCCGAGAGGTTCATCTTCTTGAAGCAATCGTAGTAGAGGACCTCGGAAGAGCTGCCGGAGTCGACGAGGATCCTCTTCACGGTGAAGTCTCTTAGCTTCATTGTGAGGAGCAGGGGGTCGTTGTGAGGGAGCTGGATTCCCTCTAGATCCTTATCTGAGAACGAGATTGCGGGTCGGTCGCGGCGGGCTCTCTTGGATGCCGGTGCGAGCTCGGCTTTCATCACCTCCTTCCCATGCGACGCTCGCCTGGCCTCGGTGCGAGCCCGCGAGCCTCCACGAGACGAGGGAGAGGGGATTGAGGACGCCAGATGGATCACGTTAATGATCTTTTCAGAATCCTCGCTGTCTGGATCCCTGGCCGCGCTCTGGTGAACTCGGCCCTCGCTGCCGCCGGCATCCTCTGCCTTGATGAACTCTGGAATGTGGCCTTCGCTGGCTAGCTTCTCCCGGTACCACTTCAGAGAATTGCAGTCCTCGGTCTTGTGCCCGTTACCTTTGTGGTAGGAGCAGTAGAGCTTGCTTCGGCTGCCGGTGGTGGGCTCATTCTTCAAGGGCGGAGGCCACTTGAAGAACGGCTTGGTCTTTATCTTGCTCAGGATACGGTATATCGGCTCCTTGAAGACGACGTTGACGCTCTGACCGGCGCTGGTGGGAGGTCTGGGCCTCCATGTGCCCCCAGATCGGGACGACGTAGGCTTCGCCGAACTGGCGGCCCAGGCCTGCTTGGGCTCCTGCTTCTGAAAGGACCTCCCGCCTCTCTGCCGAGGCTGGCTGCTCTTCTGCTCGGGCTCCGGTCTCTCGCTCTCTTCCCGGGCCTGGATTTCATCTTCCTCCCGGGCGACAAAGCGCTTTATCCGGGACATTAGCGCTGGCATGGATTCTGGGGGGTCTCCGGTCAAGTCCTTCCGAAGGTCGTGGACGGGGATCAGGGCATGTTGGAAGGCGTAGATTGTTATCTCTTCCCTAGTTCCCTCGATCTGGCTGTAAACCGCCCAGAATCGTCGGGCGAACTTGGCGAGTCTCTCGCCCTGCTTCATCCTCAGGGCGAGAAGGTCCCCTTCTTTTTTGGGGACGGCGCTGTAAGCCTGGAACTTCTTTAGGAAGGAGCGTCGGAGCTCATTCCAGCTTGAAATCGACTTCTCCGGGAGGGCGCAGAACCACTTCAGAAGGAGGTCACCCAAACTGGAGGAGAAGATCTTGCAGTTGAGGTGGCCCTTGTTTCCCCAGATGGACATCTTCTGGGAAAAGTGACGGAGGTGAGCGGATGGATCGGATAGTCCGTCGTAGGGGACGAACCGCGGGACGGAGAACCTTTTGGGCAAGGGGGTGCGCTCGATGTCCCTCGTGAAGGGCGAGGCCCCTAGATCGGTGTGGCCACAGATCTGTTTCTGGTCCCGCACGTCCAGGTTGCACTGAAGAGCCAACCTGGCGCGTTTATCAAATCGCTCTTGCTCGTCGTCCTTCTCCGGAGTCTGCGCTCTTGACTTTCGCTTGGAGTGGTTCGGGCTGTGATGGCTATGGGTTCGGCCATCGTGGCTATGATGACTTCGGCTGTTGCTTGAGCCTTCATCATGGATCTGGCTTCGCTTATGGTCCAGATCGTTTCTGAGATCCTCACGAGGAGGCTGGGCCGCCCTGCTCGGGGCGTCCCTCTTCTTTCCCTGAGGATCAGAGAATGCCTCAACAAGGCAGTTTGCGCTGCTCTCAGTTGCTGCTGGAGCTCGCGGATTAACCGCTCCTGCTTCTGGAGGAGAGCATTTTGAGCTGCAGCATCTCCTCCAGCGGCAGGAGGTTGAACGCGACGCGTCTCTTCTATGGCAACGGCTTTATCTTTGCGAGGACGCTCATGCCGACGCTCGTCGCGTCGGGGTGGCGTAACTTCGTCTGCTGAGAACAAGGCCTCGAGTCCTTCTTGGAGGGGGACCTCGACGTAGAGCTGCGAGCCTAAGCGGCCCTCGCCCGCAGATGCGCCATGCACCGTTCGGGACCGCCCCTGAGGAGGGACGTCCGTCGACGGTGCTGGCAGCTCGAGCGCTGCTCTCGAAGATTCTCCGCCCTTCCTAGCTTTCGGAGGCATGATTTCTGGGAGATTGAGGTTGAGAAGGTTGGGAAGGTTGGGTAGGTTGGGAAGGTTGGGTAGGTTGGGATATTACCTTTCCACAGACGGCGCCAATTGTAGGTGCAGAAAATAACGACCCACAATAACTGGGGAGCCTTAGAGGACTTATCCAAAGTGGTGAAGATTAGGTACCGTCCGAAAGCCTGAAAGAGAAGAGCAAACGGTCAGAGGACCCTGGCCTGGGCGGCGCAAGGCTCTCCGATGCCAAAGTCAGTGAAGGAACTAGAACAATGGAAGGAGAGGAAGAAGAGAGGCAGAGTAACGGCTCTTTGTATTGAATTGTGCGTACCTTGCTTGTGGTATGAGGCTCTATTTATAGAGGCTTGGGTCGTATCTTTGGAGGATATTTTGGTGTGGGTCCCATGATTCGACTGGGAAGTCATGATCAGCCCACAAAGTAATAAATGTGGTCCATTCCAGCCCACTTTGCATTTAATGCCAGTCGGATCAGCCCATATCGCATTAAATGCCCGTCTTGTTGGGCCAGATCGTGTTGGGCGCCTTTGGCGGTAGGGGTACCATCGGATCGGCCCTCGGGCCTCGCCCTGATGTGGCCTCAGTCGCTGGATGCCACCCTGTCAGGGATATGGCGAAGATTGTGAACGGCTGGATGTCGCATCTGTCTCACTAGCTTGCGCCCCTATTCCTCCACGTGCCTGATGACGTGGGGGATGAGGGGCGCGAGTGGAGGCTCTTTCCTGCTTCGGCTTTCGTCCCGGCTCCTTTGGCCGAGGTGGAGCTTTCTGCCGAGACGGGCACATGGGGTAGCCGAGCCCGGCGCTAGCGGCCCGGAGCTGCTTGACTTCGGCTGAGACCTCTGTCCTGGTAGCCGGGGTGAGTTTGGTGCCACGTGGATGGCACGCGGATGGCACGTGAGAATGCTTAGTCTCATCTGATGGCTGTGATTAGCGTAATCCTGGAGTTCTGAAAATCTCCCCACACAATCACCATCAGTTCTTGTATCAATCTGGCTACGTCAATACTTGTGTTAGAATAATAGTCATGATAGGACAGTCAGTCAACAAATTCGGCTGAAGAGAAAGATGTTGACAGGACTCATGAAAACCGGATGGACAAAAGTAAATAGTGAACAGTGCAAACAATGTACAAAACGCACTTGACAGAACGTGGACAGTAGCAGGTCTCGCTATAGCGAGACTCATGCTCGCTATAGCGAGCTGGGCGCAGGTTTACAAGTCCGAACAGAACTCTGTTTAAAGAGTTGCAAAGGGACTTCTTTCCTGATGAGATTATTTCTAGGAGTCTTAAGCACGAATTTGGGCCTATTTATTGGGTGATTCTCTCAACCCAAAGAGACACCACCACTCTCATTAATCTGAGTTAGAGAGATCATAAGAGAGAGTTTATTCTCTAGAGCCATTAAGAGATCGTTCTGAAGGCTGCTCTAGAAGGTTGCTGTTGCTTCTGCTTTTCGAAGGAGAAGATTGTTCATCTTGTGCTGGCAAGGTGCGAGGAGATCAAGTAAGGAGAACGGGGCACGTGGATTTCGTGTCAGTGGATTCTTTGCAAGAATAACTATAGTCCTGAGGTCGAGGTACAGACTGAGGTACAGGAGCTAGTGAGTATATCTTGTAACTGTTCGTGAACTCTTGATTTCTGGTTCGTGGTTTTACTCCCGGAAAGGGTTTCCACGGTAAAATTTGTGTCTGCCTTCTTGTGGTGTGTGATTGGTAGATAGCTAGTTCTATATTGTTTGATTGATTTATTTCCGCTGCATTGATTGGTTAAATTAGAACTAGTAGTATTTCATTCTAGTGGGTCCTAAAAAACCTTCAAGTGGTATCAAAGCAGGTTACACTATTTTATTGTGTTGATCCAAATATTGCTAGAATGGATATCTACCGCGAAGGCACTTCAACCAATAAGCCTCCTCTGTTGGATGGTAGCAATTATGCTTATTGGAAAGCCAGGATGATTGCCTTCTTGAGAGCCATAGATCTGAAAGTTTGGAAATCTGTTGTGAATGGCTATTCCTTACCCACTATTACTGCTGATGGGGTAACTGGTCCCAAACCTGAAGATCAGTGGAATAAGGAAGAAGAGTTGGCTGCTACTTGTAACTCTAGGGCTTTGAATGCTATTTATAATGGAGTTAATATGTCTGAGTTTCGTAGAATTTCTACATGTACTACTGCAAAAGAAGCTTGGGTAATTCTACAGACTGTACATGAAGGGACTGACACTGTCAAACAGTCGAAACTTCAGAAATTGTATACAGCCTTCGAAACCATAAAGATGGAAGATGATGAAATTTTTGATGATTTTAATTCGAAGCTGAATGCAATTGTGAATGATACCTTTACTTTAGGAGAACCAATTCCTGAAAACAGAATTGTTAAAAAGATTTTGAGGTCTCTCCCAGAAAGGTTTGATGGAAAGGTTGTGGCCATAGAGGAAAATAAAAATCTGAATACACTCAAAGTTGATGAGTTGGTTGGCAATCTACAAACTTTTGAAGCAAACCTTAGGTCTAATGGGACGACAAAATCTCAAGGTATTGCTTTGAAAGCGTTGAAAGAATCATTCAAGAAAGCGTCCAAGGAATCATATAAGAAAGCTGCAAGTGATTCAGATTCAGATTCAGATTCCGAGGAAATTGATCCCCAAGTTGTTGTACAGTTCATGAAGCAATTTAAGCTTCTTATGAAGGGACAGAAAACCAATGTGAAGATCCCTAAAAATTCTGAAAAGAAGAAATCTTTTAAAGGGATTCAATGTTATGAGTGTCAAGGCTATGGACACATTGCTAATGATTGTGGAAACAAAAAATCTAAAAAGAAGGCCTTGAATACTACTTGGGAAGATGACACTTCTGATGAGAGTGATGAAAATCCTGAGTCTGACAAGTCTGACACTGGCAAGGGGAAGTTTATTGCTTTTATGGCAACTTGTAGTTCTGTTGCTTCCCATGTTTCTTCTGAAGCTGAGACTGATCATGATAATGAGTCAGAGGAAGAACCAGATTGGAAAGGTGAATATGAAACACTTTTCAAGAAAACCATGAAGATGGTTAAAGTGAATGAAAAAGTTGCTATTAATTGGCAAATGTCTGAAGAGCAGAATTCCTCCTTGAAAGCTGAACTTGCAGATTCCCTTGCAAAAGTACAAAAATTGGAGGATGAAAATAACAAGTTGGCTGACAGATTGACTGCAGAATCACAAAAGTGTGACTTACTTGATTCTGATATGAAGACTTTGAAAGCAGAGAATTCTGATCTGAATGGAAGACTCAAGATGGTTCTATCTGAGTTAGACACTGCTAAAGCTTCATTGAATAGGATGAACACTGGATCGAGAAAATTAGATGACATCCTGTGCAGTCAAAAGGCAAACACTGATAAACATGGTATTGGCTACGCTGATGGAGCATCCACCTCAAACGCCAAAGGTAAAAATTGTTTTGTTAAAAATTCAGTTATTACTAATCCGGTTGTTAGTGTTGCAAAGAAAGCTCCAAAGAAACAGAATGTGTTACGTCCTGAACGAACCCCCACTTGTCATCATTGTGGAATTAAAGGACACATTCGACCCCATTGCAACAAGCTGCGAAGTTTACCGAATAAGAAGCAATGGAAAACGCAGAAGGCTGAGCTGAAAAAGAAGAATACCAAAGCTGTCTGGGTCAAGAAAGAAGACCTCTCTTCTGTATTGGTACACACTTTGCTGAAATATTTAAATTTACAAGTGTGTGTGCCTAAGCTTCATCACCCCTGATCTGCAAGATCAAGCCCCCACCCTAGTGCTGATACGAAGATCATATTGAGGGGGAGTCAATATTAAGGGGGAGCTACTGCATCCAGGTTGACAGAAGTTGCATGATAATATTTGTTTGTCAATTATGGACAAAAATAGGGGGAGAAGAATGGAGCTAGGGGGAGCTTTACAAGCCAAGGCAATTCAAGAGCTACATGTTCAAGCAAAGGAAATACATGATCTACAGTGCTGGATTTTTTTTTAAATTCAATGTATTTTGGGTTTTACTTTTGGGTAGATCAAATTGTATTTTTCTAGGGATTTTGTCCAAGAATTGCCAAAAGGGGGAGATTGTTAGAATAATAGTCATGATAGGACAGTCAGTCAACAAATTCGGCTGAAGAGAAAGATGTTGACAGGACTCATGAAAACCGGATGGACAAAAGTAAATAGTGAACAGTGCAAACAATGTACAAAACGCACTTGACAGAACGTGGACAGTAGCAGGTCTCGCTATAGCGAGACTCATGCTCGCTATAGCGAGCTGGGCGCAGGTTTACAAGTCCGAACAGAACTCTGTTTAAAGAGTTGCAAAGGGACTTCTTTCCTGATGAGATTATTTCTAGGAGTCTTAAGCACGAATTTGGGCCTATTTATTGGGTGATTCTCTCAACCCAAAGAGACCACCACCACTCTCATTAATCTGAGTTAGAGAGATCATAAGAGAGAGTTTATTCTCTAGAGCCATTAAGAGATCGTTCTGAAGGCTGCTCTAGAAGGTTGCTGTTGCTTCTGCTTTTCGAAGGAGAAGATTGTTCATCTTGTGCTGGCAAGGTGCGAGGAGATCAAGTAAGGAGAACGGGGCACGTGGATTTCGTGTCAGTGGATTCTTTGCAAGAATAACTATAGTCCTGAGGTCGAGGTACAGACTGAGGTACAGGAGCTAGTGAGTATATCTTGTAACTGTTCGTGAACTCTTGATTTCTGGTTCGTGGTTTTACTCCCGGAAAGGGTTTCCACGGTAAAATTTGTGTCTGCCTTCTTGTGGTGTGTGATTGGTAGATAGCTAGTTCTATATTGTTTGATTGGTTTATTTCCGCTGCATTGATTGGTTAAATTAGAACTAGTAGTATTCCATTCTAGTGGGTCCTAAAAAACCTTCAACTTGCCTTCTCATGTTCTCCATATGAAGAGCCCTTTTGAACAGTTATTTGGCAAGATACCTGATTCCTCATCCTTTTCGGCAGTCCGTGCTTTCCTTATCTCCGTGAGTATGCAAAGCCAAAATTTGATACATGCTCCTTAACGTGAGTCTTTTTATGGGCCACGGTCAATATCACAGAGGTTACAAGAGTCATGTTATCATCCTCCTATGAGTCATGTTTACAGTTCTAGACAAGTGGTGTTTGATGAACAAGATTTTCCATTTAAAAAGCCAAGTTCTTTGTTTTCTGTAACATCCTTTTAATGACTGGTTCCCAGGTAGTCAAGATTCTTAAGTAGTGGCTCATAGTGATTCAACACCACATTTTCGTTTTACTTAATCATCTACATTATACAACACTTCTCCTCCAGAGGACTCTCACTATCAAGCCCCAGCCACACCTGGCTCTCAAAGTACAAATGTCTCTGGGCCTGCTTTGCTCATACCTACATCGTGCCGGCATGTGTGCTAGTCTCCCACTGCAATAGACAACGCACTGAACTCTGTCGAACCTCTGTCCTCTGAGCACCAGCAGTCTTCCCAGCTACCAGCAGGACCAGGTCATGCCCAGCTTAGGCCAGACCGTGCCCAGCCCGCGGACCAGGCCTTACCCGCCCAGCCCAAGAGATGCTCCGCACAGCCCAGGCCATGTTGGGGATGTGCAACCAAAGTCCCACATCGGCTAGAATTGGGAAAGATCATGGGTATATAACTTGGACTAAGTACTCTATTGGTATGAGGCCTTTTGGGTAGAACCCAAGAACAAATCCATGAGGGCTTAGGCTCAAAGTGGATGTGGTGGTCAATCCTCATATTGCCGAACAAAAGGTGGTGGGCCCCAGTGATGCGCAGGGAAAGCGCAGTACTCACGATTGGTGGATCCGTGGTAAGGCTCTCGAGTTGCTCTCCTCGATGGAGCGGACGGAAACACAGAGTACAGAGCAGCAAAAACTAATCCTAATCTTAAGAACTAAAATGACTTATTTTATTGAGTAAAACAGAAAAGAGAAACTACTGCAGAGAACACTTGATACTTGCCACATAATTCTGTGACTGAATTATTTCCTTAAAGACTGTCTAACTTACCGACAGTTGTACACATTAGCATAAAGTAAGCAACTAAAATAATAACTGCAGAGACTGAATAATATGAGGAATTGGTAATGACTTTCAACACTTGCTTTCTTATCAGATTTGCTCCCTAAATGATTAGGATCAAACACATAACAAACTGAACCAAAAACACGAAAATGACGTACAGTAGGCTTTATTTCACACAACAAGAACCTGAACTTTTGGCGACGAATTTTTTCGTCGCCAAAAGTCACATTTTCGTCGGCAAAGTTATTTACCGACGAAAATTATTTCGTCGGCAAGTCGTCGGTAAAAAGTGGTCAGCAAAGCCTTTTACCGATGAAAATTCTTTTCGTTGGCAAAAAAAATATTTTTACCGACGATTTATTTGACTTTTACCGACGAAAAAAAACGTCGACAAAATCATTTTATTTTTTAAAGATTTTTCTTTTCAACTTTCGCCGGAGAAAAAAAACGTCAGCAAAAGTATTTTATTTTTTTGTAATTTTTCTTTTTTATTTTGCCGACGAAAAAAACGTCGGAAAAATCATTTTATTTTTCAAAATTTTTCATTTTTACTTTTGCCGACGAAAATAGTCGTCGGCAAAAGTCTTTTTATTTTTTAATTTAATTTTTGCCGACGAAAATTTTCGTCGGCAATTAATTTTTAAAATTTTTCTTTTTTATTTTTGCCGACGAAAAGTTTCATCGGCAACTGTTTTTTAAATTTTTCTTTTTTTGTTTTTGTAAATTTTTCTGTTTTATTTTTGCCGACGAAATTTTTCGTCGGCGATTGTTTTTGTAAATTTTTCTTTTTTCTTTTTTAATTTAATTTTTGCCGACGAAAATTTTCGTTGGCAAATGTCTTTTTAAAAAAAATTTATATTTATTTCTTCAGTATTATTTTCCTCTAAACATGTTTATACACCTGTTCATATACCTATATTCAACATAAAAAATGCAATGAAACAAAATTTACTATATAAACAAACAACCATCTTCATTTTTCATTAAATCATCATTTACATTAAACAAATATTACAATCAATAACCATACAGTCTCGTATAAATGTCCAATATACATATATATATATATATAAATAAACTGAAAAGAAGTCCAACACCCCAGAAGTCTGCAATCGACCCGTCCATCAATCTGCTTCTCTGCGTCCATCAACAGTTGGAGACATGATCTTTAAGGTTTGCCACTGAAGCCATGTAACCATTACATCCAGCAACTAGAAGATGATATGAAACATAGCCAAGTACCTGCATGTGATCTATGCTAGATTTAGCTATTTGTTTTCATTATCAAAAGAGAAATCATGGGATTACATCAAGTGAAAAAAAAAAAAACGTACATAAGCGTAATCACAGTCAAACTTTAATGGCAATGAACCTCGAGCCTGGTAACCGAGGAAATGACAAATAGAATTGAATTTATACCCTTTATATGTGCCACTTTCCTGAAAATAAATATCCCAACAAAAGTCAGGGTATTTTTTAAAACCATATTAACATTTCCATTGATCGGCAGCAGAAAGGAAATAAAAGTTAATTACCTAATATGACAATAAGATACAACTGTCATCAATCAAGAAAAAGATAAATACAAATACCAATCTCCTTGGCTCTGTTATTTTAGAACTCTCAATTATATCCTAGCTTTTATTGTGATACATCCTAGAACTCTCAATTTAATTAATTGGGAGGCCAAATAATGGGATCCAATGAAGACGCAGGTATTCTTTTTCTTACACTTTCATGGGTTCTTTCATGTTGTCCACAGTTTATATCAAAAGCCAGGGGCCAAATAATACAAAGGAAGACCACTATGGAAAAGATAGGATAAGACCCACAGAAATATGATGGTGTCTGCGTTTAACCACATCATTCTTGAATAGAGAGCAGGGTAACATATAGTAATTTGACTCTAGTTATACTAGTAGTACAAATGGCTTATTGTTTAAATGTGTGAAGCCCACTGCTACAGAGTGTCTCCAAAGTCACTATAATCCTGCCTAGGATCAGGAGAATATGGAATAATAAAAATCCTCCAAACATAGAGCTCTACTCATAGCACTAAACTAGATTGCCTGAAACCAACTTCATGAGACCTTATAAAAACCAAACAAAACCTCTCTGCACACCCATTTGTGCCACTAACCGTGCTTCCCTGAAAGCCAACCAGACCATTGGAGAATTATTTCTTGCCACTTGTGTTAGTGGAACCCATGAATACAACATTTGCTCCTAAAAAGAATGCATTGAGAGAGACTTTTTGGGAACATTGAAACACCCATCTAGAGGTTAAGCTTTATCGCACCATGGTTAGATATTTGGGACCACCAATGCACCATAACCTCAATCTTAGAGGAGTCAGGGACCATATTTTATTTATTTTCTCAAATTAGTTTTTCTGTTTTTTATTTTTTATTTTTGAAAAGTGTCTTGCTTGAGCATGATAGTATGTGGCACAGATTCTTTAGAATGAGCAACCCACCAGTGTTGAACACTTGTAGGACATGATACTCAGATTCTTCATCTATTCTGCATTACTAAATTAAACTCTGTTGTGCAGTTGATAAAATGCTGCTGCACTTTTTTTTTCTTCTTCTTTTAATATGTAACTAAAAGTACTAAAATGTTTGCTACTTGATTGTTAGTTCACTTTATACTTGCATATTGTTATTTTCTTGAAAGTGAACATTTATTTAACTGTATTCAATCATAGGATGGATTTGTGAAACCTATGTTTTTGAGATTCGCAAATCAAATTTATTGTACCAATTTCAGATTTTGCACATATAAGTCTGTGCAACTTACACATGATGTAATGCTTCCTATGCAGATCATACAAGAGTTTGTTGCCATTAGAGTGCAATCAATCGGCTGAAACGATTCAGCAGCATTATTAATATTTTTTTTATGTAGTTTTAATAGTTAAGACCATAGTGTAGCTGCAAAATCTCAGTTCTACTTGGCCAGAGGGCTGTGAGAGTTTGATATTCAAACTCATGTGAAACTAAATAAAATGAAAATCAGCGGCATTGTGGTTCTTTTTACAAGTAGAAACATTAAAAAAGATGCCTCTTTATTCAAGTAAACCAACAGTGAACTAGACTCTAAGCCTTTTCCATCGCAGTTGTTTTACCATTCCTAGAGAGAACTAGTCTTTTCCACTGTAAGAAATGTGTTTCTTTAGAAGTATCGATTACTGAATTTGAAATCATTCTGTGTGGGCTAAAGAAGATTCAAGCTAGGAATGAGAGTTTGTTTGCTGAATAAAATACTTGACATGTATATCAGTATATGCATACTAAGAAAAAGAATGCACCAGAATTTCATAATATATTTATATACACATGTATATGCATATTATGTTTTAGGGATACCCAGAAATCAGTTCATCTCAACTCACTCAACTCACTAAGTTCCTAAGTTGAAGATTGTAAAACATCTGAAGATATCTTTGCTTGAGTTGTTTCTGTTCCTTGTTCAGGTGCCTCCAGATGTTATAAATTGATCACATGTTCAGTACCCTGTTTGCATAGATCTTCCAAGTACAGCTGCAAAAAATCACCATAATGAAAATGTGAATTCACTTACTGCAAAACGATGCTGGAACACATACCTGCTCATAATTGAGTGCATCTTAACCAAGGATGAAAATAGCGGTAACGGCGGGCTTAGCGGCCCGCCGCCAAACCGCTACGAAGCGAGCGATACGTAGCGGCGTAGAGGTGCGATTTGAAAAAATTACCCAAAAAATCTTAAAAATTTTCAAAAAATTGTAAAATGAAAGAATATGTGGTTCTTTTGCAAAAGTAAGTAAGAAAAGGGGGCGTAACGGTACCCTCAATATATGCAATATATGAAGTCATGTATCGCTGTATAAATAGAAAATAATAGTAATGATTAGTTTTTTCACATGTATTCATGTTTCTTAGTCATACAAACTTAGAAAGTAATGAAAATCTTATAAAAAAAATAAAAAAAAATAAAAAACTAGAACATGAAATAAAGGCATAAGACTTAAGAGTTAGGTCATTATTACTCATTAATGATCATTGAACAATTAAATATCAATACTTCAACATTCAAGGTTCAAATTCAATCAAGTGAATGAACTATGAAGTTATGAAGTGATCAACAATCAACATTCAACACCAATTTAAAAATGACAGAATAGAGAGTTAGTGAAGGAAATAGGAATACCTTAGTCACCAGCACAATGAGGGTTCTTTATAAAATAATTTAATTAAGACCAATTTGAAATCTAGTAGTAATAGATAACTATATCTTTACTACTATACAATTTCAAACATAATTAAACAGGTTTAATATCTTACCTAGCAAGTTATGATAATAATAGACATTCAAGCACAAAAATGGAAAGACAACCAGCAAAAGAGTCTTAGCCATCATGGTCAAGTATGATCCTTTTGTCTTCTTGATTGCCTCTTCTCTAAAACATGAGCTTCGCAGAGGAGGTCCGGGGGTATCCCCCGAAAAAAAAAAAAGGATACGTAACGGGCGTGGCGGCCGCTTTTTTCATCCATGATTTAACTCTCACATATAACACAAAAAATACATAACCTAGGAAAGAATGTCACATATACATGCGTATATAAAGTCACTTCCTGACTAGTATCAAATCTTGTCTTACCATGGAAAACATAACTTCTCATGGCCTGACTAGTATCTCGTCTTGGCAGGGCCTATTTCCATGGAAGACACTTCCTCGTCTTGTTTGTTAACCTCTTGCAAATGTATGAGCTGAGAGTAGGCGTCTTCAGGATCCTTGATCAAGTCTGAGTGACAACCTAAAGAATGGGATAAATATTAGCTTGTATAACATTTAAGTTTGTATCTAAAGAAATGTGGGATGACATGGAAAGACTTATGAAATACTTAAATCATTTCCTTGTTTTGATTCTATCAAATAACAACTACACTTCATACATTTCTTTTGTCATACATTTTTCTTGTTTAGTAAATGATATTCTTATATTCATATTCAAGTTCCATTGAACAACAGAAGGCAAATTCTTGACAAATCACAAGAAACAAATAAAATAGATTCAAGTAATAAGTACCACCTTTTTAACAGGGCAAGCAAAGTACGTCTTACCAGCATCTTTCCCATCCTTTTCAGTTAGAACAATGCACTTTCCAGCCCCACAAGAGCAGGTTGGGTTTGAAGACTCAACAACATTAGGAACCCCATTAAAAGTAAATGTGTCACAATGCAAAACAAGTTTCAGCTAGCCTCCTTTCCAAAGTCTCTCCATGCAGTTAATTTAGTTGTTTAGTAGTATAAAACAAGAGAGTGATGTGCATGGCCTCCCTTCATGACATATGTTTGGTTCAAGGCAACCAGCATCTCTCACTACAAGAAATTTGGGGTTTAAGGACGACACAAATTTGTCCCAAAATGTACACATTTCGTCACCGAAACTAATTAAGACGAAAATCTTTTGTCACCCGTTTTGTTGCCAAAGCCTTGTCTCTAAAAGGTATTGGAGACGAAAAAAAATTCGTCATTGAAAAAGATAAATTTGTGACCTCATACAAGCTAAAAAAATCTTTATTTGCAATTGAAGGGTTATCCTCATACAAGCTAGCTACTCTTTCCTGCAAAAGTAATTTTTTTTTTAAAAAGAGAGATACATTAACTCACATGTGAATTAGAATTGGGGTTTGCACAGTACAACAATTTCCAGTCCTCAATGAGATTAGTATTTGAAATAGTAATTAAAGAACAGAAAAATAAATGATCTGCCAAATAAGATGCAACATTCATCTAACAAGCTTAGGGAATCTAATTTCAAAGCTAACAATGTTCAGTAAACCCAACCTATTAAAAATCAAATGATCTGATTGCATGGCTAATATTGTTTAGATCCAAGTATCATTAGTAAGTAGTAAGTGATAAGGAAGACCACGAGTTGGTGGACCACAAAGGTCATCACACAGCATGTCATCACACGTCAAACATACAAGAGCAGTTTGAGAAGGTTGACCAAAAAGATAAAGCAACACAACATTCCATCACACCAGACTCAAGTAATAGAAAAGACAATCCTCAAAGATATGAAATGGGTATGCTATGCACATCATGATCGATTGGACAACACAAGTGAAAGATTGATTGGGTGTAAAAATTAGAGCTGGCCTGGGCTAATTAGATCAGATCTCATACTATTCTGTTTCTAAACATGTATTCACAGAATCTGTCAATCATTTCTATTTAATAAAGGATGAAGGAAAGGCAATGCACGTTTGAAGCTTGAAAGCCTACCTTCATTTGATTATCCATTTTCTTATTTTCTTCTCAGTAAGGTCTAATTGTCTGCCCACCAGTCTAATTGCACTCAAATTCAAAACTGCAGAATGGATTCACTAGAGGAACAATGTCACATTGGAATGAAAACTGTACAGTTTCAAGGTGGAAATCAAGACAAAAATGTAACTCATGTCGCAGACCTTAGCCATAGTCTGAGTCCTGTTTGAGACATGGATGCATTTTTGGCTATGCAGAAGGCTCTGTTTGGATGTTGTGAACTTAGAACTTGGTTGCCCTGCACAAAGTTTTACCTGTGAATCTATTCTAATTTCATGTAATTGCTTATGTCAAAGAACAGAACAACTGTTACTTACAGGTGTTATCCACAAACACAAAACCTCATTCATAGACCCCAAGTTTATTTTTAAAATGATCAAATTGATGTTCCCAGTATTTTGCAATGGGCCCTTTATTCTCATTTGTCTAGTGTATTCAAGCTGTCTTGATAACACGCACACATTAAAATTTCATCATAAATAGAACCCATCCATCTATCATTGAATTAAAAAATGTAATAAAAAAAAGACTACAACCACAGTGAACAAAGAAAATTAATAACTCATAATAAGGTTTTTGCAATTCATAAGAAAAATCTACTTCTCACCCGGTATTCGCATCTAGCAGAACCATTCCTTGGAGTATGAGTAGCAAGCCACGTTTGTGTCCGAGTGACCTCAACTGTGAATGTATTCATCATATTTCCTGCTTAGATTTAACCTCATGTAAATGCAAATATACATGAATAGGCAGACAGACAAATACATATTAGAAGGTTTCACCACTTACATCAGCACTTGCATTACACACATTGCTCGTGGGGTCTGTTAACTGGCCAGGCCAAAGTATTTTGGGGCTCAGATTTTGAACTGGTCAGACAGGACTACTCAAAGTTTTGATGCCTTTCCTTTTCAAATTTTATTTTCAGTTTTTTCTTGACCCATGCTTGACAAATTTAGAGTCCTAAACATGCACGTGGTGAAGAATAGCTAACAACAATGTAGCAAGAATACTCCAATTTTGGACTTACAGTTAAGAGTTATGATTCTTCCATCAATTACAAGTTTCAGCTACTTAAATTCTAGCACAAATTTATTAGCTGAAAAAAAAAAAGTCATGCACAAAAACTATATTCATTAAACCTACCCAACACACCAAAAAAAGAAAAAGAAAAAATTCGAAAGGAAAGAGAGCCATGTACATGACATGCATACATATGATCATTTGCATAATCGTTTTTTTTTTTTTGCTAAAGGTTAATTTGTATTGAAAGAAGAGAAAAGGGCAAGACGCCCCCAAAATTACAAAAGACTGCACAAGACAGAAGCAGCCCATAAACTCAACCAACTCAAAGAATTACAATGGAACCATCAAAACAGGAACAGGAGGAGCTGCAACTCGCCAAAACAGTAGGGGCAGAACTGCACCCTGGAGAGAAAGGCTTGAAACAAGCAAGCTACTGAGCTCACAGAAAAAGATCTTGCAGCAGAATAACAGGCAGCAACAGAAGCTCAATCATCTAAGAAGGATGTCGACCAGATTGGGGGAACATGCTCCGAGCATTTTTTCGGTTAGAGAACCAGCATCCAACTAAACTGAAGTGCAGAGGAGCTAGACACCGAACTCTGACTCAACCATCCTTGCTGATTTTCCTGAAGTAGCAGAAAGAGCTCGAAAGCCAGGAGCTCTTGCTATACCCGAGCCGAACTGAGGAGCCAAAGAATAAAGCAGAAAGGGGCACCTCCAGCAGTAGACTTAAGCATTAAAAGACCTCTGAGCGAGAAGAAGCTAACCTCTAGCAAATAGACAGATCCATATAGCAGGCATAGGAAACCCAGAGGAGGAAGAGAGAGGCTAGGAGAAATACAATAGTCAAAAGTTGTTGTTAGACAAAAAATGTATAAACAGCTGAAGAGACCTGCCAGAAAAGGGTCTGTTGATTGAACTGAGAGAGGAGGAGAGAAGCTCTTTCAGTAGGATCTTGACCTTCGTCTGAGAAGCTCTTAAATTTCTGTGAATTTGGTCATTCCTGCATTTCCAAATAACATAAGTAGTAGAGAAGAAGATGGCGGAGACTCCGAGCCTAGCTATCTTGTCACAGCTAGCTGAAAGTCTCTGCCAAATAGCTGAAGGAGAACAAGGGACTGCACTGTTGACTCCTGCAGCTTGAAGAATCCATCTCCATTGGCCAGAGGCAAAGGGGCAGAGGAAGAAGAGATGCAGCACTGTTTCAACATTCTGGTTGCAGAGACAACACCTGGAGGCTAGACTGATTCCAGTGGCTTGAGCCCGGTCGTTTGTAGGTGTCTTGCAATGCATCAGGCGCCAGGCGAAGAAGGATACTCTCGGTTTAATGAGGTGGTTCCAAACCAGGGGAGCCCAAATTTTGCGGGGCTGAGAGTGCCTAATTAACTGCCAAGCCTCTTTGAGAGAGAGATCTTTCCCTGGGTGGCTTTTCCAATAGATGGAATCATCTTTTGCAGGGTCTATAGAGATAGACTGGACGGCACTCCTTAAAGCATCTTCCACCTCTGTTTGAAGTCCTGAAGGCAAGGTCCAGGCTAAGCCATCCCAGAGGGAGCTGACTGTCTGGTGATGGGGAAAGGAGAAGGAGGGAAACTGATCTGCCAGGCTTGACTCTGAAGACCAAGTGTCAAACCAAGCGTCTGCCAATTTGCCATTCCCAATAATCCAATTACTGCCTTCTTGAATGATGTGAGCTGCCTTCCTGATTTTCCGCCAGACGCAGGAGCCAGTTTTGGTTGTGGAAGAGCTCCATAAGGTTGCCCTGGGGAAGTACCTCCCTTTCATCCAATCAGCCCAAAGAGAAACTGACGTAGCAGCTGTCCATGCTAGCTTGACAAAGGAGGCTCCGTTGTGATCTTGTAATCTCCTGATACCAAGACCACCCTCATGGGTTGGAAGACACACCAAGTCCCAGCGAATCTGACTCCTCTTGGAACTAGAAGCAGCTCCCGACCATAGGAAATTTCTCATTATACTTTCTAAGTGGTTTGTGACTGACTTTGGGAGTGGGAAGACCATTGCAATGTGAGTGGGTAAACTGCCCAGCACATGCCTGATGAGGATAGTTCGACCAGCAAAGGAGAGTAGCCTGGACTTCCACCCGACTAGCTTGGAGAGGAACCTATCCACCATAGAGTGTAGGTGATGTCTTTTCGGCGTTCCAATTATCAGGGGAGCTCCGAGGTAAGAAGAAGATAGAGGATGATCCTGAAGGTTGGTGATGGAAAGGATCTGTCTTTTAGTCAACGGGCTACACTTGCCTAAGAAAAGTTTACTTTTAGCCACATTGATGTGTTGCCCCGAGCTGAATTGATACTTTTCTAGGAGTTGTTTGAGAGCCATCAGACCTTTCTTATTACCTTTCAAGAAGAGCAGTATGTCATCAGCGTAGAAGAGATGGCAGGGGGTCTTAGGCACTGATGAAAGAGGAAGAATCAACCTGGAGGAGACCAGTTTCTGAATGTTAAGGCTGAGAATTTCCTCTGCTAATATAAAGAGGTAAGGGGATAGGGGGTCCCCTTGTCTGAGACCACAATTGGAGTCAAAAAAACCATAAGGCACTCTATTTATTAGGACAGAGCCTTTTCCAGAACAGACACAGGCTTTTACAAGGTTAATCCAGCTATTTGAGAACCCAAAGAAGGCTAGAGCTTTAAAGAGGAAGGCCCAACTTAACTTGTCAAAAGCTTTAGATATATCTAGCTGCATGCAAAGAGACCCCCCCCTAGTCTTCAAGCGGAGGAATTGGAAGAGCTCATGAGCTAAGGCAATGTGTTGATGGATTGATCTCCCTTTAACAAAAGCTGCTTGGTTTGGAGAGATTAGAGAGGGGAGGATGAGGGACAGTCTGGAAGCTAAGATTTTGGAGATGATTTTGTAGGAGAAGTTGAGAAGACTAATTGGCCTATAATCAGTGAAGGAGACTGGCGAGGTTGATTTAGGAATCAAAGCCAGAAAGTAAGCATTGGAAGCTTTGTACAGATTACCAGAGGAGAAAAAGTGTTTTACTGCTCTAATAATTGTCCCTCCAGTAATCAGCCAGGTGGCAGTGAAGAAGGAACCAGGGAAGCCATCTGGCCCTGGGGAGCTATCCGCCTTCAGATCAAAAACAGCCCTCTTAATTTCTTCTTCATCCGGAATTCTTGTCAGGTGGAGGTTCATAACAGAGGAGACTTTGTTACTCTCTAATTCAAAAAGGCTCTCACCAGGTTCAGGATGAACTGACTGTGCTAGGCCTGAGAAGTGACTGACTGCTTGCTGTTGGATTTGGGATGGGTCCTCAATCCAATTTCCATTTGATTGGATTTTGTCAATTCTGTTAACAGCCCCTCGAGATTTTGCATAGGCATGAAAAAAAGCTGTGTTTCTATCTCCCTCTTTCAGCCATCTCACTTTTGATTTTTGGCGCCAGTGGAGGTCTGCTATTTGGAGCCAATTGTGAAGAGAGGCCTTGGCTTCCGAAAGAGCCTGGTGGAGAGAGTCAGTTGGACCAGCATCCAGCCTTGCTTGGATTTCCAGCACGTTCCTTTCCGCTTCTTGAGTCTTGAGTCTGATGTCTCCGAAGACAGTCTTGTTCCACACTTTGAAGACCTGCTTCATTTCTTTCAGATTTTGGGCTAGCACATATTGGGGATGGCCCTCAATGTCTGGCTTCCAGTTGTCCGCAACAAGACTATTGAATTCCGGGTGGAGCGTCCACATAGCTTCAAATTTGAAAGGGGCATTTGAAGGAGAGGGACTCTGACAGTGAGAGAGAAGCAGGGGGCAATGGTCAGAAGAGACCTTTGGCAGGTGGGAGAGCAGAGGATCAGACGAGATGGCAGTCCATTGGTGGTTGCATAGGGCTCTGTCTAGTCTTGCTGCAACATAGCTGGTGCCTCTGCGGTTGTTAGACCAGGTGTATTTGTTTCCAGAATAACCCATGTCTTGCAGACCAGAGGCTAGCAGCATCTGTTGGAAGTCTGTGTTTAAGCGAGAAGGTCTGAGACTGAGTTTTTCAGAGGCAGAGATAATGGAATTGAAGTCTCCCAGCACGCACCAGGGGATATTTGAAGAAGCTTGAGAAGTTAGGTAATCCCAAAGCTCTCTTCTGCAGATATAGTTTGTGGAGGCATATATTCCAGTGATGAGGCTTTGGGTAGCATTTGCAGGGTTAGTGAAAGACAGGGTTAAGAATTGGCTGGAGGAGTCCAATAGAGAAAATTGGAAAGCAGAAGTTGTTTTGAAGAAACACCAAATGGAAGCAGCTGATTGGTAGAGGTTAGAGAAGAAGCCATCAAAGCCGAAGATTGACCTCAAGGAGGGAGGGGGAGAAAGGGTCTTTGGTTCCGAGAGAAAAATAATATCAGGTGAGTGGGAAGAAATGAGATGATGGAGAGCCCTTAGGGAAGGGGAATTTGCAATACCCCTACAGTTCCAGTAGAGGACTTTGATCATTTGGAAGTTGAGGGGAGAGAGGGAGGTCCATTGGAGCTTCTGGTCAAAGGGCGGGAGGAGGAGGCCTTTTTATTTTTGATTTTGGTTTTCTTTCTGTTAGAGGGAGTGGAGAGGTTTGCCTCAGGAGGGGGGGAGTTTGGGGGATTAGAGGAAGGCAAGGTGTGAGAGGGGGAGGGGGGGAAGGGGAGGGAAGTGGACTGCATCTGTTGGTTCTATGAATGAGCAATTTCAAGAATGTCAAAGGGGTTTGTGGTATCAAGGGCAGGAGCAGGAATTTTATCTAGTACTTCCAAGAAAATCTCCTTGGGTAGCTGATCAAGTCTGGAGTTTGACTGAAGATGATGATCGGAAGAGGTGGAGGGACTAGGGGATCCAGGGGGAGGGAGAGGGGGGGGGGGGAGAGAAACAGGGTCCTTTTGTTGGTCCAAGGAGCTTCCTGGAAAAGAATGATCGAGAGGGGCCACTTGGTTTGAGGCTGGAACTGACTCAGACTCAATGGGGGTTGCAGAGGTTGGAGTAGGATGGTCTTGGGAACCTGGCTCCAGAGTGGGAGATTTACCCAGGATTCCTTGGCTGTTTTGGCTCTGTTTAATTGAGAATCTGGGGACAGTTTTGCAGAAGGTTTCTGAGTGTCCATGGAGAAGGCAGAGGGAGCATGGCAAATTTTCATATGAGACAGAGAGAAGGACTTCCTCTTCTCCAGCTAAATCCGCCTTGATTTCTGTTGGTTTCGGTCTGGAGAGATCAATGTTAACCAGGATTCTAGCAAAAGTGAGGATTTTTTGGGAGGCTGTGATGTCATCCAGTTTCAAGGGAGTGCCTATGGAGCTAGCTAGGGAGAGAAGGATATTTGAACTCCAACAGTGGTAAGGGATGCCATATATACGGATCCAGACTGGGTGGAGGTTTGGCCATTCTACAGAGCCTTGACCAGGGGACCAGGGGAGGAGAAGTAGTTTTCTATTCTGCAGGCTGTGGGGTGATTGAGACAGAACCAGGTCCCGGTCTTCCTTAGAGCTAAATCTGAAGATAAAATGGCCTTTGTCTGTAAGGGAGATCAAGCATGGTTTGGAGAGGTTCCATTGAGAGTTGGCTTGGGAGGTCAGCCATTCCACAGTCGGTCTTCTTCCAATGAACTTGCCTATAGCTGCATTTGAGAAGGAGTTTTTGCTTGGCTCAATCATGGAAGAAGGAATTTTCATGACTATCTGACCCTCGATTAGAGAGGAGGATGGGTAGTCTGATGGGGCTATCGGCTTTGAATCAGGAAAAAGGTCTGACCAGGAGCTAGGAGGGGGTTTTGATTGCTGGATCAGGATTTGGTTGGAGACAGAGTTCAGGAGAGGAACTAGTTGTTCTGTGGGGGAGCAGGGTGATATAGGAGGAGGGTCTGGTGGTTTCAGAGGAGGAAGAGGTAGGGATTTACCAAAAGCTGTACTGAGGAGACCCGCCAAGTGGTTATGCAGAGTAGCTAGCTGAGCTTCGTCCCAAGCCTGAGAGGGTGGACGGTCTGGAATAGCTGATGAGAGCTGAGACAAGGTTTGGGACCTTAAGCCCGTAGAAGAGGAGCGAAGGGATTGTGCAGGATGGGTTTGCTGGGGCAATTTTGGTAGGGGGAACTCTGGCGAGGGGACTGCCGTGGTGGTTGTTGGTCGAACCAGAGTTACGATAGGCTGGGAGCTGGGTAGAGGGGGAGAATCTGAAGAAAGAAAAGGGAATGAGACTTCAGCTTGATAGGGTTCAGCTGCAGAGGTGTTGGATAGGATTTGGGGAGGAAGGGAGCGAAGGTTAATGGAAGGGTTAGGGCTTGCAGACATGGCGGGAGAGCTCTCTTGATTTTATTTCTTTCTCTCTCCTTGCGCGAATGTAAAGCATTGAGAATATGAATCCTAGAAGTTATCTCATTTGCATAATCGTTGAAAGCCAAAGCCTTACCCAAATTAGTGCAGCCATTTGTACTTTGTATAGAACATAGACTGTTAGTAGCATTATATTCATGTTAATATATTAAACTGTTGATGTAGAATTACTGTTAGTTGTATTGGTGGCTTTCCTTTGTCTATACTTGCATGAACTACTATTTATCTATTGTAATATTAAAATCTCAGAATAAAAGGGCAGGTTAAGCTGCATGGAGAATATATCTATGCACTAGGGCACTCATCCTATTGGTCTCGAATTAATTAATGCATGTACAAAACACAAGACACGCATGCCTAAGTCAATAGACATGATGGGGATAAAATGCCTCATGACCAATCTTGTCAGATACCTGAGAATCTCTTTCTCAACCTATAAATAGAATGGGCACATCCAAATTTAAACATTGTGAAAAAAGTTTTACCGCCATCACTTTCCCTCTTTTCCTCACATCCGAATGACACCAAATAAATAATATGCAAAGAAGTAATCACCCAAACTAGAAAAAAAAAAAAACAAACTGAAACTGCCACTTCCAAAGATCAGCCCTACCATTACAGAGATGTTTGAAACTCATGAAAGAGAGTGAATGGAATTACAAACATCTCCCCATTCCTCAATCCAATTCACAAACCCCCAAAAAACCTCACCATGTCATTCCCCCATTTAAAAGCATTGTAGAAGCCATCCACTGCAATGGGCCCCATAAAGCAAGAACTCCTTTTCACTTCACAATGAAGGCCCGGCCTCCTTATTAGAGCTCTATCACAAATTCTTGAAATGAGTCACACACCCATGTTGAACACATTTGGACATGACATGTTGGATTCTTCCCAATTCTTCTAGTCATAAACAATAATTATACATATTGGTGTTAGTTTTGCAAATCAGTTTTACTTATAAAAAAGTATTTATTTAAACTTTTAAAATATTATATTGAATCCAAGAATCTTATATGTTTTGAGGATTTTTAAATCGGAGAACTTATACTGGCAGCGAATTCTGACACATGTACACATATTCATGTGGGTTAGAGTTGCAAATTTGCAATCTCTAGTGGATCATAATAAAGCCAGTATGGTCCCTAACATTGACCTCACTCCTGTCAAGATCAAGCAGCCCAAAATTTTCCTTCAAAACTAAGCTTAGGGGAACATCCAAACTGTAACCACCTTTATCCTTTCACCCATGTCTTATATCAGATTCTCATGTGAAATGAAGTCTAAGTATCTTTTATCTTGCTCATTATAAAAAAAAAGGACCTACGGCTAGGATTGGATGGATAACAGTCTACTTTGTTCCCCTCCTTTCGAATATTGAATCTATTATGGAGAAATTGTAATATATACAGAGGGCAGTTTGGTTTTTCTTGGCATGATGAACAAGGGTTGGGAAAAGGAACACAGGGAGATGCGGAGAAGGGTATGAAACCAAAAATATAGATGCTTGTGTTGCATACAGTTAGTAGGTTCTTTGTATAATTAATATAAAAGGAATTATTTTTTTTTAAATCCATTAGAGTTTTACAATCCTCAATAAGTACCCAAGAAGTCTCTCCCACTTTCCAATAGATTAATTACATGTTTTTTTTAAACAAACTTTTCCACATTGACAAGCAGCAAATTTGGCTGCAAGGATAAGTTTTGAATAGGAATCAACTCTGAAGCATATGTGGCTTTACTTAAACAAAAACTTAAGACAACTTAAGATACATTCACCATAGCACAACAGAGAACATGTGCCTAGACCAAGTAGTTATTTAAAAACTAAAATCATAATGAATAAAAGGGTTCTCTAGAGCATCGCTCCAAGACCACAATACAGAATCAGATTAAATCCATACACAAGAAATTGTACTACAACAATAATAAGGTGAGATCAGGGTGCCATTTACAAGACATAATTATTATATAGTTTCCAAAGTAGATTTGATACAATCTTTCAGAATATTTTTTGCCCATAGATTTTCTATACATGGTAGTACGGTGATCCAACCTAACCCACAGTCAAGCTTACATTTGTTGTTCATAGCTGTGTGTTATCTCAACAAGTCTTCATTCAATCCTTGGGAAAGCACCTTTTTTCATAACATTGTAATCACTCCAAAAACCCTGCAAATTATTCCCATTTACAAACTAACATTCCACCAAAATAAACACGAGTAGGTTTTTTAATGTTTCTCCATAGAGAATCTACTAAAAATAAATCCCAGCAGAAATTGGGGTTTTTGAATCAAGAAAAAATAGGGTCTTTTAATCGATTGACACTTTCAGTGAAATTGAGAAGAGAATGGAAGAATTGATGTAAATGGAACTTTTAAGAGGACGAATTACCTTAAAAACTTCTAAAGAGAGGGAAGATTGTGATTGAGATCGTGTGAAATCTGCAAAAATAAGTATAATGCAGGGCCTGGGATTACTCATGGAACCAATTCCGTTCTTTCACCCCAAAACTAAATCCAAATCTCATAAACTTAAAAACCCAAATCCATAAATAAGTCCCCAAAAACTACAAAATGGAGCCCTGATTTCCATCTCTGTCCATATATTTGAGGACCCAAAAAAACATGAAAATGAAAAAAAAAAAAAGCACAGATTATACCTAGAGATTTTTGCAAAGAGCAGTTGCGGTCATTAATGGCATGGCGGAGCTGGCCCAGGCAGAGGAGGTTCTGGTAGGTCAGTCTTCAAGCAATCTCTCTGCTGTAACGAAACTGTTGCTGCTCAGATTGAGACATCCATTTCTTCAAGCTATCACTCTGCTCGTTGTAGGGATTCAAGCCTCTGTGTGGAGAACCCACTGACTGATTTGCAGAAAAGACAGAGCATTGGTATGTTCTCAAGTTGCAGAGGGTTCCGTCGCCAGATCTATGTGTTGATAGTCGCCAGAGTAAGAGTGAAAGAAAAAAAGAAAACGCGGGCTGGGCTCTATTGGCATGATTTCAGAGAAAGAAAAAAGAAAAAAAGAAAACGCGGGCTGGGCTCTATTGGCATGATTTCAGAGAAAGAAACTCGATGAAAACGCCACCAAGTTTTTCCAGGAAATCTGGATTCCTTCCCCACTGTGAAAAAGAAGATCGAAAGGACGATGATGCCACTTTGAAATTCCTTCGCGCGCTCTGCTGTTGTGGTCGTCGTGCGCCTGGGAGAGGTCTGGAGAAAGTGAGAGAGAGAGAAAGATCAGAGAGAGAGAGATCGAGTGAGTGAGAGAGAGCAGAGAGATCGAGCGCAGAGAGAGAGGGAGCAGAGAGAGTGAGAGGAGCAGGAGAAAGATAAAAGAGGGCTTCTGGCAGGAGAGAAAAAAAAGGTGGGAAATTTTGGGAAATTTTAATACCTTTATTTTTTATCGCAAAAAACAAAATTTTCAGCGATAAAAATTATTTTATTTTTATTATTTCAAAATAAGTAAAAAAGTCTACAAACCTTTAAACGTCGGCAAAAAAAATTTCAACGCTAATTTCGTTGATAAAAAAATATTTTCGGTAAAGGACTCTTATTTTTAATTTTCCTAAAAATAGAGTTAAACATTACCGACTTTTACAAAAAACGTCGCTAAACGTTCAGTTTACCGACGTCATATAATTCGTCGATAATGTCTCTGATAGTTTTACTAACGTAAAATAAAAATAAAAAAGGATTTTCCAACACTTAGGCTCGAAAACGGCCCGCTGAGGGTCCGGAACGAGTAACAGCCTCCGGAAATATTGGAAACCGGCGCGAGCACTTCGCTCGAGGCGAAATTAACTTGCAGGAATTGACGGCTCGTAAATCGGACTCTCGGTTAACGAATTAGACCTAAAAATATTGAATTCTTAACACTTGTTTCAGTTTAGCATCTCAACTTTTCTCCTCTTATTGGCTTAAAACTGATTGAATCCGGTTTTAACATGTTTGGTTGAGGCTTTTATTGTGTCCATTTCAAATGGCATGAAGACAAATAATGTTTGTTTCATGAAGTCATAAAGTCAAAAAAAGTGGCAGATTTCAATCAGACAAACTCATCTGAAACGGATAGATGCCTATCGCTACAGTGATATGGACGTCCTCATTGGACAGTCCAATTTTTCAATTTTTTTTTTAATTTATGGGACCCGAAATCATGATCCGGACCGTTAGATATTTGCAGAAGGTCAAAACGGTCACGTGTCAAAATCTCAGTCGTTGATCTATCTCGAATCTCGATATATTTGCAGAAAAACGTAAGCCCTTCGAAAACGAAAAACGGCCATCGGATAGCCCAGAAACTAGCACGAGTACCTTGTTCAAGGTTAGAACAAGCGCCCAAGTTAAGCGGGCTACAAGGGTTGCAATATCACACAGCGTATTAGCAATTCCATCTTTAAGGACCCCTTGTAATTCAAACACCACATTGTGGCAAAAACTTAAAATTATATCATCAATCTATAATTATTAGATTTCAACAATATTTTAATATAAAATCTCTCACTTTTACTATAAACCAAGTCTGGATTTACTACTTTTTTATATGACAAGTTTTTCTAAGCAACTTTTACCACTAATCAAGTAGAGCTCATATTGCTAGTCTCTTTACCACACTTCATGTAAATGGAAAGAGTGAAACTCTGCAGCGGGGCTCGCCTATTTAAAACTTAAGCCGCTCAAAACGAATGTCTTTGTGCAGTGTAAATTTATGTACCTATAGGTCCTAGACCCATGGTTAATTCATAAGATGAATGAATAAAACTAATTGTAAAGAGGTTAGCCAAAGGTGAGATTTGAAAAAGTTGCAGAACAGGTACCCTCATGGTTTTTATGATACAGATAAATATGAACAGTGAAGAAAGAAAGAAAAAAAAAAGAGGAGAACCGATTTAAGCTTTTAAAGAAAGGCAGTGTGAAAAGATAACCGTTAAACATCATTGTCCCTCTTATATTGCTGCTGGACCGAACTTAACTCTGGAAACACCATCAGATTAATCACATCTAATATAAAATATAAATAACAAATCAAGGGAGTAAAATTGTGTATTTTGCACATGATAAATCTGGTGATATGCCCAACTCCTATTGAATTGGAACTTGTCCCAAACATAATATGTTAGGGAAACAATGATTTGAAAGGTTTAGATTTTATAAGTGGGCCTATTGATGGATTTCTAGGTTGTGGTTTTCTCGACTTGGAGGATCCAGTTTATAGATCTTTCAGGTCTTTAGCACAAGACGAGGAATTAATTATGTGGGTCTAACAGGCAAATGAGTTGTGATGTTCTAGATGTCAGTCCCATGTCGTTCCACATTTCCCTAACTATTGTAATCTATTCGCCCATTACCCCAAACTAACTAACATGCCTTAATATGAATATAATAGAGGTGCTGATTGAGAATATCTTAATCTTGGGTAGTTGGGAGTAACGGTGCAACTTGATCCATTGGTCTTTGGGGGAGATGATCTTCTCGTTCATGTGGATTGATTATATTGCTGATTGAAATTAAAAAAGGATAGATAAAATAAAAAATTAAAAGGTTGTGATACTGATGGTGGTAGGAAGAGGGTAAAAAAAAAATAAGTCTTTTTCCGAAGTTTTTTTCGTCAGTAATATAAATAAAATAAAAATAAAAAAAATTCCGTCAATGTTTTTTTTTCGTCGGTACAATAAAAAGAAAAATAAATAAAAATTAAAAAAAAAGTTTTACCGACGTTTTATTTTCATCGGTAAAATAAAAAAGAAAAATAAGTAAAAATTGGAAAAAAGTTTTGCCGACATTTTTTTTCGTCGGTAAAATAAAAATGAAAAATAAATAAAAACTTGAAAAACGTTTACCGACGTTTTTATTTTCGTCGGTAAAAAAAAAAAATAAATATTGGAAAAAGATTTACCGACGTTTTTTTTTTCGTCGGTACATAAATAAAATAAAAATAAAAAATATTTTACCGACGTTTTTTTTCGTCGGTAAAATAAAAAGAAAAATAAATAAAAATTAAAAAAGTTTTGCCGATGTTTTTTTTCGTCGGTAAATAAATAAAACAAAAATGAAAACACATTTACCGACGTTTTTTTTCGTTGGTAAAAATCTCTATTTTTTTTAAAATGGAGGTAATTTAAGAATAACCTTTGCCGACGTTTTGGTAAAAAACGTCGGTAAAATATGAACATTTACCGACGTTTTATTAAAATTCATCGGTAAATATTAGACTTTTACCGACGATATTAAAAACGTCGGTAAAAGTGTAATTTTACCGATGAAATTATAAAACGTCAGTAAAAGTCTTACTTTTACCGACGAATTTATTAAAACGTCGCTAAAAAACGTGGGTAAAAGTGCTGCTTGTTGTAGTGTCAGACAATTTTTCATATGGCGAAATAAACCCAAGCTTTGCTTCTGGTAGGCGATTGATCACATGGGCAGCAGTCCTCATGCACTCAACCCAAAACTGTGTGGGTACATTTTTAGCATGCATCATGCTACGACAAACTTTAGCTAAATGTCTATTCTTTCTCTCCGCCACCCCATTTTGTTAAGGTGTGCTTGGACAAGTTAACTGTCTACGAATTCCACACCTCTTTAAATATGCGCTGAACTGATTTGAGTTGTATTCTCCCCCATTATCAGTTCTTAGACATTTAATTTGATGCCCAAGATCCTTTTCAACTTTCTCTTGAAATTCTACAAACCTTGCATGCACCTCAGATTTTTTTTTTAAAAATAAATCCATACAAAACGAGTATAATCATCAATAAACGTTAACATGTAACGCATACCTCCAATTGAAGGATCTTTAACGTGTCCGAAGACATCTGAGTGGACCAACTCAAGTGGCATCTTTGCTCGAAACTTTGATTCAGCATAAGGAAGTTGATGTGCTTTTCCATACTGACAACCAGCACAAATTGTACCGTCTCGCACCTTCAAATCAGGAAGTCCTTGCACTAAGGGCCCGTTTGGATACATGCAGAATAAAATATTTTCAAATTTAAATGATAAAAGAATTAAAAATTGTAGAATATAATAGTACAATATTATAATATTGCAATGATGTTGCTGTTTGGCATTTTTTTGAAGAATTCAATAGATTTTAAATAAGTCATTTGGCAATTGCTGAAGATTATAATATATACTAAAATAAAGTCACCGTAGATTTAAATCCAAACAATAATGATCAAACAACAAAGCCATCACCATCTTCTTGGGTCTAGCAATTTTATCTTTTTAAAATAGTCATAGGGAACTGGGTTTTATTGAGGGGGCAGAATAGTGACATCAAGAAGAGATCATTTCCCCAAATATGTTTGATTTTACATTTCCAAAAAGCCATGGAGAACAACTTTTGAGTGATATTGAGCATCCACTTCAAAGTGATTTCTCCTCATCAATATAGAAAATTTCTTAAACATTTGTCCTCAATCAGATCATTGTGGCATGTGGGGTTCCTTTGGTTGAGAAGAGATAGTTTAGTAAAGTGTGCTCAAACTTGTAGAGATGGACCGTGGATTGTAGAGAGGAAAAGGAGAAGCAGTTGAATCCAGATAGGGTATTGTCAAAATATAAAATAATTTGTTGTGGTACGCGATGGACCGCAAGGGCTTCAGAGGCACGACCATACTAATTATAAGCATTGATCATGGTGTTCCAAGAAACTATATTTTTTTTTAGGCATTGCATCAAACAACTCTCTAGCGACCTTTAAGCTGCCGCATCTAGCATACATATCCAAAATAGCAGTGGCAAGAATTACATTCGGTCTACAATTCTGATTTGGATTGGATGGGATCAGGTCAATCTCAATTCGGCAAAGATGACTGTGAGCCCATCTCCCAGTTTCCAAATCCCTCATCTGAACACAGGCAGCTAAAACATTCACCATGGTGACCTTATTCGGCTCGACACCCTCAAACTCCATCTGCTTAAATTCCCTCAACGCCTCACCGGCTTGGTCATTCCTGACAAGACCAGCAATCAAGGTAGTCCAAGCAACCACATTCCTGTGGGGCATTTTGTCAAACACCAGCTTCCCCGCTTCCAAATCGGCGCACGAGACATATATATAGATCAAACAGCTGAAGGCATACAAATCCGACTCAAACCCAGATTTCACTATGTGATAGTGAACGCATTTCCCATAGTCGCGGTCGCGATTCATGGCGCAAGCTCGAAGCACGAAGGGGAATGTGAAATGGTCAGGAGAATGCCCCAATTGCTGCATTTGCCTGTACATGGAGAGGAGTCGGACGAGAAGATCTGATACAGAGTATCAGACTCTGCAAGAAGGCTGAGTTATAAGTGTTGATCGAGGTGGGACCACGCCGGATAGGATCGATTGAAGGAAGACAGGCTCTGTGCTTGAGTTGCAGAACCCGGACTGGACGAAACTCATCGCTGCTAGAGTTCCTGCAGCAGACACTGGTTAGAGAAGACGATCGGAGCTAGTTTTAGCGCCACCCCTCACCGTTGCCAGTCGCTGAGAACATCGGAGCAGAGACTTTCGTCTCAGTCTCGCCCGAGGAAGAAGAATAGGATTCCGTCGTCGCTGCACGCCGGAGAAGCATCGCCGGAACTGGAAAGGAAACATCACTGTTGCCGCCCCATTGTCGTCGCCAACTGAGCAGGAACAACAAACTGATATACCTTTCTTCTATGAGGAAAAGAGGAGGCGAAGAGGGAAAGAGGAGATGGGAGAGGAAAGATAAAAGGAATAAGAAAGAGGAGGGTGATCCCAAGAGGCTACTCCCTCATCAATTGCTAACCCAACTCTTGAAATCTAGCAAAATATTCTTGCAAGATTATTTCCTACAGCATAGGGGTATTTCCTACAGCATAGGGGTGTAGGGAGAGATCTTTGGATATTTTAATAGAAAAAAAAAGATTCTTTTAATTTATTAAGTTACCCAAACAGCCCAAACTTGAAGGCTGAGATAACTTTCTTAAACATATAAAAATCTTGCACTTTTTTGTGTATCCAAACAGGCTCTAAATGTTTCTTCATCATTGCATTTAGCTTTAGGTAACCAACATGAGCAAGTCGAGCATGCCACAAATCAGCATTCTCATTTTTCTGAGTCTTATCTACATATGCAACCTCAGCAGACATCAAATAAATAGATTCAACTCTATTCCCTTCAATAATAGGAGTTCCAGTGACTTTCAGATTCTTGTAGACCTTTACATCATCAGGACCAAACAAGATATAATTACATGCAGCCGCTAATTGTGATACCAACAATAGATTTTTCTCCATCAAGGGAACATGATAGACATCTTGAAGAAGAATTGTATCCTTGCTGGTTTTTGGTGCACATGCAGCACTACCAATGTGAGTGATTGGTAATTTTGCATTATTTGCAGTCACCACCATACGGTTTCCTTTATATTCAGTTTTGCACAAAAGTTTACTCTCATCTCTTGTCATATGGTTTGAGCAACCTGAATCAACTATCCAATCTCTTGAATAGTCAATTCTATTTGAATGACATGTCTCCGCCAAATTTGCAGCAAGTTCCATGTCTATAACAGTTAAGGCTTGAGTTTCTAACTCACCATTAAAGACATCCAGCTGCTCTTCTACAGTAGAGAGATAAACACTCCACTCTTTTCACTTTCAGCCTTTTTGCGATCACTGTCTTCAGAAGTTGCTGTATTTCCTTCTACAGGCTTTTTCTTTCTTCTTGGTGCACGACAATCTCGGGCGAAATGACCCGGCTTGTCACAATTGTAGCAAGTCTTCTTTGGACCAAGATCTCGACAATCTCTAACAAAATGACCAGCCCTGCCACAATGATGGCAAGTCTTTTTAGAATCATGATCTTGCTCACGATTGCTTGACTTTTGTTTGCCTTGAGAGTCCTGACTAGACTTGTGTTGATGCTGCTTTCCTTGCTTATTGTTTTAAAATCTCCCCCGGCTTGAGAAGAATGCTTCCTCAGTCTCTTTGAGTGTCACACCAGCCATTTGTTTTGCTAGACTCTCTTGATTGGTCAAGAGACTTTCGAGTTCCAAGATGGTTGGTTGAGTTGGCCATCCTTGAATGGCAGTGATGAAGCCATTATATTCGGGTTTTAAACCACAAATTATTATCCGCCGCATTCTTGCATCAGTTATCTTTGACTCTCTGTCAAGCTGCGAAATTTCATGACAGATTAATTTCACCTTCATGAAATACTTGGATATAGACATGCTCCCTTGTGAAATTGTACCAAGTTCATTCTCGAGCATTTGTAAGCGTGCATCGTTGCTTCTTGAGAACAGTGTAGCAAACACATCCCATGCATCTTTTGGAGACTTGGCTTCTTGAATATGCTCAAGCAACTCCTTTTGTATGGTAGCTTTCAGAACGAACAAGGCTTTTCCCGCCTTTATCTTCCACTTCCTTGCTGCCTCTGGACTGTCAGTAGGTGGAGTGGTTTCTGTACCACTCACAATTTCACAATTTCCCATAAATCTTGACCCTGAAGGTAAGATTCAATACAAGACTTCCAGTAATCATAGTTTGTGGTGCTCAGCTTTTCTATTCCACTTACCGAATTAGCAAGATCCATTCTCTAAGCTTAAGATCAAGCTTTGAAGTAAGATTCACAAATTGCTAATTCCACGTCTAGTCCTCCTTGACTGCAGACGTCTTGAATCTCTACCAAACAACAACTATGCTTTCTTCAATCCTTGACTGAAGACGAACCAGCCCTTGGCTGGTGGCTCTGATACCAATTGAAAAGATAAACACAGAGTACAGAGCAGCAAAAACTAATTTGAAGAACTAAAATGACTTATTTTATTGACTGCATAACTTAGACATATATAGCTGATGCTCAGTAAAACAGAAAAGAGAAACTACTGCAGAGAATACTTGATACTTGCCACATAATTCTGTGACTGAATTATTTCCCTAAAGACTCTCTAACTTACTGACAGCTGTACACATTAGCATAAAGTAAGCAACTAAAATAATAACTGCAAAGACTGAATAATACTCAGCCCCTGTTTGGCATCTCTATTTTCAACCTCTACTTGTCTAAATGTCTAAAGTGGAAAGAGTTTAGAAAAATAAGAGCGTTTGGCACAGATTTATATCCTCTGCCTACTTTAGAGAAATAGAGGCTTTACCTCTTAAAATGAATTGGCCCAATTCTTGACATGTGAAAATAAGAGGATTTGGCTCTACAAAAAGAAGAGGCGGAGGTTACTTTTTGAGACAAAATTACCCTCGGACGGTGATCTATTGCCAACGAAAATCCTCTCCAACAAAATCCAAAAACCCTCGTTCGCTGGTACAGATCGATGAGAAGAAAAAGGAGAGGGAAGAAAACTCTATGAAGACCCTGAAATGATGAAGGACTACTAGAGGGGACGGTGAAGAACATCTTGGATCAGGAGACCCTGAAATGGGTTTTTGTGGGAGGGAAAGGAGGTGTTGGGAAGACGACTTGCAGTTCGATCCTTTCGATCCTCATCTCGAAAAGGAGGGTTTTTGTTTTCCTGCATAGGTCGTGGAAGCGGATTTTCTCTATTCTATGCAGCCCTTTTTTTCTGGTAGAAATTTGGTCTAGGCATGTTCCTGGGTTTGGGCGTTTTGTTGATTTTGTGATGGTTTTTACATTTTGATGAATTATGATGGTGTAGTAAAATTCAAAGAAGGAGAAATGATGTCCAGGCTAGAGAAGAAATGGTTTGGCTTCTACCAACCGAATCCTTCCTCAACCCAAACCCCACAACAAGTATATGTACGTGATTTCCGTGGTATCATTGTGATTACCATACCCATCGCACCTTTTGTCTTCGACGTCTCCAAATGCAGGGAAATCAATTTGAATGGTTCTGTTGTTCAAATGACTGAACTGTTGGAAATGGAGGTTCTCCTACTGGAACAATAGGGAGTGATCAGACGAGACCAACTAACAATAGTCCAAAGATGGCAAATACCCAAACTGATTTGGGCAATACAGGGATAGCCTCCCAAGAGAATGTCGATCCTAGTGATGAAGCTATGGCAAATTCACTTGCTCGCGCATTGGCTGAAGACGTTCCAAGACCCAAGTTTCCATTTGTATCCCCCCTTCTTTTCTTTCCTTTATTTTTTGTGCACTTTGCCTGAACCATCCATCTCAATGACATTCCCTGAATTTTGTATCCTTGTATTTGAGCCACTTCTAGATTTTATCTAATGTTCGTATTACATATCCTATCGTTTCTTGTTTCTCCTGTCATTATGTGCAACATACACATGGTTGCTTCTCTGTTCCTTAACCTTCAGCTTAATTCATACAGTAATGCACCTGTAATTAAAGTTAGGATTCTAGATTGCAATCACCTCTTCGTAGGTTAACGTTAATCTAATTTAATCTAGAAGAGAATAATAAATATAATGTGCATAAATTCATTTTTTACATAATGACGGAAGATACCCCTCTAAAAAGAGGCAAATAGAGGGTATACCAAACAGTCTATTTGAAGTAGATCCGTTCATTACCAAACATGTTTTTTTATTGTAGTCTCTTTGTTTTATAGCTCTTTTTTTAATGGCTCTATTTTGAATGATCCATCAAAAAAAGAGTAGAGGTGCCAAACAAGGCCTCAGTCATAACTCATAACCAACTATGTAACATTTGCAGGGAATTGGTAATGACTTTCAACAGGCCATGCCCAGCCCGGCTCAGGTTACTACCCAGTCTAGCCTAAGTGCAGTCTCGGCCGAGTCCAGCCCATGCTAGAACATGCCACACCCAGCTCAGACCGAGCCCATCTCAGACCGAGCCCAGCACGGGCGCCATCTGCTCAACTTCCCACCTGCCTAGTGGTGTAGCCACTATTTCAAGTTCTTTTAATGCTCTCAACATTGCCTCTCACTCAGTCACGTCTCTCCATCCCATGATTACGCGTTTTAAGATTGGCACTCTCAAACCTAATGTCAAATATCTACAGCTTGCCGAGACAATTCATGTTTGAAAGTTTTGCAGGCTACCAGAATGAATTACTAAGTCTAATTTAACCAATTAATGCAGAGGAAATAAATATTTAAATACCATAGAACTAGCTATCTATCAATCACACACCACAAGAAGGCAAATACAATATTTGGCGTGGAAACCCTATCCAGGGAGAAAAACCACGAACCGGAAATCAAGAACTAACGAACAGTTACAAGATATAATCACAGCTCCTTTCCCTGAGTCTGTACCTCGACCTAATGATTGTAGTTGTTCTTGCAAAAAATCCACTGACACGACTTTCACCATGCCTTGTTATCCTTACTTGATCTCCTCGCGCTTACCAATTAATATGAACTATCTTCTACAAGAAAGGTAGAAGCAGCAACAACCTTCTAGAGCAACCCTTCAGAATAATCTCTCAATGGCTCTAGAGAATATTTCTCTCTCTAAGATATCTCTGACGCAGAATAATAAGAGGTGACTTCTAGGGTTGAGAGCAATACCCTATATATAGCCTCAAACTCATGCCTAAGACTTAGTGCACAAGTAGGACTCAAACTGAGAAACATAATCTCAAAAGGAAACCAATTCGGAACTTGAAAATGAGACTTTCCTGTTTATGCATGCCTGTCCGATCTATCGGACAATGCATCCGATCGATTGGGCCACCCAAATAACTGGGCACGATTACAGTCCGATCAATCGGGCCTGGGGGAATTCGCCCGTTCTTCTTGTTTTCTTCTATTCTTCGCTTCAACTCTTCCGGCGACACAACAACAGTACATTCTAAAATAAATTAGAAAAAACAATTCAATGGACTCAGAGTTTTGTCCAACCCATGAATTAGCAAACATAAAAATACTAACAATCTCCCCCTTTTGCAATTCATGGACAAAACTCCCTAGAACAACAAATGATCTACCCAAGTGACAAACCCAAAATACATTGAATTTTCAACCAAAAAAAAAATCAGCATCTGTAGATCTTTGCTTGTTTTCTCCCCCTAGCTCCATTATTCTCCCCTTTTTGTCCATAATTGACAAACAATTGTCTTCAAGCAGTTTCTGTCAATCTGGATTCTGCAGCTCCACCTCAATTTTGACTCCCCCGCAATAAGATCTTCGTATCAGCACTGGGGTGGGGGGTTTGATCTTGCAGATCAGAAGTGATGAAGCTTCGACACACACCCTTATAAATTTAAATACTTTAGCAAAGTGTGAACCAACACAGAAGATAAGTCTTCTTACTTTACCCAAATAGCTTTGGTCTCCTTTTTCAGCTCAGTCTTCTGTGTTTTTCATTGCATTCGATTTGGCGATTTTCGCAGCTTATTGCAATGGGGCCGAATGTGTTCTTTAATTCTACAGTGATAACAAGTAGGAATTCGACCAGGACGTGACACATTCTTCTTCATGGCAACTGTATGTACAATATAAACAACAGGTTTAGTAACAAGTGAATTTGGAACAAAACAGTTAATACCTTTGGCTTTTGAAGAAGATGCTATGCTAGCCTAGCCAATACCATGCATGTCTGTCTTTGCCTTTTGACTGCATAGGATGTCATTAAGTTTTTTGGACCCTGTATTCATCCTGTTTAGAGAAGCCTTGGCAGTATCCAACTCAGAAAGAACCATCTCGAGTCTTCCTTGCAAGTCGGTATTTTCAACTTTCAAGGTCTTCATATCATGATTAATTAAATCACTCTTTTGTACTTCAGCAGTCAATTTATCTACCAATTTGTTATTTTCTGCCTCTAAGTGACTCACTGTTTTAAAAGCTTCTGACAATTCAGCTTTTAAAAAAGTATATGCTCTTCAGATTATTTCCAACTTGTAGCCACTTTTTCATTCATCTTTAGCATCTTCATGGTCTTCGCAAACAATATCTGATATTCAGCTTGCCAATCATGTTCTATCTCTGACACACTAACATCTTGATCCGTCTCATTATCAGAAACTGGTTGAGTAGCAGAAACGAAAGTTGTCATGAATGCCATGAGTTTTTCTTTGCTAGGTTCAGGCTCATCAGACTCAGGTTTTTTATCATCTTCCTCAAAAGTATCATCATCCCAAGTCAAATTGAAAGCTTTCTTTCTTGGCTTTTTGTTAGCACGGTCACTAGCAATGTGTCCATAACCATGACACTCAAAACATTGAATCCCATTAGAAAATTTCTTCTTAACAAAATTTTTAGACATTTTCAAATTACTTTTCTTCCCCTTCATAAATGCCTGAAAATGCTTCATAAACTGAACAACAATTTGGGGATCAATTTCTTCAGAATCAGAATTAGAATCACTAGCAATTTTCTTTAATGATTCTTTGAAGGCTCTTAAAGCAATACCTTTGGATTTTGGTTTTCCATTAGTCTTTAGGTTTGCTTCAAAAGTGTGAAGGTTACCAACTAATTCCTCAACTTTGAGAATATATTTAGATTTTTATTCTCTTTTATGGCTACAACCTTTGCATCAAACCTTTCTCGAAGAGACCTCATAATTTCTTTTACAATTCTATTTTCAGGAATTGGCTCTCTCAAAATAAAGGTATCATTCACAATTGCATTCAGCTTCGAATTAAACTCATCAAAAGTGACATCATCTTCCATCGTTATGGTTTCGAAAGCTGTATATAATTTCTGAAGTTTCGACTGTTTGACAGTGTCAGTCCCTTCATGCACAGTCTGTGGAATATCACAAGCTTCTTTGCAGTAGTGCGTGTAGAAATTATACGAAACTCAGACATGCTAACTCCATTATAAATAGCATTCCAAGCCCTAGAGTTGTAAGTGGCTGCCACTTCTTCATCCTTAGTCAACTGTTCTTCAGATTTCAGTTGGTTATCCCATCAGTAGTGACAGTGGGCAAGGAATAGCCTTTCACAATAGATTTCCAAGCTTTCAAATCTATGGATTTAACAAAGGCAACCATTCTGGCTTTCCAATAAACATAACTAGCACCATTTAACAGAGGAGGCTTATTGGTTGAAGTGCCTTCAAGGTAGTTATCCACTCTAGCAAAATATGGATCAATATAATAAAATAGTACAACCCGCTCTGATACCAATTAAAAGTTTTGTAGGCTACCAGAATCGATTACTAGTTCTAATTTAACCAATCAATACCGAGGAAATAAACATTCAACTACCATAGAACTAGCTATCTACCAATCACACACAACAAGAAGGCAGAGACAATATTTGGCGTGGAAACCCTATCCAGGGAGAAAAACCACGAACCAGAAATCAAGAACTAACGAACAGTTACAAGATAAACTCACAGCTCCTTTCCTTAAGTCTGTACCTCGACCTAAGGTCTGTAGTTGTTCTTACAAAGAATCCACTGACACGACATGCACCGTGCCTCATTCTCCTTACTTAATCTCCTCGTACATTGCCAGTCAAGATGAACTATCTTCTACAAGAAAGGTAGAAGCAGCAACAACCTTCTAGAGCAACCCTTCAGAATAATCTCTCAATGGCTCTAGAAAATATTTCTCTCTTTAAGATATCTCTGACTCAGAATAATAAGAGATGACTTCTAGGGTTGAGAGCAACACCCTATATATAGCCTCAAATTCGTGCCTAATTCTTAGTACACAAGTAGGACTCAAACTGGAAAACATAGTCTCAAAAGGAAACCAATTCGCAACTTAAAAAGGAGACTTTCCCGTTTCTGCGCGCCTGTCCAATCTATCAGACAGTGCATCCGATCAATCGGACCACCCAAATAAATGGGCGCGATTATAGTCCGATCGATCAGACTGAGGCTCTGATCGATTGGATCTGGGGGAATTCGCCCGGTCTTCTTGTTTTCTTCTATTCTTTGCTTCAACTCTTCCGGCGACACAACCACAATCCATTCTAAAATAAATTAGAAAAAACAACTCAATGGACCTAGAGTTTTGTTCAACCAATGAATTAGCCAACATAAAAATACTAACAGTGTTGAACCCAAGTCTGTTAAGACTAATACACTTCACCACCCGGGCTGGCTCCTGGCCATGCAAGAAAAGCTTGCTACTCTCCGTCCCACTCACTCCTGCGATGAATATGGTGGGCTGGAAGTGGGTCTTCAAAACCAAGCTACCTCCGTTGGCACTCTTGACGAACTTAAAGCTCGACTCATTGCAAAGAGCTTTAATTAAATCCCTGGAGTTGACTGCAAGGAGACTTTTGGTCTAGTCATCAAACCTGCCACAATTTGGATTGTTCTCACCATTGCCATAGTTCATAACTTGTGAAATTCTCAATTGGATATAAAAAACATCTTTTTACATGGATACCTTCTTAAGCCCTTTTTTATGGCACAACCCCCTAAGTTCAAAGATCATCAGCATCCAAATTATGTTTGTCGCCTCAAGGGTAGAGATGTCAAACGGGCCGGGCAGTGCTGAAACGGGCCAGGCCACTAGAAAAAAATGACAGGCCGTGCCGTGCCTTCGTGCCTGTCGTGCTCTACGTGCCTCTTTTAATTTTTTGTTTTCGATTAATTTTTTTGTATTTTCGGTATTACACGGGCATTTTCACATTACAAAAGTTTTTTTTTCTATTATGCAAAAACTTAAATTTCTTTAAGTTCGAGCTTTGTTTGAACACTGGAATAATTCAAATGCTATTAATTTTCAGTTCACCCAGCCAATCAAATCTGAATTCATGAGATATGACACTTAGATGAAATGAGAAAGGAGTAGCTTTAAACATGAAAAAATTGAGCTGTGTTGACATTCATTAGATGATTGGAATGGTCTGATCCAAGCAACTTTTGATCAGTGACCACTCAAAGATACCCCATGGGCCATGGCCCCATAGAACAAATTGTTTGGATTATCACATTCATGTGGTGGCGTAGTGGGAGTGTCACATTGTCTCCACAAACTGTGCTTCTCATTCTGGTCTCATTCTGGTCTATCAATAATACTCACAGTAGAATAATGCTTCCTCTTTTGGAACTTCAGGAGAATAAGCTACAAAAGAACCAGAGCTTATGCAGAAAGATGTATTGAAGAACATGGCTAAGAACTTTCCATCAGCTTACTTGATGTGGTTTAACACACTGATCTCTCCACATTAACATAAGCCCTACTGATGCTAAGGTTTACTTATTTTTTATGTGATGTGCCTGGCAGGCCGACCCTTATGGATGGGTCAGCCCATAGTGTGCCGTGCCGAAACTGACCGGCTGTGCCTGTTCCCTCGGCCCAGCATGGCCCATGGCACGGGCCGTACCTAGTGGGCCGTACCGTTGATCGTACGGTGTCGTGCAGAAACGAGCCGGCCCGGCCCATTTGACATCTCTACTCAAAGGTGCTCTATATGCCTCAAGGGTGTGTCTATTTTCACTATCTATGGGCTTTTCTCTGCAATATACCGGATACATCATTATTTATCTTCCACAAGTCATTATTGCGCAATCCTTCTTCTTTTGTATGTAGACGATATCATCCTCACAAGCAGTAAACTCACATGTTAAAGTTACTTTGCAGTCTCTCTTTGAGTCATACTCAGAAAACATGTTCAATATTGATCTCTTAGCTACTACGTACAACTCTTCTTACTCCTCGTGGGTATCATGGTTCTCCATCTGTGCAGTGCAATGATGTTCTTTTGGAGGTGAAGTATTCCACTAAATTATCGAAATGACCATATGTTTTTATATTAGTTATGATTCAGCAATATTTAGTTTATTCATATAATGTAGGATTTTGGCAAATGTGAAGAAGAGTGTTCTTGTACTCGACTGAGTGAATAGTAGCTATATTTTAATGAACAAAAGCTCGATCGAAAGAAAAGCTTAGACATTCTTAGATTTTGGAAAGGAGAGAGTAACGTTACCCCATTATTTCTCATTTGCCTTGTGATGCTATTCTTATTTCTAGAGTTGTATCTGAATCTGCATTCAGTATTGGTGGTAGGGTACTTGATTAATATCATAGTTCACTTTTGCCTGAAACTGTTCAAGCTGTAATTTGTACTCGTGATTGGATTTATGGCAATAAAAGTATGTTTTGTTTTGACTTTCATTATTATTTTTCCTAAGGATATGAACATTAATATATGTTTTTTTTTTCTACAATGTGCTAGTTGTAGATGACCGTGGAGAGGCCACGAAGGATGTATTCAACGACGATACCAATCAATCAGTATTACTAATGCATCGATCTCTGTAACGCCCCAATTCCGGATACCGAGAAAATCGTCAAAGTACCGAAATTGGCGCGCTACTTCCCGGAAAATCCGAGAACTTCCAAGATCGTAGGTCCGCAGTGAGGTCCAATTTAAAACTTTTTGAACGAATATGTAACAACAGTTATTATTGCGGAAGCGTATTATAAGCGGAAGCCATACAGAGATAGCGGAAGCATAAGGTATCATCGTATATATGTCAAATGTAGATGGGCTGATGTCCAGCCTAAATGTATTGAGATAACAAATCAAAGTTTAATTACATATTTTTCATTACTACCTAACTCACAACAAATGTCTCTCAAAACCCAGATAAAAGAACACTCAGACCCCTGCAGCTAGTGTCGGCTCTCCACCTTCCGGCTCGACCTCATGGTCGGCCGGCCCCCATCCGTAGTCGCCTGCTACGGGCACCTCAACGAGTGCGAACGCATCGCCCTCGAACTCGGGGTCAAGACCTAAGCACCAAGAGTGGGTCAGATCTAAAGATCTGGCAAGTCACAATATGCAGATAATATAGAATGTATGCATCAAAATGAGTAAAGACATGTATAAAGTTAAGAGAGTAACAAAGGTACATATGCTATGCGGTCGTGCAAGATAACAATGTAGAATCATAATAAGCATAACAGTAATAAACCTACACAATATGGCACATCCACATAAGCTGGTCACCGCGGGATATTATGCCGCGGCCCTCCCATACTGAACACAGTCGCGGTAGGGATCCTAAGCTAATGCTAGGGATTACTAACCCTGCAAAACATCATCAACATCATCCACAACGACCGGAACCGGCATCACACCGTCCGTCCCAACAGTGCTCATCATGATAGCCACACAACAAATCTCAATAGCTCCTACCAGTGATGATCAGTCCAACTGGCTGAGCTTAAATCAACTCAGTGAATGTCTATGCCGACTCGGAAACAATAAAGGTCTGTGTCTGTCTAGGCTTTACCTTGCGTGAACAAGGTCCTAACAAAAGTCCCTAAGAGGTCCAAGTACTCAATATAAACTGTGGATCATAGTCCAAGTCCAATTCCATCATTGGATCCATACCAAGGCCCACCAAATACATGGCCTGATCTATAACAGTCCATATGAGATACAAGTCCATATTCAATGACATATGATCCATTTACAACCTTAATGGGTCACAAGCCCATACAATCTAACCTCTCCATTCTAGGGTAATTCACATCCAACTTAGGCCATAAAAAGGGCCCGCCTAGCCACAGACACGGGTCAATGATCCACCAAATCAGATTACCGGGTCACCTCTACGTATTCCTAGGTTTAGGTCCTCCATTTTCCATTTAATTAACAGGTATGAGCAATAATAAGGACAATAGAGTGATAGTCATAGTATGAGGGAGATGAATCTCCAAGTACACGAATCATAGGGAGATAGCAACAGTCTAACCTAGGTAAATGGTCCACTTTCGGATACAGGTCCATCTCAGGTAATTCGATCTTTAAGTGAAACCATAGATGCTAAGGAATATTGTGTTTGGTGCTTAGAAGTTGTGTGCATCATTTGGTAACGTATAAAGGTCGAATCATCTAAGATTACATAACCTGGACTTTAATTAGTGGACCCCACGAGTCAAGGTTGAGCCGTACCATTAACTCGTGGCTGGCACAGTGATGGAAGTCTATTTGAATGGTCAATGGGCCCTACATATGATTGCAACAATAGAAATTAGAATCTGGGGATCGTCACTGTACACAGTGTGCTCAGCCGACCTCCTGGCCTGGGCGGTCAGCTCGGCACACTGGGACCAGAGAAGGAAAAACACCCTACAGGCAAAGCCTGTTTGTCCAGAACTTCCTGTGAGTTCGGCTAACTCCCTGGCCTGGGTAGTTGGCCGTGCACACTAAGAATTCTGGCTAAAGGAATGTCCCAGGTTCTAGTCTCCTTTGTTGAAATCCCGCCTTTTGGAAATCCATCTCGGAGTTCGGCTAAGCAATGGAGCTCAATTTGATACTCAGTTCGGCCACCCAGATCAGCTCGGCAAAGGGCCTAGCTCAGTTCGGCCACCCAACTGGGTTCAGAAAATGCATTGAGTTCGGCTAGGCATTGAGATTGGTTTAGCTCTCAGCTCGGTTAAGCACTGAGTTCGGCTAAGCTCGAAGCCCGGTCTGGCACGGAACCCGGTCTGGCGCTGAGCTCAGTAAAACACTGAGTTCGGCCATAACACTGAGTTCGGCCGTAACACTGAACTCGGCCTTGAGCACTGAGCTCGGCCTAGACACTTAGCTCGGCTAAACGCGAATCTCATCCTAACCATTATGCTCGGCAGAACTCTGAGTTCAGCTAGTGTTGAATCCAGCCATCGCTGAGTCCGGCCAGTACTGAGCTCGGCAGTTGCTGAGCTGCGCTAACGCTGAGCTCGGCAACCGCTGGGCTCTGCAAGTGCTGAGTTCGGCAGTTGCTGAGCTGCACTAATGCTGAGCTCGGCAACCGCTGGGCTCTGCAGGTGCGGAGCTCGGCCATCGCTGGACTCTGTCCATCTCTCCTATCAGTGTTGTGTTCTGTTACAGAACCCAGTTCTGCGACAGGACACAACTTCTCTTCATTAAGCACAGGAATGGTGGTCCACCTCTGATCAGAATCCAGATCAAGTAGCACCCTATCGTCGCACAGGCCCCCTCACATAGACGTAGGGTCCTGATCTACCAAGGGTGGTCCTACTTCGATTCCGATCACAACACAACGAGGTGGGTTCTCGTCATTCCATCTCCGGAAACTCATTCCCGTGACCCAATTCTTCCGGGATTCTCCATAGACCATTACAGAAATAAAATAAATCATTCCTACATCATCCATCCATCATCAACCGGCCATTGATCATCCAAATGAGGTAATCCCATCCATCAATGGCCAAAGGAACTAAACAAACATGCTCAAGGATCGATCTAAACATACATATTACAAATTGAAATTCTACTGCCAATCAAAGGACGGAAACATGCAATCTAAACTACCAGCACAGTGCACTTGCCTTGATCAATTGAAGGTAGAAGGAAAAGAGAGAACCGCAGGGGAAAAGAGAAAAGTCTCGACAGTAGCTCTTATGGTGCAGGTTGGTCTCGGCTGGCCTTCTGTCGAGGATTTCTGGGGCGAGGGGAGAAGAAGAGAGAGATCGGAGGAGAGATGATGGTTCGTTGGAGGGAATTGGGGAAGAAGAAGAAGAAGAGAGAAGAGATTAAAACTTGAGAGAAAGGAAAAAGGAGATGAACAGTAGTTGTTAGGGCAGGGGGAGGGTTTTGTTTATATAGGTTGGGTTTTTGGGTTAGGGACAAAATTGCCCTTGGGGTTAGAATAGGATTAGGGTTAGGGTAGAGGGTATTTAGGTCTTTAGGTGACCTTCTAGAAGATTCTTTGGTGCAAACCCCCTATGGTAAATACAAAACTCTAGCTAGGGCCTCTAACAAACTAACTAACTCTAAGAATAACAAAAGACCCCCTATTGACTCTACTAATTACACCACTAGTCTAACCCTAGGAAAATACATAGCTACCCTCACTAAGTCCCATAATTAGTATAATTAAAATACTTAGGCTAATATATAGTATTCAAATTCACATTGAGGGCCCACCAGGGGTGGGGTCTCACATTCCTCCCTCCTTTAAAACATTTGGTCCCCAAATGTAAAAACAAAGTAGGGACATACCTGCGGTAGAAGATGTGGATAATCTCTTGCCACCTGGTCTCGTAGCTCCCAAGTAGCCTCCTCCGGAGTGTGATGCTCCCACTGAACCTTCACAAAGTGAATAGTTCGGTCCCGAAGCACCTTCTCCTTGGTGTCGATGACGGCGATTGGTTTGGCGATGTAGGACGCGTCGGGCTGGATGTCGAGCGGCTGGTGATGCAGAATGTGGGTAGGATCCTCCACATACTTCCTCAACATCGAGACATGGAAGACGTCGTGCACACCTGATAGCTCTGCTGGCAGCTGAAGTCTGTAGGCGACATCTCCGATCCTGGCCTTGATCTCAAAGGGTCCGACGTATCTCCGTGCTAACTTGCCCTTCTCGCCGAATCTGAGGGTGCCTCGAGCTGGGGAAACCTTCAGGAATACACGGTCTCCTTTCTGAAACTCAAGGGGTCTGCGTCGGTTGTCTGCATAGCTCTTCTGTCGACTGCGGCTAATCTTCAGGTTCTCCACTATCTGGTGGATCTTCTTACTGGTGTCGCCGACAATAGATGGTCCATGGAAACTCCTGACACCAACTTCCTCCCAACAGATTGGGGTCTTGCACTTCCTGCCGTACAACGCTTCGAACGGTGCCATCTTGATGCTCGAGTGGTAACTGTTGTTGTAGGCAAACTCACAGAGTGGCAAGGAATCCTCCCAGTTCTCCTTGTAGTCTAGGACACAAGCTCGCAACATATCCTCCAAAGTCTGGTTGGTGCGCTCTGTCTGTTCGTCTGTCTGAGGATGATAGGCTGTGCTGAAGCTCAACTTAGTACCCAAAGCCTGCTGTAGACTCTCCCAGAAATGAGATGTGAAGCGTGGATCTCTGTCCGAAACAATCGAAGCTGGAACTCCGTGCAAAGAGACGATCTTATCCACGTACAGCTTAGCAAGGACGTCGAGTCCTGCTCTCATCGACACTGGCAAGAAGTGAGCTGACTTGGTCAGCCTGTCCACGATCACCCAAATGCCATCACTGCGTCTCCTGGTAGCTGGAAGTCCTGCAATAAAATCCATGGTAATATGCTCCCACTTCCACTGAGGTATCTCGAGCTGATGAAGTAGCCCTGGTGGCTTCTGGGGCTCGGCTTTGATTTGTTGACACGTCAGACATCTGGCCACATAGCCTGCAATCTCTTTCTTCATGTTGTTCCACCAGTAGTAGCTCCTCAGGTTCCTGTACATTTTGGTGCTGCCCGGGTGAATCGAATATCTGCTGTGGTGTGCATCTGCTAAGATCTGGTCCTTTAGCTCCTGGACGACTGGTACACACAGCCTGTCCTGATAGTAGAGTACTCCACCAATCAGTCTGAACTCTAGTCTCTGGTCAATCTGCTCAATCACTTTGACAAGCTTGGGATCGCTGCGTTGACTGTCCTTGACCTCTCCCAGCAACTCCGGTTCCCATGCGGACATGGTAGCAAGCATAATTCTGTCGCTGAGCGGCTGAAACTGGACATCCAAGTCACTGAAGACATCGGTCCACACGCCCTCTGCTGCTAGGAAACTGACTAGGGCGGTCTTCCTGCTCAAAGCATCTGCTACGACGTTCGCCTTACCCGGATGGTATTTGATAGGGAAGTCGTAGTCCTTGATGTACTCCATCCAACGCCTCTGACGGTTGTTGAGGTCATGCTGAGTGAACAGGTACGGCATGTAAGTCCTTGGGATCCTAACCCTAGAGGGGGGGTGAATAGGGTGAGCTACTAATAGTGACTAACTATGACCAATTTTAATTTTCTATAAACTAACTAGTCACTAGTGATGATAACAAGCACAATGCGGAAGCTAAATACATACAATCACCACAAGAGCATGCACCACAACACAATATTTATAGTGGTTCGGCCAACGTGCCTACATCCACTACCGGCTTGTGTTCCTCACACCCCACCGGATTTCCACTATTATGCTTTTCAAAAGGCTAAGCAATAACCTCTACAATTATGCTTTCCAAGGATAAGCAATAACCTTACAATGTTGTTTTTCTAGGCTAAACAACAACCTTTACACAATGCTTTTAAATGGCTAAGCAATAACCTTACAACAATAGATTTTTCTCAAAGAAAGTGTCTTCACAAAACACTCTAAGAGATTACAATTTAGCTCAATAAATTTGCCTCTAAGATAGGCGGATATGAAAGTGAATAACAAACTCACACCAACACTAAGAATTACAAAGATGAATGCTAATGAAGTGTGTGTGTGAAAAACTTCAATCAAGTTTAAAATTAAGCTCAATCTATTTTATGCTTAAAGCAATTCAAAAGTTTAATGCTCATAAAAAGATTTGATTGAAGCGTTATGCAAATCACATGTACACAAATACTAACTTGTAAATGATTTATGAAAATCAAGATGACACAAGTTGTATGAAATTAATTATGTCTAAACATGTGATGCACATTCAATGTTGTTTTCAAAACAAATTAGTTTAACTAAAGTTCAAATGAATGAAAACAACAAAGATGATTCAAACAAGTTAATGAAACATGTTTATAAAACAAATCAAAGGTTTTGACAAAACATGATTAACAAAGTTTATAAAACAAACTTGGTTTGAATCAAGAAGTAGAATCCAATACAAATAGATCAAAGATTAAATATGATAAGGATTCAAAACATCATTGTTATCATGCTAAAAATCATTTACCAAAGATTTAAAACTAAGCATATAACAAATGATTAAGAGAGGTAAAGCTTACTTAGTGATTTAACTTCCTTAATCCAAGCTTGAGCTTTACTAATGACCCCCTTTGATCTCTCTTAGTTCATCCCCTTTTCTTTGTCTCCAAACACCTCAAGAAGGCTTGAGAGTTCCACTTTGATCCACACTTTTTTCAAAGGGAATGAAGCCTTTTTATACACAGAAAACAGAGTTCTGCGTGTCCCCGGTCGACCCCATGACAGGCCCGGTCGACCGACCCTTAACGGTCAGAAAAATGACCGTTGGAGAGCCAAACGGCTCTCTGCCCAGTCGACCCGCAGTGTACGCGGTCGACCGGGATGTGTACCCGGTCGACCGGGTACACTGGGCCCTGGGCCACTTTTCCCATTTTGCATACTTTTGCAATTTTCAAAGATTTTTGATGTGGGACTTGTTGGGGCCATTAAATCAAGCTTGAAACATGATTTTAAATCAATCTAAGTATTTTTAAAATCATGAATCATAAAAAGCCACAAATCATTTGAAACTTTTAAAACTTAGGCTAAGCTTGAATTTTGAAATTCCTTTTACAAAATCAATTGCATCCAAAATTAAAACCAATTCATGCATAAACATGAGTTTTACCATATTTAAAAACAATGCATGGATAAAATAAGATTTCAATGTTTTCTAAAATAATGCAAGTGTGAGAAATCAAATGATGATTAAAATGATATGCATTCCATCAAATTGCAATACACAAAATTCCTAACAATCTCCCCCTTTGCAATTTGATGGCAAACCTTAACTTAACACTAAACCTCACACTAAGTCTTCAGCTCCTTGGCTTGACACTGCTTGAAATCTTCGGATGCTCCTTCACTTAGCTTGGGCTTTAGCTCTTTTGATCTTCATTCTTCTTGTCCTTAGCTCCAAGCTTTCTTTCTTTTATCTTCTCTCCCCCTTAGACCAAGCACTCTCTCTCCTTGGTCTTTCTCTCCCTTTGCCATTGAATGCTCTCTCCCCCTTTGATCTTTCTCCCTTTTTGGGTAGCTAGAGCATTTTCTCCCCCTTAATCCTTTCTCCCCCTTTGCCATTAAATTGCAAAGGTAGCAATTGAAGAAAGGTACCTACACACATGAAACAAGGAAAATACCTTTAGTAGCACCTGTTAACAAATGAAATCGAAAATGAAATACTTAACAGGCTATTATGCATGTGAGTAAGTTATAAGGGAATAGCAATGGTGAATTTGATCATCTCTAATGCTTCCTTAGAAGGTTTACTCCCCCTCAATCCATAATCTTCTTTTGTCATACTTTTGACAAGAATATAACTATTAGATGCAAGAAGAAGATGGTTTAACCAATTGAGGGATAACTTCAAGGGAAGGATTAGATACCAATTGATAATGATTAACTATAAGGCTCAATGATCAAATTACCAAATTGGAGAGAAACCAATTGACCTATAAGCTTAAGGAAAATTGAAGAGCAAGGTCAAAAGGTTAATCTATCATGGATACCAATTGAAATAAGAACCATATCAATTGAGATTTAAGAGTATGACTTATTAGCTCAATCACTCTAAAATGGACTTAAGGAATGTAACTAGAAGGATTAATCCAAGTTAGAGCTATCCATGATGATAAGGGGTTTACTAAACATAGCATCAAATAATATAACTATGAAAATCATATGCTATGTAAATTTTGAAATCATTTTACTCAATCATAAAATATGACTAACAAGTGTAAGATGAGTGAAATGAAATTCAAACCATGATGCCTACCTCAATCATTAACCAACCAAGATTATTAACACATAAACATGGTGGTCACAAGATTTAACCAAATAAGCAAGAGAGGTGGCAAACATGACCATTTATGAAGCTAATGGAATGTGACATGGAACAAAGACATATTACTATCAAGTTTAATCCAATGTTCACAAGGTTTATCACAAATATATAACATCAATTGGAAGTTATACTCATTGAAAATGATATCATTTGATTACCAATTGAATATGGAACATGTTTGAGAGCAAGCATGTGACAAACACAAGATTCCATCAAGCAACATAAATGAATATTCATCACTTTAATGATATAACTATTGAGCATAGTGATGAACATGAGAAATTGCATTTTGAAAATATATGACTTATAAGAATATGCAATTTCCAAAGTGTCAACCATATGAATACAACATCTAAGAAATCCATCATTCAAGAGATATAACTATGTAATTCAAGAAATGAATTTCAAAGAGGTTCATATGATCAAACACTACTATGAGGTTGAAACATGTATAAGTATGACAAATACACATGAATCAAACATCATAACCATCCATTTCACAAAAATGACTAGAAAGCATAAGGATGGATTTGGGTTCTAGTATGGTTACAAGAAAAAAATAATTAAAGAATACAACCATACATGGAACAAATAAAACATTTGCATAAAGAATGTAACTAAAAGAGCAAACATGCAAATAGTCTATCACAACATTCATTTCCATTTGAAATGGCATAATCAAATACAAAAGGAAATGACAACATGGAACATGCTTTGAAGAATATAACTAATGAAGTTTTAAAGCAATTCCATTCAAACAATCTTCAAATCATAAACAAAATCCAACAATGGACAAAATGAGTATGAAATTGAAGAAAACATATTTTCCATATCAAAAGATATAACTTAGAAATTTCATGGAAAATCCAAATTCATTTAAATCATTTGTTTTTTTTTTTAAAACAAATTTTACCAAGACATTCAAACAAATGATTTTGCGAAATCAATTGATTATGTAGGATCTAGCTATAAAAGCTTTGAAACCATAATCAATTGAACATGTAGAAATGCATGCAAGATATATAACTAAATGAAAGCAATATGCAAATCTATCAAGATGAAATTATAATCAAAAGATTTTGAAAACCATGATATGTAAATAGTATGGTGCGTGAAAACAAAATCAATTGATTACAAATAAACATTGCATTTAAAGTAATGTAACTAATGAAAGAACAAAATGCAAATGCAATCATGACCAACAAAAAGATTTAACTATTAAGGTTAGGTTGGTCAATGAGGTCCAAGGCCCTAAGGTTTGTCTATTTGTCTAACTTTGGGAATCCACCTAAGGTCATGGGATGGATGAACTTTGAGGTCTAACTTAAACTTCTCACCAACTCTAGGAGATTTAACTTGATAAATTATTAACTTAGACTTATCACCATGAGATATAGATTTAACTAAGTTTAGCTTAGATTGGTGATTAGTCTTTTGGTGAGTTTGCTTCTTTGGGGTTTGAACCATTTTTCTTTTCTTCTTATCTCCTCCCTTTAATTGACTTTTGAATTTTAAATTTAACTTTGCAACTTTATTCAAAAGTTCTTTCATTTGAGATATGGGAGGTAGGTTGAGAACCTTTTTATTTATAGATTCTTTTAAACTTGATTTAACTTGTTTAATCTTTTTAGAATCTATTTAGGAGACTCCTTCTTAATTGATTTTACTTGTTTAAGCTTCATGGAGTTCTCCTTGGTTTTTGGTGTCTTATCCATCATAGAATTTGATTTACCTTTCTTTGGTTCAAATATGGATTTAGACACATTGCTTCTTCTTTGTTTGCACTCAAACCTAAAATGTCCTTCAATGCCACAATAATTACATTTAGACATGGGCAAAGAAGTGTGAGTGCTAGAGAATGAGGACTTACCTTTCACAAAAGTGTTGGTGAATTTAGGGTCATATGAGGTATTCCTATCAAATCCAAGACCCGTCCTATCTCCTTTTGATTTACCCAATTTAAATAACTTTTCCAATCTTTCTTCACTTTGGGTAAATTTGCACTCATACTTTTGTTTGTATGTTTCAAGTTGAGTGACTTTGGTTTTAAGGGTTGAATTCTCATTTTTAACTTTAGTTAGTTCTTGTTCAATTCCCTTAAATTTGATTAGCTCTTCATTGGCAAGTTTTAACTTCATTTCAAGTTCATTAACAACATTAGATCCAAGTTCTAAGGTGTTTAAATTATTTTGAGCATTTGACAAGTTTTCCATTGAAATTGTCAACTTGGATCTTAAATGGATAATGTTCTCATCTTGTCTTTTTAAAGTATCTTTTAGACTTAAATTTTCTTTCTTAAGCTCATCACAATTATCTTTATTTTATTTAGTTCAATTTGAGCATTAGATAAATTTTCCTTAGAGATACTTGACTTAGATTCAAGATTGTTAAAGTCTTTGTCTTGCCTTTGATCTCTTAATTTAGAATTTTCCTTATTAAGATTGTCATAACCTATCTTTAAATCTTTTAATTCATCTTGAGCATTATATAGGTTATGCAAAGAGATCATGAACTTAGATTCTGCACAATTTATTAATTCTTCTTTTTCTCTAAGTTCATCTTTTGAAGAGACTAATTCTTGGTTTAGTCTTTTAGATTCTTCTTTTAATCTTTTATTCTTCTTAGAAAGCTCAAAGGACCATGTGTACAATTCCTCATAAGCTTCATTTTCATCATATTCTTCTTCTTTTGATTTAGATTTAGATTCATTAATTTTAATGTTAGAATCTCCAATAGATGGAAGAAGGAGGGGTCTAGAGGAATCTACACAAGAATCTACAAAGTCTAAACTAGTGGAATCCATTCTAATGATTTTCATAGAAAAACAACACTAGGGTTTTGATCTAGATAGAGAGGATCAACTCCGGGTGTTTAAGCCCTAAATGGAGTAACCTTGCTCTGATACCACTTGTAAGTCCTTGGGATCCTAACCCTAGAGGGGGGGTGAATAGGGTGAGCTACTAATAGTGACTAACTATGACCAATTTTAATTTTCTATAAACTAACTAGTCACTAGTGATGATAACAAGCACAATGCGGAAGCTAAATACATACAATCACCACAAGAGCATGCACCACAACACAATATTTATAGTGGTTCGGCCAACGTGCCTACATCCACTACCGGCTTGTGTTCCTCACACCCCACCGGATTTCCACTATTATGCTTTTCAAAAGGCTAAGCAATAACCTCTACAATTATGCTTTCCAAGGATAAGCAATAACCTTACAATGTTGTTTTTCTAGGCTAAACAACAACCTTTACACAATGCTTTTAAATGGCTAAGCAATAACCTTACAACAATAGATTTTTCTCAAAGAAAGTGTCTTCACAAAACACTCTAAGAGATTACAATTTAGCTCAATAAATTTGCCTCTAAGATAGGCGGATATGAAAGTGAATAACAAACTCACACCAACACTAAGAATTACAAAGATGAATGCTAATGAAGTGTGTGTGTGAAAAACTTCAATCAAGTTTAAAATTAAGCTCAATCTATTTTATGCTTAAAGCAATTCAAAAGTTTAATGCTCATAAAAAGATTTGATTGAAGCGTTATGCAAATCACATGTACACAAATACTAACTTGTAAATGATTTATGAAAATCAAGATGACACAAGTTGTATGAAATTAATTATGTCTAAACATGTGATGCACATTCAATGTTGTTTTCAAAACAAATTAGTTTAACTAAAGTTCAAATGAATGAAAACAACAAAGATGATTCAAACAAGTTAATGAAACATGTTTATAAAACAAATCAAAGGTTTTGACAAAACATGATTAACAAAGTTTATAAAACAAACTTGGTTTGAATCAAGAAGTAGAATCCAATACAAATAGATCAAAGATTAAATATGATAAGGATTCAAAACATCATTGTTATCATGCTAAAAATCATTTACCAAAGATTTAAAACTAAGCATATAACAAATGATTAAGAGAGGTAAAGCTTACTTAGTGATTTAACTTCCTTAATCCAAGCTTGAGCTTTACTAATGACCCCCTTTGATCTCTCTTAGTTCATCCCCTTTTTCTTCTCTTCAAACACCTCAAGAAGGCTTGAGAGTTCCACTTTGATCAACAACTTTTCAATGGGAATGAAGCCTTTTTATACACAGAAAACAGAGTTTCTGCGTGTCCCCGGTCGACCCCATGACAGGCCCGGTCGACCGACCCTTAACGGTCAGAAAAATGACCGTTGGAGAGCCAAACGGCTCTCTGCCCAGTCGACCCGCAGTGTACGCGGTCGACCGGGATGTGTACCCGGTCGACCGGGTACACTGGGCCCTGGGCCACTTTTCCCATTTTGCATACTTTTGCAATTTTCAAAGATTTTTGATGTGGGACTTGTTGGGGCCATTAAATCAAGCTTGAAACATGATTTAAATCAATCTAAGTATTTTTAAAATCATGAATCATAAAAAGCCACAAATCATTTGAAACTTTAAAACTTAGGCTAAGCTTGAATTTTGAAATTCCTTTTACAAAATCAATTGCATCCAAAATTAAAACCAATTCATGCATAAAACATGAGTTTTTACCATATTTAAAAACAATGCATGGATAAAATAAGATTTCAATGTTTTCTAAAATAATGCAAGTGTGAGAAATCAAATGATGATTAAAATGATATGCATCCATCAAATTGCAATACACAAAATTCCTAACACTGCAAACTGCGATGATCTGAATGGACTTCGAACTTCTCTCCGTAGAGGTAATGCCGCCACATCTTCAGTGCGAACACGACTGCTGCAAGCTCCAGGTCGTGAGTGGCATACTTCTTCTCGTGTTCCTTCAGCTGGCGTGATCCATAAGCAATGACTTTGCCCTCCTGCATCAAAACACAACCAAGACCGGTCCCTGAAGCGTCGGTGAAGACAACGAAACTGCCTGAACCAGAAGGTAAAGATAAGATCGGTGCTGACGTCAGTCTCTCCTTCAGCTCTTGAAAGCTGTCCTCGCATGCATCGGTCCATACGAACGGTACGTCCTTCCTCGTCAGCTTGGTCAACGGGGCTGAAATCGAAGAGAAACTCTTGACAAATCTGCGGTAGTAGCCTGCTAAGCCAAGGAAACTCCGAACTTCTGTGACATTCTTCGGTCTCTCCCAGTTCACTACTGCCTCGATCTTTGCTGGATCCACAGCTAGGCCGTCTCTGGAGATGATATGTCCGAGGAAGACTACTTGCTCTAACCAGAACTCGCACTTGCTGAGCTTCGCGTACAGCTGGTTATCACGTAGCAACTGTAGAGACGTCCTCAAATGCTGCTCGTGCTCCTCTCTGGACTTGGAGTAGACCAACACGTCGTCGATGAACACCACTGTAAAGCTGTCAAGGTACGGGGCGAAGATCTTGTTCATCAGGGCCATGAACACTGCCGGCGCATTTGTCAACCCGAACGGCATTACAAGGAACTCATAGTGCCCGTAACGAGTACGAAATGCTGTCTTCTGCACATCCTGCTCTCTGACTCGCAGCTGATGATATCCCGATCTCAGGTCCACCTTTGAGAAGTACTGCGCTCCCTGAAGCTGATCGAAAAGCTCGTCGATCCGAGGAAGAGGATACTTGTTCTTCACCGTTGCCTGGTTCAGCTGCCTGTAGTCGATGCACATCCTCATCGATCCATCCTTCTTCTTCACGAAGAGCACAGGTGCTCCCCAAGGTGACATGCTCGGTCTGATGAAGCCCTTGTCCATCAACTCTTGCAACTGGGTCTTCAACTCTCGCAGCTCTGCTGGTGCCATGCGATAAGGAGCTCTGGAAATCGGTGCGGTGCCTGGCACAAGCTCGATGGTGAAGTCGATCTCTCTGACTGGAGGCAATCCTGGGATCTCGTCGGGAAACACGTCTGGAAACTCGCAAACGACTGGGATCTCCTCGACTCCCTTGGACTTCTTGTCCTCTGAGATGAATGCGATGTAGCCTTCGCAACCTGATCGCACTAACCTTTCAGCCTTCAGTGCTGAAATCAATCTGGTGCTGGGTGGTCTCTTCTCGCCTACAAACTCGACTGTGTTGCCTGAACCGTCGATGGTGAGTCTGACTATCTTCTCGAAGCAATCCATCACCGCTCGATATCTGGCCAACCAATCCATCCCCAAGATAACGTCGAAGTCATGCATGGGTAACACGATCAAATCTGCAAACATAATGTACTCCCCGATCTGAACTCGGCATCTGGGGTGGTAAGTCTGACACACTACCCTCTTGCCCACGGGCGTAGACACAACTAGCGTGTAAGGCAACTCCTCTCCTACCCCACCAAGAACTAAAGCAAAAGCAGAAGACACATAGGAATGTGTCGCACCAGGATCAAACAATACTCTAGCAATCTGATCACAAATAGAAAGAGTACCTTCGACAACGTTCCCTGCAGCTTCGGCCTCCTCATGTGTGAGTGCAAATGCCTGACCTACAGCCTGAGGTCTCTGCTGCTGTCGCTGCTGTCCATGGGGCCTCTGGTATCGTCCCCTCTGGTAGTGCTGTCCCCTGGGCTGCTGGGGTCCACGTGCCTGCTGCTGGGCACGGTACTGCTGCTGAGGTGGCTGGGGTGCCGGTGCAATCTGCTGAACGGGTGGAGCTGGAGCTGGTGCTCTCGGTGGTGCTGGAAACTGAAGCATCGGGGCCTGAGGCTGTCCTCCTCTGAATGGGCAAAATCTGGAGATGTGTCCTGTCTCCCCACAGTCATAGCATACTCTGGGCCCACGCTGCTGCTGCTGCTGAGGCTGCCGCTGATACTGATGCTGCCTGGCCTGGCCTGCTGGCCTCTGTCTCTGGAATGGCTGCTGCTGTATGGGCAAGGGCTGCGGTCTGACCAAGGCGGCTCTAACTCGCCTCTGCTGCTGACTGGCCTCTATCCGCTGCAGACGCTCCTCTGCCCAGTAAGCTCTCCTCAAAGCCTCCTCATAAGTGTGAATCTCAATGCAAGACATGTTAAGCTGAATGTCGTCTCTCAGCCCATCGACGAACCGACGGATCCTCTCGGACTCAGGTGTGATCAGGGCCTCTGCAAAATGAGAAAGCTGGGTGAAGCGAACCTCATACTGGTAGACAGTCATGCTGCCTTGCACCAGCGCCTGAAATTCCCGCAGCTTGCGGTCTCTGACGTGAGATGGTATGAACTTCCGAAGGAAGTCCGCCCTGAATGCAGTCCAAGCGATCTCGTCTCCTATCGCCTCGAAATGACGCTGAATCGTCCTCCACCAGTCCTCCGCGACTCCCCGAAACATATAAGCGGCCAACTGCACTCTCTGCTGACCGGTGCACTCGAAGACCTTGAAGATCTTCTCCATCCGCACGATCCATTCGTCGGCCACCAGCGGGTCATCGGCGCCAGTGAACTCAGGCGGTCCTCTTTTGAGGAACCTCTCAAATATGACGTTCGGGTCTGCCTCCCGAACGGATGCCGCTGCTGGGCCTGGCTGAGCCACTCTGTCCATGATGTCCAAGACTTGCATCTGGAATTGGGCAAAATCCTCGGCCTGCTGCTGCTGCGCCGAAGCCTGGGCCTCCTGGGAAACGAGGAAGGCCTGCAAGAACCTCTGGAAACGCTGCTCGAAGTCTGGCGAACTACCGACTGCTGGTATCATATGTGATGGAGAACCTTCTCTAGACATCTGTTAAGAGAAAGAAATTAGGTTAGTTTAAGTCCAACACTTAGGACTACACTGATTCTACCCGATCCATCGACCCTACACGTACCCCCACACTGAGATCCTCACTACGTCCTAAAGTTTCTAGTGTATTTTATTTCCTAGAGACTTGCCCGCTCTGATACCATAAAATGTAACGCCCCAATTCCGGATACCGAGAAAATCGTCAAAGTACCGAAATTGGCGCGCTACTTCCCGGAAAATCCGAGAACTTCCAAGATCGTAGGTCCGCAGTGAGGTCCAATTTAAAACTTTTTGAACGAATATGTAACAACAGTTATTATTGCGGAAGCGTATTATAAGCGGAAGCCATACAGAGATAGCGGAAGCATAAGGTATCATCGTATATATGTCAAATGTAGATGGGCTGATGTCCAGCCTAAATGTATTGAGATAACAAATCAAAGTTTAATTACATATTTTTCATTACTACCCAACTCACAACAAATGTCTCTCAAAACCCAGATAAAAGAACACTCAGACCCCCGCAGCTAGTGTCGGCTCTCCACCTTCCGGCTCGACCTCATGGTCGGCCGGCCCCCATCCGTAGTCGCCTGCTACGGGCACCTCAACGAGTGCGAACGCATCGCCCTCGAACTCGGGGTCAAGACCTAAGCACCAAGAGTGGGTCAGATCTAAAGATCTGGCAAGTCACAATATGCAGATAATATAGAATGTATGCATCAAAATGAGTAAAGACATGTATAAAGTTAAGAGAGTAACAAAGGTACATATGCTATGCGGTCGTGCAAGATAACAATGTAGAATCATAATAAGCATAACAGTAATAACCTACACAATATGGCACATCCACATAAGCTGGTCACCGCGGGATATTATGCCGCGGCCCTCCCATACTGAACACAGTCGCGGTAGGGATCCTAAGCTAATGCTAGGGATTACTAACCCTACAAAACATCATCAACATCATCCACAACGACCGGAACCGGCATCACACCGTCCGTCCCAACAGTGCTCATCATGATAGCCACACAACAAATCTCAATAGCTCCTACCAGTGATGATCAGTCCAACTGGCTGAGCTTAAATCAACTCAGTGAATGTCTATGCCGACTCGGAAACAATAAAGGTCTGTGTCTGTCTAGGCTTTACCTTGCGTGAACAAGGTCCTAACAAAAGTCCCTAAGAGGTCCAAGTACTCAATATAAACTGTGGATCATAGTCCAAGTCCAATTCCATCATTGGATCCATACCAAGGCCCACCAAATACATGGCCTGATCTATAACAGTCCATATGAGATACAAGTCCATATTCAATGACATATGATCCATTTACAACCTTAATGGGTCACAAGCCCATACAATCTAACCTCTCCATTCTAGGGTAATTCACATCCAACTTAGGCCATAAAAAGGGCCCGCCTAGCCACAGACACGGGTCAATGATCCACCAAATCAGATTACCGGGTCACCTCTACGTATTCCTAGGTTTAGGTCCTCCATTTTCCATTTAATTAACAGGTATGAGCAATAATAAGGACAATAGAGTGATAGTCATAGTATGAGGGAGATGAATCTCCAAGTACACGAATCATAGGGAGATAGCAACAGTCTAACCTAGGTAAATGGTCCACTTTCGGATACAGGTCCATCTCAGGTAATTCGATCTTTAAGTGAAACCATAGATGCTAAGGAATATTGTGTTTGGTGCTTAGAAGTTGTGTGCATCATTTGGTAACGTATAAAGGTCGAATCATCTAAGATTACATAACCTGGACTTTAATTAGTGGACCCCACGAGTCAAGGTTGAGCCGTACCATTAACTCGTGGCTGGCACAGTGATGGAAGTCTATTTGAATGGTCAATGGGCCCTACATATGATTGCAACAATAGAAATTAGAATCTGGGGATCGTCACTGTACACAGTGTGCTCAGCCGACCTCCTGGCCTGGGCGGTCAGCTCGGCACACTGGGACCAGAGAAGGAAAAACACCCTACAGGCAAAGCCTGTTTGTCCAGAACTTCCTGTGAGTTCGGCTAACTCCCTGGCCTGGGTAGTTGGCCGTGCACACTAAGAATTCTGGCTAAAGGGAATGTCCCAGGTTCTAGTCTCCTTTGTTGAAATCCCGCCTTTTTGGAAATCCATCTCGGAGTTCGGCTAAGCAATGGAGCTCAATTGATACTCAGTTCGGCCACCCAGATCAGCTCGGCAAAGGGCCTAGCTCAGTTCGGCCACCCAACTGAGTTCAGAAAATGCATTGAGTTCGGCTAGGCTTTGAGATTGGTTTAGCTCTCAGCTCGGTTAAGCACTGAGTTCGGCTAAGCTCGAAGTCCGGTCTGGCACGGAACCCGGTCTGGCGCTGAGCTCAGTAAAACACTGAGTTCGGCCATAACACTGAGTTCGGCCGTAACACTGAACTCGGCCTTGAGCACTGAGCTCGGCCTAGACACTTAGCTCGGCTAAACGCGAATCTCATCCTAACCATTATGCTCGGCAGAACTCTGAGTTCAGCTAGTGTTGAATCCAGCCATCGCTGAGTCCGGCCAGTACTGAGCTCGGCAGTTGCTGAGCTGCGCTAACGCTGAGCTCGGCAACCGCTGGGCTCTGCAAGTGCTGAGTTCGGCAGTTGCTGAGCTGCACTAATGCTGAGCTCGGCAACCGCTGGGCTCTGCAGGTGCGGAGCTCGGCCATCGCTGGACTCTGTCCATCTCTCCTATCAGTGTTGTGTTCTGTTACAGAACCCAGTTCTGCGACAGGACACAACTTCTCTTCATTAAGCACAGGAATGGTGGTCCACCTCTGATCAGAATCCAGATCAAGTAGCACCCTATGGTCGCACAGGCCCCCTCACATAGACGTAGGGTCCTGATCTACCAAGGGTGGTCCTACTTCGATTCCGATCACAACACAACGAGGTGGGTTCTCGTCATTCCATCTCCGGAAACTCATTCCCGTGACCCAATTCTTCCGGGATTCTCCATAGACCATTACAGAAACAAAATAAATCATTCCTACATCATCCATCCATCATCAACCGGCCATTGATCATCCAAATGAGGTAATCCCATCCATCAATGGCCAAAGGAACCAAACAAACATGCTCAAGGATCGATCTAAACATACATATTACAAATTGAAATTCTACTGCCAATCAAAGGAAGGAAACATGCAATCTAAACTACCAGCACAGTGCACTTGCCTTGATCAATTGAAGGTAGAAGGAAAAGAGAGAACCGCAGGGGAAAAGAGAAAAGTCTCGACAGTAGCTCTTATGGTGCAGGTTGGTCTCGGCTGGCCTTCTGTCGAGGATTTCTGGGGCGAGGGGAGAAGAAGAGAGAGATCGGAGGAGAGATGATGGTTCGTTGGAGGGAATTGGGGAAGAAGAAGAAGAAGAGAGAAGAGATTAAAACTTGAGAGAAAGGAAAAAGGAGATGAACAGTAGTTGTTAGGGCAGGGGGAGGGTTTTGTTTATATAGGTTGGGTTTTTGGGTTAGGGACAAAATTGCCCTTGGGGTTAGAATAGGATTAGGGTTAGGGTAGAGGGTATTTAGGTCTTTAGGTGACTTTCTAGAAGATTCTTTGGTGCAAACCCCCTATGGTAAAAACAAAACTCTAGCTAGGGCCTCTAACAAACTAACTAACTCTAAGAATAACAAAAGACCCCCTATTGACTCTACTAATTACACCACTAGTCTAACCCTGGGAAAATACATAGCTACCCTCACTAAGTCCCATAATTAGTATAATTAAAATACTTAGGCTAATATATAGTATTCAAATTCACATTGAGGGCCCACCAGGGGTGGGGTCTCACAATCTCTCTCTTTTTTTCTTTTTTTTCTTTTTGGTTGCGCGGCGGGGGGGCGGCTAATGCATCAATCTCTCTCTTTTTTTCTTTTTTTCTTTTTTTTTGTTGAGGGGGGGGGGGTGGGGTTTATTGCTAGTGAAATGAAGGAATGTTTAGCATTCCATTGGATGGTTTTGTTGTAGCCTTCAGCAATCCATTATGAGCTATGGCATGGAAAATTGTTTGGTCTGACTCAACAATTTCTTTTGGAGTGCAAGGAGGATTTTTTGTTGGACTAATGTTGAATGCATTATATATGCATAAATTTATGATTCAGCAATCTTTGTACTCCTTATTTGTTATATATGGACAAACTAATTAATCATAGAAAAACTTACTATGACTTTTTTTATTTTAGGAGAATGAATGTATGATTAGTGACTTTTTTTTGTTATTGGATTTTTATTGCAGTTGTTATTGTATGTTATGGAATATGGATTGCTCGATGATCATTGGTGGCGAAACTGAGAGGCTATTTTATTTTTCACAGCAAACTGAGGGGTTATTTTATTTTTCACCCATTTAGATTTAAGGCTATTTAATACAATCATATGGACAATGAGTCACTTTGTAAATAATTAACGGGTTAAACGGGTTGATAGTAACGGATTAAGCTAGCGTGTTAACTGGCATGGTCCGAAATGGACACGATTATTTAACGGGTTATACGGGTCGTGTCGTGTAACCCGTTAAATAATCGTGCCATGCTCGTGTTTGATTTTTGGACCCGTATATTTAATAGGTTGTGTAGAGCTGAGGTGATTCTAACACGAATTCGTTAACCCGCAACACGAATTCATTAATAAGACACGATTGACAGCCCTACGTGTTAGTAAATGCCCCTTTTAATTCTCACTAAATTCATGGGCTCCACTCTATAATGTCTAAAGTTCTATTCAACTCAATTAAATGCCCCACTTTGATAGATGGACTGCATATCACTATTTATTTTTTATTATAAACCCGAATTTTATTTATAACCCTTAATGCACTTAAAGAACTTTTATAAATTATAACTTTTAAGAACCTCAAAAAGTTTAAACCACTAAAAGGATGATCCCCTTTTATAATGGGCCCTTATCGGATTTTATTACAATAAGATTTAGAACCACTATCACATCAATGGCACTTATAAAATATATAAATAAAACATTAAAAAATTCAATGGAGTATCTAAAACCTTTTTCTTATTAAACTTTGTATCCTCTAATGAGGCCGATTAGCCTTTTCAAAATTTACTACTTGAAAAATTAGACCCATTATCATATTGGTCACTAATAAAACATGTAACTAAAGTATTATGAAAAACTCAAGTGCACTATAATGGTCAAACCAATAGTAGGCCAAATCCTATTTGTGCTGAATCAGTTTGTTCTAATTGTTTATCTAAAGTCTGCAAATGAACAGTAAGCATAAGTTTTATTTTATTTTATTTTATTTTACCACGAATTAAGGATATATGAACATGAGTCTTTTTTACAAAGCTAATATAGATTATATTTTTGAATAGTTTGGATTTTGATTATGAATTACATTGATGGATCTATAAATCATGAGGATGGGGAAAATATTAAACACTAAAACATAACATATTTATCAAACAAAGATTAAATGACATCGATACATAATGTTATAACTTAGGAGGTCCGATATTTTGATTTAGAGTTGTTACTACTGAAAAATAATATTATTTTCTATAATTTTACAATCTTCTTGATTTTTTGGTTATTTCTTAAAAAAAAATTTGGGATTAAAAAAACTCACAAAAACTCACGCCGCAACAACAGCAACAAACCGCGAACCACGCCGATACCGCAACTATATCAGATTTTGGAGTCGGCTAACTGCGACCGATACTACAATTTTCATCCATAGTAGTACATCACTCTGTTTATATATACAAAGGAGAGGTTAGGAACCTAGCCCAATTAATCTCTCCTTTAACATGTGTTTATAGTTTAGAAATGAGCCATACGGTTACAATCACATGACTCTGACGATCAATAAGACATTGACAGACAAGACCAACAACTTTCTGACTCAATGAGTCACCTTTAGACGCAACCCAACTGCCACTTATAACTCAACTATTTTCAATTGATATTGGCTAAGTCTTTGCCTAAGCATTTTAGTATGCCGAAGTCTCCCGGTTTTGCTCCGATCTATAAATCCATAACCAGATGGATCAAAATCAAGGGCCAAAGACGTCAAGCAATTTGGTTTGGGTAATTGTTATGAAGGCAAGCTTTGATAAATTAACCTGCATGCTGCTTCCTCACTAGAATCTGTAGACTAATTCCTCTTTGAGCATTTGAAAGACTAGGTCGAATTTGTATCTGGCTGCTACATCGGGAATTTGAACTCACACATCGATGTCCCTCCCATTTAAATAATCCATGACCCTTTTTCTTAGCTTGCCAAGCATGACCTTCCCAGCCCATGTTCAGGTTGACAATTGGTGCTGATATAAAAATAAATTATATATATATATATATATATTAAAAGATGTCTTTTCTTTCAGCTTGGCTTGACCCTGATCCAGCCCTCCATTGAGGGTAGGGTAATGGCCTATGTATTGTAGTCCCGATGAAGGCGCCGAGGCATTGGCTAGAGCTAGGCATGGCTCGGCCCACATATGTGAGGATAGGGTAAGGACTTATTCGATCGGACCGGGCCCTTTGACAACCCTAATTGCAACCTACCAATACTATAGATAAGTCATGTGACTATGTAGAATTTGGGTACCTCAAGCACAAACTAAAACTAACTAATATAAGTACTTCACAATTCAAGCTGGATTCAAGTCATGTTGTTAGGAGGTTTATTATATTACCTAATTCATGGGTTGGACAAAACTTTGGGTCCATTTGAGTTGTGATTTTGTATTTCTTTTAGAATGGACTGTGGTTGTATCATCGGAAGACCTGCAGCGAAGATTGAAGTGTCTTGGAGCGAATGATCCATTTTCCAAAACACAAGCTCGCTAGAGCGAAAGTGCTGAGAGCAGCTGGGACAGCGAAGGGGTTCGCTATAACGAGAGCACTAGTCGCTATAGCAAACCTGGATAGAAAGCCCAGCGCGAGTCAATTTCTATTTCGAGTCTAATTGCTATTCTGATTGGATGAATATTAGAAAACTCTTGCTCTATTTTGGGGCTATATAAAGGGTGTTTCTCTCAACCCTAAGCAAGACAGGAAGTTGCTCTCTCTTATTCTGAGGTGAGAAAACCCTAAGAGAGATTCCCCGTTCTCTAGAGCCATCATTGACAGATTGGGCTAAAGATCTGCTTTAGAAGGTTTCGTTGCTTCTACTTTCTTGTAGAAGGTCTGAGCATCTTGATTCTCAAGGTATTGATGGAGGATCAAGCACGGGGAGTAGTGCAGGGCGAGTTAGTGGTGCCAGCGATGAGTTGTGCAAGAACAACTAAAGTCCTTAGATCGACGTACTGATTAGGAAAGGGAGCTGTGAGTTTATCTTGTAACCATTCAATACTGATTGATTTTTCTGATCATGATTTTTCTCCCTGGATAGGATTCACTTAAAAATTGTGTATGCCTTCTTATGTTTTGTGATTGGTATATTAGGTTGCTAGTTTGCTTTGATTTTATTCCGCTACATTGATTTTTGGAACTAGCATCCATTCTAGTAGATTAAAAGAGGCACTTTCACATGTTTTTCTGGGTTTCACCTCAATGAGGATTCAAGTTTGAGTTTACAAATTTGGGATACTCATAGAGAATCTGGCTATGGTACTGAGGCAATACCGTGTATGGGCATTCATTCCAACCGCTGCATCCCCCCTCTTTCTTCTTAGGGGTCATTCGTTTGTAGTCATTTACATATGCAAATCATTTCCATGCGTAATGGTTACACATTATCACATTTGTTTGCTCTCATTTATCCATATGATGTGTAAATGAGGTGTGAAAAATGGTGTGTACATAGAGCATTTACATTAAAAAAAAGGGTGCTCATATAGTTTCACACGATGGTTGCATCCTTGTGGGCCTCATCAAATACCATTATTTCTTTTCTAATTCTTATGGGCCCCAAAATTTTAATCCAAATTATTCATTTTGTTTATTGAACTAATAATCCTCAAGATCTTGAAGCTGAGTAGTTTTTATAGATTTTGAGTAAGTTGTGACAAAAGCTTCTACATATAGATCTAATTTTTGACACTTTTATTTGGACCCCAATTCATGATCCAAACCGTTCAATATTCTTGCATTAACAGTAAATATCAAGACACTTAATTTTATATATTAATCCTTCACTTAATTTAAGAAAATTTTGTAAACACCTAAATATTCCAGATACATCTAAATCCGTTGTATGTACTTATTTCCTCATTTTAAAATGGTAATTTTGACATACAGGTAATGTATTTCACATGTGTAACATCGATTTGTGGAGAAATACTTTCAAGGCATTTATATAGCCCTCCCCTTCATTTTTCATTTTTAATGTATAGCTAGCAAGTACCTTAGGTGGCGGTTATCAAGCACACACATGCTTGCCGGTTGCGCATGGGCGTTTCTGGCCCGAGGGGAGCGGGCCCTCCTCCCTTCTCTTTCTTTTTTCTCTTGGACGTGCTTCTTCTATCAATTTGAATCCAAATCTCTCTCTCTCTCTCTCTCTCATTCATATGAAAGTGTGAGATATACCCAAGGGCGGACCTAGGCGTAGGCCCAGGGGGGCCATGCCCGCCCCACCTCAAATCTTTAATTTTTATATTATATATGCTTTAATTAGTTTATATATTAATTTTATAACAAGTGCCCCCCCCCCCCCCCCCCCCCCCTAATTGTTTGCACAAAGTAAAAAAAAAAAAAGTACAAATCGTCGCATAATGTAGTTCACAGATTATAAGAAAATGCAGTTGAGAATACAACTAAACCATTATGAGTATAATGTAGTTCGACATAAAGACTTCAATAAATTGTCAAATATTTCTAAACTGTGCCAATGGTTGGTAAGGACTAGAAGATCAACAGTCTACCAGCTTGTTTTTATAATGATCGTGCTAGTACTTACTCTTCCAGTCTCAACTGCAACTACTGAACAATTATTTTCAGCCATGAGCCTTATTAAAACTAGACTTCGCAGCAAAATGGATGATGAGCTTCTCACAGACTCTTGTCTTGTGTACATTGAAAGGAAAATTGCAGATAAGTTTAGCACATAATCAATCATTGAAGACTTTCAAGATTTAAAAGAACGTTGAGTTTCATTTTGATGGATTATAGAAGTTGAAATATATTAAGATATAATTATTTATGTCAGCTAGATCTTGGTTTTATTTTTAATGCGAAATTCAGTCTTTGATTTTAATATACCCCCACCCCCAACATGAAATTCTGAGTCCGCCCCTAGATACACCCATGTGCAATACGCATGAGATGATGTGAGCCCCATGAGAAATGCCTTAATAACCGGCTATCATGTATTAACGAATGTAAGGGCCGGAGACCATTGTTTAAGGTCACATTTCATGTGTTTGAAAGAGTACCGAATGTCACTTATTCAAAGCCCATATGATCGAACTGGGATATAAAAACACAACTGCCTCCTCCTTTTACGATTTTGCATGTTCGAGAGCAAACACATAAAAAATACGGTGGTTTGCTTGACTTGCTTCTTTATTTCCTCTTCCGGAGCTGTACGTACGTTTTCGTACCATCATTTCCACCAATGCTCTAAAAACAATCTACACATTTGAGTCGAAATCATAATCTATTCAGATAGTAGCCTTTTCTTTTCAATTAAGGTTCATTGAAAGTTGCAAGCAACAACTGCTTGAACCAAGAAGGCCAAACAATGTTGTGCTAGCTTCAACAAGGTTAAAAATGTAACATGTGACGGGCAACTAGGATAATGCATTATTCATTGACCATCAGAAACCACCACCAAGTTGTGTATTACATTATTCATTAGCCATTCATCTATGTTAGAAGGAGAATGACTTACGCCAACTATTGATAAAATGAGCGAGGTTCCTTAAGAGGGTGGCCCAATAGTCAACACAAAATGAATGTTTGGGGCCACCAACGAGACATTTATCTTCATTCTTGCTGGTTGTCAAAACTAGTTTAAGTCAACAAATTAACAAGGCTATCAACCGTGGGATCCTTACCATTGGGGACTAGCTGGATCCTTTTTGGCCGTTGGACTAAACTCCCAACTAATGGAAGTATTAAAATGATGAAAAACCATGTTGGGTTCCACTTTTACTGTTGAGGTAAACCTATCCCCTCATTCCCTTATCTTATCAATTTAAGGAGGCTTAACATAAATTGAAAAGAATAAAATACAAAGAGAAGAGGCTAATCAAGCAAACCATTAGAACTTTCACTGGATTTTGGTAACTAATCTATGATCACGGTTTGCTCTCGGAGGTTGAGGGCTCGAAACTGCACTGCCACACTAGGGCCATGGAGAATTTACCCGGCTCCCTTGGGCCCGAATGGATTAGTCAGGTCCATAGGGTTGGGACACTGTCCGATATAATGAATAATGAAAAAGTACATTTGGAAAATTCCATGTGACTCCATTAGTTTCGCAGAAAATAATGGGAAGAAAAAATAGACAAGGGATAGGTTAGGGTTTCTTGAGTAAAATGGGAAAAGGGGCGTTTTGCTAATAGAGGTCACAATATCGCAACTTATGGGCACTCTTGCCAAAAACCAAAAAAAAAAACGCCCTATGATCCCGTTATCCCTCTTTGGAAAAAAATATTTTTCAGGTCATCACTCATTAGCGTTTAGTGGGTTCTTTAGATTTTTTTTTTGTAAAACCCCCTTATAAATATATACAAATATATAACATGCACGCAATATTAGATGGCATGATATTTGATTTGAATGGATTGGATCAAGTGGACCAATTTTTTCTCCTATTATTTTAAACCATACGACCTAGAAATAATTCATTAATTTTCATCATAGGATGAAATGGGTACCTATGGCTATGAGGCAGAGCGTTGATTATGATCCAAACGTGCTGAGATCATGCTCATGAACCCTTTTTTTAAACAACTTTCCCCAAAGAGGTAGCTCTTAAGTTTTCAAGGGAATATTAAATGGGATAGTTTCAGTCAACTTATAAAAAAACTTGTGGCTTATGTGTGGTATTTACTAATCACCTAAAAAAATCGATGGAAGGGCGTTGGGAAGTTGCAGAAGTTAGGACAGCTGCATATAAATAGTAGGGGTGCCAGGAAGCAATTCCATCAAGTGGTTCTTGGGTTGAAGAGAGGCAAAATGGAGAAGAGTTCTATGTTTTGGGAATTATTGCTATTCGTGGCTTTGCTTGCTGCTAGATTTGAGGGGACAATGGCTGTTTGGCAGCAGGCTCATGCAACTTTCTATGGAGGAAGTGATGCTTCTGGGACAATGGGTCAGTTTCTTAGTTTGAGCTTACTTCCTTTCTCTACTCTCAACTGCATTTCTAACAATCTCATTTTGGTTAAAATGCATTTATTCCATGGGCTTATCATCGGTATGTTGATGCGAAACTGGGCCAGATCATACACAAGCACATTTGGAGCCACTGTTTTGGGCTATCTTCAGGTCACACTAGCCCATTTTGAGTCAATGTTTTGTGCTGTCTTCTGGCCTGTTTGATGGAAATAGACCTGAATGTTTAACTTGATTTGTGAATGGACGAGGCCTCAGTTATGAATCACTGAAGGCCCAAACATGTTAATTGATTAATGGGCTATGCTTGAGCCTAGTTCAGGACCTATTGCCCAAATTATAATTTTGGACTAACCTCAGCCTGGTCCAGTTGTAATTATATTGGAATGGTTGTGAGTATAATCAATTTCATTTCTCTCTCATGTAAGGAATTTTTAGATGCGGAGAAAACAAGTGGAGAACAATGTCCATGGTAAAAATTTGGACTTTGAATCTTCTTCCTCCGCCTTTTCTTCTCACGCAGGATCCATAGATTTTTTTTTTAATTTTTTAATTATTTAATTTTTTTTTATAACGAAGGGTGTCTCATCCCTTTGAGCCAAAATAATCCCTACGGGCCCAGGGGGAGCCGGGTAAATCACCTTGTGGCCCCAGTGTGGTAGTGTAGTTTCGAACCTGATAGAATCAATCAACAGAAGAACTCTTCCAATCCGTGTGTCATTGTGTCAAGCCATGTGGATTGATGTGGTTTGATGAGCATGGCTGATTTGATGATTTGCTTTCCATATTTGTTGAATCTCTTGGCTGGATGTATCTTGGACAAATTGTCTGTGTAATCTTCTTTCCATATAGTGCAGATATATGTATGGATTGCTTTTGAGAGAATCTTGGATGACCGGGTCTATTGGATTCTTGCAAATCCCGGAAGATTGTGAGTCAATCACCTTGGAAGAGTTCTTGTGTTGATTGACTCTATCAGAACCCTCAACCTCCGGGTGCAAACCGTGGTGTTAGGCCAACTGTTCTACCCCTCAGGGTTATCCCCGTGCTATTTGAGAAGATCTTCTTTAAGGATTTTACAATTAATTTTTCAAACAAAATTGAAATTCTAAAATTTGGAACATTTCCAAGACATTTGCCATTGTCCTGCTGCAAGTTCTGTCAGAAAGAGAATGCAAAGACCTAAGAGTAGGAGACATGGTCTCCCACACTAAATTGGAAGCCTCAGAGCAAATTTGTTTTAAGACATGTCTGTTTGGAAAGTGAAATTCCTAATTGGATTTCACCATGTTAGGAATTCCAAATTCTTGTCAAACTCCAAATTCTATAGTTAATACTTAATAGAGATTTTTCCAAAAACCAGCTATGATAGAATGGCGCTTAACTACTCTATAAAATGCTTTAACTTCTAAAATTTAAAATGCTTATTGTTGAGTGGATGATACAGGAGGTGCCTGTGGCTATGAGAATCTGTACAGTGATGGTTATGGAACAGAGACAACTGCCCTGAGCACAGCCCTCTTTAACAACGGCAACTCATGTGGTGCATGTTATCAGATAGCATGCGATGCAAAGCAGGATCCTGAATGGTGTCTCAAGGGTACATACATAACTGTCACAGCGACCAATTTCTGCCCACCAAACTATGCCCTTCCCAGTAATAATGGGGGATGGTGTAACCCCCCAAATCAGCACTTTGACATGTCACAACCTGCCTTTGAGAAGATTGCCAAATACAGTGGAGGCATTGTCCCAGTCTACTACAGGAGGTTTGTAATTGACCTTTCACAAACATATATATTCAGACAATTTTTTTTTCCTGAGCTGGCCCAATCGCCCAGAGAGGGAAGTTTAAAACAGCCTATCAGGGATCGATACCTGACAGGGGCTAGGGATCCTTGGGCAATCTAAGATGGACATTACTATATTGGTTGTCTAAATTGATGGTAGGGCTTCATATTCTATAATAAATTTGGATTACCATTCATCAACTGGAGACAGTTATGATATCAGAGCCTGTGCTTGCGTGATAAATTGGATTGAATGGATAATATAGTGGATCTGTAGATGTAATGGATGTCCACAAGTTGAAGTTATAACCCTGTGGGATGTGTGTGGGAGAGAGAGAGAGAGAGACGGAGACGGGGGACCCTACTGTACAATTTTGGGTGTGGAGCTTCTTTTGGGCCTTTGATTTTCGGTGCAGGATACATAAAAATATATCATTCCGAGCTAGTGGTTCGAATCTGGGTCCATTTCATTAAAATCAAGCTAGACCATGGCCCCAACTTAAACAAAACTTGCAATATAGATTTCGTTCTCAATTAAGCACACCAATATACATCAATATCAATGGAAAGTCCTCATTGACCAAGATTCCTCACATGTTTTCAAGCATGCCATATAGATTTATATAGCTGACGATTTCACATTGATAATGGTAAGTTTCAATGGGGAAGGAAGGATTTGTTTTGGACCTAAATGCACGCAAATGAGGATTTCCACATGCACAACTGGGGATTCGCAGTTGCCAAACGTGGGTTTGCCAATACTCCTGTGGAAAACTAGTGAGGAATTAATGCCAACTTGACCTAATAAATCTACAAAGAAGATACACTTTGAGGTTGTTTATTGGATTGTTAATACTTTGCATCCAATCCAATCATAGGGCATATAAGATTTATTAGTAACTAATGTGGTTGGGTATTGAATTACAGGGTCATATGCAACAGGACTGGGGGCATCAGGTTTACCATAAATGGAAGGGATTACTTTGAGCTTGTGTTAATAAGCAATGTCGGTGGAAGTGGAGATATCTCTATGGTGTGGATCAAAGGGTCCAACACACAATGGCTTGCTATGACTAGGAATTGGGGGGCAAACTGGCAGAGCCTCTCTTATCTCAACGGCCAGAGCCTATCTTTCAGAATTCAAACAAGCAATGGTCAGATCCGCACCATATATGATGTAATACCTTCCAATTGGGAGTTTGGTCAGACCTTCTCCAGCTCCATCCAGTTTTAAATCATTTAAATTAACATTCATGAGGACTCATTTTCCATTGTCTTTTTAGAAATGTACTGGTTTGGTTGTGGCCAAGTATAAACTGGCCCACCAATCACATTTTAAGTAACTATGATAATAATAATAGCTCAATGTATGTTTATGTAAGTGTGGGCTACTTAGGATCATCGTATAGGTGTTTATGTACCAAGTTTCACTTCGATCGAAAGTATGTTTATTCTTGGGTTTATCATGGGTAAGAACTCAAATCCTTTATCAAAATGTGTACTCTTCAAATTAAACTAATAGTTTGTTCAACACTCTTTTTTTGTATGTTTTGTTTTTCTACACATGATGAATTAAATATTTAATATGACTTAATTCATGAAGGTGAAACTCTGAAACTTTTCATTTTTTAAGGAGCAGGACTTATTTTGAAAAATTAGATCTTGAGGATGGTGGGAGGCGGCATATATCAAGCAGAAAATGTTCTTCTACGGCAACTCTATGGGGTCCACTTGGGCCCACCGTTGATCAGTGCGGCACTTTGATAATCTTGCCATCCCGTGATCTAGCATCAGGCCTATATACTTATTGAACTTTCACTACCATTGGGATGAATCTCAAAAATATCTATTATTAAGATGCTATTAAACTTTAAGGCTGTTAAATCAAGGGTTAGGATAATCGGGCCGGTCTTTTTTTTTTTTTTTTTTGCTCCCCCTTATCTACAAAGAGGCCTTTCTATCCACCCTCCTCCACTGAAAGACATTCAGCTAAGTAGGACCCGAAGCTGAGCTGCACATAAGTAATAGCAATCTAATTATAGGAGAACAATCTCTAGGATTGTATTAGGCTAAACTGAATAACGTCAATTACAATCTAAACTCAACTTGGACTAATAAGAGCTCCACTTAATTTGGGTTCATTTATTTAGTAAGAGATTGAAAAAAAGGAATTTTTTTTTCTTGCAGAAGAAATGTTACACCATACTTAATGATGTATGAGAAAATATAAAATAAGAAGTTAATTACTAATATGATATTTTCATTGTCAATAAAATCAGAAAAAAGTAAGTCCCAACATAAGAAAAATTTACAAGTAAAATTTGTAACCTATAAAAATTGATATTGCATTGTTGAGGGCCAATCATGACCGCATAAGAGTGCAAACCCTACTCGAATAGAACTTACACTTCAACCCAACTTGAGTATAAACCCTACCCAAAATCAAACCAAGCATGTCTATTCAAGTAAAGCCCTAAAAAAAAAATGAAAACAGGCCTAGTCAAGCACATGGCAAAGTCTTTTCCCACGGACATCCACATGTAGACGTTTCAATTCAAGTGTTAACGAGTTAGGTCTTCGATCAAACAATAAGATCCATCTTAATTGCGTGGCATTGATTGTGATTGTGACAATGTGAACACCCATACCCAAGAATGTTAGTAGGAGAAATCCCCTCTCTCATGTGAACGATGCAACATTTACTATCCACTAGTGGATTGCACGTGCACCGAACACATAATTTTATTAAGAAAATTTAAAAAAAATAAAGCTCTTAAAAAATTTAGTAGAAGCTGTAATATATTTAAAAATTAAATTTCAACAAAAAATGAGTGATTGTAAATTACAAGGTCCGTACAATGTCCAAATACAGCTGATACTATTTTTTCCTATACATTTGAAAATAATAAAACGATGATATAGTGAGAAAAATGAGATCTTAAAAGACAATCGATATGGAATTTATATAACTTTTTGAGGATATAAATCATATATTTCTGGATATTTTATCATGAATGTGTATAAAGAAATTTAAAATTTTACTTTATTTAACCTATTAGGTCGACTTATCAGTTTTCTGGTAGACTTGACCTGCTAAACTTGGAGTCCAGTCGAAAGCATAGTCAAATTGATAATCTGCGGTTTTATAAAAAAATAAAAATAAAAATTAAGAACCAGATGAGCTTACTATTTTAACCAATTACCATGAACATTATATGTTCACTACAAAATCAGATTCTATTAAGGAAAAAAAATTAACTATATCCTACCTAAGGACATTAGAATAAAAAAACTGAGATAGTGGTTTTAGTTTTAACTTACAAAGAAGAATAACATCTCACACCGATCGTCAAGAATAATGAAGTAATCCGGCTTGTCCTCAAGTGACAGAGATCAACAATGGTGGAACTATAATATGAACTCTGACGGTTAAGATTTGCAGAGCACCTGTTGATCAATATTAGTATTTAACATGTGCTTTGTTTTATTTTATAAGACGGACAACTATCAGGTAAAAAGAGGCAATACCTCTCCAAGAGTCAGCATCTTCTTTTGCTTGATACAAAGTACTATATTTTATACCCAGTAAGAAAAGGATAATACAAAGTAATTATAGAATTTCAGTTAAATGGAAGCTCACAAATAGATATATCCATAGGGAAAAAATACCAAAAAATAAAAAACTACAAATACAAATCTGGCAAAAGAATTGGACATTTCTCTTAAGAAATACAAAAGAATATAACATAGGTATTCTAAATCAACTCTTCTGCTCTGTTCTGTATAGAGGATGGGAGTGTTGATCAAAGTAAGAAAAACTCGAGAAGAAAAAAGACAAACTGAATTTGTTGCAGCTTAGTATCAAATACTTATTTTAGTTGTTTGCACTTAAAACGATCACTTCATTCACTGACTCTGAAGTTAGTAGTAACGCTAGCATAACAAACAATTTCTATGAGATTCTCGTTTTTCCTTTAAGAAAATGCATGACGCTATATTGAAATATATGAAAGAAGAAGAACAACAACAAGAAGAAGAAGCTTGCAATGATGAAAGAAATAAATGTTTTAGAAAATGACTAAAGTTTTTCAATTTAAACCTCATGAGTAAGAGCAATAATAAATAAATATATTCATGCCCTTTAAATGCCCTTTTATAATTAAAAAATTCACAAAAGTTGTATATTAAGAAACTAAAAATTGTACAGAACAACAACAATTTTACGATCGCAATCTATAAGACCTACCACTAAATTGCATTTATGGAATTATCTTTAGCAATCACTAATATTAGAAGAGAACCAATATTTAGTAGTAGTTATCACATTATCCAACTTGTGATTATTCTTCCAACAGGGGTATAAATCAAGATCAATATAATTATTATGTCGGATTGAAAACTCAATTATTCTAACTAAATAAAATACAAACACATGAAGCAAAAGGGAAAATAATATTTAAGTTTTTTTCATGGTAACTTTCATTAAAAGAGAGAAAAAAGCATGGCGAACATAAAATGAGTTTAAGTTTGTACATTTCAATTTCTTATTTATGATATTTTGTCAGTTGCTACTTTTTTTCTAAAAAAGAAAAATAAAAAACTAAACATAAAGCCATAAAGCAAACGCAATACTTGTATATATGGGAAGTGCTTATAAGTTTTGGATGTCTCTATACCTTTTTCAAAGGCCATAATAAATAATATACAACTGAAGGAACATCAAATTACAAGTATTTAAGGTTAGTGTACAAAAGATTAAAGGGTTAATATTTAAAAAATAATAACAAAGGGTTACATCCGTACAAAGAAAATAATCTCATATCTTCTGGAAACGTCCCGGAGCCTTTCTAATGTTCTTAACTCTCAAATTTCAAATACAAATACCACTCAAGTATCTTTTACTTCCACCGAAAAATAAAAATAAAAATAAATAAATAAATAGAAACTATTTGCACAATTACCAATGTTTCAGGTAAAAAAAAAAAAAGAGAATGTTAATTCTCTCGTATGTAGTCAAATTGGTATTTGAATTATAACACAACCACCAATTGACCACCAGCAACAATAACAAAAGTAGCAAGCTAGCTAATACCTTTTGTTGCAACTTTTAAGCTGATGGCGAAGTATTTAAAGTGCCGACAACATTATAAGTATTAAACACCAAAAGGTAGTAAGTAAAATACACTTGATCCCTTTTCTTGCATTTGTTTGAAGTCATTTTGTTCTTAATAATAATAATAATAATAATAATAATAATAATAATAATGTATAGATTATATTATTATTATTATTCTTAATAATAATAATGTATAGATTATATTATTATTATATAGGTGGGGCCCACATAAGTTCTTCTCTTTTAGAAGGGTAATAATAATATATAGATTATATTATTATTATCTTAAGTGTGGCCCACATCTTGCATTTGATTGGGCAAGTGTGTAATGAAAAAAAAAAGTAAAAAGTCGTACATCTTGCTCTCCTTTATAATAGAGTAGATATTATTATTATCTTAAGTGGGGCCCACATCTTGCATTTCATTGGATAAGTCTGTAGTGAAAAAAAAGTAATAAGTTGTACATCTTGCTCTCTTTTATAATAGAGTAGATTATTATATAGGTGGGGCCCACACAAGTTCTTCTCTTTTATAATCTTATTATTATTATATAAGTGGGGCTCAAGTTCTTCTCTTTTAGAAGGGTAATAATAATATATAGATTATATTATTATTATCTTGAGTGGGGCCCACATCTTGCATTTGATTGGGCAAGTGTGTAGTGAAAAAAAAGTAAAAAGTCGTACATCTTGCTGTCCTTTATAATAGAGTAGATATTATTATTATCGTAAGTGGGGCTCACATCTTACATTTGATTGGGCAAGTGTGTAGTGAAAAAAAAGTAAAAAAGTTGTACATCTTGCTCTCTTTTATAATAAAAAATAGATTAGATTTTTAATAATCATAATAATAATGTATAGATTATATTATTATTATATAGGTGGGGCCCACATAAGTTCTTCTCTTTTAGAATCTTATTATTATTATATAAGTGGGGCCTAAGTTCTTCTATTTTAGATAGGTAATAATAATATATAGATTATATTATTATTATCTTAAGTAGTGCTAACATCTTGCATTTGATTGGACGAGTGTGTAGTAAAAAAAAGTAAGAAGTTGTACATCTTGCTCTCTTTTATAATAGAGTAGATATATATATATGGGAGCCCTCTCCTCATCAAGCTTCTTCGCTCATCACGTGCCAATCCAGCTGCTTTGAAACAATTCAATTTTTTTCAATGCGTGTGGACCCCGCCCGCCCAAAAGATTTCATTCCCCGCTCTCCATATTGAGGCCAAAATAAAAAGTCCATCTTGATTCCCCCATTCCCATCACTGGAGATCCTCTATCTCTCTCCATTCCCCTATTTCAATCTCTCTCTCTCTCTCTCCTCTCTCTCTCTCTCTCTCTCTCTCTCTCTCTCTCTCTCTCTCTCTCTCTCTCCATTCTAAGGCCGATGATCCTCATCCTCACGCGGTCGATCATCTCCGGCGAGACGATCCTCTGACTTTGCCCTTCCCCCATCGCTGGCTCTCCTCTCTCTCTCCATTTTGCCCTGGAACCCATTTTCTTCTGCGAGGCACGGATCTATCTCCCACGACGATCTCTATGATGCGACGACGTGATCTCTCCTCAAGGCCTCAACTTCTCTCCAGCAAAACCAATGCCCTTCCCCCATTTCTCCATCTCCGCATTTCCTTCGCTCACTCTCCTCTCTTTCTTCCTTCTGCGATAGATCGTCTCCAACGAGTAGCTCCTCTCTCCAGCGACTTTGCCCTTCCCCCATCTCCCTCTCTCCAGTCTCGCGGCGGCGCTCCTTCGAGGTATGCCTTTTCTTCCTTCTTTCTCTATTTTTCTCCCTCTGTTTTGTTTCTCTGCCCGCTCTCTCTCTCTGGAGTATGGGTTTGATATGGGTTTTGGATGGCTTGGATTTAGGAATATTTGTGTGTTCCGGCAGGTTTAGGAGGGTTCCGAAAAGAAAAAAAATGCAGTCTATGGTTGACACTGTCCACGCAGGGAATGTTACGGTGTACTTCTATTTTTTATTTTTTTTTATTTTGGTGTTTTTTGTCAGCCCTCTACTCCAATGGATGGGATTAATCAATGGCTTTGGGTGTTTAGTTTATCATCTATCTATGTTCAGGCCCACTGGGGTGATCAATGTGGATATGACCATATGTGCAGTGAATGTCATCCTGTCATGCAATTGTGGCGTTCACGTTTTCAGATGGGGAAAATTATGGGTCTTGTTTACAGTTGGTGATTTTTTTGTTATACAATTTCGATAATCAGAACGTTGATTTTGAGTCTTGGGCTATTTACACACTACTTGCCAAATTGAAGCAAGCCCAACAGAGCTCAAGGACTGGTTCAGAATGAGATGAAGACAGATGGGTTTCTTGACTTACATTTGACTTTGCATTGGTTTTTTTTTTTTTTTTTGATACATTGTGACAATTAGGTGAATGGAAACAAAATAAAATGGAGTAACAAAAAGACAAATGGACTCTCCAAGAAAACTTGGTGACATCAAATTTAATAGGGACTGAATGCATGAACCATGAATAGTCCGATCCATCTGTATTGCTAAGAGATCACATATAATAGGTGATGCAAGTTAACAAGCCACAATTCAAAAGATGACATTATTGACTTTTCCCTGATGTTTTATGTGGTTTCCTTAACTTAAATTTGATTATGCAGAGTATGTGACCTAAGGCAAAATAATATAAGTCATCATCCTCATTTCCCATGTCATCTTCAAGTATGTGATATGAGAATTACTATTTTTTTTAAAATTAAATGTTATGTATTTGTAATTAAACCTGAATTCATCTACTTGGCCTGAGTTCTTAGGTCAATAATATATAGGCAGGTCATCCTCATTTCCACCACGAAACTTAGAATGCCCACGTGGATTGTAACGCCCCAATTCCGAATACCGTGAAAATCGTCAAAGTACCGAAATTGGCGCGCTACTTTCCCGGGAAATCCGAGAACTTCCAAGATCGTAGGTCCGCAGTGAGGTCCAATTTAAAAATTTTTTATAAAAATAAGCGGAAGCAATACAGAGATAGCGGAAGCATAAGGTATCATCATATATATCAAATGTAAATGGACAGAAGTCCAGCCTAAAGCGAAAAGTGATAAAAACCAAAGTTTTAATTACATATTTGTAACATTACTCAACTCACAACAAATGTCTCTCAAAAACCCAGAAAAAAAAAAGGACACTCAAACCCCTGCCACTGGTGCCGGCTCTCCACCCTCCGGCTCGACCTCTTGGTCGGCCGGTCCCCATCCGTAGTCACCTACTACGGGCGCCTCTACGAGTGCGTACGCATCGCCCTCGAACTGGGGGTCAGGACCTAAGCACCAAGAGTGGATCAGATCTAAAGATCTGGCAAGTCACAGTATGCTGATAATATGGGATGTATGCATCAAATGAGTAGAGACAGTAATAAAGTTAAGAGAATAGCAATGGTACAGATCCTAGGCAGTTGAGCAAGATAAACAAATAGAATCAAGATAAACATAATATAATAAACCTATACAAAATGGCACACTCACACAAGCTAGATACCGTGGGATATTATGCCGCGGCCCTCCCATACTGAACACAGTCGCGGCGGGGAAAATCTCACAGTGCTGGGGATTATCTAGCCCCGCGAATAACATCATCCATCAACACACCCTGAGACCGGACCTGATATCACACCGTCCGTCTCCAACAATGCTCATCATGATAGCCACACCACACTCTCAATAGCTCCTACCAGTGATGATCAGTCCAACTGGCTGAGCTTAGATCAACTGAGTGAATGTCTATGCCGACTCAGGAAACAATAAGGGTCTGTGTCTGTCTAGGCTTTGCCTTGCGTGAACAAGGTCCTAACAAAGTCCCTAAGAGGTCCAAGTATCCATGGATCATAATCCAGGTTCAAGTCCAGTCAATGGATCCATACCAAGGCCCACCAAATACATGGCCTGGTCTATAACAGTCCATATGATATACAAGTCCATGTTCAATAACATATGATCCATTTACATCCATAATGGGTCACAAGCCCATACAATCTAACCTCTCCAGTCTAGGGTAATTCGCATCCAAACTTAGGCCATAAAAGGGCCCGCTTAGCCACAGACACGGGTCAATGTTCATCCAATCATATTACCGGGTCACCTCTAAGTAGTCCTAGATTCGGGTCCTCCATTTTCCATTTAATTAACAGGTATAAGCCATAATAAGGACAATAGAGTGACAGTAGTAATATGAGGGAGATGAATCCCCAAGTACAAGGATCAATGGGAGATGTCAACAGTCCAACCTAAGTAAATGATCCACTTTAGATTCAGGTCTATCTCAGGTGATTCGATCTTTAAGCGAAACTACAGATGCTAAAGAATACTGTGTTTGGTGCTCAGAAGTTATATACATCACTTGGTAACGTATAAAGGTCGAATCATCTTAGATTACATAACCTGGACCTTAATTAGTGGACCCCACGAGTCAAGGTTGAGCCACACCATCGACTCGTGGTTGGCACAGTGATGGAAGTCTATTTGGATGGTCAATGGGCCCCACATATGCTCACAACAATAGAAGTTAGAATCTGGGAAGTGTTACTGTACACAGTGTGCTCAGCCAACCTCCTGGCCTGGGCGGTCAGCTCAGCACACTGGGATCAGAGAAGCAAAACACCCTGCAGGCAATACCTGATTGCTCAGAAGTTCCTGTGAGTTCGGCTAACCCCCTGGCCTGGGTAGTTGGTCGTGCTCACTGAAAGTCCTGGCTAAGGGAATGTCCCAAGTTCTAATTTCTTTTGGTGTAAATTCTGATCTTAGTCACCTGATCTCGGTCTTCTGGCTCTGAGCTCGGTCAAGTACTAAGTTCGGTCAAGCACTGGGCTCGGTCAAGCACTGAGATCGGTCAAGCAATGAGCCCGGTTAAGCACTGAGTTCGGTCAAGTACTGAGCTCGGTTAAAACACTGAGCTCGACCCAACTCTGAACCCGGCTAATACACGGAGCTCGGCCAAACACTGAACTCGGCTAAAACACTGAGCTCGGCCAAACACTGAGCTCGGTCAATTCACTGAGCTCGGCCAGTCAACTAAGTTCGGTCAACCATGCATAGTGAACTCCGGGTCTGAGGAAAATTCCACAAGAATTCTAATTGGGTCTAATAAAACACTTAGGGCTTAATTTAATTCTAAAATCTAATGTGATTCCCAAAAGGTATAATCTTAAGGGTCCCACCTCTAATTAGGTTCATTAAAGACTAAGTGGGTCTCATAATTAATCCCCTATTAATATATTAAATCCCTAATTAAAATAAATCATAATCATATGGTCCCAAGTCACTAGGTGAAAGGGTCTCATTTGGTTCCATTAGAAACTATAGGTTTAGTTAAATTAATAAAACTAATGGGTTAATAGATTAGTGGGCCCCACTGGTCCCAGTCCCAGATCAGTCTTCATCATCAAGGTCAATAAGAAGTCACTGATCCTATGTCCGGACCAGATCTGAAATCAGGGACTCACCTGGGCCCCACGAACTGCTGACTACACTTTCCCATACTCCCTCACTTTCTTCATTTTTCCCATGCACCCTCGGACCACCCAACATCATCTCTTACCTTAGTCTTACACGTCATCATCACCCACCATTCTTTTAGTTAACTTCACACAGAATGTGTTCTGTTACAGAACTCGGTTTTGTAACAGAACACGACGCCTCCTCCTCATCAATCACAGGTAGTGGCCCACCTCTGATCAAAACCTTGATCAATCGTTCCCCTTAGGGTCGCCCAGGGCCCCACTATCAGATGTGGGGTCCTGGTTTCCAAGATGGCCCACATGGGCCCCACAGTACCCAAAAAACGGAATAGTTTCCTTCACGATTTGGGTCTTTTTGACAGTTAGTGTCAATTGCATGGATCATGGCCCTTCATTGATCAAGGATCAGATCAGACTCCACCCCCATGGTCGCCCCACCATATCAGGCCTGATGGGCGGACTAGATCTGTGATCAGATCAATATGTGGGTCCCGCAGTCGATCGAAGCCAAAACTGGTTTTACTTTTTAATACAGTTCCTACTCTGATCAGCTATTGGATTGAGGGCAAGGAGATGTCCACACACCATGGGACCAGCCCGGTCGCCGGTGGGTCCTCTATCAGATCCACGGTTCGGATCTACCATCGGGTGGCCCACCTGGGTCCCGGTCTTGACGCAACAAAGTGGGTTTTCCACTGTTTCCTCTTCGGAAACCTGATACAGAACACCCCTCCTCTGGAATTCTCTTTCTCAACCCATTTTCCATCCATTCCAACAAACAGAACCAGAAAACCACTCCAATTCCCAACCATCCATCAATCCATCAATGGCCAAAGAAAACCACAAGACAAGCTCAAAAATATATCTAACATGTACAAACAGAATTGGAATTTGTAGAATCAAGCGGAAGATAAATCATACATTCTAAATTACCAGCACGGAGCACTTGCCTCAAAAGAAGTTGTATGAAGGTAGGGGGAGAAAGAGATAAATATCCAATATAACTTGTAGCTAAGATGGTAGGTCTTCTTCTTCTTAGAGTTCTAGAGAGAGAAAGTAGAGAGAGATGGGAGAATTGGAGGGAATTTGGGAGAGAGTTGGAGGGAGATGAGAGGGAAGAAGAGAGAAAAGAGAGGGAAGCTTGAGAGGGAAAATGACATACGTATGAAGAAGATGGTTTAGTTATATAGGTTGGGCTTGGGTGGTTAAATACTAAAATGCCCTAATAGTTTGAATAGGATTAGGGTTAGGGTCATGGGTAGTTTGGTCTTTAGGTGGGGCCTCTAGAAGATTCTTTGGTGCAAACCCCCTATAGTAAATACTAATTTCTAGCTAGGGCCTCTAACAAACAAACTAACTCTAAAAAATAACAAAATACACCCTATTGACTCTACTAATTAATTACACCACTAAACTAGTCTTAGGAAAAATACATAACTACCCTCACTAAGCCCCATAATTAGTATAATTAAAATACTTAGGCTAATATATAGTATTCAAATTCAAATTGAGGGCCCACTAGGGGTGGGGCCTCACATTCTTGTAACGCCCCACCCCTTACCCATGCATGATATTGTCCGCTTTGGCCCACTGGCCTCACGGTTTTGTTTCTGATGGCCCTCAACCCATCAAAAGGCCTCATGCAAGGTAAGGGTGTAAGCTCTACATATAATCCCAATCACTTTCCTCTCTATAGTCGATGTGGGATTCCGGGGCGTCACATTCCACCCCCCTTAAGGCTGCACGTCCCTGTGCAGTAGCCTGCCAGCCCCTGTAGCCTGCCAGCCCTCTTGGCCTGCCCACATAGAAACCCGCCCACTTGCACCAGACCACGGCAAGGGACCCGCACTCGAACTAGTCGAGAGTCGGCTCTGATACCATTTGTAACGCCCCATCCCTTACCCATGCATGATATTGTCCGCTTTGGCCCACTGGCCTCACGGTTTTGCTTCTGATGGGCTTCATCAAAGGCCTCATGCAAGGTAAGGGTGTAAGCTCTACATATAATCCCAATCACTTTCCTCTCTATAGTCGATGTGGGACTCCGGGGCGTCACATTTACTGGTATAATGGTTTTAAAAGACGTCTCGTACCACATCCAATCCTGGCCTTAAATTTTGGAAATGTCCAGATTTACATGTATGCTTCTATCTTTCCAACTCCATTCATTAATATTTTTATTTTGTTCTCCAATATTCATTATAGGGTGATTCTATCGGCACCCCAAAGAGTGCTGTGCGCACCCACCCCCCTTCTATGAACAGTGATTTTAAATCACTGTCCATAGAGGGGGGTGCGTGGGCACAGCAATAGGGGGTGTGTGTGTGTGTGCAAGGGTTGTGGTCTTTTCATTTGGATGGATGAAGTCGGAACTCAATGTGTACTGATGTCAAATGTTTGTCAAACCCAAATTGCATTGAGACTAAAAGAAATGAAAGACTCAATTGAAGAGCACCGTTTAGGAGTAAGACGTTTGGGTGAAAGCATAGAGACTGAAATTAAGGAAAGTAGATACAAAAATGATCGTGCATATTTCTCTTCTTTGATGTAGACATTATTCTCTTGTGGGAGGCACAAGAGCGTTTTGTTTTATTTTGCTTGCTCGGCAGGGATGGTTTGTTTAACAAAGAAAAAAATTATTTGCATGGATCATTTGGCATGATATGCTCTGTCCTTTTTTTGTTGTAGTGAGTATTAATGAAAAAAATCAAATGTGGGTTAGATATGCTGTGTCCTTTTTTTTAATGATCTAGTATACAATGGTCTGGTATACAATGTTTGTTTTAGGACTCTGTTTTAATTTCACAGAACTCTGGCATGCAATGGTCTGGTGGTTTCAGATAACACTCTTTATCTTCATCATCATCATCAATTCATGGACTGTCAGATACCACTTGGAGACTATTATTAGTTGTGCTAAATAATGGGTTGGCGATGACATTGTTAAAACAGTTACAAACTGAATATTGGACAGGTTTGCTCCATAAATTCGGGCTGTTTTTCATATATCTTGTTAGTGTTTCTGCTATCTGGAAACAATTATGACAACTGTTGCTAGTTTAATAACTGGACTCTTAAGAGTAATCTATTTCTTCTACTTGATTGAATCTAGAAATTGAGCAGGCTTTAAAGTTTTTCTAAACTTCCATCAGATTGAAACTTACTCATGTAGACTCAATGACACCCACAAAAGTTCATATTGGGTTCTCTGCATACTGTATCACATGTCTTGTTGTCCCATAAGTGCCATACATCCTACAACAACAATAACCACAGTAAGCTTGTGGTTGTATTCACAGTGTCATACATCCTACAACAACAATAACCATCAGAAACAATTCTTGCAAATTACTAGAGTACAGACTCGAGTATCTATTTCATAAGCTGGGTGCGTCCATTCCCTCCTCACCAACAGGGTTCCATCACATTAAACATATGCTGGGTACAACAGACCTGCTTCAAAAAAATCCATCACATTACACCTATGGTGGGTACAGTAGACCTGCTTCAAAAAATCCATCACATTAAACCTATGGTGGGTACAGTAGACATGCTTCAAAAAATCCATCACATTAAACCTATGGTAGGTACAACAGACATGCTTCAAAAAAACAATCACATTAAACATATGTTGGGTTCAGTGGACCCTAAAGGTGTTTAAGTACAATGCACCATATCCAATCCACAGACTCTATTTAAACATATGACCCAACCAAATGTATTCAGCATTCACCCTCGAACAGTAGTTGAACATATCCAATCTGGCTTCATTCCATAAAAATCTGCATGTTTAAGATCATCCAGAAAAAAAAAGAAAATCAGTCTAAAACAAAAACATCTAGTCGAAGGTTAAAAATGAAAGTAAAAGGGCAAATACCACGAAAGTTCACTGCATGCCCAAATCAGAGTCTTCTGAACGCTCATTAATACCATGAAAGTTCACTAAATCAAGCCCTGTACATAAAAAAAAATATTATAAAAAACGATACATGAAAATATGCAAGATGAAGATTAAATCGGAAGTCAAAAAGTAAACACCATGAAAGATCACTGAATGCCTGAATCAGACCCATCCGAACTCAACTGACTATCAAGATATTACACCCCATCCCGAGTTAATCAAGATTAACTCAATTAATCATGATTAACATTGATAAAGCGAGATTAATTACTTTAAATGAGATTAATGATCAAAATGAGTTGAATTAGTCTTGGAAGATTGGAATTTAGCCTAATGCAATAGTTAGGAAGACATTAACTTGGTTTTAGACCCCAATTAATGAATTTGAGGACCTTTCGTAATTATAGATTTATGCGTATTTCATTGAAATGAGTAGAATTTGATACCAATGTGTGTGTTTTGATGAGTACATCAATTGTCATAATACACTAAATTTCATTTGACTTATGATGAATCAAGTGGGTCTTGAATTGACTCAAAATGAAAATAAGCTTAACAAAGGGGGTTCAATAGTAACATGTGAAACTACAAGTCATCTTTGGACCTGCACATGTCTTTACATGTCCCAGATGTCATACATTCGTATCCCAGCCCATTTGCATGTGTTTTCTTTGCTGGGAGCTGGTTCTTTCTTCATTTTCTTCTTTCTTTCTTCTTTGTTTCATCATATGGAAAGGATATGTCAAGTGGGTTCTAAGAAAGAAACTTAGAACTTCATGCATGCATCATCTTCTTTGCTTCTTCTCTTTGTTCATTGAGCAACTATTTAGAAGAGATATTTTGCAAGTGATTCACAAAGAGGAAATTGGTGCTGTCATCTTCTTCCTCTCTTTGCTTGAGTTTTCTCGAAAAAAAAGGCTTGGAGAAGGAAAGCTTGGATTGCTCTGTTTTAAAGGTTTCAAAGAGGGTTTTTGTGTTAAGATCACATTAAAGGCAAATATAAATACATGTTTATGATTAAATGCTATTTCAAATTGATTTGTGTTGGTGTATTCACAAATTAAATTCAGTTATGTATTTATGTAGAAATCTGATCATATCTATGAAGTGGAGAAGAGGAATTGATAGATTTAGTGTTGTTTGAATAATGTCTTGATGAGATAAAAGTGTTGCACAATTATTGAAATGATATGTTTATGGAGTTGAAGTCTTGTTTTCATGTTTAATTGTTGTATATGAGAAGGGAACAGAAGGTTCCATATTTTGTATGCAGGAGGAAGAGATTTGAAGAAGAATAGGACAATGAACGAAGTTGGAAAAAATATCTAGACAGTGTCGGTCAGCTGAAAAGGAGCCGACAGAGCTGACCAACGTTATAAGAAAGGAAAATCTCACATTTCTGGTTTTGAAACTGACCCTGACCGACATTGTCAGTCAGCCTCGGTCAACCGACATGTGAACCGACGGTGTAAAATGAGTAGGAAAAGTCGTCTCTGGTTTTCGAACCGTCAATTTGACCGACGCATGTCGGTCAGCCGATAAGTATACTGTAGGTCAACCGACGAGTGAACCGACGAAGTGAAATTTCCATATTTAGATTCTAAATCAAAGCATATTGATTTATTCAAGGCTGCTTATATTGTTTATACTTCCATAGGTTTTAATTAAGGGGACTTTAATGTATAAATCTTCATACGAACTGTAATGTCTATCGTGAATAACACATGTACATTAAATAACTGAGAATTACACCCATTTGGTTGGTATTCGTTAATTGAATCCTTGTCGCGACTATAAGGATTGAATTGTATCCATTCATTATATGTAAATGGAATTAAAAAAATGAATAGTGAAATGAATTGTATATGAGTCTGGCACTACATAATTCTATAAGCTCATTGAGCTGATACTGGCTGCAGCAGTTTTATTTGAAGAGTGTTCTGGAACTCCGTGGTGATATCAGTAGACCCAGGCTCGGTCACTGATAATTCCCACTAATAATCCTTCCGTATGGAAGATGGTATTCCTCATTGTTTAGGGAGATGGTGATCCTTCCTTTGAGGAAGATGGATATGTTTGAATTGTTATATTAGTTGCCAAATATTAATAAGACTCTCATTGGCATTGTTTACTGTTTACTGCTGATTGTTTACGGATGTAGTCTAACATTGAATTAGACAAAGTAACTTTGTAATTTATGATCATAAACACTATTTATACATTGCTAAATTATAGAATTCACGGTGTCATTGATGGCATTACAGTGCCCCTGCCACTTGTGCGACCGCATTGACAGCGGAGGAGACCACTTCGGTTCCACCAGGCAGATTAACTAAATGGAAATGATGAGCTGAATGTTAAGATGAACTTTGTTGAAAATTATTGTAAATAGAAATGAAAACTTTTGGAAAACGTTTCATACTTTTTATCTGTGCATTATTTTAAATATGCAAGTGATAATTATGTTCATATTGTAACTAAATTTTGAAATCAATGTATATTTGTTCATATTCCACATTATGTGTATATTGTCATCCCTTGTGAGTTTTATGTAATTGAAATTTACGGGAGTAAATATGGTTTCGACTCGGACTTAACTCGATTTAATTAAAATCTCGGACTTAACTCGATTTAATTAAAATCTCGGGCTCAGGTCGTGACACAAGATTAAGATCTGGCTCATTGTTTTCATCTCCGCTACGTAATCTGAAATAATGTGTTATAAATTCATTTGCCAAAATGAAACATGGAGAATAAACACAATTAAGTTGTTATTGTTTACCAATTCAAAAGCACCGGACAAAAGGAATATTTTCTGATCTCATTCATCTCTTAATGATTCTAATAGAAGGCATAAAGAAATCAATGATTCTGCGTTCATCATTTGAATTCCAATCAAAGAAAAAAAAGTAACAAACGTTGAAGAGGAGAATGAAGAAGATTTCTGGAGCATCAGATCTGTTTCTCTTTCAATTTCAATGAGAAAGTAAAGGAGAAGTGGAATTGCTTAAATGATCGACAAATCCAAACACCTTTAAGTAATTAGGAATCACCTGTTCTTCTCTCTCGACACTTCCGACCTGAAATCAGATCCTTCAAGATCGCAAAAGCAAGTGAAAGTTCAGTTTATGAAAACATTTTTTTTACCCTCCCATACCTGCTGGAACCCAATCTTCCATTTTTTTTGTACCCTCCCATACCTGCTGGAACCCAATCTTCCATTTTTAGGGAGAAAGAAAATAGAGCAAAAAAAAAAGAAATGCAAGGACAGAAGGATCACGGAAATAAATTAAAAAAAAAAAACAATCTTCCATTTATGTTGGCAGCAGAGGGAGAAAACAGAAAGACAGAGAGAGGGATGGCAGATTCCTAACCTGGCAGGAGAGAGACGAGGCCTGGATCACGGACGATCGTCTTTCGCAATCTCGCGGGAGAGAGGCGGGGTAGGGGAGGTGTCGCTGCAGAGAGTCGTCGCTGGAGAGAGATCGCCGAAGAAGAAAATGGGTTCCAGAAAATGGAGAGAGAGGAGAGCCAGCGGAACAAATGGGACGAGTCGTCGCTGGAGACAGATCGCCGTCGTCGCTGGAGAGAGATCGTCCCAGGAGGGAGATCCGTTTTTCGCATAAGCAAATGGGTTCCAGGGCAGGGCGGAATGGAGAGAGAGAGAGGAGAAGGGGCGACTTTGCATTGGGTTCTAGGGCCAAGATAGATGAAGGGATTTTAATTTGAGAGCGGGGAAACGAAAATCCTATTGGCGAGAAAAAAATTGAATCGTTTCAATGCAGCTGGATTGGCACGTGATGAGCGGAGCTTGTGCCTGAAGGCACGATGCACTACCGGACCTGGATATGTCTCAGACCGACCGAACCTAGGTTCCATGCGTCTCGAAAGCAAGTACAACCATAAAATGGATTCAACAACTCAAACTTGCTGACCCTTTTTGCTTTTGATGAGAATGGCAAAAACTTATAAATTTATCCAACTTTTAGCCTAAAAGAAAAAGGGATGGCAATACCTGTAAATAACTCTAACTTGCTGCCTCTTTTGTACTCCCCTCTTAAATATAAGGGTCTAAAATATCCCTTGATTTATGTACATAGATCTAAGGGCTTAAAATGTTCAGAATTCAAAACCTGAGCTGCCATATTATCCCTTGGATTTATGTACATAGATCAAAGGGCTTGAAATATCTCAGGATTCAAAAAGTGTCCTCCCATATTATATAGATATAGTAGAGATAGAGATAATATATAGATTATATTATTATTATCATAAGTGGGGCCCACATCTTGCATGTGATTGGGCAACTGTGTAATGAAAAAAAAAAAGTTACATCTAACTCTCTTTTATAATAAGTAGAGATATAAAGATATTTATAATATTTGGGGGTGGGCCCCACAATGGTGTAGAGATATAGATATAATATAATATTTATAGAAAATTTTATAATAATAGATAATGAAGTGGCCCCACAATGGTGTAGTCATAAAAAAATGGTAACTTCTCTTTTATAATAGTAGATAGATATTATTATATTATATTATAATATTTGGGGGTGGGCCCCACAATGGTATAGTGAAAAAGTTTACATTATAATATTTGAGAGTGGGCCCCACAATGGTGCAGTGAAAAAGTTTGCATAGTAGAGATAGAAAAGTATAATATAATATAATAGTAGATATATAATATATTATATATTATTATAATATATATAATGAAGTGGGCCCCACAATGGTGTAGTCACAAAAAAGTTGAAAAAATGACAACTTCTTCTCTTTTATAAGATGATGATGATAGAATAGAAGTAGAGAAATATAACATAAAATGAAGTGGGCCCCACAATATAATATAAAATGAAGTGGGCCCCACAATGGTGTAGTAAAAAAAAAGATGCAATCTTCTCTCTTTTAATAGTTGGGGGTGGGCCCCACAATGGTGTAGAGATATAGATATAATATAATATATAATATATATAGAAGATTTTATAATAATAGATAATGAAGTGGGCCCCACAATGGTGTAGTCATAAAAAAAATGGCAACTTCTCTTCTTTTATAATAGTAGATAGATATTATTATATTATATTATAATATTTGGGGGTGGGCCCTATAATGGTGTAGTGAAAAGTTTAAATTATAATATTTGGGAGTGGGCTCCACAATAATGTAGTGAAAAAGTTTGCATAGTAGAGATAGAGAAGTATAATATAATATAATAGTAGATATATAATATATTATTATAATATATATAATATAGATAATGAAGTGGGACTACACCATATTATAATGAAGTGGGCCCCACAATGGTGTAGTCACAAAAAATTTGAAAAAAATGACAACTTCTTCTCTTTTATAAGAGTGATATCATCCATAGGAGGACCCGAGGGATTTTTTTCATATAAAAGTATCACAGAGTAGGCTTTGAAGCATTGTGTGATATTATTCTCTGCATCTTCCTCAAATGAATTCTCTAGCTTTGAAGCTTATAAAACGTCTTGTTTAGGTATCGGCTCAACAAATAGCAACTGAGTTGGATATCTTTGGAAAATCTTTACAAATGTGCAGGTTGTGGGCTTCGGATTGGTTTTTAGTTTTCTTGTGCAGGGGTTGTGGGCTTTGGGGTTTGGAGTTTGTTGGATTTACTTGTGCGGGGCCGTGAGCTTCTAGTGCTTTATTTCTCTCATGTTAGGGGTAGTTTGCCTTTAGGTCTATTTTCTTTTCTTACTTATCCAATGTACAATAGGATGCTAAATATATACTTCAATATAGCTGTTCTTTTTATCAACATTGGGTAATTGAGACTGTAAGTGCCTAAATTAATACTGACTTGATTAGAGTGGATTATGATGAATAATGGGTTTCTTTGGAGATGATGGAATGCCCGGAGACCTGAAAGGGGAGGAGAGAAAAGCAGTCAAAGACCCTGGCTGCAATTAGCGCAAGGCTCTTCGATGCCTAAGTTAATTCTGCAACTAGACAAATGATGAAGAAGAAGGGAGAGTGTATGTAAGCGTGAATACGTGTATATGGGCGTACCTGTTATGGCATTGCTCCTTGCATTTATAGGCAGGGAGCCTTTCGGACTTTGGGCAGGGAGTCTCGTGATCATTAAAGGGAGTCCTATGACTCTAGGCAGATACTTGAAGGGTACAGTCCCATCGTATCCCACCTTTCTTTAAATGGCAGTCCCGTTGGACCTTACCCTGTTGACTTGATGTAGACGTAGCCGCCGGATAATGATAACTCTTTATGTCTTATCCGATACATGTCATTATTACTCGACACGTTCTGTAACGTGAGATGCAGTTGTCAGTGCTCGTCTCGGTTTAGCATTCTGGCACTATTGCCGAGATGCGTGAGACCGAGACCAAGACCGAGACCGAGACATGGTGCCGAGGTTAGGAATGACTGAGGTCAGGAACGACCTGGATATGGAAGCAATCTAGCACTATTGTCGAGGTGTACTAAACCGAAAGCAATACATGTTTAGCCGGTACTCTCACCGAAATTATGATAATCTCGATATCTTAGGAATACCCCACACAGAGCCAGTAGGAAGTCTTTTGTTGTATCATGTCCCGTCCCAAAATTGGATTACCTTAATGGTTGCAATTCCAAGACGTAACTAGTGTGAAGTTTGTATGAACAATAATAAATAGATAACTATAAGCATGAGCATATATAGTCCCAAAATATATACAGTTCAAAGTTCAAGAGTGTTTAAGTTACAACATAAAAGAAAAGTATTTTATATAAAATCTCAAAACAAATGTCTCTCACAACCATCCACCATAAACTCTCCCATATAAAAACCAGTGAAGGTCAATACATCCACCAACCAAAATTACCCCTTTTGACAATCTCATGGAACTAGATGTCTATAAAACATGGTTAAGAGTCCAGTCACTCAAACCTCTAGGAGTATTCTCGACCTCCTTAGTCTCGTGGGAAGGGGCAAGGATGCCGTCACCTGTAAACGCCAACGGTTACATCATCAGACAATTGAGCAAGTAAACAAATATAATGAACATAAATATGATGTGTCAATTGTGAATAAAGACATGTGATCCTAAGAAGACAAATAATTCTACAACCAAGCAATCATTAATGTATAAAACATATAAGAATCAAATAAAAACATATCTATAATAAATCATAGCAAATTGACATCATCTGCATTAGCTAAATTCTCTCAGGATAGTTGTTGATGATGCCAAAAAAGAGGAATTCGGACACCACCGGTCAGATAATTAATGCTATGCAATAATTGAAGAGAGATGAGAAATTTATAGTGGTTCGGTTAAGCGTGACCTACGTCCACTTCAAAATGGTGATCTTTGATTAATGTCGAGGGTTACAGATATGAGAAAGTAGAGAAAAAACCATCCTCTCTCAAGTGATGAGAGGGCTCTATTTATAACCCTTCCCCACCAGGTGGGGATGCGCAGTTCAACGTCTCTTTGGAGCGTCAGTCGTGTCCTTGAGGATCGAGCCAGGTGGAAGGCAGGTGAGATCCTCTCCGTGAGACTTGGTAAATGCAGGTTAGGGGGACTCCGTCGCGATGGCTTGGAGCCTGAGGTGACGAGGCTTCGTGTAACGAGACCCGGATCTCAACGGGGCTATTCTGGCCTGACCCATGATCCTAGACGGACCGGGTCACTTGGACCTGACTCATTACTGCGATCCGGATTGGGTTTGACTCATCATTTGCCCCCTCAATGTCCCGTGCCCAAATAATAATATTTATTTATTTTTTGAAAGGGGGCATTGATAAATTCCAATTTCGTCTCTCTTGACAAATTTTCTTCTTCCCGATCTTACCCTTGCTTGTTCTTGTAGATTTGTATTTCGGAGAGTCCTCCCGGCTTGGGTTACTCTTCTTTGAAAACTTTGGCTATAAAATGAGCCCTAGAGCATGATTTCTTCAAAAGAAAGAAACTTGGTTCTGCAGAAAAAACCATTGGAAGAGAAGAAGATGGTGGCAAGCGGCAGGATAGGCACTGGTGTTGGCGTTTCCGGCGATCCCTCCATAGGTGAGGAGGATGTGGTCGTCTCTGCGATGCTCGGCAATGGGCGAGGAGAGAAGGAAGAGATGGGCGAGGGGACTGCCATGGTGGGCGAGGGTGCCATGGGCGCGGGCGAGGGCGCCATGGGCACGGGCGAGGGCGCCATGGGCGCGGACGAGGGGACTGCCATGGTGGGCGAGGGAGCCATGGGCGAGGGAGAGCTGGGCAGCATCGTGCCCTCCCCTTGGGCGAGCAGCCACGGCGAGGGAGGAGAGGGCCCCACGGGCGGCGAGCCTCTGGCCGTTCTGGGCGAGATCCCCCCTTGGGCGAGGAGCATGGGCGAGGGAGGTGAGGCCCCCACAGGCGACGAGCCCCTGGCTGCGCTGGGCGAGGGCGGCGTCGCGGGCGTGGGCGAGGGCAGCGTCGCGGGCGCGGGCTAGGAGAGTGTGGTCCCCACGGGCGGCGAGCCCCTGGCTGCGTTGGGCGAGGCCGGTGTCGCGGGCGCGGGCGAGGGCAGCGTCGCGGGCGCGGGCGGACACGAGGGAGGAGATGGTGGCGAGGCCGTGGGGCCCCCCTGGGCGAGCAGACGCGAGTGTGCTGCCGTGGGGCCCCCCTGGGCGAGCAGACGCGAGGGTGTTGCCGTGGGGCCCCTTTGGGCGAGCAGCAAGGGCAAAAGGCCCTGTTTTGTGAGCAGCCAGGGCGAGGGAGGCGCGGTGATGCCCCCTTGGGCGAGCAGCCCCCGCGATGAGCCCAGCCCGGGTTGCGAGGTCGGCCCAGCAGGCCTGACGGGCGAGCCCAGGCAGGGGGGTGGCTTGCTAGGTGGAGGACGGACGGGCGACCCCAACTTGGTGGGCGAGCCTGAGCTGGGCGTGCATGCATTGGGGGTTCAGGGGGAGCGTACTCTTCCACAAGCGATCAGGACCGAACCGGAAGTGGGTCACAGCACCTCACGTTCAGGTGTCGCAGCAGGCAAGGGGTCACGAGACCTCGCATCGGTTTCCGCAGCGAGAGAAAAATTACGTCCTCGTCCCAAGAAATACCAAGGGAAGGTCATCGTTGAGGACGACGGGTCAAAGGTAAGTACCATTTTCAGCCCCTTTAGGACAGGAGGTGACATCTCCCGAATCATTACTTCGTACCGTATTCCGCCCATGGTGATGTGTCGTCTTGCTGAAAAAGATGAGCCCGCTTGCGACAGCTCCTTAGGTGAAATCCTCATTTATGAGGAGATGCTCGAGGCCGGGTTGAGATTCCCAATGTCTTCTCCCATCTGCCGGATTCTTCACTATTTTTCCCTAACCCCGGGGCGTCTCGTGCCCAACGGCTGGAGGGCCTTGCTGGGTTTTCTGGCGTTGTGGAGAAAGGTGAATGGCCAGGATGCCACTCCAGTTGAGTTTCACGCCGCTTACCACTTGACTGAATCTCCTGCCCCAAATAGGGGATGGTATTATCTCACCTCCAGGGGATGTAAGCTTCTTACAGGGATGCGTTCCAACTGTCACCGCTGGAAATCTCGTTTCTTCTTCATAGGTGGCGAGTGGGCTTCACAAGCAGATCAGGCTTTGGTGCCCACACGATGGATTAGCGCCAAGAGACTGGGTACGTCTCCCTGCTCACTTCTCCTTACTTATACATATGTATATACACATTGTTCTTCTATGCTCACCGTCTCTCCGCAGATCCTCCCATACTCTCCAAGGATCAGGAGGCGAAGCTGCAAGCGGTGAGGGATCATCCAGAGAAAGACTTGGGAGCTCTTATTCCCAAAGAAAGTAGTAAGGCCAGTGGACCTTCTCCGGGCTCTTCTTCAGGACCGTCATCAAAGAGAAAAAGTAAGTCAAATCTGCTTTGGCCATAATCTTAAACATTATCTGATGTGTTGTATCCATGTCTCACTTGCCAATACTTCTCTTAATAGGCCCAGAGGTAAGCAGAGAGATGATTGGAGCCCGCTTTTCGACCCGCTTCTCGGATAGGGGTACCCCTCCTTCGAAAGTGGCGAGAACAGGCGATGTCTCACTAGGAACCTCTCTATTGGCTTCTCGCACTGAGCCCCGAGTGCCTCCTACTCGAGTGGTTTTACCTGAGATATCTCTCCAGGCAGGGATCTCCTCCGCTAAGACTGTTGTCTCGCAGCCTTCCTCTTCAGCCACACTTCCTGTCCCTCGGCTATGTCCTCCACAACCGGGTACTTCTGCAGGGGCACCCACCGGGACAGGTCCCAGGCGGGGTCGTTCATGGGAGATGCGGGATAGGCTAGGGAAATATGTGTTGGCGCATGAGGTCTCTCGGGTTAACGCCTTGTGCACCGAGGGAGTCATTGACTCATTTGTAGAGGGTCTGACTCAGGTGAAGTTCATTATTTATTTTTCTCCTAATTGTTACCCCTTCATTTCTTTACAACTGTCTCACTTCTCGTCTCTTATCTTTTCAGCTTTCCACAGCATCCATCTGCTTGTTGTCGCGTGCCCAGTCTTGTGGTCAGATGAGACGGGAGAAGGAGGCTATGCGGCTGGAGCTCTCCACTGCTCGAGAGAAGATTATTGCTCTGGAAGCCGCTGGTAGGATTTCCGCAACCGATCTTGCTGCGTCCCGAGAGAGGGTAAGCGAGCTTGAGACCGGGCTTTCAGCAGCCAATAAGAGGGCATCCGAGGTAGAAGATGAGCTTTCGAAGACCTGCGAGAAGGCTTCGCTCACCGAGGCTGAGCTTACGAAGTCCCGTGAGAGGGCTTCGCTTAGTGAGGCTGAGCTGATGAAGGCCCGTGAGAGGGCTTCGCTCAGTGAGGCTGAGCTTGCTCGAACCCTTGAGAAGGTGAGGCTCAGGGAAGTTGCTGTAGAGGCAGAGATGAGGACAGCGTCCGAGAGAGCCTCTCAAGCTGAGAGGGACCTGCAGATTGGCATCGCGGATGCCTTCATTGATGGCTACGAGGAGCTTCGAGAGAAGATTTCGGCCGCCTTTCCAGACATTGACATATCAGGCTTTGTGCCGATGGAGGCGCCTGATGATGGTGGTAGCAGCTCTGGTGATTATGAGGACGATGAGGAGGAGGATTATGAGGAAGGGGATGAGAGTGATTAGCGTATAGGGATTTTATGGGTAGGTAGCTTGACTTTTGTAAAGGCAGCATAAGCCTGATTTATGCAACTTTTGGTAATAAAAGTAATTTTATTTATCCATCCATTGTTTTGCAACATCAAATGAAATCAAAAGTGCACACCTAAGTCCTTAAACAAAAACCCTAATTCACCCTCCTGGACCTCTTCACTGGTAGTACTTCTTCAAGTGTAATTCACCCTCCTGGACCTCTTCACTGGTAGTACTTCTTCAAGTGTTCTGCATTCCACGGATGGGGTAAGACCTTTCCTTCAGAGTTCTGGATTCTGTAGGTGCCTGGTCTCACCACTTCTATTATGAGATACGGACCTTCCCAATTTGGTCCTAGCTTTCCTTCCCGAGAGTCCTTCGTAGCGAGAATCACCTTCTTGAGGACTAGGTCTCCTGGTTGGAAGGAACGAGGCTTCACCCTCGAATTGTAGTACTTGGCCATGCGTCGTTTGTACTCCGCATTACGGACCACAGCCATTTCTCTTGCCTCCTCTATCAAATAGAGGTTGAGGCGGAGTCCTTCTTCGTTGGTGGTCGGGTTGTATTGGTGGACCCTCAGGGAATGTACCCCTATCTCGACAGGGATTACCGCCTCAGTCCCAAAAGCAAGAGAGAAAGGGGTTTCACCTGTAGGAGTCCGCGGAGTTGTCCTATAGGCCCATAATACCCCTGGAAGCTCATCAACCCACAGACCTTTTGCTCTTTCTAGCCTTGTCTTAAGGTTGCGCAGGACTGTCCTCACCATCACCTCTGCTTGTCCATTTGCCTGGGGGTGTGCCGGGCTGGAGTGAGGTTGTTTTATGTGAAGGTCGGCGCAGAAGGAGTTGAAGAGCCTGTTGTCGAATTGCTTGCCATTGTCGCTGACAATGGCCTCAGGTATCCCGAAGCGACAGACCAGGTTTTTCCAGACGAAATCTTTCACCTTGTGGTCTGTTATCTTCGCTAGGGGTTCCGCCTCCGCCCATTTTGTAAAGTAGTCGATGGCGACCACTATGAATTTGCACTGGCCTCTACTCAAAGGCAGGGGGCCCAAAATGTCGATGCCCCATTTGGAGAAAGGCCACGGGCTGAGGATGGTGGTCAGCTCTTCTGGTGGTTGCCGCGTCACAGTGGCGAAGCGCTGGCATTTGTCACACTTCTTGGCGAGGTCCTTGGCATCTTTCAACATGCTTGGCCAAAAGTACCCTTGCCTAAGCGCTTTATAGGCGAGGCAGCGTCCTCCCGAGTGATTTCCACAAATCCCCTCATGAATTTCTCTGAGGGCGTAGCCAGCATCTTCTGGGGAAAGGCAGCGCAGCAATGGTAGGTTGTAACCCCTCTTGTAGAGAACATCCTGTAGGATTGTGAACTTAGAAGCTCTCATCCTCAGTCTCCTAGCTTCCAGATGGTCACCTGGCTCGGTGCCCTCTTGGAGGAAGGCTTTTATGGGGGTCATCCAATTTGGCTCATCGCCTTCTGATGTACAGTTGATGTTTCCGATTACTACATCTAACATACTTTTCTCCAACTGATGCCCTATGAGCGTCGGTTCTGCAGATGAGGCCTCCAATGATGAGGCGAGCCTGGCGAGTGCGTCGGCGGCAACATTTTCCCCCCTAGGAATATGAGAGAGCTGAAAATATTGGAAACTTTTGATTATTTCCTTCACCATGATGAGGTAATCTTGCATTCTTCCCTCCTTTGCTTCGAATTCGCCGTTTACTTGATTCACCACCAGTTGTGAATCGCTGTAAGCGAGAACAGATTTGGCCTCCATCTCAATCGCCAATTTAAGACCAGAGAGGAGGGCCTCGTACTCGGCTTCATTGTTTGAGGCAATGAAGTGGAGCTTCACTGCATACTTGATGGGTGTACCATCAGGACTCATTAGGATTAAGCCAGCTCCGCTTCCTTCTGTGGTGGCTGAACCATCGACGTAGAGTTTCCAGGTTGGTATTGGCGATACATTGGACTTCTCAGGAGGTACTTGGAGAGGCTCTTCATTCACAGATGTAGAGGCCTGCGAGTCCTGTGGGGGAGAAGCTTGGGCGCCCAGAGATGAGGTGGAGAGCTGGGCGCCCGTTGCGGGAGAGGGGAGTTGGGCGCCCATTGAGGGCTGGGCGCCCGTCGAGGGAGAGAGCTGCTGGGCGCCCATTGAGGGCTGGGCGCCCGTTGAGGGAGAGAGCTGCTGGGCGCCCATTGAGGGCTGGGCGCCCGTTGAGGGAGAGAGCTGCTGGACGCCCATTGAGGGCTGGGCGCCCGTTGAGGGAGAGAGCTGCTGGGCGCCCATTGAGAGCTGGGCGCCCGTTGTAAGTAGAGGAGGATCCTCAGTTTGTTCTTCAGCATATGTAAGTTCAGCTACAAAGTCTGCCAAAGCCTGTGCTTTGATGGCAGGCCTTGGTTGATAGTGAATGTCGAACTCACCAAGCTCCACCGACCACTTAGCCAATCTTCCAGCAACATCAGGTTTTGCCAAAACTCTTTTCAGAGGTTGATCCGTGATGATAGTGACCGTGTGGCTCTGGAAGTAATGACGTAGACGCCTCGCAGTCGAAACGAGGGCGAGCGCCAGTTTTTCCAATTCGGAGTATCTGATCTCTGCCCCTCTGTATGCTCTGCTCACATAGTAGATTGGTTTTTGTACCCCACCATGGTCTGTAATGAGGACAGAGCTTACTGCTGAGGGAGAAGCAGAGAGGTACAAATACAGCACTTCCCCAGGTGAAGCATGTGAGAGGAGAGGAGGTGTGGCAAGGTATGCCTTAAGCTTTTGGAAAGCCTCCTCAGCGTCAGATCCCCATTCAAAAGTTTTCCTCAGAATTTTGAAGAAGGGCAAACACTTATCTGCAGATTTGGAGACGAACCTGTTGAGCGCTGCAATTCTTCCATTGAGGCGCTGCAGCTCCTTAGTTGATGATGGCGACCTCATATCCAGTATGGCCTTGATTTTGTCAGGGTTCGCCTCAATCCCCCTCTGATTGACCATGAATCCCAAGAACTTTCCGGATCCAACGCCAAAAGCGCATTTCTCGGGATTCGGCTTCATGTTGTAGGTCCTGAGAACACTGAAGGTCTCTTGAAGATAACCGATGTGATCTGCTGCAGCCAAGCTCTTTACTAGCATGTCGTCGACATATACTTCCATCGTTCGCCCGATCTGGGAATGGAACATCTTGTTCACCAGGCGCTGGTAAGTGGCCCCAGCGTTCTTTAGTCCGAAGGGCATAACCCTGTAGCAGTAGGTGCCCTTCGGAGTGATGAAGGATGTTTTTTCTTGGTCTGGAGGGTGCATGTTAATCTGGTTGTATCTAGAATAAGCGTCCAGGAAGGAAAGAAGCTCGTGTCCCGCCGTGGCGTCGATGAGGAGGTCGATCCTGGGCAACGGGTAGCTATCCTTCGGGCATGCCTTGTTAAGTTCGCTGAAGTCTACGCAGAGGCGCCACTTCCCATTTGCTTTGGCCACCATCACCACATTGGAGAGCCATTCAGGGTACGCGACTTCTCTGACTGCCCCAGTATCAATCAGCTTTCCCACTTCCTTCTCTATTGCTTGGGCCCTTTCAGTGGAGGCGCCCCTTAACCTTTGCCGAACAGGTTTATGGAGAGGGCTGACATTGAGACGATGGGTGGTGACGGCTGGGTCTATCCCTTCCAGATCAGCATGTGACCACGCGAATATGCCCATATTATCCCTCAAAAAATCTGTCAATCGGCCAACCAGAGCTTTCGGGAGTGAAGAGCCAATATACACCTTCCTTACTGGATGCTCCTCATGCAAGATTATAGGGGTGAGTTTTTCAACTGGCTCCCCTCTTTCTGTGGTAGCCTCATCTCTTGGGTCCAAGACTTCCACTTGCAGCGCCTCCTGCGTCATCTTGGCCTTCATTGAGGTGACGTAGCATTCTCTTGCTGCTACTTGATCTCCTCTTACCTCCCCTACTCCATGCTGGGTTGGGAAGCGGAGGATGAGATGATATGTGGAAGGGACGGCTCTCAAGGAGTTAAGCGTGGGCCGCCCCAGGATGATGTTGTACGCTGATGGACAATCTATCCCCAGGAAATTGACCATTGTGGTGGAGGTTCGGGGGGCTGTTCCGGCCGTGACTGGTAACGTAATGGCCCCCAAAGGATACACCTTTTCCCCTGAGAAACCGATGAGAGGAAACTTGACTGGTTGCAATCTCTCTCGACCCAACTTCAGCTTATCATAGGCTTTCATAAATAAAATATCTGCGGAACTTCCACTGTCAACCAAGATCCTATGCACCTGGAAATTGGCGACGGTCATAGAGAGCACCAGAGGGTCGTCATGAGGGTGCTGGATGTTCTCTAGATCTTTATCCGAGAAGGATATAGTCTCATCAGTGCTGTGCCTCGACGCCTTTGACGGTCGTGGCTCATCAGGATGCCTCGCCTTTCTGGCGTAGGCTTTCATGGCGGAGAATGATTCCGCTGACCCTCCAGAGATAGTACGAATTTCTCCAATAGGGTGTTGATTTTCGACATTGTGAGGCTGTGGCGGCGCCTGCCCCCTACCGGCAATATACTGGCGCAGGTGTCCCCGCTGGATAAGATCTTCAATCTGCCTCTTGAGGTCGAAGCAATCGTCAGTGTCATGACCGTGATCGCGGTGGAAGCGACAGTATTTGGTCATACTCCTGCGATTTGCTGGAGCTTTCATCTTTCCCGGCCATTTTACTGCAGGATCATCTTGAATTTCCAGTAGAATGTGCCCTACTGCAGCATTGAGAGCTGTGAAAGCTTGTTGATTTCTCTGCGGAGCAGGGAAGGGTCGATCTCTCGGGGGGGCAGGACCGAGTCGGTCTCTTGCAGGTACCCTCTCGGTTCTGCTCCGCTTGTTGCTGGGCTCCTTCTTGTCGTCTCTATCATGTTTTCCTTTATCTGCCACTCTGGAGGACTCGCCCCGCCTGGCCCTAGTAGCGTCCTCTGCATTCATATATTTCTGGGCTTTCGCCAACAGCTCCGTCATGTTCTTTGGTGGGCGCTTCATTACTGAAAAGTAGAAACCCGATGAACGAAGGCCTCCCAAGAAAGCAGTCATGGTTACCTTGTCATCGGGTTCCTCCACCTGAAGTACCTCCTCGTTAAAACGAGTGAGGTATGCCCTGAGGCTCTCATTACTGTCCTGCTTTACACTCAGCAGGTGTGTGGGTGGCTTTTGATGGCGGCGTCCTCCGATGAAATGTGATACGAAGGACCTGCTTAGCTCTTCGAAGGTGGCGATAGAAGCTGGGGCGAGATTGGAAAACCACTGTCGGGCGGAGCCCTTCAGTGTGGTCGGGAATGCTCTGCACATGATCTCATCAGCGATATTGTGCAACTGCATCACGGTCTTGTAAGTTTCCAGGTGATCCAGTGGATCCTTCCTTCCATCGAAGGTCTCCATGGATGGCATTTTGAACCTTCGAGGAAGGGGGTAGGTTACTACATCAGACTTGAACGGGGTGTTCGTTCGTCTGACGAGATAATCTACCGTCTCTGGGGCCTGCGCCCTTATAGCATCGAAGACATCCCCGATTTGATTCTGCATCTCCTTAAATTTTTCCTCCCATTGATTATGGGGTTCTCTGGAAGGACCAGGGAGATTGCTTTCCTCCTCCATTGTATTATTTTCACTTCCCCCTTCTTGGAAGTGGGGGTCATCAGCCTGTGTTTCTGTAAACTGGGCTCCACCTGGAGGTGGAGGCACTGCATGATAAGCATGACCTTGAGGACCAACCAGGTTCGGTCCAGGTGGGGGGCCCAAGGGAGCGCCAGCAGAGGCATCCTGGGCGCGATGGAACTGCGTCATCGGGGGAACTCCTCGACCTTGGGCGCCATGGGGATGGGCGCCCAAGTGATGGAGAGTGGGCTGGGCGCCCATAGGAAGTCCTCTGCCCTGGGCGCCCAGGGGATGGGCGCCCGGGTGAGGCGCTCCGTTTTGCGGAGCAGTCGGGCCCTGCGGGCGTGTCGCCTCCTGATGCTGCATCCCACCGAATGGCGCTCCTCCCTGCCCTGCGAGCATAAGCTGGAGGATTTGCTGGTTTTGAGTAACCAGCTGCTGCATGGTCTCTATCATCTGCTGTGGAGAGGGAGTAGGAGCGGGGGTAATCGGGACAGGATTACCCGGTGGAGGACCGTTCTCTCCCTGTCTGGGAGAGTTTGGTTGAACGGTAGGGCCCGGACCCGTAGTTAGGCCAGGGTTATCCTCTCGCCTTACAGACCTCGTGTTGATCACCATGATTCTAACAAGGGGTTTGAATTTTTTCGCTCCCCACAGACGGCGCCAAACTGATGATGCCAAAAAAGAGGAATTCGGACACCACCGGTCAGATAATTAATGCTATGCAATAATTGAAGAGAGATGAGAGATTTATAGTGGTTCGGTCAAGCGTGACCTACGTCCACTTCAAAATGGTGATCTTTGATTAACGTCGAGGGTTACAGATATGAGAAAGTAGAGAAAAAACCATCCCCTCTCAAGTGATGAGAGTGCTCTATTTAAAACCCTTCCCCACCAGGTGGGGATGTGCAGTTTCAACGTCTCTTTGGAGCGTCAGTCGTGTCCTTGAGGATCGAGCCAGGTGGAAGGCAGGTGAGATCCTCTCCGTGAGACTTGGTAAATGCAAGTTAGGGGGGACTCCGTCGCGATGGCTTGGAGCCTGAGGTGACGAGGCTTCGTGTAACGAGACCCGGATCTCAACGGGGCTATTCTGGCCTGACCCATGATCCTAGACGGACCGGGTCACTTGGACCTGACTCATTACCGCGATCCGGATTGGGTTTGACTCATCAGTTGTAACAGTAATGAAAGCACACATTTATAATAATAAACAGAGCATTGGTACTGAGGATTCCACGAGGGGATTTAATATCATAGCGTGGCCACTATATAGATAATAGGATGTACCCAGATGACAGAGTCATTCCCACATAGAAACTATGTTACAGCCGGCCAAAATAAATAAATACAGTCCATACCTTGCTGCGTCTGACTACAGTAGGACCGAAGCTAGTGCCGACTCAAAAATCATATACATGGTAATGCCATATACGTATTTCTAATATGGGTAATAGATAACTACTCAGAAACATACTTAAAATATCATGTGAATTTATATATCTTAATAAATCAAGTAGAGAAACATGATGCATATAACAGATAAATAGGACATAGAAAAGCATATACTAACTATGTGAATACATATAGAGGCAGTAACAATGCATGATCAATGACAATCGATTAAAACGCTGCAAAAACCATTTTCAAAGTTCGCTAATCAATATTGTGTAGCTTTAAGGTTCCATTATTGACATTACAGAGGTTAATTTGATGACGGGAACCCAAAATAACACTTCTTTGACTTAGCATTGTTGTACATGAATTTTAAGGCAACCTATATAAGTGAATGTCAGCTTAAAACATCACCTACTATAGTCTCACAATGAGTTAAGACTGGTTAAAAGTCATAGGGTACAAATCTGAGTTAAATGCTGGAAATTAGATATTTTACGTTTGGCCATATGGTTAACCGTGGGATGACCTACGGCTAGCCATGAGTTCACCGTAGTTCAAAAATCTTAAAAATTATATATCTTCAGAAAAATCTACCCAATTTGTATTTATACGACTAGCTTTTTTCGAAGTTATATGGTTAGCCGTAAAGGTCTTACGGTAACCGTAAGCTTCAGAACTTCTGAAAATAAAGTTGGTTTGATTCTATTTTTGTTTATGTAGAGTTCCCTTCAGTCACATATTTTGAAGCATATATCTAAGCATGCATACCTCTTATTTGGGTATCCAAAGTCATCAATTATAGTTGGTATAGCTATAATTTAATTTCATTAAAATCAATCCAATTCAAAACTTAGTTTTCAAATGAAACATACATAATGAGCTCAAACTGGGTATCTAACATCAATATGATCAAATATTCAAAAGAGTAAACATACATGAAATATCATTATAGAAGTTACTTGCCTTAATTTGGTTCTAACAAGTCTCTCTGAAAACCTTTGAACCACAGTAGCCAAGGAGAAGAAGAAAGGCAGGCTTGAAGAAGGAAAAGAAGATGAGAAAGATGATGGATATATATGGTGAAGATATTGATTAAAATCTGACTGATTGGAATAGGAAGAGAGAAGGAGAAGAGAAGCCGAAACTTTTTTTTTTTTTTTTTTAAAGAGAGAGAAGCTGTGACAGAGAACAATAGAAATTGAAAGAAATGGAAAAATAAAATCAAAGAGAAATGGAGAAATCTCTAGAATTTATAGGTTGAGTATAGATATTTAAAAATTACAAAATAACCCTCATTTATGAAAAATGTGAAATTTCAGGTCAATTAAGATACTTAATCAACAAACTCGAAGAACAAAAGTTACTCAGAATAACATCCTTTATCCGTCGAATTCAAAAAACACAAAAATCTAATATTTATGAATAACCCCCTAGCATTTCCTCAAAACTACAAATAGATCCTTCTACCTCCAAAACCTACCAAATCTATTCTATTATAAATATAATTAACACGCAAAATTCATTAATTAATTGCTAATTAAAATAACTTAAATAATAAACATACAATTAAAACTAAGAGTCTCATGTATCATTTTGCCGCATGAGACTTCGACCGACATTCCGGAAACCATCGGAGTCCACAGAGTCTGAAAGTTGGCCGCTGCATTAAGATTTAAGATCCAATTCAAGTGGCTGATAACGTTTCCTTTAAATGAGGTGGCACAAAGCCCATCTTAGGATGCCACGTGTTGTATTCGATTAGATGATGCAGTGCTGTTTTTTCCTACAAATTCTCTCAGCTGAACGGAATCGCCATTTATGATCTCTTCCTCTGCAAATCCAATGGCTTCCTTCATCTCCCCAAGCCTTCAAAGCCTCTCCTTCAACAAAACTCCCTTCCTTGGAACCTCCCCACCTTCCCATCTCTGCAATTCCCCCTCACCCCTTCACAGAAAGCCCACCAATTCCCTCAAGCCCTCTGCAAAATTCAATCTTTTTGAACTCCTGGGAGGTAGAGGCCTCTGCAGAGGAGAACAAGGCCTTGAAAAGGAGCTAAAGAGAGCCATTAACGACCCATCAAATCCCACTTCAGAGGAGCAAAACCCAGGTACTTCTTCTTCATCTTCTAGTCCTTCTTCTCTTTCCATCAGTGAAGATGCTTTTGAGAAAGAGCTCCTGGGTCTTACTGGGGGCTTCCCTGGTGGTGAGAAAGGGTTGGAGAAGTTCATCCAAGAAAACCCACCTCCCAAAAAATTGGTTTCCGATTCAAGTGGAGAATTGGGGGTTATTGATTTTTCGAGATCGAAGCCAAAACCGCCCGAATTGCCCCTTTTGATGCCTGGAATGATAGTTATTGTGAAGAACCCGGATCACCCATTTCACATGTATTGTGGGACAATTCAGAGAATCACTGATGGGAAGGCTGGGGTTTTGTTTGAAGGTGGGAACTGGGATAAGCTTATCACGTTTAATCTCAGTGAGCTCGAGCGGAGGGAGAAGGGACCTCCAATGGTGAATCCTAAATCTGCATCCCTTGAGCCTCTGTTCGAAAAGTGAGTAGGTTTTTGCTTGGATTTGTAGCATTTGCTTTCTGTTTGTATATATGTGGCTTTTGTATGCTTTCTTTTTTTCCTTTTGTGATGTTGATTACAGCTCGGTATTATCCATTGTAGTGGACTTTGTTGCTTTTAGGGTCCTAAGTGCAATTAGAATATTGGTTCTTTCTATGTATCTAATGCTAATTGAATTGTAATTTGTTTATTTTATGTGAACCTGGATCAGAGATGATACTGAATAACTGTGAGGAACTGTGGCAATACTCATATCTTATTAATAACTTATGATACTTGGGTACTTTAAAATAAGCAACTTATCATGAAGTCTATGTCTGATGCTTCACCTTTTGTCACGCCTCCATTTTCTAAGCATGGGTTTGGCGTGAGATAGGGGTCATTTAAAACCACACAACTGTGGCCCCCAATCCTAGTTTCTAAGGATCGAAGTCTGCGGTGAGGTATTATATCTCCTCAGTCCACCGACAAAATTTTGGAAGCTTCATAAATAACAGATGATAACAATGTTTAACAAAATATAACAAAACTAGTTTAATTACATGGCCTCTAAGAAAAACCTAAACTAACAAATCGATACACAAAAAGAAAGTCCTATCTATGTAAGATCGTGAAGGCACTTGGGTTTGGGGTCAAACGACTCAAACTATGTCATCCGCACACCACTCATGGACGTCATCAAACTGATCCTCCTGAAACGTCTCCGTCTTTTTCTTGAGATTGATGGGCTTTTCACCTATGCACCGAGAGTAGTATCATCAGACCACGAATAACCGGCAGGTGGATATACATTAATAACAATAGATATGCAGTATCAAATGAAAGTAAAGATGATGTGATCATATTGAAATCCAATGATAGATATACTAAGCATAAATGCATGAATCTCAATAGACATTGAATCATATAAAACAATATTCTAAAGCATAACATCCTAACAAATAGGCGGTCCACATTGGCTAATCACCACGGAATATTATCACTACTCTCCCTACTCGTACCAAGCTGTAGTAGAGAACACACACGGGAGAATAGCCCGGTCAATATGGTACCCGAGGTGGCAAACAATCAAAACCTCTTCTTTTTCGGGTACCCAATGGTGTACATCCATCTCAAAATCGATTTGCAGTCACAAAACAATGGTCCTATCATAGAGGTGCCCTAACTGTGTTAGACATTAACAGCTCAGTGGTACCTGACTCAAAGGATCCTATCAATACAATTAGTGAGGGGCAAGGCTTATCTTGCATGAACAAGATTCTCCAAACGAAAGAGGAACTACTCTCTCTCTTAATCGATCTTTCAAAGTCCAAACAAAGCTAGCAGTCCTCCCAAAGCCTTTACATTCAAAGCCACCTAGCCCCCCAACACACCGGTCAATTCCAAACAAAGATACAAGTACAAAGGGGGTCCTAAACCCAGTTCTTAATGTGATTTCAGCAATACAATCACAAAACTAAAGAACATGTTCATGGTATGTGGACATCAATACCTAAGTATACAATTCAATTCCAATTATGCAATAGTCAAGAAGAATTGCAATCCAATCCTAAGTCAATGATTTCTCTCTTCATACGACCCATCACCATTCAGTCCTATATAGCCCTAGGGGGTAATGACGTCACTAATGTCCTCGTCACAAAACGTTGGTGCATCCAATGGTAATTGACATAAGTTCACCCTACTTAAACTTGGTGTATAATTCGTACATTATCCGGACAATCCGTAAGGATATGTCAGATCAAACATCCCCCACTAATGGTCTCGCAATTGGTCCTCATTATACAATGCCAAGGGTCCCCAAACTAAGTCCAGAAGACGTCAGTTAAAGTTCCCTTTCAAAATGAAACAAGTCCTTACAGTCAGCCGTGGGGCCCCTACGGTTAGCTAGCCGTAGTACAAAAGAGCCCAAAATCCCACTTCTGGAATCAATCGTAGTACAACTAATGACTAGACATGGATTTACTCTATGGCTGGCCATGGCTAGCCGTGAGCTAACCGTAGATCGGCTTGGTAGTCAGGTTGATCTTGGTAGTCACAAGGTGCCTAAACAGAACATAAACCTGGGTTTTACAGCCGCACGAGTCTTACGGCTCGCCATAGGCTCCCAAAAATAGATTTCTGAAGCTTTCTAAGTTCCAAATTTTGGGGCTTTTAATCTCCCTTCAGAAATCCACTTTTGTAGCTCACTTCCATAGGGCCTAGCCCTCTCCATTTAACATAAACCAACCTCCTTCCAGCCACATTCAATCCCATGCAATGAAATCAACATTTAAACATGTTCTCCACAATTTAAGAAAATGAGCTTAACAAGACAACTAAGAGAAAATCAGTGCTAGAATCAAACATTAAACATACATATCAATAGAATTTCACATATATTCATTTGCCTTGGTTAGAGAAGCACTCAAAGAAGCAAACCATAGCTCAACAAAGCCCTAGCAACCCAATCTCTTAGAAATCCACACTCAAACCCAAAATTCTTATACAAAACACATGAAAGGATGCTAAGGAGCTAACCTATCTCATTTCCAAACAAATTAACAACGAACCCTAGCTAATATAAGCAAATACACTTACCTAGGGTATGAAGAAATGGATGAAGAGCTTGAAAAAGGGGTATCGACTTTGAATGCAGTTGGAGGAGCTTGAGGAAGATGGTGGAGTTGATGATTTAAGCTTGGGCTCCTCTAGATCTCCTTGGAAGCAAGAGAAAGTGAAAGGGAGAGGAGAAAAATAGAGAAAGGGGGAGAGAGAATGGGAGCAAAAGTGAATTCAAATGAAGGCTCACGTTGTTTAAGAATGGTGGGAAAACTTTATGAAATTTAATTTTAGTCCTTGGGTTTCTAAAATTGGGATTTTGATGGGTTTCGGAGTGTTATATCGAAATGCGACTGAAGGAAAAAGTTTGAGAAATTAGGTTATATACCCAATGAGTCCAAATTCACGAAAATCAGAAATTATGGAAAACCCTTCAAAACTACCTAAAATTGCAAACTGCCCTTACTATGACCAAACGAACTCGGAACATGATGAAACTTAACACACATGACCCTAACAGTAAACTGGACTCGTTTAACCTCTAATCCGACTTAATTAACTAAAATATAATTAATTAATATTAATCACACTATTAAGGGTCGAGACCTTATACCTTTTACGTATGTAATCCATGCCTCCATGCCCCTGCGAAACTCATGGCATATCCCTGCAGTATCCATGCTGTATTAGGGCATCATAATTTATGACTGGTTTTAGTAACCAAATTGATTGATTCAAATCATACAGTGACTAGCTGCTGATGTTAGTTGTTTCTGAATACGGTTTGTTTTAACAATGTTCGGCATGTTGTCTAACACACCACACGTTCAAACTGTAATGGGGTCGCCCACTTTGTCAAGGTTTTTTTTTTGTTTGTTAAAGCTTTGAGTTTCAAGTCATAGAATCCACTTTTAAGACAGTTTCCTTGTTTGCTTAAGATACCTATGTCATAGGATCCTTTGAGGAAACCTTTTATGATGGATCATAAATGAGATGAGTCTTATAATTTGCGTTTGTTGTTTTTGCTTCACCTATGGTGTATATATACAAGAAATGCAATTTGTATACCTACTAGGTTTATTACCAATACACTGGTTTTTATCCAACTAGACTAGTGAATGTACCGGCTTGGGTCGAACCTGATAAAACTGGCGAGTTTGGTCTGGTTTGCAAAATGCTGCTTCTATGGAGCTATAATCATGGTTTAAAATAGCAGTCACTACGTAGCGTAGTGGCTGCATTATCGGCCATAGCGGTCAAGGCCGCTACGCTATTTTGAAAATAGCGGCATTACGGTCTAAAACCCAGTAGAGCCAAGCAATTTTAATTTAAAACACTGTTTCTCCTATTTCTTCTCATCCATAGCCTTTCTTAAAGTTGTCCACTATGCCCGCCGCAACCGTTATTTTGATCCTTGGCTATAATGGAAGTTCACTAGGACAAACAGTTACCTGATTTGCTCAGAGTACCTTCGAACAGCGAATAGTTTATTTCAAACAATTTGCAATTTGTGTCCAAACTATCACATAGTTCTCTAAGTTTAGTCTTATAAATCCACTAGTGGTGCCTGCCTTAAAATCCAAGTCACTAAAAAGCATTGCACCTTTAGGTATCAATGCTAAGCCGCATCTAACTCCAATCAGTGGTCACCAGTAATACATGGAATTTTAGTTCGGTTTTTATTTTAACCATTTGTTTTTACACGAAATAATTCTGAGTGTGGGCCCACTCTAATTGAAGTAAATTTCACCTGGAGTGAAAATGTAAAGAAACATTTATGTTGAGTGGTTTGAATATTATATGTGGGCCCCAGTGCCGGACTTATAGCAAGGTTCAGATGGATTGGTTCGTCAAACTCTTAGAACTCGAGCTCCGAATGAGACGAATTCAGGAGTGAACCAAATGCTCCACTCCATCAAATTTCTCTGATCAACCTAGGTTCAAATTACAAATTTCGAACTCTAATGAAAATTAATTGAACTGTGAACTAGGTAACTATGCTCGGATAATAATAATGTATGTGACAAGGTCTGGAAAGTAGTAGCATGGAAACTAATTTAATTGTTGAGGGGAAACAAGGGAGCAATGTATGAGAGGGTTTCCAAGGTAAGTTGGAAATTAGATGAACAGGATACTTTTGTGTTGAATACAGATGCATGTAGGAGATACTAGTGAAGCGAAAGGACGGAAAGTTTTGGTGGAAAGAAGATTGGAGTGTGAGAGCTGGAGAAAAATGTGTGTTACTCCACACAAGTACAAACTGGACTCGCAATGAAAATTTATAAAATGCCCCTCTCAAAAATGTAAATGTACTTAAGCTGAAGGGCTAATAAAGAAACGAACGTAAATAAAGGATAAGTGAGAAAATTTACAACTGAATGGCACAGTTACAATGAGAAACATCTTTTCAAAGAATTTTAACTTCAACAATCAGACTGGAGCGTCGAGGCAATTTGTACTGGTTGTCGGTTGATATTGAGCAATCATTCATCTGGATAGCTGCAAATCAATTTTGGTTTGAACTGGCGACTGATCTAAGTTTGTTGCAGATGGGAACAGGAGTGGTGGGCATTTCAACATAGTGAAATGATAAATGTAGTCACATCAAAATCCAAAGAAGGAGAAAAGAAAATAAAAAAGCTGTAGTGCCTGTGTTGCTGATGTTAGATATTTGCAGGTTGGGTTGATACTGGTAGTCCTTTTCTCCCTTAATGGACGTAATCACTGAGGGGCTCGAACCCAAAAAAAAAAAGCAAAACAAGTCTCCAAAGTACTCAAAATAGAGGGATAAATGAGCAGCACAATAATTTAAGTTGGGGCAGACAATGGAGCCCAGGGCCCCGGAGGCCAAAAAAGCCACCTAATAGGCAGTCCCAACAAACACAGGAAAAGCAACAACACAACAACAGGTGATAAAGGCTCTAATGTAAATCCTAGAATTGAAGAATCTGCTAGGAATCTTCAAGCATGACTTGGATTGTTTCTTGGTACTCTCTGAGAAAAAGGTGCGTGGAAGAGAAATGAGGATTTTGGTGCATGGTCCCCTTGGATAAACACTACAAAGATGGGATACTGGTTGATTTCAATGCTCTTAGGTGGCTGAAGTTCGCTAGAAAATTGCATGGATCAAGCTGGATTGAAGGGCAATGGTCATTTAATGGTTGAATATTGGTAACACCAAACAAAAATGTGTAGTGTTATCTAATTGGGAGGACTTGCTGATATCCAACTGGTTGACTAAACTTAATAAATTAATGTAATTCATGTTGGTAATGGTGCTTAACTTGCTACTAGAGCTAACATTCATTGCAGTCGCAGATAGAAGAATCATTGTATGTATTGAAACTTTGCTGACTGGATACTTTATTGTAATCTGACTACCCGCTTTCCCAATGGATGATAACCTACTGTGTTGTGAAAAATTGGCAGGGACGACGAGGTGAGACAGGCTGGCTAATTTGATCAGTTATTAAGAGACGTTTTCATTAATTGGAAACACATCCACATCAACCTCTTTGCATGTGCATCTCATAAGCTTTAGATCTCCTTGTTTGTTTGGCCAGGAAACCGCATCTTTGTAGCTGATCACCTTACCTCAAGATAGATAATGCAAAACCAGTAAATTCAAATTATGTTCAATCTCATAAATGCCAAGTCAATTGTGAAAATTAGCCAAATTACTTGTTTTCAAGGGTAGAGTGGAGTTTGAGAATGGTATTTTTTTTCCCTTTTTCTGCCACAGAGGAAGTTCTCCTCTTGATATTGGGTCTCAAGTAATAAATTTATCTTAGTCTGCTCCTCTTTTCACCTCTATGAAGCAAGGGTTAAAAAGCGGTTGCAAATTATGCTTAGATCTATGGAATTTATATATGGAACAAATAAATTTGGGGAAGAAATACTATTGGAATGGTCTTTTTGGGCAAAGTTTTGGATTTTTTTTATATTTTCACAAAATCCCCAAAAGTTCATGGAGATATATAAGAAAAACTGAAAAACAAAATCCTTGCAAATGACTCAAATGATGCCTATATTAGTAAATCTACGCCCCAAACATGCATCATAAATAAGTTTTAGATCATTCCTATCCAAAACAAACGAAAAAGACCTAAAAGATTTTTTTTAATATGGACTTTTCTTGTTTTAAAGAAAGCCCTCAAGTTACAGGTAGCGCATTAGCTTCGATTCTTTTACTTAAGTTGTTCTTCATTGTTTTATTTCTTTGTTTAAAAGAATAAAAAGGCACACAACTTTCCTCATGATCTTTCCATTTTAAGAAAATAGCCTTTTGGCGTAAAAAGGGAACGTTCGATACGTATTGGGGCATGTCTGCTGATATACCCTTGACCGATATGATCAATTTATCAATCGATATGCATGTAAATGTCAATGACTTTAAAAAAGCAGAGCAGTCTTAGCTGATAATAAATGTGCCGGCTTGATCCATGCTATTAAGGCCTAAAATGCAAGGATAAATCTATTGTTGAATCAGTGGTAATACACCTGCTCTGTCATAAGGAAAATCAGGGTTTGATTCTTAATAATGGAAGTAAAAGCTTGGCAATGCATGCTAAATGATGCACCAAGTTGAGAATAAATGCAATTACAAACATTTTAAAATCGTAAAATGACTGTGATTGCATTCACTGTGTGATTTTTTGCTTTCTTGGTTGCTTTGTTCTCTTTTTTGTATATTTCATTTATACCATTGTTTCTCCCTTATCGTATGTGGTAGGGTGCTGTATTCGAAGTTGTATTCCTGTGTTTTTAATTCAATTTACCGTTTGTATAAAAAATAGTAATTGTTAAATGACACATGCACTTAAAGAGAATAATAAAGAGAGCCGGGGTGATGAGATGAAGCTCGGCTCACTTTATATAGGCCCATACCAGGGTATTTTAATTTTTTTTTCACTTACAGATTTACAGATATTAGTCCTTTTAAAAGTGTCTTGGACGGGTTGGAGTTTAGAATTTGTTTCCTTCTCAGATTGTTGTTCTTTACACAATATCATATGAAATTATACATACCAATGAAGTATTGAGAACGACAGCTTTTAGATTATAACTTAAATTCAAGATTCCAAGTTGGGAATTTTCTCTCTTCGATTAAGAATGAGGCTTGGCTCAGTTGAGGAACCCAAGTTATCGATTGTCGATAACATCCCAATAAGATCAATGGATGGCATTGACCTGACGGATGATGGATCTCATGTCTGATGTAATCGGACCCCATGTCTGGTGGTTGGCCCAACTGGTAACTGGTAACTGGTAACTGGCGAATCTGCATCAGTATTGTGATTGATGACCCAGATGTCTCTTGTGCTCATAGGCATTGGAGCAAGTCAGATTTAATTTCTTATAGCTTTAGTTTTCTCACAGATTACTGTTCATCGGACTCCCTGTAAATTGGGTCTTTTCTGGCTTTTTGGGCTTTCAGTGATTATTTTGCACATTTTCTTGTATCGGCTTCAAAGAGAGATGTCATGGAACTAAGGGCTTTTCTCTGTCTTCTGAAAAAGTGAGGTTAGGGAAGTACACCCCATATAATCAAGGGGACTTTGGCCGGAGGTCCCTCAAAACATTACTTTGTTGCAAACAATCCACAAAAAAAAGTTATACAGCCAAAGGTCCCTCTCATACTTTTTCATACCTGAAAAGACCAATTTACCTTTTCTTTATTATCCGACACGTCTCATCTTGATATGCGACACGTGTAAAGTTTGAGGACACTTTCTTTGCCCAGATTTCATGGTAACTTCCTGCCACTTGCAGCAAAAGGCAGTAGCCAGTAAGGTTACATGTCCACGTTGCGCATTCACGCATCACATGAGTATTGAGTGTATACAAGGTGCACTCACACCAACTATGAGGCCTTTGATACTCATTGTAAATAAATTGCAACACTAATCCAGAAAATCACACGCAGCCCCTTCCTGCGATAGTCTACTACGGCGACGATGGGCGGGGAGCCGGACTTGCAAGGCAACGACGATGGCGAAGACGACAGCCCGACTACGACAGTGATCGTGCAGCAATGAGACAGAGGCGCTTCGGGTTCTCTGCTTTTCCTGCTCCGGTGGCGATGAAATCGGACGGCGACGGGCAGCGGAAGGCAAGTTGCAGTCGTCTTCTTCCTGCAACCAACCTGGCCTGAGAGAAAAGCCCAAGTCGTCTTCTTCTTCGAGTTCTGGTTTCTGTAACCAGAACCGGACAACAGCCTGCTGCCTTCTCCTTCACTTTTCCTTCGGCCAAGATGGCGCATGTTTCAGAACTCAAATAAATTTATGCAAAACTTAGATAAATTTTATAAAACTCAGATAAATTTACACAAAACTCATATAAGTTTTATAAAAAAAACTCAGAACTCAGATAAATTTGTTCCAAAACTCAGATAAATTAGCCAAAAACTTAGATAGATTTGTCCGGAACTCAGATAAATTTGACGAAAATTCAGATAGATTCGTCCGGAACTCAGATAAATTTGACGAAAATTCAGATAAATTCGTCCAGAACTCAGATAAATTTGACGAAAATTCAGATAAATTTCACAAAAATTCAGATAAATTTTATAAAACTCAAATAAATTTACGCAAAACTTAGATAAATTTTATAAAAGAAAAAAACTCATAACTCGCTCTCGCTCTCTCGAGCGCCGGAAAGAGGAAGAGAACTCTCTTCGGCAACTCTTCCGTCGCAGGCGAGGAATTCCACACCTCAGCCTTTGGCCATCAGGCCCAGCGGCCATTGACCTTTCTTCCCCTTCTCCTACTGTCTCGGCGTTCTGCACACAGCGGCCACCCATCAGCCAGCACTGTTGCTGCCGGCCATTCCCCTACACTAAGCGGCCAAGCGGCCAACTTGTCTCCCTGCAAACTCTCGGCCACTGCTGCCCCTGCTCAGTCCCGGCCATTCCTCCTCCTTGCATTCAGCCCCGCTACATCTGCTCTTAACCACTCCTCCTGGACCAACTGCCATTCCCAGTCTAGCAGCCACTCCCTTTCACTTAGAGATGTCAAACAGGTCGTGCCGAACCTGGCCCGCCCGTGCCACTGGCCGGCACGGCACGGCCTTCCAGGGAAAACTCCTGGGTGAACTCGATCTCACAACCATATGTGAAAGATAAACATAACCACTAGACCAATTAACTTTTGTATACTAATATTTATTCAAATAATATTAAAACTAGTTAGATGAGGATGAGAACCTAACCACGAATATTAAACTACTACTTAGATTAGGATGAGAACCTAACCACTTTAAATGATGATGAGAAGCCAACACCTTTTTTATCCAACTTCTCACTCTTTCATTCAAACAACCTGAAATATAAAAAAATCATATCATGTCCTTTTTTTTACTCATTTTTCAGCCAAATTGAAATGACATGGTTAAGGATATTTCAATTGAGATGCCAAACTCAATTTCTATTTTTTGGCGTAATTATCGTACTTTAAACGAGAACTTAGCGCGGTTAAATATTTCTGCCTTTATCAACAATCATTTCAAGTCTTCCAAATGACCCACCATGAAACCACAACCTTGGACTTCATTTTATTTAGATTTGCATCAATTTCTTTATTTTTTAGTTATGGGTTTTTAGTCTTAGTCAATAATTCTCATTATCTTTATCATGGTTACATATTTTTTACTTCTTTTTCCTAATGTTCATATCAATGTAAATATATGGCTTCATGTGATGTGATTGAGAGTGGAGTTATAGGTACATGTAACGAGATTATATTGAACATGAATGACTGGATTATGAACATATTCCTGTGTTTAATTGTGAGCTTTCGAACCTATAAAGAATCTTAACTTCTCAAATGCTCAAGGGTTCTTGAGCATAGATGAATCCAGGTAGGGAATTTCATTTGGATTCTCAAATATCTCTCAAGACAACAAAATTAGTGAAGGCAAGGGGGCAAATTTAGTGAAGGTAAGTGTGTTACACCGAAACATTCCCCTTATTACTGCTCCCCAAAACCACATTGCCCCTCATTATTAGTGTGACAAATTTACACTAAAGTCCTACCTTACCAAGTTATGTAAGTATTTTTTTTATTAGAAAATGCTTAGGGTTGTTGGTTGGCTGGGAATTAGATTTTTATAAATTAAAAAAATATATAAAAAAATAGTTTTTTTGTGGGCCAGGCGGGCCGTGCCTAGCGGGTCATGCCAGGCAGGCCTGGCGGGCCGCAGGGGGTTGGCCCATTTGCCAGACGGGCCAGTGGGCTAGCAAGGCTCGGCCCAGCACTGCCCGCGTCATGGGACGTGCCGTACCACGGCCCGTTGACTGCCTGGCACGGCACGGCCCACTTGACATCTCTTCCCACTGTTGCAAAAATCGGCCTAGTCGGCGCCTAGGCGCTAGTCGGCGGTCACCGCCTAGGCGCTAGGCGGGGATTAATCGGACTAAGAGGGGATTAATCGGGCTAGGCGGGGATTAATCGGGAATTAATCCCTAGTCCATGCCCACCGCCTCCACCTAAGAGCTAGGCGGGGATTAATCGGACTAGGAGGGGATTAATCGGGCTAGGCGGGGATTAATCGAGAATTAATCCATAGTCCATGCCCACCGCCTAGCGTTCGCCTAGCGATTTTTACAACATTGTCTCTTCCCACTACAACAGTCCGCGACCACTCTTCCCCCTGCAAACTCAGCCAGCCAGTCTTCTTTCCAGCTCAGCTCTAGACTAGTTTCCACCACCTGCATAGTCACCGGCCATTCCCCTGCACCACCTGAAACTAGCGGCCACTTCTGCCCTTTTCCCCAGTGGGCATTGCTGCCATCCTCCTCAGCCAGCCACTGTTGTCATCTCCTTGTGTTAGCGGCCACTGCCAGTTTCTTCTTCTTTCTTTTCTTGTTCAGTCTGCCTGCACAAGCAGCACTTCCAGACTCGTAAGAACCCTTCCCAACTGCCATTAAACCTGCAACAGCCCCGATGTTGCCGGCTACAAGCTGCACAAACGGTACAGCGGCCACGTTGCTTCTTCTTCTTCTTCTTCCTCCTCTTCTTATTCTTATTCAGCCTGCATAGCACCACCAGCATCTGACTAGACGATTTCTTCTCGGCGGCAGAGAAGGACGAGAAGAAGCGATTCTCAGAGAAGAGAAATAATCGTGACACGTTGCTGACTAATCGTTACACGTTGAGGACCACTATATTACATGTTGCGTCAGTTACAGGGGCAATTTAGTCCTTAAAAATGAAAACATGTGGGTTCAGGGACCTCTCGCTGCAAACAGCCTAGCTAAGTGGATCATAGGCCTTAAAAAGTTTTTCCTTGGACTGGAGGGTTGAAACATTGACTTGCCTTAAAAATGAAAACATGTGGGTTCAGGGACTTCTCGCCGCAAACAGCCTAGCTAAGTGGACCATAGGCCTTAAAAAGTTTTTCCTTGGACTTGAGGGTGGAAACATTGACTTGCCTTAAAAATGAAAACATGTGGGTTCAGGGACCTCTCGCTGCAAACAGCCTAGCTAAGTGGACCATAGGCCTTAAAAAGTTTTTCCTTGAACTGGAGGGTGGAAACATTGACTTATAGGGACCTTTCGCTAATTTTGTCATTAATCAAAACGTGGGAGCCCTCTCTAATAGCCCTCTCATTGAACTGATAAGAACTTTGATTTTTTTATGAAATCCATGGCGTAATAATTAACATCTTGGGCATTTGAATGGTGAGAAACTTGGGGATTAGAAGATGTCGAAAATCACAGATTCAATTGTATTAATATGTTGGCACGGCTTGTTGAATTATATGTTTCAGTGATTCAGATAACAATGGATTTGGATCTCCTTTGTGCTCGGGAGTTCAGGAAATGAACTACTCTCACAAATTAGAACCACCCCCTGTTTCCATCAATGGAAATGGTCAGGAAAGAAAAAGAAAACTTGGGTTTTATTTTATTATTCTTTGTTCTTACTGATGATGAAAGGTGTCAGATTATAACAAATGAGGAAGTAGTAGTAGAATATGTCCCAATCAAGGAAGAAAATGATGTCTATGGGATAATATAAGACCAGCCAATCATCAATCAAGACCATAAAAAAATTGTGCCGAATTTTTCGTCCACGTTGCCATATTGTTGACAACGTGAATCCTGCTTAGAATTTTTAATGCACAAAAGATTAGTTTAGGTGGCTTTTTAAGATAGAAATGATGGATGATGGCTCAAGGTACCATCCAAGGAACCACCAATGTGGGTCACACATTTCATGAATGTTGAGAAATTGATTGAATTTGGCTGGACCATTAAGCTTGCTGGAATGTCCCTCTCATCGTTTTGATATTCACCAATGGATTGAGAATGTATAAATAGCATGACTAATTCAATTTATTTATCTAAGCCATCTGCACTGTTTCAATTAAAGGGGCTAGGAGCGTGTTCGATCAGGTGATGTAAAAAGTTTGATCCGACAGTAGAGTTTGTGAAAAAGTGGGCTCCACAATGGAACTAGTATGGGGATCACTGCACTTTCTTTTTTTTTTTTTTGGTATTCCAAGGGGCTAGGTCCTAAGAAACTCGCACCCGGAGAGGTAATATGAACTCACACGTGCAAGACGCGGACAACTAACACATGTGAGCAATAGGAACTCGCAAAGAGGACAACGGCTCTTGGGGATCACTTACTTTGATGTTGCAGAGGGATACAATTGAGTTTCACAGTACTTAACATTTTAGTTTTAATATCTGCCTATGTTTAGTGAGGGTGAAGTATACTCTCACTAGATAAAACACAAATTTCCACCATAATTATTTAAAAAAAAAAAGGGTTTAGCTTGTAGGACCCATTATTATTAGTTCTACCCTCATTACCGTCACTATCCCTGGAAAGCATATAACGATTAAAATGTTGATACTTTAAGGGGCTTGATTCTAATATGGTTTCCATTTTTAGCTCACACATAGTTTAGAAATAGAGACATGTTTTATATGCGCTCAGGTGGCGCCACTTGAGGGAGTTTTTATTTCTCTAGTTTGGTCAGATCCCTCTGAAGCAGCCCCTTGTACAGATATATTTATTATAACCATATTGACTGTTGATTTGTTAGCCGGAGGTTGTGGATCTGTAATAGGCCAAGAGCACTTGTCCAAGAAAAGGAGAGCTGCATCCTGCTGGCCAAAACAAGAGGAGGGGGAAAAATGGACTTGGGTCAATCCCCTGCACATGGGTTTGGCATAGACCTTGTTTAAAATCTCGGTCTCGGTTGCGGTATCGGTCAGGCCGAAAAACCTATATGATATCGGTATCATCGCAGATATCGGTCCGTCGCAGTTGTTGCGGTGTGAGTTTTTTTAATCCAAAAAAATTTGCAAAAATATCCAAAAAATCCAGAATATTAGAAAATGCTGGAAAATAATATTTTTTTCTATTAGTAACAACAATAAATCAAAATCTCGGAAACCTTAAGTTATGAGTGCTGTATGTGTTGCTGTTCGCTTTCTTCTCGCATTTGAACACTAATGTGGAAAAATGTAATTGATTTCAAGAAAAGTCCCAAGTTTTAGAAATAAAAAAAATTTAGATCTACACTTTAAAATAATAGATCTAGGGAAAAATAAGTGAGTAACATCAAATCTAACTCAAGATAAAGCCTTTTGGTTCATAAATTAGTGTATTACACAATCTTTACGAGTATATCATTCCAAACATAATTAAACAGGTTTAATATCATATCTAGCAAGTTATGATAATAATAGACATCCAAGCACAAAAAAGGAAAGACAACCAGCAAAAGAGTCTTAGCTATCATGGTCAAGTAGGATCATTTCTTCTTCATGATTGCCACTTACATGCGCTTTGCGAAGAGGGTCTCGGCGGGGGTCGAGGGTATTTTATATAATCTCGGCCGATATTTTGAAAATATCGGGCGAGATATCGTTAAGGCCGAGATGACAATTATCCTGAGATTTTGGAGATTTTTTAGTCATATCGCCGAGATCGATATATCAGTGATATATCGGCCCGGTTTGGGCCGATACCGGTTCATATGGGCCGAGATTTTGATCCATTTAAAATACATGAACCTACTAACTTGACCCTTGTGAGCTGTGACCCTGAGATTTCGGATCTGGACCATTTGTCCCAGAAAAAAATAAAGCTTGCATCCTCCACACACACACACAAAAGAAGAAGGGGACTTGGGCCAACTTTCCTGCCATCAGAGGGTCCTGACTCCGGACCATCTCATGAAAACGACGATGTGAGAAGAAAAAGAAGACCTGAAATTTCGTGAATCATGAGCGCCTTCTGGATGGTATTCAACAAAAAGCAAAGACAGCCAGAATCTTTGCTGCTCGGCTATATCGCCTTGACCTCTCAACCAACGCACTCACTTCGATCCCAACAAACAACGCCATAGCTATTAGTACCTACCTTCTCATTCCTGAAACCTCCTTTTTTGGACTCTCTATTCTCATATGCTGCCGACAAAATTAATCCCACACTTGGCCTGTGAGTGCTGATCCTCAATTCAGGTACACTCCACCAGAAGGGTCCACAATTTTCTCCAGTTATTTGTGTAATAGACCCAAAAGTGAAGTCATTTCAACAGAAGACACACCCCCAAATTTTACAATCTTGAGTCCCAAACCCAATCATGATATTCTTATGCCTCCAGAGGTAAAGGAAAGGTTCTTCCCTTTTGGCGCAGGTGAGAGGGATAATAGTCTTGATAAAAGTAATAATAATTACTATGGATATGATTGAACAATAATTTCAATTTTCAGAAACTTGATTTATTTGGGATCCAAAGAAGAGTCACAAACAAATAACCAACAAATTCATCAGCAAGTGAGCAACAGCAACTCTCTTACTTCTTGGGTGCAAGCCTTGACTTGATCTTCTCCACCTCTTTGGTACCAACCTGGAAGGCCTTTGTCAAAACATGGTCAGGGACTGGTGGTGTTGCTGCGAAGAGAGTCACAGCAATTGACTGAGTCCCTGGCAATTGGCTGTTGAATGCGGCGAGCGCCGCTGCTGGGACCTCCCCATTGTTCTTCTGAAAGTGCACAAGCCCTCTTGGAAAGACGAAGATCTCGCCTTTCTTGATCGTCTTCGAGATGAGCACGTTAGCGGTGGTGATGAACCCGACATCCAATTCGCCTTCCAGAACGAACACGATTTCAGTGGCACGGGGGTGGGTGTGGGGTGGGTTGATGCCGCCTGGCGCATAGTCAATCCGAGAGAGCGAGACGCCGAGTGTGTTTAGGCCAGGGATCTTTTGGACATTGGCCGCTGTCACTAGAGACCCCATGGTGTTGTTGGTGCTTCCAGGGGAGGCTAGTCCATCAAAGAAGAAGTCAGTCGCGTTTACTGCAGCAGCTTCCTTGCAAGCAAATCCGTTCACCTTTACCCCTGTAGACAATCAAACAATTAATTCAGAGAGAAGGGAAAGTATGAACATCAAATATCAATTCAATAATAAAAATAGTAAAGCTACAAGAGAAGAGGACAAGACCCCATGGCACAGTGAAAAGTCCTCTCACTATTGAGATCTTAAAGCTGTGGGTTTCAGTCATGTGACCATTAAACTAAAAAGCTGCAAGAGCAGACATACACGAAATAAAGATGACCAAGACTATCAAGAAAGGAAAAGAAAAAAGAAAAAGAAGTGAACCTGAAGTGAGATCGGCAACACACAGATCTTGGAGCATGTCGGGGTCCGCCGCAGTTGCGCTGATGGCAAGAGCTAATAGGGAAAAGAGGGTGAGAAAGGTGGCTGCCATGGAATTAAGTGATCTTGCTAACTTTAGATCACGATTGAGGATGAATGAAAGAAGAGGGAGACAGTATTGAGTGAGTGAAGGAAAGAGAAGGGATGAGATCAATATAAAAGATTGAGCTTTGGAAGGTTGTGGATAGATTAAAATAAAGGAGTATCGTAGAGAGCTGTTTGATTTGAGTAGAATATAAGCGAAGGAGAGAGAATGTGACACTTTGACCGGCGTGCTTCTTGCCTACTTGGCGTCTTTTGGGGGTCGCCCTGCTCTGACGCACAAGCCTTCTTCCTCCTCTCTTTTATCTTCTCACCCTTTTTTTCCTCTATCTTCAACAATACAATTCCAGTTCCTTGTTGTCTTGGTAGATGAGATTTTTCTTCTTTCTTCAGTTCTGTATTCTTTACAGGCTGGAACTGGAATACCTGATATTATAGTCTAGTCTTCAATTGAATACGCGCAATTAGATGGCTTGAGAGCTATTTTGTCTGAGCCTTCAGTTGAAATGGATAGGAATGTAATGTGTGGCCCACATAGACAAAGGCCCTCATAAATTTGTTGAAGATTATCAGTATGCTAGGATTACGATTTTAGAAATATTAAGGGTCATTCCGCGACTGGTCCCTGAACATTTCACTTTATGGCCTGCAGGGAAATGTCTCTCTCACACTTTTTGATACCTGAAATGTCTAGTTTACCATTTCTTTAAATCATATCTAATGATTGGTGGGATATCCGATTAATAATGGCCAATAACATTTAATTGCCCACGATTAATGGAATCCCAAGATTTTCAAATAAATTCTAAAAACATACTAATAAATTTCAAAATAACAAAAATAAATTTTAAAAATGCAATAATTTCAAAAACACAATCAATATAAAAAAACAGCAATATATAATCAAATAACGGAAATAAATTTAAAAAGATGCAAATAAGTTTCAAAAGATCCAAATAAATTTCAGAAAATGTAAATAAATTTCAAAAGACGAGAAAAAATCTCAAAAAATCCAAATAAAATTTAAAAAATGCAAATAAATTTCAAAAGACGTAAATAAAATTAAAAATTTAAATAAATTCTAAAAAATACAAATACATATACCAAAACTAAGATAAACCAATTTTTCAAATTTCAGAAAAATTTGCCAAAAACTCAAGTATTTTTTTCAAAACTCAGTTAAATTTATTTCAAAAATTACAAATAAAATTCAAAAAACACAAATAGATCTAAGAAAATACAAATAAATTTGTCAAAATTACAGAAATATTCGTTCAAAAACTCAATTAAAATTTTCAAAATGGAGATAAATTTGTTAGAAACTCGGCTCTATTTTTCAAAAATTAAAATAAATTTGCCAAATTCAGATAAATTTTGTTCCATAACTCAGATAAATTTGACGAAAATTCAGATAAATTTCGCATAAACTCAGATAAATCTGACAGAAACTCATATAAATTTGTTAAAACTCAGATAAACTTGACAAAAACGTAAATAAATTCCACAAAAACTCAGATAAATTTCATACAAACTCAGATAAATTTGAAAAAAACTTAGCTAAATTTGACAAAAACTTAGCTAAATTTGATAAAAACTCAGATAAATTTGACAAAAAACTCAGATAAATTTGATAAAAACTTAGATAAATTTGACAAAAACTCAGATAAATTTGATAAAAACTCAGATAAATTTGCTAAAAAATTAGATAAATTTACAGTAAAGCCTGCAACTAAGCTCCGTCACCGTCAATCCATTATGTCTACCTTATAGATCTCGTCTATGCGAATCCAACAAAAAAAACGGAATGTAATTCTGAGTCCGGATGGCTCTTGAAATCCAGAAACAATTCTGGCCGATGAACCCAGTCAAACTGCCTTGACCGTACTGCTGAATATGGACTGTTCATGGGCTTCTGTGAAACGGGTCAGGTCGAACTGAGCTGGACCTGACTCACAAAGGACCCAACTGGGTCGTCTCCTTCCTCCCAACGCCTACAACAGGCACTATGCAACCTCTGGCAGTTGTCTTCTGCGGCAACGGTGGGAGGGCGGTCGGACGGCGAGGCGACGTCGACGGCGGAGAGGATCTCTGGCGGCGGCGGCGGTGGCGATGGGCACAACAGAACCATTCCCTCTGTGTTTCGATTTCTCTGCAACAGAGAAACAAAGACACAGACTGATCCTCTGTGTTTCGATTTCTCTGCAACAGAACCCAACTAGGTCGTCTCCTTCCTCCACAACTTTGCAAGCGCCAGGCCGGATCCAGTGCCTCCTCCGGTTCTTCGATCTGTGTGGCCCACCAAGAGACTGATCTTCTGCAATCTTGGATCAATTCTCTGCAACGAACTTACTCCGGAATCCTTCAGTCCGAATCCTCGTGCTTCTTCTTCTTCTCCGGCAAATATCAGTCCAGGCGATCAAACCCGAACCAGAGAAAACCAATAGAGATCTTCTCTGTTTTCTCTGCAACAGGAACAGGACAGCAGAAAACCAACAGAGATCCCCGATCTCACCCTGCCGGAATCTCAACTCCCGGCCAGAATCCCTCGCCGGATTCCTTCCGAGATCTTCTCTGTTTTTCTTCGATCTGTGTGGCCCACCAATCCGATTTCGGGGACACACCTCGGGCGAAGGTTCCAATGAAGACGAGAATGACGCACCAGATCTTGACGAGGATGAGCAATCACGATCTCAGATTTGGAGCTTTTGTGGACGAAGTTTCTGCTCTGGCGTTGTCGTCAGAGCCGCTGTAGCCGGAGACAGAGGCGGAGACAGAGAGGACGAGGAGGATGAGGAGGAGGAGAGATATGGCCATGGCTGAGTGAGGGAGGAGGAGATAGGCATTTTGTAAAATCCAAACCCACCCAGCAAACCTAGGCTCGTTGCAAAAGAAGAGGGATAATATAAAATTTTAAATTTGAAATTTCAAACTTTTATGCCTAAAATGGTTGGAAGGGCAATTTAGTCTTGAAAAATGAGATCATGTGGATGCAGGGACCTAAGGCTGGAAAAAGTCTAGCTGATTGGACCATAGGCCTTAAAAAGTTTTTCCTTGGACTGGAGGCCGGAAACATTGACTTATAGGGACCTTTCGCTAATTTTGCCAAATATTAATATGTTGTCCTTATTCTTAGATATGGTTAGTTAGTATTTTCTTATAAATGTAATATTTTATGTCAATGAATTTTACGGTGAACTTCTATCGGTGCCAATGAGCCATTGGATTTTGATGAAGATGGTAAGAATGTATGGCTTAGATGAATGGGTGGGTAAGAGAAGATGATCATTTCTTTTTTGAAATAGAAAAATTGACGCTGATAAGTGATAATCACGGAAACCAGCTTGATCGCAAGATCAACACCAGGTCTAAGCTCTTTATATTTCACTGTAAAATTCATTGACAGAAAACATTACATTTATTAAAAAATACTAACTAACCATATTCAGAAGATAAGGACAACCTACTAATATTCCTAAAATCCTAATCCTAAGAGAGTGATAATCTTCAACAAAATTCACAGTTCATGTTGGATAATCAATTCGTCATTCATTGACTCTGCTAAAGTGACTTCTACTTGACGAGTCCACAGCCTCCACTTGGATTAGTTTTGGAGGATCATCTGCAGTGAGAGAGACAGTTAAGGAACCGACTGGCTTGACCTTGTACAGGAGGCAACTGAAATCTGTCTGTCTTTAGAAATAATTAGGTGTATTGATGCCATCAACATTTATTATAGCATGGTAAGCATTCAATAGGCCTTTTACATTATATTTATGATCATCTCAAAGACCTCTTCCATCTGATGGGTTAGTGGAAGCAAATGGCCCGGCAAAAGGTCCAAGTGCACGGCCCTTTTTAAAGCATAAGATGGTTTAGGAAATGAGGCTCTTATACCCGGCCATTTTAGGTACTGTCATCCATTTCAATTTGAGGCACTTCCCATGTCTGCTAAAACTACAAGGGCCTGTTAGGGAACTCTAGTCTAATTAATTAGAGTTAATTAAATTAAGATCTAAAATTTAAAAAAAAATCTAATTTACAATTGGTGTGGTGAAATAAAAAAAAATAGCTCTAATTTCATGAGGTAATTGGGACTACTTTTTAGGAATTGTGGTAATTGGGGCCATACAATGTAAAACCTACTATTTAAAAATTTTATGAGGTTATTTTCATTCAAAACACTTGTAAATTTTGCTTTGTCTTCCTCCTCCACTTTAGCTAAAATGCTATAAAAAAAAAGCCTTTCTAGAATTATTTTTAGGGGCAAACGCTCAAAGTTGTAACTAAGCTTTAAAATTTGAAAATACAATTAGAGGTCACCGAATACTCTAATATGCAAACTTAGCTCTAAATCATAAATAAGAACTCATTTTTAGAGTTTGCAAACAGTCCCAACTTTTCTAAACATTTAGATTTATGTATGTTTTGGGGACTTTAAAACGAGATTTTTTTTTTTACAAAAAGTACCTCCGGTCTTTTCTAACCACCTCAATGAGGCTAGTGCAGCTTATCAACTCTTTACGGCTTTCTTTCAAAGACAGAGATTCCCCTTACTTTATCTTCAGTGAACTCAATCAACTCATACATCATGCAAACAGTGAGTAAATGGAAAAGGCCATGTGCAGAAGGCTAAGGCCATCTAGATATGAATGATAATCACTGTGTTAAGTGGGATCAGAAGATTTCATCATGTATTAATGGGTGGCCCCACATCAGCATAATTTGATGATTATAACTGTCTTATTAAGGCCCCAAAGTCTAAAGAAAAAGATTTGGGAGGAAAAAATTTAATCTTTGGAAGAAAGTTGTAAACAGATCCGTGCCAACTCTTGTGGGATCGGTGACATTTTGTGGGGGCAAGGGAGGGGGATGGTGGGGTTTTGGATGTTCCATTTGGATCAGTGATTAGGTGGGCCTCTGAACATATTATAGTTTTGTTTGCGAACACCACATTTACATTCAATCCATTTTGCTATATATATGTTTGTTTTAACTATAAGGAGCGCTACAAAACTCCCCGGGCTCTTTTCACAAAAAAAAAAAAGGCCCATTTTCTAAGCCTATAAAACCATGACACATATCATCATCAAGTTAAATGCGGATAAGAAATTTAAATTCTCCAAAATCTCTTTTTTTATTATGTGAGGTGGCAAAATCTCATTGGTCGACAAGTCAAATGGGGCAAAAACTCCCCTTTTCTAAATTGGGAGTTTTTGAGAATTCCTCTTTTATTATACATGTAATATACGAGAGGTAAAAAGAGGGAAAGAAAATATCTATCTTCGTTTTTGTCCAACTTGGTGCCTTTTCTAAAGTATATAACGAATTCACTTCATCTACATATGTGAATGATTTTACCATAGTGGGCCGTGCGGAGATTTTTACATTAAAATGGATCCTTTTGCACCATTTTCTACACATGTGAAAGTTTCCAACTTAAGTAACGATTACATATGTAAAATGTTGCAAAACAAACTGTTGTGTGCGTGTGTGAGGAAGTGTGAATCACTACGATCGAACGATTAATCAGACCACATAAGAAAGACAAAATTACACAGAGGATTTTACGTGGTTTGACAAACTCGCCTACGTCCACGGAAAAGAAACGTCACTTTCTTTTGGGTTCCACTAATGTCATGGGTTGCACATTATAACAATATATAGTGCTCTCTTTTTAATCTCTCAAGAAATCATATCTTAGTCAATAAAAAAGTCCCAATATAATTACCGAAATACCCATGTTTCTGAATTCACTACTGGACTCACTAGGCTAACACAAACTGACCCAGGAAATCGAAAAATGGAGGGCCTCTCTTATAAGGTTGTTAGAAAATGCAAGGGCCTCTTTGTAATAAACGTGATGGGGATGTATCATGGTGGACCCCACCCTTGGTCCTGTTTTTCCTTTTTGAAATGGCCTAGCTCTTGTGGATGATTCCTTGAGTTGTATATAAGATAAGAGAATCTCTCTTTTTACGTAAACTGCGCCAATAATTGTTATGACTTAGCAAAAAATAATACAGGATGATAATAAAAAGGAGAAATTAGCGAAAGGTCCCTATAAGTCCATGTTTCCAGCCTCCAGTCCAAGGAAAAACTTTTTAAGGTCTTTCGTCCATTCAGCTAGACTTTTTCCAGCCTTAAGTCCCTGTGCACACATGTTTTCATTTTTTAAGACAAAAATGCCCCTGTAACTGTTTGCCGTCGGACGCAAGGCATAAAGTAGGAAGAGTAGCGAGAGAGGGGACCAGTCACCAGTCACCAGTCCAGCCAAGCGCTGCCGACGTCACGACACGTAATGCCTGTGCAGGCCCACATGTAGAAAGGGCAAACCCGGGACCACCAGCTATCGGCAAAACACAGTCCATCATTTAGATTATTCCAATATCTGAGTTTACCGATCACTAGATCCATCGCCTCACGAATATATGGCGAGTGGAAGCCTAATAGCAGAATGGTTCATGACACCAGTCGAAGATTCAGATTAAAGTTGCTTATCTTTTTTTTACTGACTGTAGCAAACCTCGATTATTGGGCTTAATGTCGACTCTTTCTGTCTTTTACTGGTGAGATTGAGATCCATCCTCATTTCATCCTCCCTCTTCTCATTTCTTATTGCTTACTTCTTCATGTGCTCTTGATCTATTCAAGTTGCAGAGAGAAAAAGAAAAGGAAGACGAACGAAAGAACATGGCGCTACAGGTAGTAGAAGACAAATTTATTTCAGAATTCAGATAAATAGCAAAAAACAGTCAGATAGATTTGACGAAAATTCAGATAAATTTGTCCAGAACTCAGATAGATTTGACGAAAATTCAGATAAATTTCACAAAAACTCAGATAAATTTGTCAAAAACTCAGATAAATTTGTTAGAAACTCAGATATATTTGCCAAAAACGAAGATAGATTTATCAAAAACTTAGATAAATTTACAAAAATCAACCTCCGGCTATAGGAATAGTTAATGTCCGGTAATGAACGGTGACAAACAACGGTAGGAGCGGCTGCAAATCAAAACCCCAATGAATCACACCTCCATCACCACCACAAATTAACAAAAACCAACGAAGAAGAAGATGAATTAATTTGAAAAAACCCTCAGTTTTAATCAACCCCACAAAACCAGAAGAAGAAAAACAAGAAAAGGAAGACAAAGGAGAAGTTGCATAGAGACAGATGGGTGGTAACGGAAAAACCAGGTGGAAGATCTCTTTTCATATTTTACCTACTAAAAACCAGGTCCTCAGATAAATTTGATACGAGGACTAGGATATAGGCTGGGCTTTCGTAGCTAGTTAGGTTAGAACCAATCCCCACCAAACCCAACCTCCTTCTTCTTCTTCGTCATGTTCTGTTCCAACTTCAATAGTCAACGGAACCCATCGCCTCTGACTCTAAAACCCTCCCTACCCCCATGCCATGCCTCTGACGCTCTCCTCCTCCTCCTCCTTCCGTCAAAAAATGACCTCCTCCACCGATATCCTGTCGGCGGTAGTGGACTCGATCACCCACTCCCTGTCGGAGTAACTCATGGTCACTCATCTTACAAACGCTTCACATGTAAATAAATTGTTACTTGCATGTGGTTTACAAAGATCCAAATGTCACCCGCTCCCTGTTACATCTCTCCAGGAGCGCATGATAGCAATAGGCACGTGGCTCGCACTCCTCGACTCTGTTTCGTTTCAAACCCGGGTCTTTGCAGCAAGGCGACAATTTAGAGAGGGGTAAATTGGTCTTTTCAGGTACCCATAAGTGTGATAGGGACCTTTGACTGCATAACTTTTTTTGTGGACTGCTAGCAACAAAGTTATATTATGAGGGACCTCTGACCAAAAGCCCCTAATAAAAATAACCTAATTTAGTATCAAGTGCATTGTAGGCATCATTCTACGGTTTTAAAGTCAACTTATTACTAGTAAGATACAGTTACCTTAAGACCTATTTGTTTACAGAAAACATGCACAAAATGAATACGTAGAAATTCACGATCAAATTAGCTCCACCAAACTATTATAAAATTGGTGAAAGGTAAAGACAATAAGATAGCGCTATATATAGATGGGATCTTGACATTCCTAGGATTTGAATTATATGGTAATAGCTGGGTATTTATTTTAATCTTTCCTTGGTTCATGCCCATTAGGGGAGGTTAGCTGATGGCCCTTTTTTATTTTGGTGACTAACTCTTCATTTTGACCACTTACAGAAATACAAAGTCTTAGAAATACTTGGGAGTTCAATCATATGAAAAGAAAAGAAAAGCATTCGCAAGTGTATTATACCATTATTTGAAGTCTTTATACTTTTATGATATTATGAATAAAAAAATGTGGTTACTTCTCAGGTCCGTTTGACTCTACTCTTTGGCTTGCAAGTCAACTCCAAGTTATAGAGTTCCAGATTTTCTGAGGCTGTTATGAGAGAGAAATCTTGCATTGACGGAGTGGAACTTTATTGTGGGGCCTACTTATTGAAAATCTCAGCGGTTCAAAATGAATGACCCTCTAAACATATGGTATATCCGAAACTTTACTTCAATAAGTGTTGGTCTCACCATAAGATTGATTGTTTGTTAAAAGAATGTGATTATCACAATTTTATGCATATTCATTAATCACATTTTTTTATTGAATGATCAATTTCATAACATGGTGAAGTCCTATTGAAATATAATTGAAGGTACCTCAACCACTAAAAGGGCATTATTTTGAGCGGCTTGGATTTCCAATATATAGCTGGGGATTAATCGTGAAGTTTTAACTCCTTTAACTCGAGTTCTCATTTTATAATAAAAAAAAACTCAGGGGTTCTCTTTTGCTGGAGGTTAGGAGTCCCAAAAGATATCCTAACACACCCATTCTTTTTAACTAGATAAAGACAACCTTTCTTTCTCTTTTTTTCTCTCCCTAAGTTAGACTATTGATTAGGAGTAACTAGCAAAATCTCGTGCTATGCACGGACCACGAAACCACCAAATGCACAGACTGATATGAATTATTTTTAATAAATTTATTAATTAGTAAACTTCTGAGTCCTTTTTTTTGTTGCTAATTTGATCTTTATGTTTTTTTCCAAAGTTTTTATTCTTTAGGTGAGGCATGAATTGATTAAGAAAAATCAAATGATCATAGACCTAACAAATTGACCAAATATTTTTAAGTGGGACCCAGATGAATGGGGTCCACCATCTTTATTCTAACCGTCCATAAAATCAAATGATGCGGGCTGGGACCCATTAATTGACTGATAAAGATCAAATGATCATAGACCTCTCAAATTGACCAACCTAACCTATTTAAGTGGGACCCCCAAGATGAATGGGGTCCACCATCTATATTCTAGCCGTCCATAAAATCATATGATGAGGGCTGGGACCCATGAATTGCTTGATAAAGATCAAAGGATCAAATGATCATAGACCTCACAAATTGACCAAACCTAACCTATTTAAGTGGAACCCCCCAGATGAATGGGGTCCACCATCTCTATTATAACCGTCCATAAAACCATATTATGCGGGATGGGACCCATGAATTGATTTAAAAAGATCAAATGATCGTAGACCTAACAAATTGACCAAATATTTTTAAGTGGAACCCAGATGAATGGCGTCCACCATCTTTATTCTAACCGTCCATAAAATCAAATGAAGCGGGCCGGGACCCATGAATTGATTGATAAAGATCAAATGATCAAATGATCATAGACCTCTCAAATTGACCAAACCTAACATATTTAAGTGGGAACCCCAAGATGAATGGGGTCCACCATCTATATTCTAACCATCCCCGTGCTATGCACGGACCACAAAACCACCAAATGTACAGACTGATATGAATTATTTTTAATAAATTTATTAATTAGTAAACTTGTGAGTCCTTTTTTTTGTTGCTAATTTGATCTTTATGTTTTTAATTATTGTGGGTAATAGGGATCTCATTGAGAGATTTTAGGATAATTATTATTGGTAATAGGGATCTCATTGAGAGGTTTAGGATAAATATTGTTGGTTAGGATAATTATTGTTGGTAATAGGGATCTCATTGAGAGAATTTAGGATAATAGGGATCTCACCATTGTAGGCTGGCTGCTGCCACGTGTCCCTCTCCAAGACATGTCACGTGTCCTCCTCCAGGAAGTCTCATGAACTGTATACATCCCTTTAGTAATATAGATAGATAGATAGCTTAAATTTGAAGACTCAAGGATCCAAGAATCAATCGTTGGGCATGTGTTTGCTACTAAAACCACTCAACGCCTTAATAAGTTTTTGCTTGGACTGGAGGCTGGATACAAGGATGTATACACTTCATGAGAATTCCTAGAGGAAGACACCTGGCATGTCTTGGAGAGGGACACGTGGCAGCAGCAGCCTAGAATGGTGTTCTGTTAGAAAATAGAAATTGCTTGATTAGAATTTGAATTATCCTAAACTCTCTCAATGAGATCCCTATTACCAATGATAATTATCCTAAAATCTCTCAATGAGATCCCTATTACCAACCAAAATAGAAATTGCTTGATTTCCGTCCAGCTTCCTTTTTAAACAAATGTTTCATAAAGTGGTGTACGTGTACGTTTATAATTGGACTGAATTGATTTGATTTTATTTTATTTTAACTGATAAAACTTAATTTATGACATAACCACACCATTGATGGACATTGATCACTGTCCAATTCCAAGTTTGCTTTCTCCATAAAATCCAGCTACCAATAATAATTATCCTAAAATCTCTCAATGAGATCCCTATTACCAACCAAAATAGAAATTGCTTGATTTCCGTCCAGCTTCCTTTTTAAACAAATGTTTCATAAAGTGGTGTACGTTTATAATTGGACTGAATTGATTTGATTTTATTTTATTTTAACTGATAAAACTTAATTTATGACATAATCACACCATTGATGGACATTGATCACTGTCCAATTCCAAGTTTGCTTTCTCCATAAAATCCAGCTATCAATAATAATTATCCTAAAATCTCTCAATGAGATCCCTATTACCAACCAAAATAGAAATTGCTTGATTTCCGTCCAGCTTCCTTTTTAAACAAATGTTTCATAAAGTGGTGTACGTTTATAATTGGACTGAATTGATTTGATTTTATTTTATTTTAACTGATAAAACTTAATTTATGACATAACCACACCATTGATGGACATTGATCACTGTCCAATTCCAAGTTTGCTTTCTCCATAAAATCCAGCTACCAATAATAATTATCCTAAAATCTCTCAATGAGATCCCTATTACCAACCAAAATAGAAATTGCTTGATTTCCGTCCAGCTTCCTTTTTAAACAAATGTTTCATAAAGTGGTGTACGTTTATAATTGGACTGAATTGATTTGATTTTATTATATTTTAACTGATAAAACTTAATTTATGACATAATCACACCATTGATGGACATTGATCACTGTCCAATTCCAAGTTTGCTTTCTCCATAAAATCCAGCTACCAATAATAATTATCCTAAAATCTCTCAATGAGATCCCTATTACCAACCAAAATAGAAATTGCTTGATTTCCGTCCAGCTTCCTTTTTAAACAAATGTTTCATAAAGTGGTGTACGTTTATAATTGGACTGAATTGATTTTATTTTATTTTATTTTAACCGATAAAACTTAATATATGACATAACCACACCATTGATGGACATTGATCACTGTCCAATTCCAAGTTTGCTTTCTCCATAAAATCCAGCTACCAATAATAATTATCCTAAAATCTCTCAATGAGACCCCTATTACCAACCAAAATAGAAATTGCTTGATTTCCGTCCAACTTCCTTTTTAAACAAATGTTTCATAAAGTGGTGTACGTTTATAATTGGACTGAATTGATTTGATTTTATTTTATTTTAACTGATAAAACTTAATTTATGACATAACCACACCATTGATGGACATTGATCACTGTCCAAATAGAAATTGCTTGATTTCCGTCCAGCTTCCTTTTTAAACAAATGTTTCATAAAGTGGTGTACGTTTATAATTGGACTGAATTGATTTGATTTTATTTTATTTTAACTGATAAAACTTAGTTTATGACTAATTAATAAATTTATTAAAAATAATTCATATCAGTCTATGCATTGGTGGTTCCGTGGGTTCCACTTAAATAGGTTAGGTTTGGTCAATTTGTGAGGTCTATGATCATTTGATCTTTATCAAGCAATTCATGGGTCCCAGCCCGTATCATATGGTTTTATGGACAGTTAGAATATAGTTGGTGGACCCCATTCATCTTGGGGGCTCCACTTAAATAGGTTAGGTTTGGTCAATTTGTGATGTCTATGATCATTTGATCTTTATCAATCAATTAATGGGTCCCAGCTCGCATCATATGGTTTTATGGACGGTTAGAATATAGATGGTGGACCCCATTCATCTTGATCCCACTTAAATTTGTTAAGTTTGGTCAATTTGTGAGGTCTATAATCATTTGATCTTTATCAATCAATTCATGGGTCCCAGCCCGCATCATATGATTTTATGAACGGTTAGAATGGAGATGGTGGACCCCATTCATCCGGGTCCCACTTAAATATATTAGGTCAATTTGTTAGTTCTATGATCATTTGATCTTTTTTAATCAATTTATGCCTCAACTAAAGAATAAAGTATTTGGAAAAAAACATAAAAATCAAATTAGCAATAAAAATAAGGACTCACAAGTTTACTAATTAATAAATTTATTAAAAATAATTCATATCAGTATGTGCATTGGTGGTTCCGTGGTCTGTGCATAGCACGGGGTTTTGCTAGTTACAATCTATGGGGATGTATCCGTTAATTTATTATATATAGCCCCTTATACAAAAAAGGGTACAAGTCGGGCCGCTCCCGCAACCCTTGCTAAGGATCGGTCCCTAGGAGGGTGGTTTACCCTTTCCTCTCTTGGCTACTGGGCTAACTCTGTAAAAAAAAAGGACACAAGTCCAAATGGTTTTTTGCTAGAGAACTTACCTTCAATATAAACGGGTCACCCTCTTCAGAGCACCTCTCGAGATCAGCCCCTTGTGGGGCTCACCTGAGGCCATGTCAATCATGGGAGATGAGGAATTGAAAGATCTAAATGAGCTTTAGGGGCATTGGTGGACCTACATGTATTGTTTTAGGGTGGTCACCGGCCTCGTCAGACCTGGGTCCGCTTTCAAAACAGTAATGAAAAGCTTGGGTCCGCTTCAAAAACCTACATGAAAATTATGGGTTCTCCTCAAAACCCACATGTAGATCCTATATTTGCCCCCAAACCAAACTACCTATTTGCCTATTTGGACCCGCCCCCCTCAAACAAAAACCTTGGATCTGCCACTACTCAGGGGTATACAATTGAACATTTTGATCCGTGACCCTTAAGTTTAATGAATTTAGAAGGCATTAGTTTTTTTTTTTATACATATTTTAACCCAATAGTGAAAAATAGTTGAACTATCAACAAAGGTCCATGCTAAGCTGGGCCCTAAAAATCAATATATATTGAAATTTGAAGATATATTATTCGGAAGAAATTAAATAAATCTAAAAGAAAAAATATATTATTTATCATTCTTAAAATCATATGAATCAAAAGATAAAGGAGAAAAGGCGAAGTAAACTAAAGTAATAATTTGTATTATCAATTAATCAAATCAGATCCTAGATGATAAAAAATAGAATTGCAGAGAAAATCAAAACTCAGAACAGACCCTAAAAAAGGGACAAGGCTTTGATAGTGGTATTGGTGGTAGTGGTGGTGATTCTGAATCCTTGCATCAATAGAAATCTAAGAGTCTTTATATCTTAAAAAAACCACAAAAGCATAATCTAAAATCATTTGAAAAGCATAATCTAAAATCATTTGACAAATGCTTAAAAAAACCAATCTACAAGACAAATAACAATAATTAGATATTTGACTCAGTCACTCCTATCACCTTCTCATTACCTCTCTTCAATGACACCCTTTTTAATATGAAATGAATAATTTCTCTTTCAATTGAAGCTGGTAGATATTTGACTTTTAAATGTATTTAAGGTATAAGAATTAATACCACCAGAATAGTCTCTACCTAAGTCAAATAAAGAAAATTGTAGGATAGATCTGAGAGGCCAACAAGTTAGCAAACCACCTCAACAACAAGAATAATAAATAACAAAGAAACCACAACATTACCAACACCACCACCACCACAACCACATAAGCCTAACAATTCTAATGAGAAAAACAATTCACTTAAATACTTTCTTTTCATAGAAAAACTCAAAAAGTCATTATGCTTGCTAATTTTATGGCAGACAAATTAACAAGATAAATATAAGGAGATAATGTTGTAAACCTCCACATTATTCTCATGGAGGTACAAGTTTCCAGTGAAGGGTGCACCTAGACTCTGATAAGGAAGTGTGAGGGCAGCCTTCCATGATGCGCTCTTCACATTCTGTTTCCAGCACTAAGTAGACCAAATAGTTAGAATCTAGAAATGCAATATAGCAATAAATATACTAGCATTAAGGACAAAATAAAACATAGAATATAAAACTTAAAAAGAATCCAAACTTAAGAAAGGTTCACATTTTGTTAATCTTAAATGAGACCCAAAGAAGCCGAAAGATGAAACAAGTCTAAAATTATATTTGTAGATAAGTAATAAATTTTAGGGGCATTTGCTGAAAGGTCCCTTAACAGTTCGTTTTATAGCCTGTGGTCCATGTTATTTTCTCATAGAGGCAGCGGTCCCCTTTTAACATTTAATGAGTCAAAAAGACAAAAATATCCTCTCTTTATATACTCTATACGTCACCAAACATGCATTGCTTTAAAATATTCCATCATACACTCCGAAATTTAAGCAAAATAAAGATTCTGAAATCAAAGATCAAGGGAAACTGCAGAAAGAAGCAAAATCAACTCATCAGTGACCTCAAGCAATCAAATCATCTTGACTTAAACTTAATTGAGTTTGACATAAGTTTATCTAAGTTTTGGTTTGAATTTATCTGAGCTTGATATGAAATTATTTGACTGTAACATGTATTTATCTAAGCTTTATATAAAGTTATCTTAGTCTATGATCAATTAAATAGGACTTTAAATGAATTTATCTGTATATTACATTATTTTTCTGAGTTTGATTTCAATTTAACTTCGTTTGTTATTAATTAAACAAGGTTTCAAATGAATTTATGTGACTTTGAAACGATTTTCTCTGAGTTTTTATTAAGTTTATCTGAGTTTCTTATGAAATAATGAGTTTGGTATGAAATTAACTGAATTTCACAAGATTTTATTTGACTTTAAAATGTATTCAACTTGATTTTAAATGAGTTTTTTTGAGTTTGCTGTGAATTTATCTAAGTTCTATATGTGTTATCTGACTTTCACATAATGTTATTTGACTTTGGCATGATGTTATCCGTGTTTTGTATGAATTTATCTAAGTTTGATATGAATTTATTACTTTGAATTAATCTGAGTTTGATACGAATTAAGTGAATTTATCTGAGTTTGCTGTGACTTTATCTAACTTTGATGTATGTGTTATCTGAGTTTTATATGTGTTATCTGACTTTGGCATAATGTTATTTGACTTTGGCATGATGTTATCTGTGTTTGGTATGAATTTATCTAAGTTTGATATGAATTTATTTGTGTTTGCTTTGAATTAATATGAGTTTGATACGAATTAAGTGAATTTATCTAAGTTTGCTGTGAATTTATCTAACTTTGATGTATGTGTTATCTGACTTTGGCATAATGTTATTTGACTTTGGCATGATGTTATCTGTGTTTGGTATGAATTTATCTAAGTTTGATACGCATTTATTTGTGTTTGCTTTGAATTAATCTGAGTTTGATACGAATTAAGTGAGTTTATCTGAGTTTGTTGTGAATTTATTTAACTTTGATGTGAACTTATTTGATTTTGGCATGAGTTTTTTTTTTTTTCGCTGTGAATTTTTCTAAGTTTTGTATGTGTTATATGACTTTGGCATGATGTTATATGACTTTGGCATTATGTTATTTGTGTTTGGTACGAATTTATTTAAGTTTGATATGAATTTATTTATATTTATTTTGAATTAATCTAAGTTTTATATGAATTAAAGTGAATTTATCTGAGTTTGCTGTGAATTCATCTAACTTTGATGTGAACTTATCTGACTTTGGCATGAGTTTTTCTGAGTTGTTAAATGGGTTTTTTTTTTATTTTGCTGTGATTATTCAAAGTTTTGTATGTGTTATATGACTTTGGCATGATGTTATTTGTGTTTGGAACAAATTTATCTAAGTTTGATATAAATTTATTTGTGTTTGCTTTGAATTTATCTGAGTTTGATACAAATTAAGTGAATTTATCTGAGTTTCCTGCGAATTTATCTAACTTTGATTTGAACTTATATGACTTTGGCATGAGTTTATTTGAGTTTATATGAATTTATCTGTGTTTGAAATCACAACCAATTTGAAAACAAGTTATGTCATTTCGATATGAGATTATCTAACTAGATTTGGTTTTGTTTGACTAGATTTAGTTTAAATTTATCTAGCTTTTTTTTTATAAAAATTTATCTGAATCTAGCAACCTACCTCATGTGACTTATGCAATCAATTGTTCAAGTAATATTTTAGGTTTTCTTCTTTAGCTCTTCATTTCTATTGAAATAGTGTCTTCCATCAAGGTGTTATTCCAATATCGAAAAAGAAAGACTTTCCGCAAGGCTGTTATAGGACTAGCCATGAGGATTATTAAATAGTTCACTTGCCATGGTCCAAGACCCAACCCGTTACAGGTGGTAAGGACCTTGTAAAAATAATCTGGGAAAGACAGTGATGTCACATGCTTAGGGACCACACACCCATTTAAATGGTTAGAAGGGCAAATAAGTCATAAAAAATCTGATGTCACATGCTTAGGGACCACACACCCATTTAAATGGTAAGAAGGGCAAATAAGTCATAAAAAATCTGATGTCACATGCTTAGAAACCACACACCCATTTAAATGGTTAGAAGGGCAAATATGTCATAAAAAATATGATGTCACATGCTTAGGGACCACCGCCTGAATTAATTCCATGCGCAAGGAACTCTAAGTCTTAACCAGTAATGCTATGTCCTAGAGACTTTATAGCCTAACAATGAGGGATCTCTCCCTAATTTATCCTAAATTTTAAGGGGACTTTAGGTTACATGATAATGAGGAGTCCACATTGAGAAAATGGGGCCCAACTATTGGTAAACCGAACCCTATAATTGAATGCCATCTATTTAGAGATAGATGGGCAATCTAAAATAGTTGTGGCCCACTTAATGAGAAATCCAAACAATTATCCTCATCTTTTAAAAGAACCCACTTACTAAAATGAATGGAAACATTGAGTCTTTAGCCAATGCACATCTTGTGTGGCCCACCTGATATATCTTAAGTAGGTAAACCCATATATAAGATCTACAACTCTCATTTGATCAGATAGACTCGATTTGTGGGATTGCACGACAGACATTGAGTCTTCAGCCAATGCTCATCTTGTGTGGCCCGCCTGATTCATCTTAAGTAGGTGGACCCGTATAAAGATCTACAACTCGTATGAGAGAGACTCGATTTGTGGGATTGCACTACCATTCTTCAGAGAGATGATCTTGGGAATGCTTAACGAATTTTAGAGATTTGGTCCTTATATAGACACTAGCAACAAAGGCCTGTGTAAAAATAAATATTTATAATTTATAATTTTTTAAAATATTATTGATAAAATATAAATCATTAACAAAGACCCGTGCTAAGCCTGAGCAAAAAGAAATAAATATATTCATATTTGGTGTTTTCGGAAGAATATTATTGATAAAGATAAATCAACAGAATAAATCTACTATTAATTAATCATTAAGGGCCTGATTTTTTGGTTCACCCATAAAGCCTATTAGTGGGGCCAAGCTTCACATCAATTAGACTTAAACCCACCAACATATTTTTTCTGCACTTTAAAATTTTATAAGAGGACCCACTCATAAAATCTTAGTGTGGCATTAATGGAATCACTATCATAAAACCATTGTGGGGCCAAGTTTCACTTCAATAAAAATTAGGCCTATCATTGAGGACCCACTAAGAAAATTTTAATGTTTCATAAAACAATGTTATAAGTTTATTGTAGGACCAAGTCTTACTTGAATCAGACTTAAGCCCACCATCGTAGTTTTTGCACATACGATTTTATAAGAGGGACCCCATCAAAGTATTTTTCATAAGTTTCAATGTTACTATGAAGGTAATATTTTAAATTCATTAGTAGGCCCTTTATAAAATCTATAATATTTCAAAATTATAATTTTTTTTAAATCATCAACCGAAGTTTCATTCAAGGAACACCAAATATAATTATAATTATAATTAGTATGCCCTTTATGAAGTGTTTTTTGGAGATCAAGGATGATGTCTATATAATATTGAGAGACTTTTGCCTTGTTAGCAGGAGAAATTTTAGGGGAGTTAAAAAGGAGGGAATAAAGAGAAATTTATTGTAATTTGAGTTACTAAGAAACATATTTCCAAAATCAGTTGTGATGTCACATGCTGTCCGTGTGAGCCCTTATGTGGCACCGTAAATTTTGAGAGCGCTGATGTGGCAAGCTACAAGTAGAGATGAGAATTAAGAGATTTTAGGGATTTGGTGCACCCAATTAATGATTGAGGCCAAAATAATTAATGATGAGCGGATGGATGTTTTGAAAAGCCCTTAAATAGAAGTAATGGCTGATATTTAATGTATTAGTAGACAAGAAAATTAGGAGATGATATAGGAAACTGTATGTACAACTAACGAAACAGTATCTTTCTGTGTTTCAACGAAATATGGAGATCCGGACTCATACAAGATATGATAATTCTGAATTCTTAATTTTGATGAGATTGAGATTAGTAGATGAGCGAGGTTTCTAAATCAGGCATTTGACATGTCCTTACAATAATGGATGCAAATCAATTAGTGGGCCCTGCACATTTAACTTATTTATGCAGTGGGACCCACTCATTGATTATGAGTAGATATTAGTATTATAGATCAATATGTATTATCAGACTGGGTTGTATCATACACAAGCTTAATTTCTTTGATAATTGTTAGGATGTCATTTGTGTGCACATGAGTTAGAACTATTAGAAACGTACTATGATGACTCATATCTATATCCACGTACACTCATCTCATGCAATGTACATCTTTTATGTTTTTTTTTCTTCTCTTACAATTGTTCGCCCCCTATCTTTCAATTTTTTTTCTTATACTATCAATCATATGTGGGGGACAATTGTTTCATCACCATAAATCCAGATGTGGTGTGTAGCTCATTGAGGATGAAATCATTTGATTTCCATTTCCTTTCTTCTTATCTTTCCTTTTTTCTTCTTTGGATGCAGAGCCATCAGTGGGTCCCACACATTAAAAATATTTCAATGGTAGCCCTCACTAATGTATCAAACACGTTAATCTTTTTATCCCTTTCTTTTGGTTCTTTTTAGTAGTTGTAGATCCATCCGGTTTGTTTTATTTTCTTATATTTTCAATCATCAATGGTATAATATACCCATAAATGAGATGGTCGTAAGGGTCCATGCCTTTAAATTCAAGGGGTCATCGTGTTATGTAAATTTACTTTATTTTTTATTTATTTTCATACATAGAAATTTTTTTAATATTCAAAGATAATAAAAAAATTATTTTATATTTATTTTATCTTAACAATATTTCAAAAGAATTCTTAAATTTTAACATATTTTGATTTTTTGTCCGGGCTTAGCACGGGCGTTTGTTGCTAGTTATATATATTAAAGCAAATGGGGAGGTGGGCTGTGAGGGGTGCCAACTCACCCCTAAAAAGTCTCTTCTTTTAGAGAAATATGCACAAAAAATCAACATTATTTTAAGGTGTCACCTCACTTTAGACTACTCTTTCTCTCCTAAAACCTCTATCATAAGAGATTTTTATGAAATTTTGACTTTTGAATTTGGGTCATATTTCTTGCCATTATCCAAATTATAAGCAAATCTTTACAGTCGGTTTGTTTTCTTTTCCTTAGATTTTCAATCATCAAGGGTCTCACGTTAAATATGTTTTGTGGGCCCTACCGATGAATGAAATCCAATATATTTCAAGATTGGAGTCCAGTATTGGATGAGATCCCAATGACCTTCTCTTAACCCCTTTTTTCTAAGAGTGGGCCCCACTGATAGAGGGAGGTAGCCCGTTGGCCGTTGTCTGGTTTCTTAATGGATGCAAATCAATAAGTGGGCCCTGCACATTTAACTTATTTCTGCAGTGGGACCCACTCATGGATTAATATAGCTCATTTACATGTGGGACTGGTGACCTGAGACAATGTCTACAGGGTCCTACGGTCCCCACTAAAATTGTCGAGGTACTTGATCAAGACTTTGTATATGAATTATGGACCCGTATCCCATTATAAATGTCTCGATACAATACAAAGATTAGTATGGTAGGCTGGGAAGAACAATGCCCAAACTACTGGGTCCTACGTATACAAGATTTGATCATGTGGTCTCTGATTAAATTATGCATTTTATCAGATCAATCGCCATGAGATCTAACCATGTGATCGCAATTAGATGGCAATAGAGTAAAGATTTATTTTCCTTAAAACCTTGGCCCACCCATCATATGTCTTAGAGAAACTATTTTTGAAACTCACAAGAATGCTCCCTCCACCTCAAAATTTATCTAAAATATTATATTTAAATTATTATGCCCATCTTCAATTTTTTTATTTTAATATTATAAATAATTCTGTAATTTAAAAGACATGACAACAACTAGCTTATAGCATATTTGTTTTTCTTCTTTCTAAAAATCACAGGAAAAGTAAAAATGGGTGGAGATTTATAATTTTGAATTTGGTTTGTAGGCTTTGTAAGTTTATTTTAATTTTTATCTTTTTTATGTAGAATCTTGATGCATCGAATATTAGATAAATAGATTTGTTTCTCTTAAAGAATTTTATTTGTTTCTCCTTTCTCTTTTCTATCTTAATATATTTTTAGAAAAAATTAAATTTTAATAATTTTTTTTTTTGGGACCGGGCTTAGCACGGGCCTTTTTCTCTTAAAAAATCTATTTATCCCTATCCTCTATCTCATAAAGTCTCTTAATCAATATCCCCTAAAATCTCTCTATTTTGCTACAGTTATTCTCTCTCTCAACACCATCTATCTTCCATCCTCTCAAGATTGTCATCATTTTATTTTAATATTTCGGGCCCACCTTTCTACAATTCATACTGATAGATTTTTCATTAAAAATATAATTTTCTTTTATTTCTCAAATACAGCTCTACTCTATTCAAAGATTGTCACATGTGAAAAAAATCAGACCCGACCTTCTGGTAGACCACCTCATGGATGGGCTCATGATAAAAATATTTTGAGGTTGGAGTTTTTTAGTTCAATCTTATAGGCATCCTTTTCTGATCTGATTATATAGACATATGACCCTAGGTCTGGCCCACATTGACTCATAATTAAGAGATATATACATTGATCCAAAGTGTGCCAATTATTATTATGATCAAATAACACTAGCCTGAGGTTCTAAATCTCACAATTTATGGCTTTTAAAGTTAAGATGTTTATACATTTTTAAAAAAAATTAGAGCTAAAAAATGGTTTGATCAGTTCTAAAATGGTATTGGTGCTACTTCGAAGGGGTAGAGAAGAAGTTTACGTGGAAGGGTTTTGAAATGACCATTGGCCTATGTGAAAATAAAAAAAAAATGATGGATTTGTGCAACGAGAGGATTGCACATTTTTATGATTTTCTTTGTTAACAATATTTTGTTGTTTGGTGTGATGTATTTTCCTTGCATAGAAGAAAAAAATGAATCATTTTTCCCTAATAGAGTGGACTTTGATTTTCTATGAAAATACAAAATTCCATTTTTATGAGGAAATAAAAATCTGCAGAAACTAAAATGCTCTTGTTGCACAAACAAGTCCAAATTGGGTGGCTTTGTTTTATTGGGCTATGAAATTATCAATGGGTAACAAAAATCTGAATGCATTTCTTATTACGAATATTATATATATTAACAAAATTTTCTTTTCTATATCTTCTTTAGTAATTATTGCTGTTATTATTTTTTTATGTTGTTGTTGAATGGATTTTTTTTAGCTTTATCTTTGTAATAGTTTATTGTTGATGTTGACCGCTTGTATTTGTGATTGAAGATATGTTGACTGTTTTTATATATATGCATGAATATATATGCTTATATGTTTATAATTAATTTTGATATCTCATAAATTCAAAATGAAATATCTTACTTTTTGCCCCGGGCTAAGCACGGTTAAAGCAAAGGGGAGGTGGGCTGTGAGGGGTGCCACCTCCCCCCTAAAAAGTCTCCCCTTTCAAAGAAATATGCATAAAAAACCCACATTATTTTAAAGTGTCACCTCACTTTGGGCTACTCTTTTTCTCCTAAAACCTCTCTCATAAGAGATTTTTATGAACGTTTGAATTTGAGTCATATTTCTTGCCATTGTTCAAATTATAAGCAAATCTTTACCGTTGGCTTATTTTCTTTTCCTTAGATCTTCAATCATCAATGAGTCTCATGTTAAATATGTTTTGTGGGCCCTACCAATGAATGAAATCCAAGTTGTAGCTCCTTTACTCTCCTTTCAGTTTTTTCCCCAAATGGACGAATCCAATAGTGGACACCAGTTCATATTAAATATATTTCAAGATTGGAATCTAGTATTAGATGAATTCCCAATGGCCTTCTCTTAACCCCATTTTTCTAAGAGGGCCCCATTGATGGAGGGAGGCAAGCCTGTTGGTTGTTGGCCGTTGGCTGGTTTCTTAATGGATGCAAATCAATTAGTGGGCCCCGCACATTTAACTTATTTCTGCAATGGGACCCACTAAAGGATTACGCATAGATATTAGTTTTCTAGGTCAATATGTATCCGTAGTGGGCAATCAAACTAGGTTGGTATCATACACAAGTTTAATTTCTTTGATAATTGTTAGGATGTGATTTGTGTGTATACGAGTTAGAACTATTAGAAACATACTATGATGACTCATATTTATATCCACGTACACTCATCACATGCAATGTACATCTTTTATGTTTTTTTTCTTCTCTTACACTTGTTCGCCCCTCTCTTTCAATTTTTTTTTCTTATAATATCAATCATCTGTGGGGGCAACTGTTCCATCACCATAAATCCAGATGTGGTGTGTGGCCCATTGAGGATGAAATCATTTGATTTCCATTTCCTTTCTTCTTATCTTTCATTTTTTTCTTTTTTGGATGCAGAGCCATCAGCGGGTCCCACACGTTAAAAATATTTCAAGGTGGCCCCTACTGATGGATCAAATACGTTAATTTTTTTATCCCTTTCTTTTGGTTCTTTTTAGTAGATGTAGATCCATCCGGTTTGTTTTCTTTTTCTTATATTTTCAATCATCAATGGTATAATATATCCGTAAATGAGATGGTCGTAATGGTCAATGCCTTTAAATTCAAGGGGTCGTCGTATTATAAAAATTTACGCTTTATTTTATATTTATTTTCATATATAGAATTTTTTTTAATATTCATAGAAAATTTTTTAATATTCAAAGATAATAAAAAAAAGCTTATTTTATATTTATTTTATCTTATATTTTCAATCATCAATGGTATAATATATCCGTAAATGAGATGATCGTAACGGTCAATGCCTTTAAATTCAAGGGGTCGTCGTATTATAAAAATTTACGCTTTATTTTATATTTATTTTCATACATAGAAAATTTTTTAATATTCATAAAAAAAATTTTAATATTCAAAGATAATAAAAAAGCTTATTTTATATTTATTTTATCTTAACAATATTTCAAAAGAATTCTTAAGTTTTAATACATTTTCATTTTTTGCCCGGGCTTAGCACGGGGGTTTGTTGCTAGTATAATATTTGTTAAAAAGAAGAACTCCATCGGGTGCTGATGTGGCGCCCTCTACAGCTTCCATCCATATATATATGGGGCCAGCTCTCGTAAGCTAAAGCTTAGATTAAGGTAAGCTCAATTATGTGGTGGGGCCCTCCTGGGGACACACATGGGGATGGAGACGGGGGGATTTTAAGGACTCATAGGGACTTCCTCTTTGGAAAAAACCATCCCCAACTATGGTTTCTATCATCTCCATCTGGGCACCAAAAATTTTAATGGTCAAGAGTCCATTCGGATCGGTACATAGTCGATCCAACGGTCCAGTAAGTTCGGATATTACTTGAAGTTGGTGTATATGTACAATTTAGGGGGGTCGTGTGTTTAGTCCATTTGGATGGACTAAGGGTGGGCCCCATAAGCATGAGCTTACGAGATTTTCTCCTAAGCTTAAGTTTAGGAGAGCCTTACTCATATATATATATATATGGAGGAAGTCTCCCATAAGCTCAAGCTTAGGATAAGGTAAGCTCAAGTATGTTGTGGGGCCCACTTAGAGACCCACATGGGGATGGGGTGGGGGGGATTTCATGGACTCCTTAGGATCTTCCTCCCTGTAAAAAATCAGCCTCAACCGTAATTTTTATCATCTCCATATGGGCCCAATAGTTTAATGGTCAACAATCCATTCGGATAAATATATAGTCAATCCAACGGTCCAGTAAATTCGGATCTTACCAAAAGTTGGTGAACACGTGCAATTTAAGGCGGTCATGTATTTGGTCCATTTGGATGGACCAAAGGTGGGCCCCACAAGCACGAGCTTATAAAATTTTCTCCCTAATTAAGCTCGAGCTTGGGGGAGCTTTGGCCTCTATATATATATTTATATATGAGGCCAGCTCCCCTGAGCTCAAGCTTAGGATAAAGTAAGCTCAAGTGTGTAGTGGGGCCCACTTGGGGACCCACATGGGGATGCAGGTGGGGGGATTTCAAGGACTCCCTAGGATCTTCCTCACTACAAAAAATCAGCCCCAACTGTAATTTCTAATAACTCCATATGGGTCCAAGAGTTTAATGGTTAATAATCCATTCGGATTGATATATATAGTCAATCCAACGGTCCAGTAAATTCGGATCTTATTGAAAGTTGGTGGACATGTGTAATTTAAGGGAGTCATGTGTTTGGTCTATTTGGATGGATCAAAAGTGGGTACCACAAGCACGAACTTACGAAATTTTCTCCCTAAGCTCAAGCTTAGGGGAACTTTGGCCTTTATACATATATCGGTAATATTCAGGTTAGAACTAGTTCTCACATATTATATGAAAATTTTTTTATGGATCCCAATTGTGGGCCCCATTTGGGGATGGGACCAGGGGGATGGAAAGATCTATGTGAGACCACCCCAAGTATCACGTTTGACCCCAAACTCATGCCCCTAACCCCTTCATCCGTGGCCCACAAGTTTAATGACTTCATATTCAAAAAAATATTCAACCCTTAATCCAACGGTTCAGTCCATTCAAATGTGTGCCAATCCTTGTGATTAGTGACTACGGGGGGAGGGTTCTCTGGATGTGTTGTTAGTTGGGCCCCGCAAAAAAAATTCATATAATAAGTGAGAACTAGTTCTCACTTGAATATATATATAGAGCAAGGCTCTCCTAAGCTTAAGCTTATGATATGATTTCGTAAACTAACGCTTTTAGGGTTCATCCTTGATCCATCCAAATAAACCAAACACACGACCCCCTTAAATTGCCCAAGCCCACCAACTTTTGGTCAAATCCGAATTTACTAGACCGTTGGATCGACTATGTACCAATCCGAATAAACCGTTGACCATTAAATTTTTGGTGCCCAGATGGAGATGATAGAAACCACGATTTGGGCTGATTTTTTGTAGGAAGAAGGGTCCCAGGGAGTCCTTGAAATCCCCCCCACCCCCATCCCCATATGGGTCCCCAAGTGGACCCCACTATGTAATTGATCTTATTTCAGCTTACCTTATTTTAAGCTTCAGCTTAGGAGAGCTGGCCCCATATATACATATATATATATATACGGCAACAATAGTGTTTTCTTTGAAATATTATTGATAAAATATAAATCAAACTAGTTCTCACTTGAATATATATACATATATATATATATACGGCAACAATAGTGTTTTCTTTGAAATATTATTGATAAAATATAAATCAGTAAAAAAGGCCAGGCCTGTGCTAAGCATGAGCCCAAAAAATTATATTCATATTTGGTTTATTCGGGAGAAAATTATATTGATAAAAATAAGTTAACAGAACAAATATACTATTAATCATCAAGGGCAAGCTGTAAGTTCAAGAGTTCATGTGCACACTGCCTAAACATGCCCCAGCCTTAGCCAACTTTGATTTATCATGTTATGACTTATATCAATCGATACAAGTGTTATGTCAATGAAAAGATACATAGAACCTTGGCAATCCTTTCAGTAGATTGATAAAAAGCAAAGGCATAAAAAAAAAAGAATTAGTTATCTATTTTCTTTATGGATGTAAAAGACTGATGAAGATAAAGAGTTGCATGCCGGATTTGTGAGGAGAGAGAAGAATGGATGTGAAAAAAAATCATGAGTAAAAAAGCATGAAATTGGCAAGCAAACTTCCTATAACATTTGGTGTTTAGGTCACATTTTCAACCCAACTAATAAATGAATTGAATTTTGATTGAGCTTATACATAATATCCATTACATCACACTTCACCCAGTTCCAACCCAACCCTAGCAAATTGCTACCCCTAATTATCATTGACTACACAAGATTTTCACTGACTGGGACTCCTTTAATTAAATCTCCCTGTTGAGAAAATAGTGAGTAGATTTCTTGTATTTATTTTGGAAGCTTTCTTTTTTATTTTATTCTGAAAGCATAAAGATGTAATAAATTTTGGAAGGTACTAGTGATAGGAAGAGGATTACCTTATACGGGCCGGCTCATGTCACTGTTAGATGGCAGAATATAACAATGGCATGTGGACCAAGTCAAGAAGAAAACTGCCTTGTACTGGAGCATATCCCCCAAAGCTACTCCATGTGGGGCTCCTCCTGTCCACATTCCATGCCTTTCTATTCACACCCATCTCTAGCTAGTAGCTTCAATACATTAATACATGTTGCATATGTAAAGGTTATATGTGAACAGGCGATCCGTGGATGGATCTGACATGTTCTTTGTTCTTGGATTTTCTCAATAACAGGCTTCTATCATAGTATTTGATGATGCCAAAATTGGGTTTCGGACATCACCGGTCAAATAATAAATGCAGTAATAAATGCGGTAAATTAATGAGAGAGAGAAAGGAAATTTATAATGGTTCGGTCTGAGTGACCTACATCCACTTCATAAAGACAGAGGTCGCCTGTAGTATCTTACTTCTCCAATGAGTAGGGATTACAGGCTAGGAGAATACAAGAGTAGAAAAATGGGAAGATATCAATTTTTTTTCTCAAGTGATGAGAGGGCTCTCTTATTTATAGTCCTCCCCTAACAGATGAGGACGACTCTTCAGCAACATTTGCCCTGCTTGAATGGAGCCTTCGAACTGCCCTCGCGCTGGACGATGCAAGTGAGATATTCTCCGCAGGACCTGGTAAAAGCGGGACTGCTTCTGAAGCGACGTGGCTGCCTTGACTTGGTCACTTCGTGGATTTGGACCTGGGTTTATCACGGACTGGGTCATTTGGGCCTGACTCATCATTTGCCCCTCAATGCCCCGTGCACAAATAATGTTTGAAAGTGGGGCATTTGGTAGATTCAGGTCTCTTCTCCCTCGAAAATCTTTTTCTTCTCTTCTGATTTTATTATGGTCTGGGCGAGCTTCGGAACCCGGAGATGAGCCTGGGCGCCCGTGGGAATGATGGGCGCCCGGGGGAGTGAAGGCCTGGGCGCCCGGGGGAGTAAAGGCCCAGGCTCCCGGGGCCTGGGCGCTCGGGGGAGTGAAGGCCTGGGCGCCCGAGGGAGTGATGGGCGCCCGGGGGAGTGAAGGCCTGGGCGCCCGGGGGAGCCTGGGCGCCCGGGGGAGTGAGGGCCTAGGCCCCCGGGGGAGTGATGGGCGCCCGGGGGAGTGAGGGCCTGGGCGCCCGGGGGAGCAGGACAGTTTCTATTTCAGATCTGTTTTGATATTTTTGTTTCGGGGGCGCTGTCCCCTGGGCCCCCGTGAGCTGACCGGGCAGCTCGATCCCCCCCGGGGGACACCCCCGGACCCCTCTGCGAATTGCATGATATAAAGTTTTGGCATCCTACAAATTGGTAGGCTCATTTGTCTCCCCCTTAGCATATGTAAATTCCAACTCCGAGTATTTGAATTCTACCCCTCGGTATGCTCTGCTCACATAATAGATGGGCTTTTGCACCCCATCATGATTCCTGATGAGGACAGAGCTGACTTCTGAGGGGGAAGCAGAGAGATACAAATATAACACCTCCCCGGGCGCCGCCCAGGTTGGCGCGGATTAATGTTTTGGGCACCGAGGGGTTTATAAACATATTTTTAGAAGGTCTGGCTCAGGTAAAGGTTTACTGCCCCTTTCTCCAGACTTTCATTTTATATGTGCTATCTCATTTCCTTTGTTCCTCTTTTTCAGGCCTCCACTGCATCCGCCTGTTTGTTGTCGAAGGCCCAATTGCACAGTCAACTGAGACAGGAGAATGCGAGTATTCATAAGGAGCTCTTCGTTAGTCAAGGAAAGATCGCCGCTCTTGAAGCTGCTAGGAAGACTTCCGAGGCTGATCTTGTGGCAGCTCGCGAGAGAGCGACCAGGTTTGAGACTGAGCTCTCAACAGCCCACATGAGGGCGGCCAAGGCTGAGGCTGAGCTTGTGGCGGCCCGCGAGAGGGCTTTGCTCAGTGAGGCTGAGCTTGTGAAGGCCCGCGAGAGGGCTTCGCTCAGTGAGGCTGAGCTTGTGAAGGCCCGCGAGAGGGCTTCGCTCAGAGAGGCTGCCGTGAAGGCAAAGATGAGGGCAGCACAGGATAGAGCTTCCCAAACTGAGGAGAGGGCTGTCCTGGCTGATAATGACTTAGAAGATGGCCTTGCTGATGCTTTTATTGCTGCGGGGTCATCGTGTATCTGGAGCAAAAATGTGCCCAACAGCGGCATTGAGAGGATGGGCGCCCTGGGGAACTCCCTGGGCGCCGCCATGAGGATGGGCGCCCAGATGGGGAGCTCCCTGGGCGCCGCCCGGAGGATGGGCGCCCAGATGGGGAGTTCCCTGGGCGCCGCCCGGAGGATGGGCGCCCAGAAGGGGAGCTCCCCGGCGTGGAGTTCTTGGAAGTCCCTGGCGCGATGCTCCTTGTGGTACTCCTCTAAATTGTGCGCCACCTTGCCCTGCCAGCATGAGTTGTATGATTTACTGGTTTTGGGCTACCAGTTGTTGCATGGTCTCCAACATCTGCTGAGGAGTGGGAGCAGGAGCATTCGGGTAGGATACATCTGCTGAAGAGTGGGAGCAGGAGCATTCGGGGTAGGATTGATTGGTGGAGGGTTACCCAAGCCTTCTCGCTGGGGGTTATCCTCCGATCGTCTTGCTGATCTTGTGGTGATCACCATAATTTCTAAAGAAGATGTGTGAAGTGAGAACTTTAGCTTTGATTTTCGGTCCCCACAAACGGCGCCAAACTGATGATGCCAAAATTGGGTTTCGGACACCACCGGTCAAGTAATAAATGCAGTAATAAATGCGGTAAATTAATGAGAGAGAGAAAGAGAATTTATAGTGGTTCGGTCTGTGTGACCTACATCCACTTCATAAAGGCAGAGGTCGCCTGTGGTATTTTACTTCTCCAATGAGTAGGGATTACAAGCTAGGAGAATACAAGAGTAGAAAAATGGGAAGATATCAATTTTTTTCTCAAGTGATGAGAGGGCTCTCCTATTTATAGTCCTCCCCTAACAGATGAGGACGACTCTTCAGCAACGTTTGCCCTGCTTGAATGGAACCTTCGAACTGCCCTCGCGCTGGACGAGGCAGGTGAGATATTCTCCGTAGGACCTGGTAAAAGCGGGACTGCTTCTGAAGCGACGTGGCTGCCTTGACTTGGTCACTTCGTGGATTTGGACCTGGGTTTATCACGAACTGGGTCATTTGGGCCTGACTCATCAGTATTAATCTTCAAGAATTAGATAAGGAAATTTGTTAGTTTGGTGATATGTCATGTCGTTAATCAATCATCATTAGAAGGACCTTTGCCAACAACCTCAGCTCTCTATTTAAAATGTCTTTTGAACATCAACAAACAAGCCTATGGAGTTCACTATTGTTTTGGTCCTTTTGTCCTTTGTTGTTTTTTATGGATGCCTCTCCCTTTTAAATTATTTGTTGAAATGTTTAATGACTTTATCTTTGGGTAATGGAATACTTAATATCATTTTCAGCCAGCTGATGAAATAGCAAAGGAGCTTTAAATCTGTGAGGAGAACAAAAGGAATCAAGATAATTGTAATCATTATATATCTATTGTTTTTTTTTATAAAAAAAATTATTTGGTGCGTGTAACTGAGCATATTCTTATTCTTGGCTGTTAGCATGGTTTTATATATATGAGTATAGGACCTTATATTGGGTTCTATGAGAAACCAATACACATCTGCCTATTAGTTTTTTATTATTATTATTATTACCTCAGCCAAGGGCACTGAGACCCAAGAGGGCTCACACAAGTGGAAAGAGGAAGCCGATAAAGTGGGAAGGAGAGTGCACAAGTGTGGGGATAGTGGCATACCCAGAGATCATTCCCTTGAGAGCTGAGTCATGCAGCATATGAGTCTTATCAACGTGATTTATGGAAAAATACACTTAAAAACATTAAAAGATGTATGAGAATTCAAGAACAAAAAACCCTAGAATTTGTATTTTCTAAATGTTAACTACCTCAGTTTGTGTGCATATCAATTGTAACACGAGTAATGTTCTCCTACGAGTAGATTGCATAGTCCTCATATAAAGTCCAATCATGGGCCTACTTAGATGCCTACTAATTAGTGGAGGGTGGGATATACATGGAAACGAGTCCTTATGGATAAGGGTCACGAAAAGAATCAGCCCCATTAGATCATCCTAGTCGTTGATTTAATTGCTATAAAGTTTAGTGCTCTTTTAACCATAGATTTCTTAGAAATTTAATCCAATGGTGGATAAAGGTTTGGTAAGAGTGAAGTCGGGCATACTGCTTAGAATATGAGAGGCGGTTTGGGAGTGTGAAAGGGTCTGCACTGATCAAAAGCGGGCCCAAGTGTTTCAAGTGAATAGGATTCAATGTGATTTTTAACAATAAAGAGCATAATTAAACTTTTACTTGCCTTTTAAGTACTTTTTTCTATGACATGTGTATCCCTGACGTCTTTGACCCAACAAGACTAATCCTCAATCGTTACTTGCTAAAAATATTTTAAGTACAGTAAATCTTAAATCTTTTTTATTTATTATTCGGTGGATTACTTTATAGATCGAATGTTTTCAATATCAATGTATTCTGATAACCATACACCATTATTTATTATTTATTTTTTTAATATTTCTTGGTTATTTACTTTTTAATATTATAAATTAGAATATCAATTTTTAAAATAAATATAGTTTTTTATAAATATTTGGGGTTTTAACATATTAGTCCTCCTTAAACCCGATTTTCCAATTTCATGACCGATATTTATATAATGTCACCAGAGTTGCTTGATTCTGCTTGACCATTTTTTAAACCTTTTTGCCACAGATCCCACGATATCATGGGAATGGTGTATCACAAAAACTAATAAACTCCATGATATCATGAGACTGTCACATGATTTCATAGCATTTATGCAACTTATTAGTGAAGAAATTCTCCAAATGATAGAACCTAAGAAATGTTGGTCAGGATGTGCATTTACTTTTCATTAAATGTCATTTTCCGTATTATCTAAAAAATAAATTCCCTTAATGTTTATAAAAAGTGAATGATACAGAAACCGATAAATCTCATGATATCATTGGATAGTCTCATGATACCATCAGATATTGTGCAAATAAATCTTTAAAAAAATATTGAACAGAGTCAAGCTACTCTGGTGATGTACATTATCTAAATTTTGGTCATAAAATTGGGAAAACCGAGTTTAAAGAGAATTAATAAGTGAAAACCCCTAAATGCTTCATTAACTATGTCAATCGGGTACTCAAGCGTTTAGCATGGTGAGTCAATGAAGTTAGATCTCACAAGTAGAACTCCAAAGGATGTGTTGTTGTATGTGCTTATCACTCGCAAAGCCCACTAGGCTACAAGACAATCAACGAAAAAGTGTGAGTCCCTATCCTCCAAGGCTTTTACTTAAGAACTCCATGTTAAAAGAAGTAGAACTCCAAATTGAGGTCCATGTATTCAAAATCTGAGCCACTCAAAATTAAGTTTGTCTAAGTGTATGGGGTATCTCCAATTTTACCCCAATAGGAGTTGGTCAACTGTAATATTGACTTTTTGATTAAAAAATGATAATGAATAATGTGTTGTATTGTGTTATCACGTTTTTATCAATCTTACAGTGTGGCTAACTCCTATTCGGAAAAATATTAGAGTTACCTTAGACATTGAGAGGACATTTATTTTCATAATAGATGAGCCCCATTGTGAGGTTTCAATCTTTCAACTTTGGATTTCTAGGGGTTGTTTTCCTTTTACATATGTGATAGGAAAATGGATTGTACATATGTGAATATAAATTTAAAAGTTACATATGAAAATCTTACACATATGAAACACATTACCATATTTGTCAAAACCACCATTTTCACTTTAATAAATGAGTACATCCAATGATTTTAAACGTATTTCGATTTTTTTTATGCTTGCCACAAATTTCTCAAAATCCATGAAGAATTAAAATATATATTAAACTAAACATATTGATGCTTATCATAAATATGATCTACTAAACGGTTTGGATAATGAATTAGGAGAACACAAAAGTGCAACAAAATTACTATAGGTTGGAACATTTTTACAAATTACTCAAAATCTATGAAGATTTAATATAATTAGCTTCAAGATGCTGGGGTACTTATTAGTTCAACAAATAAATTGAATAGTTTTGAATTTTTTTTTTTTTTTTTGCTGACGCAGGGTGTCCCGGCCCTTTGGGCCGGAGTAATCCCTGCGGGCCCAGGAGGCAAAGCCGGGTAAAAACCCCCTGTGGCCCCAGTGTGGTAGCGCGGTTTCGAACCCTCAACCTCCGGGAGCAAACCGTGGTCCTAGGCCAACTGAGCTACCCCTTGGGGTTGAATAGTTTTGAATTACAAATATGGGGCCCATACAAATAAAAAAAAGTATTTGATGGGTCCAAAAGAATGCAATCACTGCTTCACTGTGAAAACTTGTACTAGCACCTTTGCAGAGGAGGTGATTCTCACATCTCATTTATGCATCACATGTGCAAATGAGTGCAACCAAATGTGATACGATGACCATTATGAATGTGAATCATTTACGTATATGACTGACTGGAAACAAAATACCGTTAGTGAAAGCCTATGATAATTCTGACTTTTGGCGATTATATCAATAAAAATAAATGATTCTAGCCTATTATTTTAGATCCTCAAAAGGGTGTAGGTATTTTGGGAGATTGGGTTGATCGTACGTAGGTTATAGGTGTAAATGGAAAGGATCCTAGCTACTAAAAGCGGGTTTAGTAAGCACAAGTTAAATATTAGCAGGCTAGCTTATGGTCCAAGGTGTCGACTTATGGATAAATATAAATTCATGTATAAATAAATATTTGTATCTATATTAATTGACAAAGGAATTTACTGAAAAAATCCCCTCTAACTTTGTGAAGACAATAAAAAAGGCCTCAAATTTTAATATAAATGATAAAGACCTATAAGACCCCGTCCCGAGTTAATTAGGATTAACTCTCATTAATCTAAATTAATGCTAATTAACCATGTTTACTTAGGTTAACAAAGGAAAATGATCAATTGATATTGAATTAGCCTAAACTGAAGGATTTATGCTTAAGAAATGGCAATTAAGGATTGTAAATGAATTGAATGGAGTTTTGAACTCAAACATGGAATTGAATGACTTTTATGTAAATATGGATTTCCGCGTATTTTGTCAAATACGGAAACTCTTGATACTAACACGTGTATCTCGACAAGTACGATAGTTTTCGTAATAGATATGGATTCGTCTGACGAGAAACGGATCAAATGACCTCTCATTTGACTCGAATCGTAATAAATTGTGAGGTGGAGGGGCTAAATGAAAATCCATAGCTTATATAAGCTAAGAGACTTCATTCTTCTTTTATTTTTACAAACCCTAGCCTCCTTTTTCCTTTTCTCTCTCTTTTTTCTCCTTTCTTCCATTTATTGCATCAAGAGTGGATACTAAGGGCCTTGCAAGTGGTTTTGAAGAGGCTTCACTCTCTTCATCTTCTTCCTCAAGTTATATTCAAGTTTCTTGGAGTGAAGCTTTGAAGTGAAGCTTCAGAAATTGGGGATTTGATCTCAAGCTCAAGCTAAGCAAGGGATTTTCTTCGATTAATCTTCACTAGAAGCAAGTATATACATGTCTTGTGATTTGTGATGTTTTTAGGCTTGTTGGAACTCAAAGAGTTCAAAAATCCGGAATTTCTCTTCAGAAATTCCGAGCTCAAAATGGATTTCTGATACAAGTCGGTCGACCGACAGGTCCACCGACAACCTGACCGACATACAGGTCGGTCGACCAACAGGTCGACTGATAGGTCCGGACTCAGTTTTTCAGTGAATTACAGCTCTCTGGAATTCTGACCGATGTGATGTCAGTCAGCTGACAAGCTGACCGATGTTATAAGTACAGAACTTCGCCTCTCTGGTTTTCGAACTGTGAAGCGAGCCGGCGCTGACCGACTCCTGTCGGTCAGCCGACAGAATACCGTCGGTCGACCGACGTGACTAACAATGTTAAGTCCAGGGACTTTCATATCTCTAGAATTCGGGCCGACGTAATGTCGGTCAACCGACATGTTGACCGACGAGCTGACCGACAGTGAAGGAGTTTTCAGATTTGGAATCTGATTTTCCTATTTAGAAGCCTAATTTATACAGGTTGTTTATTGTTAATGTCTAAGCCTTCATAGGTGTAAACTAAGTTTTTCGAATGCACAATTCAATATATAAAGTGATGTTCATCAAGGATAACACATGCATTGGATAATGAAGGTTTCACTCAACTGTTGGTTTAGAAGTATGAATAGGATTTGATAGAATTGAATAGAATTTCCGAATTTATATGGTGTTGTAGTTCTTAAGCTCATTATTGAGCTGTATTGAATTAATACATGGGAATAATGAATTGATTTGATTTAATTCCTGAGTCTAACAATAGACTGTGATTTCCTAAGCTCATTATTGAGCTATACTGACTTAATGGACGGACTTCGTGAAACTCGTATAAAGTTGAACTTAATTCGGACGCTTAATTAATAAATTGAATATAACAGTTACTAAAGGTAACAAGATATGTGTAATTCCTAATGCAGTTGAAGAGGTGGGAGCGTTTTGGAGCTTCGTGGACATGCCAGTGATCTCTGATCAAGATGCTGGTAGATTTTCCACGTAAGTTATGAATTATTGATCATTGAGGCTTGAGCTAGATGCCTGCGGGCTCCGCCGGCCAATAAAAGAAATAATTGAGAAGCCATGTAATAGAAAGTGAAAGTCCTTTAGGTTCTTGAATGGTACGCCCTTCTAATTTGAGCCTGGGACAAAATAAATGAATGAATAACTGGCTAGTATTTGTGTTTACGAATACATTGAACTGCTTCCGTTGGAAGAACTGAATCGAAATGAAATGAATTGGATACTATGATAATAGTAACATTGACTTCACTATATTAAATATTGATATTGTTATTATCTAGAATTATTTTATTGGTTAATAACTCGAAATGTCATAATAGAGTACTGTTGTGGTTGTTTTAAGTAATTATTATTACTTGACTCCACTATTTCTAATTATTCATTGTTAAATTGTATTGAATTATATAGAACTATTAAATTGGTAAATTGACAGATTTCTATATAATTGATTTGTATAGAATTAATAGTATGTACTATCATAGAGCTGTATATACATTGTTAAACCGTCGTGTTCACGGTGTTATTGATGACATCGCAGGCCCAGTTGTCCACGCCATCAACAGAGGAGGTTGGATCGTATGGGTGTAAATCTCGGAATGCGAATCGAATAGAAATGTTCCGAAATTGTCTTGAACGGCTTTGTTTTATAGGTTTGACATGTAAGTAGATGTCCCCTGCATTGTATATAAATATGCAGTGGTTGACTTTATTACAACAGAGATGTATGTATATGAACTTTACTTTTGGTAAAGGAACTCATATGCTTGATAGTGTTTTGTCAATGTATATTTTCCGCAAACTTTATACATGTGACAGGTATTTGTATTTTATATCCCTTGTAGATTTCGTTTTAACTTAATGTTAATTCGGAGTTTACAGGAGTAAGTATGCATTCGCGACTCGGAGTTTGTCCGAGTTAATCAGATCTCGGGACCGGGTCGTGACAAGACCCGCCAGTCCTTTATTTTTTTTCTCTTCTTCTTTCCAACAATTTAAATAGATGCAACTTCCACCCCCACATCTTTGAACCACAACCGCCTATCATTTTTGCTAATCTTATCAAACCAATGTTAAATGTGCTCATGCTCTTCGCACAGTCCAGCAAAGCTATAAATAATCACTCACTTTCAAGTTTAAAATTAATGGCAGTCTCTGAAACCATTCGTGAAAATAACTTCAGATTTGGCCTCCATTCTCAATAAACTAAACACCAAGTCAGCCCAGAACAACAAAAATAACTTCAGACTTGGCCTCAATTCGTGAAAATAACTTCAGATTTGGCCTCAATGCCCAATAAACTAAACCCACCATTCAAGGACCCCATCACCCCCTTCTTATTCATTTTAGCCACAAAACAACAAAAAGCAATAAACAAATCAAACCCACAAATAAACTTTCAGAGAAAAGGAGGAAGAAGAAGAAAGAACAGCATACCATATGTTATTGTTAGTAGAGAACCCAACGGTTTGGGTTTCTTGAGAATGTTAATAGGTATCTTACTATGCAATTATATATCAGATGTCTCTGCTCCGGGAAAATGGATATTGCACCTGATTCTCAAATTAGGGTGATTGGCTTGCCATTCTAGTCCGGATACATGGGGTGTTGGTTTTGAAGTTATCAAATGAAATTGTCGTCGATGACATCCAAATGAAGATTTTTCATCTCTTAATTCTACTACGAGCCATAGGTGCCTGTGCTAACTATATTTCCTACGTATTATAAGTATTATAAGTAGTGGGGCAAACAGAGGAGATCTCTTTTTTTTTTTTTTTTTAATCTCTTAGCTCCTAACAAGCTGTTAGTTTTGGGTCTCCTAATTAGATAGAGACATAGCATAACAAAAGAAAAGGAGAAAGGGAAAAGAAGAAGAAGAAGAAATGAGCTATAATATCGCCGCCAAGCCAAAAAAGAAAAAAAGAAGAAGTTGGAGGGCCTTTATCGTTTATATTGAAATTTGATGACATTTTTAGTCTTCACAAAGTTAAGGGTATTTTTCAATAAAATCCTCTATTCCATATATTTGGAAATACAAATTATCAGATATATATTCAAAAAATTCATTTATTGAAAACTTGATGGATCTAGCTAGTATTCTTAAGGAGGTTCCACGTGTATAGATGCATGGTTCTGTCTAATATATCATAAAGTCGCCTTATTATGTTGGCCCTCATTATAATATGGCGAGAGATGGAATGCACATTAATATTTTCGGATGGAAAGGTGTCTCGTTTATGGCTCTTACTCAATAATATTTCTTATGTACTCGCACTTCTGTCCTACACGCAATTTGCGTGCAAAGAGTAAAATGGGTGCATATTTATTTATTGGGAACAATTCAAAATGTTCTTAAAAGTTTCAGCAATTTTCAATGAAGGGGTCTAATCAAATGCTTATTTCAAAAGGATTAATAAGTTTTTCAGTCATACTATAAATAAGTCCTGTCTGTGAGAGCTTTTCCCCAATTTTTTCTGTATTGACTGAAATACATTACTATTTAGCTCATTATTATCCCCTTCACAGGCCATCAGCAGTCACCGGGCTACTGACAACCACCAACAACGGGCCAACAACAAGTGGCGCCTGCTGGTGGTTGTTAGTGAAAGCGTTGAGAGAGGAATACACAACAGAGATGAGGAAAAATAAGTTTGAATATTGTGGTAAATACTCTAAATATTTTTTTATCAGTTATTCAAATAAATACACATGCATCCACATACACATGCTATTTAAGTCCTGAAAATGTAAAATGGATTGTATCCGAAAAATGGCCCGGCCTGTGAAACCTTGCCGTGCCCAGGCTGACAAGGCCTTGGCCCAACATTGCCCGCAAGCACGAGCCTGGCCCACGGGTGAAGATGTGAGAATCGAGTACGTGAGTTTGTGCAGTGGTTGGTTTAGATGGCTCGGATTGGGCTTGTGAGTGGGCCCAAGCAGTGGGGATTCTGTGCTCTGGAATGATGTTTGCATGGACTGCTTGTTTCCTGTGGAAGTTGAAAAAATGGTGGTGGCTTTCTGAAGTGACAGATGATGAGATGCAATCATGCAGGCGGTTTTAGGGGGCTGGGAACGTGGAGATGATGTAGGTGAGGTCTGAGCAAGTGGATTGAAGTGGGAGGGTAATAGAAAAAATCAAGGAGACAAACATGATAAATCAAATCCCATGTTATCTCAATCTATATGACTATATATATATTGAATATATTATCAATGTAGAGATATAACAGCTATAGGTTGACATGAATTGTGGAGATTTGTCTCCTTGATTACACGGTCAAAGGTGGAGAGGTTGACCATCTCAATGGACTTTGATTGAGATAAGGTGGGATATTGATGAGACTTGATTTATCATGTTGGCCTCGTTGATTTTATGCATCTCCTTGATTTTTCTATCTTATTGGGATTACACAAGCTGATGATGGAGAGAAGTGGAGTACGTAGATTAGTGAAGTGGGTCCTTAATTATTTTATGGGCACATATGGGCCGTGCCAGGCACCAGGCCATGCCCGCCTTGCCCAATACGACCTGTGCCTAGGATAGGGTTGTAAATGGGTCGGTTCCGGTCCGGGTCTAGGGTGGAACCGGAACCGGAACCGGAACCGTTTTCTAAGAAGAGGAATCGGAACCGGAACCGGAACCGGAACCGATAAGAATAATGGGAACCAGAACCGGAACCGGAACCGTTTGTGAGGCGGGTCTGGTTCCGGTTCCGGGTCTAGACTAATACCTGTATTTTTCTTTAAAAAAATTATGCTTTTTTCACATTTTAATTGAATCACGTACCTACAAACACTAATGTGACATTTTGTCTATCAATAACAGACACTTTTAACCAAAAACTCAGAAATCACATCCAAACAGGCAATGAGATGTAGAAAAGTAGAAAACCCTAATGTAGAAAAATAGAAAAGTAAAAAGGGTTCTGTTCTCACATAATAAAGTTACCTTATGTTAGTATATATTGGGTCGGGTCCCGGGTCCACGGGTCTGAGCCACTGTGGATCCGGAACCGGAACCGTTTAGGTATCGGTTCCAAAAAAAGAATCCGGAACCGGAACCATTTTCTTATCGGGACCAAAATAAGGACCCAGACCCGGATCCTAACGGGTCGGAACCTTCGGGTAATCGGAGAATCGGGTACCCATTTACAACCCTAGCCTAGGACGGGTTGGGATGGCCCTGGCCGGTCAACAGGCCGGGCTTTGGCAGTCCGGCCCATTTTACATCCCAACCCAAGTCCATTATCAACCCAACCAACAATCGATCCTTAGTTGTTTATATGGAGAGGGAAATACCTAGCCACCAATCTTGGATTGACAAATATCGATTCTCACATTTATCGTCCACACTACTGATGCAGATTGTTTTGACACGGTCAACATAGATAGGCATAGCTAATATAATTTATCATTTCAAGATTTCAATTAAAATAAAATCACAATAATATGACTCACATGGATCTGATTGGTGTTTTTGGCACCTGGACCTTCACCTAGACCTGAGGCAGTTTTATGTATAGGACAAAACTTAATTTAAACAGACCTCAGTCATGCCCTAACGCAAAGCCACTTGTTGATATTATGTTATTATAAAATGTTAATTTAATATGATATTAATATGTTATAGGGATTTTTATGAAGGAGTTTATGCTAAACAGGATTTAGACGGACTTATTTAAAAATACATAAAAAAAAAACTCCGATGTACATTTTTTGGGACTAATTTGTCCCCTAACGATATCGTTGGCCTAATGTTAAAACCCTACGATCCCTCTTTTTCTCTTATTCCTTTTTCTTCTTTCTGCATCCCTTGCTATGGATGTCACTGTTCCATTTGACCACGGAAAAAATGGGGCTTGAATAATAGTATAACGGAGGAAGATGAATTTGCATATGCATCCAATCTTATTCCTATGTAATATCTCATATTAGCATATGCGTCCAAGATACATTCAATCTATTAGCCCGATTTTTATAAGTAGAAAAAAAGGAGGGAACGACAACATCAAAAAACTAAGTCGTTCCATTCCTTCTTCTTCCTTCCGTTATTCTTTTCGTCATTTTCTTTTGAAGCTATTAGTCCGATGGCGCAAGGAAGAAGTTATGATGTTGCACGGAGGATGAGAGTGTCATGTATTCTTAATGAGGGGTAAAATTATCTTTTTACTGTATATGAACCCCTAATTCGATGGTTTTCATATTTTTCTTAATACATCCGTCAAATCCATGTTTAGAATAAATTTTTTCGTAAAACTCCCTATGTTATATGTTACATATATAAATTTAGTAATATATTCATATTCTTATATGTTTTTTTTTTTCTGAAATATTGTAATATGTTATACATTATACACTTGAGCAGGTATTTGGCTACAGACCCAAACCTGGATTGATTATAGACTCCAACTTTGAACCCAGATAGAACCTCGACCCTGTAAGCGTTCATGCACACAGATCCATTCCGACCTGGCATGGGTGCCTAATAAAACTGATACGAGGTCCTAGTCTTGGCTGTCAATCGAACCCTCCTATAAGGGAACCCGACTGACCCAACCCTAAAAAAGCCTGCAAATTAAAACCAATGGGCCAAGCTTGATAAAAAATTTGTAGGTCCGCCAGTTTGAGGGCTGGGCTTGGACAATACAAGGCCCGGCCCGGTCATCTCATTTTTCTTATTTTTATATACCCACAAATTTATTTGAGTGTGATTCTTATATGGGTTTTTATGTGATTCTTATATTATATTCTTATATGATTGTTATGTGATTTTTTTGTGTAAATAAGCTATGCATGATTCTTATGTGTTTTTTTTTTTTTTTTAAAGAAGTTGTAATAGCTTATCTACCTATAGTTGTTGTATATGTGGATTTATATGAGCATCTATGAGGGTTTGTTTGAGAATGATTCGTATGTAATTCTTGCATGGGTTCTTAGGCCCTATTTGGTTGCATGTGGATTTCTCTATCTAAAGTTTTTGATAAGAGTGCAGGTGTTGTCTCTCTGGAATTTCATGCTTTATTTAATTGAAAGAACTCTTTAAAAGTTGCATTCCAAACGACAATTTTGTCAAGTAGATTTGACAGATATAAGATATTCACTTGGTGGATTGCTAATTAACCCTGGACAATCCAAAATTCCAGTGCGGGAACAGTCCAAATGGCCCCAAAATAAGAAATTCCGGAATGCTTGTAGCCCAACAAGCCCTAGGATGAGATGACTTCTTTTTAGTTATTGAGTATAATGTCTGGTTTTATATTTAAATTCAACTCCAATATACCAGTCCTTGGATGAGGCATAGCCTATAAGATAAAGTGCTACAAAAGCTATACGAAAGTTATGAGAATCATTGATCATTCCATATTTAATTAATTCATGAGAATTCGTTGCAATCCATTCTATGAAGGGCCTAAAATTGATGAATTAAAAAAATAAAATTCACCAATATCATCAAATAGTCTTACTTGAATAATAAATGATTGCCTAGCCATCACCCTATTGTATCGACTTGTAATCAAGTGAGATTTTTATATAATGCTATATTGCTTGTTGCATTATATTGATGGCCCAAAGCTCGGATAAAAGAGGGTTAATATCATGGTTACACATGGCACCCATTGGCAATATATAACGTATTAAAAAACTCATTTTCTTCTCTTTAGGCCCTAGGCCTGGCCCAACCTTGCCTTGGCCTGTAATAATTGGGTAAGGGCCTAAGTAGCGTAGCCAGAGATTTAGCCCACTTTGGACCTGACCGCATATATTGTAGGTAAGGCGTGGACAACCTTGGGCTCACCCACCGACTTGTCCCTTTGAGAGCCATAAAGCAAAACCAAGTCTATTTATTTATTGCCAGACAATGATAAATGCGTGAGAAATTGTATTTTTTTTTTCAAAAATACCCATGCCTTTTCTACTAATTATAAATGTCCCTCATAAATAGGTATTTCCAAAGTAGCCCATGAATTCAAAAAAGTTTATGATCAGTCGCTTGACCAAGAGTAAAGTCAATAAAAACATATTAAATGACAATCTTAACCTCATTTTGATGCTTAAACTAGGCCATCAAATTAACTAGTAAAGTGAATGAGATTTATCATTATTTTATTAACGAACTAAGCAAGGCCCATATGATTTCATCATCGATCCTATCATTTTAAATGCTGGGATTATCATGTAAAGAGAGAAGTAACATGTAAAAGATGTATGGCAATGGCAGCAATGACAAAATGGAAATCAACACCTCTGGCTCCACAATGCATCAACATGTTGATGGGTTGAAGCAACAAATGAAAGCTTGGCTTTCAAGTTGCCAAGAAGGTCCCAGAGCCACCCATCTCGAGTGCTCTAGTCGTCCTCGTCATCATTAAAGCCACGTCCCAACTATGTTGTCTCAATTATTTAGAGTATTCTAATGTGCACTTTTATTTTCTTTATTGTAGAAGTACACTTTCATTTTCTTATAACTTTTTCTCGTCAAAAGACTTCCTCACGTCACCCAAAAATTTACTTTCTTCATCAGAGGGCTGGGACCCAGCCCACTAAGCCGGATACCAAAAACATATAGTAAAGCTTCTAGAGCTTCTTGCTTTTTCTTTGTTTTAGGAGAGCTATGTAGTACGAAAAGGCATTCATCCCTTTTTGGTGAGGCCTTCGTGTATGCATAAATGAGGAACCATAAAATGTTTTGGTCAGGACTCAACCAAGTGGGATGCTCGAACCTCACCCACTCAATGTGTTCACAATCCTAGTTCACCCAAAACCAAGCAAGCAGTGGCCCCTAGCTCACCCACAAAAAAGACCTAATTCGAGACCTTTTCATAATTAATAAAAAAGATAGGGTGGTTTTGAAAAAAAAAACCCTGATGAGAACAAAGGAGCAAGGCACCGTTTTCTTTCCCCTTTCCACAGGAAGAAGAAAACGAAAAAGAAAAGCCAATGTCTCTGTAAGTAGAACCCAAATCTTATCTCTCTTTTTCCTTGACTCACATTTTATTACCTTACCAGTAATTCTTTAGACTTTTCCCGTGAGTGTTTGAATTTTGATCAGGGAAACCCTAGAAATTTATCTTGTCTCTCTGTTCAAAATGGTGTCTTCTAACCCCCTCTGAAAAAAAAAAAAAATCATCAAGGAGAGGGTATAGAATATTATGCATCATTGTATAATTAGGTGTAGGATAAATTTCAATCCTGATATGGGTATTTGATCTTGTTTTGTGATAACACCTCAGAAAACTTTGATGAGTCACGTCACATCACAATCTGATCATCAAGTTATTTAAAGGGGAGTGTGGATTGGTCCACATCCCATGGCATGTTGTTGAAATGGGGTTCCATGAATTTCTCTGATTTTGTGGAAAATGAGACCCTTGTGCTTGGATTCATCCGTTTTTATCTTATTTTTGCCACATTTTCTTGTGGTAATACACATGTATCGTGTTGTTGCATTGATTGATCAGAGAGTGATAGGAAGAAATAATTATCCAAAGGGAAAACCCAATCGCGGAATAATTTGTGTTGGTGAATCTTATGCCTGCAATGCTGCTTGGCGCTGGCCAGACGAGACTTTTCTACGTGTCAAATCCAATTGGGTGCATGTAATTGAAATGGGTTTCCATGAATTCCTCAGGTTTTGTGGAAAATAAGAGCCTTATGTTTGGATTCATCCTAGTTTTATGAATAGCGGAGAGTGATAGAAAGAAAAATTTGTCTGATGGGAAACACCAAGCGACAGAAGAATTTGTGTTGGTGAATCTTATGCCTGCAATGCTTATGATTTTCCAAGGCTGACTTTTCTAGAAGTCAAATCCGATTGGGTGCACTGCAAGTCGTCTTATGTTTTTTGCCTCTTCCTTTGCTCAGGCTAATACTCACACACTACCCAAGTACCTAGAGCCTAGAGATTTGATTTGGTTGGTTTTAGATAAAAGGTCTCAAGAGATTACATTGATATCATTAAAGACATACATGAGGGAGTGGTAACTAGTGGGAGAACTAACTATAGAATGCCATGTGAGTTTCCAATAACCAAAGGTTTGCATTAGGAGTCAACTTTAACCTTATCTCTTTTTATACTAATTGTTGATGAGTTAACTGCTCCTATTCAAGAAAAGGTACCTTTGTGCATGTTATTTGTAGATGATATAGTGATAGTGGATGAATTGAGAGATGGTGTGAATGCAAAATTTGAGAGATGGCGGGAGGTTTTAAAATCCAAGGGCTTTTAATAAGTTATACAAAGACAGAATATATGAATTGGAACTTCACTGGAGATGGTTAAAAATATGTAACTCCTGAGAAATTTGAAGCCCAAGATACCACAAAGAGATACTTTTTTTAAACCATAGCTCTTTAATTTTGATGTCGAGATTGAGGAGGATGTCGAACATATGATAAGAGTTGGATGGTTAATGTGGAAACTTGCTTCTGGAGTGCTTTGCGATCAAACATACTAACAATGAAGATTTTTACAAGATAGTGATTAAGACCAGCTTTGACCTATGGAGCAGAATGTTGGCCAATAAAGAAACAACCCATGCTAAAAATGAGTGTAGCAAAGATGAGAATCTTGAGATGGATATGTGGTAAAGAGATATTTTTCTCTTTGCTGATGTTTGCAACGGTATCTTACATGATATCACTCTCTATCTTTAATACAAGGGGGCCCACACTCCATCCATGGTCGGAAGCTATTTTCATGCAAGATACATCCGTAGGGGGAAATCTCACATGTGGTAGAATTACAAAAAGATAAAAAAATCAGAAATGAGTGCATTCAAGAGTATTTAGAGGTAACATCAATAGGCTATTAATTAAGAAATACTCATTTGAGATAGTTTGGACATGTCCAATGTAAGATAGCAATGGCGCTGATGTGGAAAAGTTTTAATATGCTGGTTGATTGCCCCTCAAGAGAAGGGTAGGCCAAAGCGGAGATGGATGGAAGTAGTAAGGATATATCTGAAGAAGTGCAACCTATCTGAAGACTTGGCTCATGATAGACTGGAATGGAGAAACATAATTCACGGTGGCCGATACCAACCTAATTGGGACAAGGCTTTGATGATGATGATGATGATGAATGGTTTAGATCCATATTTTGTAAGCACTGAGTGAGCTAAATATTTAAATTTTGGATTTGGGTTGACAGATGCCTTAGGTCTCACTTGTTCAAGATTTTAAGCAGCGCTGATTAATGGTGTTTTAGTTCAGTTCTATGATGCATTCAAATTTGATTAACGGTTGAAACTTTGCTTCTGGTTGAAAATAGTAAGTAAACTGGCATTGAAATATACTTATTTAATTATTTGCACAGGCTAAACTTTTACATGGGTCTTCCATATAACGAAACTTTGTAGCACCTCATTGATTGTAGACACGGCAGTGATGCATGCCAATCCAAATCATCCAAATCAAATCTCAGTGTGCATGTAAAGCGTCTTGAATTCACTAATCATACAATCCTAATCATTCAGCAAGTGCCACAAATTAGATGGTTATGATCATCTGCCTACTCAAGCCATCTAAAAAGGCGCGTGATTTTGATTGTCTGGATTTGCAAGCACGTTAGTTGTGAATTTTTTTCTGTGGAAGATGCATAGTTACATTTAGTGTGGATTTTGACTCTATTTCAATTTTCTTTTCTTGGTCCCATTGTTAATTGTAAATGCTATATAAATCTTTACATTTCTGTTCGCATAGTTTCTACAATATCTTATTTTGATGGATCTACCTTGACAGGGATTTTGTGTATCAAGCTATAATTCCAGGATTGCCTGATGATTTGGCTTTAAGGTGCTTGGCAAAATTGTCACATGGATATCATGGACTTGTAGAATGTGTGTCCAAGAAGTGGAGAAATATAGTTAGAAGCTCGGACTTTTTTCTCTTGAAATCTAGAGAAGGATGGTGTGGGGATTGGTTGTTTGTTTTGACAGACAACCAGACAAATATTCAATGGAATGCATATGATCCAGAAGCTGATAGATGGCATTCTCTTCCTAGAATTCCAAGTGCTACTTGTGGCTACGCGCACTTTGGATTTTCATGTGTTACTATACATAATCGATTCCTGGTGATTGGTGGGCACTTTTGTCCAAATGATACATTTATCCCGCCACAAGAAAACTCTTCGCCAACAAATGATGTGATGCAGTTTGATCCATTCAAGAAGCAATGGAGTAGGCTCGCCAGTATGCAAACAAAAAGATCTGATTTTGCATGTGCTGTAGTATGCGATAAGGTCTATGTAGCCGGCGGATGGAACTCAAGCTCTAGACGACTTGATTCTGCCGAAGTGTATGATCCACTACAGGACAGGTATGCTTCTTCAAAATTCATTTTGTATGATCCCCCATTTACTCTCTATTATAACTAAGCCTACTTGTTATTCTGCTACATATTATTATTATTATTATTATTATTATTATTATTATTTTAGCAGTCTTTGCTCAGTCTAATGAAAATGTATCTTTAACCAAAAAGTAGTAGGTAGTTTAGTATGCTACTATAAGGGGGGCAATTCCTAACCTAACCCAAACCCAACCTGGTAATTCTGGGTTTGGGTGGACATTTTTTAACCCTAATAATAGATGGATTAGGTTTGGGTTAAGTCCATTCTCATTTTCAACTAGCTAACTCGATCCAAACCCAACCTAATCTGACCATGCTCTATCATCTGCTAACCCAATCTGAACCCAACCCAACCTATTAACTAAGTGCCTATTTGTTAGCATTAGAATACATAGGAATTGAATGCATACATTTCACGCCATAACTAGTTAAAAATGAAAACCAAAGGTGAATTTTCAAAAATGGGCATCAAATAACCTTTTCTTCCATGGATATAGAGTCAAGGGAAGATGGGAAATGAATACCCAGCCATAACCCTAATAATTCATACATACACTATTAATTCAATACATAGGAAAAGAAAGGTCCTATGTCCAACACCTCCTTATATCCTTCACCCCTCACCTTATGTCCTTCAGCTCTCTCCTCTTTAATAATCCTTTAGTAGAGTACTTTTCACCATTAATTCCTATGTATTTTAATGCAAACAAACAGGCCCTAAGGGTTCGAGTTGATATTTTCAACTTGAGTAATAAATGGCTCTAGTTTAGGTTAAGTTTGAGAACTTTTTACCGGAAAACGATTAAACTAGCTATGACCTATGCAGTAGAATATTGGCCAATCAAAAAACAACATATGCACAAAATGGATGAATCAGACTTGAGAATGTTGAGGTGGATCTGTAGTAAAACTAGGAAGGATAATATTAGAGATGAGTGCTTTCGAGAGCAGGGTAGCATCAGTAGGTGATAAAATTAGAGAAACTCATTTGAGATGGTTTGAGCATATCCAAGGAAAGCTGCCTGCAACGGCGCCGGTAAAAAAAAGTTTGGCTATATAGGTTGATAGCCCACCAATGGGAAGGGGTAGGCCGAAGAGGACGTGGATGAATGTAGTAAAAATAGATCTGAAGACATGCAACTTATCTGAGGATTTAGGTTAGGATAGATCGGAATGGAGAAACATAATTTATGTAGCCAACCCCAACATAGTTTTGGGACAAAGCTTAGATGATGATGGTGGTTTAGGTTAACGTTATACACTGATATAATGCTCAACCCAACCTGTTTCCACCCCTATGCTACTGGTCTACTACTAATATTGTAATACACAGAGAGAGAGAGAGAGAGCGAGAGAGAGAGAGAGAGAGAGAGAGAGAGAGAGAGAGAGAGAGAGAGAGAGAGAGAGAGAGAGAGAGAGAGAGAGAGAGAGAGAGAGAGAGAGAGAGAGGTGACTGTGTGTATACATACAGGTTACCTTTTGCTGATAGGTACCTCTCACAATCTGTGAGAGGGAAAAAAAAGCTCATCAGAAAAGCTCTCTCTCTCTCTCTCTCTCTCTCTCTCTCTCTCTCTCTCTCTCTCTCTCTCTCTCTCTCTCTCTCTCTCTCTCTCCTCTCTCTCTCCCTCTCTCTCTCTCTCTCATATAGTTAATTTCACCTAAGGACCGCCGCCGCCGCACCCCCCCCCCCCCCCCCCCCCCCCCTCTCTCCCAAAAAAAAAAAAACACCAACCCGCTTACCTCTTTTCACTTTTGCTCACAGAATTGCCGTTCACCTAGTTTGATAGCCTTCCAACTTATGTTCGCTGTTGGATTGAATTTCAAAAGGCTGCATAGTTAGATATTGTTGAAACTTGAGGCCCAGTTGACATCCACCATCCAACTTCACCCACATGCAGCGATGCTTCTCATCATGATCTCATGAAAATGACCATCACCATGGGACAGGGCTGTCGCTGTGGATAGCACAGCCCACTCCCACAACTCCACTTAGGGATCTATCCGTGGGTGGGCAGGTTATCTTCCTACTTCCTGGCCACTAGAACAACTGGCAAAAGAAAAGAAAAGGAAAGAAGAAAAAAAAGACCATCACCATGTCGGTCATGGTGGCAACAAACTGGTTCCATGGATAGAATTATGAAAAACTCCAATAAAACCTCTTTCCTATCCTTTTTACATCCTCTTTCCTATCCCTTTTACATCATATCTTTAGGTTTAATCTATGTCTACTGCACCAGGTCTATAATTATTAAAAGTGAGGTTTCCTATTAGATTTGAAGCCCTTACATTGCTGCACTTTGTTTCTGGCATACAAATTTGCTTTGTTACAGCTGATAGGCAATATGTTGAAATGCATAGTGTGATTTCAGAATCCACCATTATGCGCACTGGAACTCACATACTAAACCATGCTTATTATCCATCATCCAATCAATTTGGTTTCTGATCTGGCTCTGTGTGTTTTTTTATGGAACCAATTGCAAGCTGTTCTAAATGAATATATTGATGAACTAGATGGCCATCTATACCCAACCTACCCCTTTGTATATGGTGCAGATGTGAGAATATAAACCACATTAATCTGGTTTTTTGACCTTTCTGCTTCTGATCCTTATCACTGTAGGGCATTATAATTTGAAAAACAGTATTCTTCTGTTATTTCCAATCCACACATCGAAAATTTTAAAACACAGAGGAACAAGTATTACCATCTGTCAACTCCATTCGGCAAATGTAGTGACAATAATTGCAATTTAGGCTATATTAAAATACTTAATAAAGATTTTATTTTGTATTTTCTTCTTATATAGTAAACATCAAATGCAACTTAGGAAATCTGAAGTTACGGAAGCATTTAACTTGAAGATTTTATTTGGTATTTTCTTCTTATATAGTAAACATCAAATGCAACTTGGGAAATTTGAAGTTACGGAAGTGTTTAACTTTTATTGAGTTCTATATTTACTTTTGATCAATAAGCAATTTCAGATGGGATGATTTGCCGAGATTACCTATCTTGCTGAGGGACTGCTTTGGTGTTTCATATGATGGAAAATTTCATGTTTTCAAAAGGAAAGGAGACCCAAGTCATCAGAATTTATGTCTTGTTTTCGATCCAATAGACAAAATGTGGCATCCAGTGGAGGATATCTGTCTGAATGTGAGGCTGATGAATGTCATTACCACAACTGCCGGGGACCACTTCTACACTATTACTGAATCAGATGGAAACATCGTCTGTGCCAGATACAAGGATCAACAAGATTGGCAGCCTCTAGGTAAAGTTCCTCCTGTGGTTCTTCCCAACCACTCACGGCTGTTGGAGAGTTTTAGCTTTGGTTTTACTGCACTTGGGAGGGACCTGTATGTTGTGGGTGGAAAGGTTATCAAGTGGAATGAATTTATCAGGACATTTGACATTGTGCAGCTGGATTTGGTGCGGGTCTGCGATGTCACAGTTTTACCATTGAGATGGAGGAAAACCAGGCCTATGCATGGAACGTGCGGTGCAGTAGTAGCATGTGGTTGTTTGAAGGAATGACTTGGCTTGCCTTTGCAGTTCTGTCCTTTGCATCAAAACTGCCCTTTGCAACGTTTCGATACTGTTAGAGCCCGTTTGGTGCATGGCTGGAAATGGATATAGCCTCTTGGCATTTTTTTTTGTTGGGAAAAATTGGCTGAATCCATGAGAATTCGTTTCCAACCTCAAACTTCTCTGGAACCTTGGAGGAGGAAAAGGATAATGTTTACTCAACAAGATAATGTTTACTCCAAAAAAAGGAATGTTTACACAAGATAATGTTTCCCTCAAAGATAATGTTCTATTAAAAAAAAAGGAAAAAGATAATGCTTACTCAACAAGATCTTGTGTATGGAAGAAGTGAGTTGATGACCAACTTAAATCCATCCTAATGTAAGGATTCTTTTTTCTCCAAGTTCAAGGGATTGAAGCCAAAATAGGGTAAATTCAAGGGGAGTATATTTATTTGCAATCAAAAGGCCACTTTACGGGTTAGATGAGGACTGCATATCGGTTAGATAAGTAATAGGAATTTTGGGGGCAAACTTAGGATTCATGACACAAATTCAATTCAAGCCCAGATGAAGTGTCGTCTATCAAGCATAAGTATGATTCTGTCACATGGATATTTCGTTGCACTGACTGAGGTCCTTCAACCATGAAGCACTTGCATTTTTATCATACTTCAGTGAAATGCTTATATGAATGCTCTATCTTGTTTTTCTACTGCTCAAGTACTTAATGCAGTCTTAAAGAAATTTGATGATATCCCAAGCCAGCTTTCAGTTCTCGTGCGACCAGTAGGGCCCACTGTTTTGACCACCCGGAAATGAATCACTTCACTCTATTTGTCAGGTAACTTGTCAACTGAATGTGTGCAGAAAATCAAATCTTTGATCTTTCGGTAGATAAAAGGTGGCATGTAGCCCATGAAGGATATCATGAAATTTGTTGTTACACAGGCAACACCAGGATCAACAAGATTTCTGGGCTTCAACAAGATTTCTGGGCTTTTTTGAGTTATATGTGCCGTTATCAAGCAGCTGGATTTGGTGAGGGTTTGTGGTGTTACAGTTTTACCATAGAAGTAGAGCGAGGGAAACCAGGACTTTGCATGGAATATGATGTGAAGCTGTAGCATGTTTTTCTTACCTTTGGACTGCTAAGGACTCTTGTAGCAGCTTCTTGTTCTTTTACTATTTATCATTATCTTAGTGCCTCTGTATTATTGTTATTATTATTATTATTATTTTGTTAACTACAAACAATTACAGTTATAGGAAACAGCAGCAACTGTCATTATCTTCTTGTGGTAGAATATAATGTTGTTTCTTGATGAAACTAATTGGTCTGTGCTTTGTGGTTATATAGTCAGCAATGTGCACGACCACAACCCAACCCCCTCCCCCAAACCAAAACCCCCGGGCATTTTTGTTGGGGTACATATCTATGTTCAATAAGCTTTAAGAATAAGATGAAAGCACCCAAAAAAAAAAAAAAAGCACTAACAATTTTTTATTTCTATGCTTTGATTATGTGTCTGGCTGCCATGGACTTTATCTGTGGACCTTTCCCATTAGGACAGTATGCCTTACCACTACCTTGTGTGCAGTTCCACAACAGTAAGAAATTTGCATATTTATAGTTGGTCGTGTAGATGTGGAGAAAACTGCTAACAATACAAATTTGAAGTGTTACTCTCTTCTCTTTTTCAAACTGCTCTGCTAGAGCAAGATTAGTTGGCCAATGCAGTATCTGCGATGACAAAAAAAAAAAAAAAATGCATGTTTTCCTTCCTTTTTTTCTTGTTTCTTTGTTAGATAGGTGAGTGGTTGTCTGTGGCTTGAGGTGGTCATGTTCCATTTTTATGCTGGTCCCCTCGATACATGGCTGGACTGAAACATTTTAAATATTTTTAAATATTGGATCATTAAACGCGAGGTTAAAGTATGTTTAACCCAATTCTAATGAACATCTTGGCATTCCAATTCTATTGACCTCTATGATTTTCATGCATTCAGATTGGCCTCCACATGAAGGTCCTACGATGGAATAAACAGACTGTCAAAACTCTTGTTGAGAATACATGAAAACCCATGTCTCCATGAGATGCCATGCAAAGCATGTACACTGACACTGACACTGACAACAACAGTAAGAAGCATAATCAACTAAATGATGAATGACGAATAATATAAGCAAGGCATGGTTCTCTAAGCGATAGAATGGTGGTCACCGTACGATGAAGACCATCTTCATGAAGATGAAGCCATGATTCAATCTACCAGTTACAAAGAATTATTGTGACACTATCAAATAAGAACTAATAATAAATGGTGGTGCAACCACCTAATGATTGAAATATAGTAGATATTGGTGAAGCCCTTGGATGAACAACTTCATAATGACTCAGAAGAAATAATGTATAGGGGTGTAGCTAGCATTAGGCTGGTTAGTGTGCCACAAGTGAAATTTCTGTTGGACTTATTGTCAGTTTGGCTTGGGGAGAAGCCTGGATGTAGGAATTTCAGTTGGATTCAAGTTCAGGCATTTCGGATACCTGAATTCATCCCAAGCACCCGATTAACATACAAAATATATGCTTAAATAGGGAAGATTTTCACCTACAAGCAGGCTGCATACTGTGTTTATATATATACAGTACACCTCATAGGGCCCACTTGGATGCATTCTTATCATTGGCGGTGAATGGATACAAAGGTCTCTTCATGGATCAAGGTCATGCAAAAATTTAGTGCAATCAAATTATCCTAGCCTATGATTTAACAGCCTAAAAGCTTAACGGTAGATTGTTTTTTATTTTATTTTTTTTGAAATTCAATCCAACGGTGAATAAAGCTTTGATGAACATAAACTTAAGCATAAGTGCATATCATGAGGGGATGAGCTAATGAAAGGAGTTGCACTAATCAAACATGTGTCCAAGTGGGCCCCATAGAGCTCTCGGAGGAGAAAATGCTCCAAATATTTAGTGCATAACACAGTACATTTTTTTATCTATATGACACAAAACATACAGTATACACAAAGCAAATACATTTTCAAAAATTCATACCATTTATAAAATAAAAAAAAATTCGGGCACCCAATGCAAGTCTAACTCAACCTGAAGCAAGCATTGGAAAGGAATGTAGAACTCCGATTAAGTGTGGTCGAGTATATTTGGACTCCACTCGATTCAGGTTCAGATTTGTGTTTCTCATAACCAGATTGGGCTTGAGTTCAGCCAATATCCAACCTGCCCCATCCTAGTTGCACTTGTACTTGTTTCATCAGGTCAGTCCACCTTGATTTTTCAATACTGGTTTAACTTGTACTTGTATCAGCGTCATTCAAAGTAAAGTCCCTGGCATGTTTGTGGATGCACACTTTCTGCGTAAGCATGAAAAGTGGATAAGTTTTTCTGCACTATAGTAAAATCTATATTTGGCAATAAGCTAAATTTCCCAGGATTCCTCATAGAAGTATTTCCTCTGTAGGGAGTGAAGAGCTAAATTTTCCATGATTCCTCGGAAAAGCCTTTCCGTTGTGGGTTTTTTCTTGCAAAAGAGGAAAAAGTTTGCAGAACCGGTTTTCAACAGGCATACACAAACGTGCCTTATGATTCATACAAAGACAATAACAAATTTACAATAATATCTATCTAAAGGAAAAACAACGGCCTAAAACTTTACAGCCGCAAATTTAGCATTGTACTAGATGTGAAATAATGTGGAAATATTACAAGTGTTTGATTACTATTGGCAAGCCCCAAGGGCTTCGAGCACTATTCGGTGAGCTTCGTCTCGAATGCAGGTTAGGTTCACCTCAATCTCCTTGCAAAGCCTCCCTTCCACAAGGCCTACTGGCAACCACATCTTCGGCTCCACATCAACTTCATACCAAAGAATACTCTCAAATTCTTGCCCTTCAGATACTTCATTCTCTTCTTCACGTCTTCCGGCACCAGCCTGCATCAAACAAGCCCATATTTAAATTACAGAATCACAACATAATGATTGATGCATAAAGATTTTCAAAGCGTAAAATCATGGAAACTGAGAATGCAACACATTTTTTACCAAGGTTTTGCACATGCATCTCATGAAAGAAAGCGATTCAACTAATGATATCAACTGAGCCTAGAGCATTTCACGAGTTTTAGCAAAGTTCAAATTCATCGTCAGTTATATTTGAGTTTCCTGCGGTAAGCTTTAAAAAAAAATTGTAACATGACTTGAGCCCACAACCTCAACCAATGTGAGCACCAATTAGATTTGAGTTTTCTGTAGTTGCTCAGACATACACTTTTCAGCACATGTTGAGATGGGCCATTGGGTGGCAGACTCTTAGGGGGAGGAGGGTTCTTATGGGTGCCCTAGCATGCTAGTGTTGTTAGGGAAGAACAGCCCTCCTGTACTGTTCTTTTAATGTAACCTTTCACAGAAAAACAGGGCATTGGAGTAGGATTGTTGTTTATCAATTCTCTCAGTAGAGAACCACAATGTTATTCAAGACAAAATGTTTGGTAACTGTGTCCAAAATTTTGGAAATGATAATCCGTATCCCAGGAACCCCTGGCTCTGTTTATATCTCATATCCTTGCATCATAGACGGCCATAGGTATTGTTGTTCTTTTCTACTCATCTGCTACAAAAAGTGGCGCAAAGAAGCTTCTTTTTTTTTTCCCCATTGTTTTTTGGTCTCCCATGAAATTGCCCAAGCCTCAGCTTAGAAATTGCCCCCAACATCATGAAATCCCATTATACTCAAAGAGAACTAAGAAAAATTCCTGAAATCTGGCATTCTAGGAAATCTGGCATTCTAGGGTAATTCAATGTTTCCTGTTTTTTCTTTTTTTGAATGGCAGGTAATTCAATGTTTCCTTGTTGGATTTGCCAAAGATGCAACTTTTGTGCAGAGCATAAGCAAAATGCATCCACACAGAAGGCACACACATCCCCAACAAGTGAAAAGTGTCCAACCCAACAGTTAAGTGTATGTAAGCACCCAATAGAAGAACAAGGAAACCAATTGGCTCCAAGTCAACTAAACAGGTTTCTATCTTCCACAATTATCTTAAGAAATCATCATCATCAAAGCCCTGCCCCAACTATGTTGGGGTCGGCTACACGAATTATGTTTCTCCATTCCGATCTCTTTTGAGCTAAATCGTCGGATAAGTAAAACTTCTTCAGAGCTATTTTAAGAAATATCCTAGTTAAATCATTCATGGCAAATTGTGTAACTTTGATCACATTGTCACGTATTGCTTGTTCAGAAATTTCCATCTGAATTCCAATGGTTTCTTAGGAAAAAGGTCTTACCAAATGGGTTAATATTGAAAGATCAAGAGTGGATATCCACAAGGGACCATAAAGAATTTCTCACTTGTTAGAATATAGTTACACAGTACACCCTATCAAAATGAAACCGAGGAATTCGGTGGTCCCTTTTAGATATCCACCCTTGAATAGTCTCGACAGGTTGGCTCATTTTGTTGATTAGTATCTTTCTCTGACATAATTCATTATGTCCCGTATTGACAGTTTTTTTGTTTTTTTGTTTGTTACAAATTTCATGCAAAAGGGTACTAAGAGCTATACAATATAAGAGGAGTATACAGTAGGTAGAAGAGGTTATGGACCAAACAATACCAAAAAGAGAAGGAGAGAGTCCCATTCCCGCAAAAATAACTCCCTAAAAAAGAATGTGCTTACTGCTCAGAATTATCTCCCCTCTATATACTCTGATTTTGCCAATCACATTCACCTCTATCTTCACATGGGAATTTACCACTAAAGAACTAAATTTCCTCGCTATCAGTGCTAAATGCCAAGGCTCAAAGCTCAAGTTATTCACCCATCTAACACGTTAAAAAATCATCCTTCCACAATGAGCCTTCTCTAAGGACTTTAAATAGATCTGCAAAACTTCTCTTGCAGTTAGCAACTCAGCCTCATTAAGAGTTGAAATTCTAGTTGGGCCAAAAAAGATAGTAAGGATCTCACTATTGTGGTTGCGCAGAACCTCACCTATTCCTGGTGCCTTAGGTTTGCATAAAGAAACACCATCCACATCAAACTTTAAGAAATTACGCAGAGAAGGCAGGCTAGGGGGATGTTCTCCTATGAGCAGACTTTCTACTTCTTATATGCAGACCATCCCGTGGGGCCTACTTAGATGCCTACTTATTAGTGGGGGAGGGGTACATGGAAAGGTCTCCTTATGGACAAGGGTCATAAAAAAAACCAGCCTTGTCAGATCATCTTAGCCCTTGGTTCAATAGGCATAAATTTTAGTGGTCTTTAACCATAGATTTCTTTGAGACTAAATCCAACGGTGGATAAATATTTGATGAGAATGAAATTGGGCCTGGCACCAAATCACGAGGGGATGAGAGTGTGAAAGGGCCTACACAGATCAAAGGTGGGCACAAGTGGGCCCTATGGAGTTGGACTGCATATACTTTAGCTCATAGGAGAACATTTCTCTAAAGACTTGTTTATCAAGAATCCTCCATCCAGTCCCCAGCTGCTGCTCAACTGGTTAGGGACATGTGTGCATGGGTGCATTAGTCCGAGTCCTTTGTTAAGAAAAAAAGAAAAAAGGAATCCTCCATCCATTACCCCTGGCCGGCTATATATTATATCAGAAATAGGAATACATTTGGACTACCTTCTTGCTGAAGCCCATCTTGCAATCCAAAATTTAGATGGTTCATTTCCTTCCAAACAAACCACAAAATGGTTGGAGGGGTAATCCTCCACAAAATCTTGCTCATTCTGCAGAAAGGGCCAAAAATCCCAACCTCACACAAGGTTTTGAATTGATCTCAAAAGAACCATAGCCACTAATAGAAGCAACAAAGATATGAGCAAAAGGGCCAATTTGAACAATTCTTACTATTTTAACGTCATTTTTTCACTGGATATGAGGCTCATGATATAGTAATGTCAAGCAGCACAAGAGACAAATGCATCAATAAAATGTATTAATATACTTAGAAATTATGAATTGAAGTAATATCGTGATTGTTTATGGAAGTATGAGGTATAGATTTGTAGAGTCTTCTTACAACAATAGAAATTACAACACATCCTGGTTAAATAGCTCTTTCTATCAATGCTGCTATTCTGAGAATATCTCGTGTTCTCAAGAACATACCTTTGAGTCTTTGACTAGTCATTAGATCCACTAAGGCTATGTGGTCAGATCACATGTGCTGAGCCCACTTGGGCCCCCACACACCAATAGTCACAAAGCTGACCCTAGATGCACAAGGCTTAAATGATGACAATAACGAGATTGGTGAAGCTATATTAGAGTGATATAATTAGTAAATATTGCGACCGCATTTCTTCAGTCAAATTACCTTTTCATGGAAACTCTAGTATTTTCCACACCAGACATATTTTAAACAATCAAATGACCTCTGCAACCCAAAAAAGTATCAAGAGTCTTGGAAGAGAACAATAGATATCTTAAGGGAGCTTTTTATGATAAATTTTAAGAGATTTTCCCCACTTTATAATATTCATAAACTTCAAATTTGCACACCTAATACCATTATTATTATTTTCTTCTCTGTTAATTTGTCCTACTTTCTACAGAAATTTATTTTCCTGTTAATTCATTTTCCTGAGGTACTTATAAAAGTACATTGGCAGCTGCAAGTGTCAGCCAAAGTGAAAATGGAAGATTGACAAAATCTTTTTAACAGATTAGCATTTAGAAGTAATATGTGAAAGAAAAACATGAAACAAACAAATGAGCAAGAAACAAGATGGTTTCTTACTTGTACTATGGACCATTTTCCTTCAAAGGTTTGAAAGTCACCCTCAATCATCTTAAATTCAATATCCCGTCTTTGACCAAAAGGAAGATGCACAAGATCTTTCTCGTAACATTCTACAACTCCTTTGGCATTGAACTTCAACCCAAATGCCAAGTTCTGCTGACCAACCTGTTTGAAAGAAAAGCATGCACATTATACTTAGTGGGGCACAAAGAGTGTAGAATTAGAATTTAAGAGGCATTTGCAAATGAGCCCATGATTTGCATAAGCATTAGTATATGTAGCATTTACAAATGTAGCATAGTTGTCGTCATCATCACAATAACTCTAGAGCCATTTCTGTTTTCTCTTTTAGCTCACTGTTGACTGGTGATGCCTTTGCACTCGTGAACTTTCACCTTCAAATAGCTGCTGTTTTTTTTTCCTAATGAACAAAGTTCAATTCCAATCAGATATCTGGGGCATTTTGCCCTATATCTCAAGAAGAACTACAGTTCTATTCATGCTTGGATAGAATCATACAAGTATTAGCGAATAATTGCCTTGGGATGATATCTAGTTTCATTCAGTCCAATGTTTCACAAGTAGAAAAATAATATCAATCACAGAGAGAAGAAACGGTCAAAGTCAAACCCTCTTTGTTATAACTTTAGAAATGAATACATGCCTAGGAGAGCAATCAAATGGGATTTCTCTGTGGTTCTCTCTCTTCCTGAGATTTCTCTATGAACACATACAATTTCAATCTTAAATTGCTTCTTTTCTTAATTAATGTTGAGTTTCTGGGGCACATTGCCCACAATCTCAAGAAGATATACACCTGTATGAATATCCAAAAATCACTACCAAATGCAAGCTTTCTCTCGCAGTTCTCATTTTCAACACACCCATTAGTGGTTTCAACCATTTCTTTGAATTCCTCAGAAATTCATTTCCAGATCCAACACAACCCCACGATCTAACCCTTTGAAAATCAAATACAAATTCCCACAGAATTGCAGAAAGAAAGGATTTTTCATAAGAAGAAGAAGTAAAAGAAGCCTACTTGATAAAGCTTCGCGAATTTCTCCTTCTTCTCGAGCAATTGAGAAACAGCGAGACCTGGAAGGAATTCGGATAGCCTCTCATAATCCGTCAAGATGTTCCAGATCGTGTCTAGGCTAGCGTCTACGCCGATTCGAGAACGAACCCTCCTTCGATTATTCCCGGTCTTCTCGACCTCGATTTCGCCGCCGGTGGATGTAGCGGTTTCGGATTCTGTATCGGAGGAGGATGGAACGAAGTCGAATTCGGAGGAGTCGTCATCGAGGGAATTGGGAGAGGATTTGCAGAGGAGAAGAAGGGGTTTGCGATTGGAGAGAGGAAGTGAGGTTGGGAAGAGATTAGGGTTTTTGGGGGTTTTTGGGGAGAGAGGAAGAAGGAGATGAAAGTGAGAAGAAGTTGGAAATGGGAAGATGTGATGAGAGTGGAGGCCACAGATGGATGCATGCATCGCTCAGAGACTGAAAAAGAAATCCTGCAAGTGTTCTTCTGTCGTCAATTCATCGACCTTATTTTGACCCGGGGAGACGAAACAAAAAAAGGGCAATCAAAAGACGCTGCACTCGCGCAAGGTGAAGGTGAGTTGACCCATGGTCACTTTTCTCCTGTTAAATGCTTGGTTGGAAAAGTATAGTATAGAAAGTAGACACTTTTTTTTTTTTTTTTTTTTTGAAATTTTTGGGGAAAAGTCCTTTAAATGACCATGGCAAAAAAAAAAAATATTAGATTTCATTGAACAATAATTGTCCCATAGGGAATACGGAGAGGGCCTCTTGGTAAGCCCTCTCACTCCCATCCCACCCATCAGTGATCGATTCTTGGTGGGAGATTTCATTTTCTCCCTTCTGACCAATTGGCCACAAGTTAAGAAAAAAAAATAACAATATTCCCATGGGCCTGTTTTTGTTTTTCGTTTTTTTAATAGTTATGAGGAGTGGCAATATTGCCGCTAGCCTTTATACATGAGTAAGAAAAAAAAAAAAAAAAAACGAGGAAGAAGGGGCTGAGATGGACTAGATGGTGGTTGGTTTGGATCAGTTTTGTAGGTTTGTTTGGATCGATTGGTTGGAAATGGTTGCTTAGTTGACTAGAAAGAAAGAGATGCAGAAGAAAGATGAGTTCAGCATATGGGTTCGTAGAGAATGAGAGTAGAGGGATTGAGATGATGGCTCGGCTGGATGAATGGTCTAAAGATGGATTTGGATTTGGATTTGGATTTGGTTGATGAGGTAGGGGTTTGGCTGCAATGAAGTACGGTGGTAGGCAGTAGAGATTAATGTGAGGATTGGTTGGTTGGGTTGTATTTAAGTGGGTATGACAGAGTTGAAGAGGATATTTCAGTTTGACTGGCTTGAACGAATCTTTGAATGGGTTGAATTCAGTCGACTGATTTTCACTTATTTGGATGGAACAGTTTGGGAGATGAGAGTGGGTCTGCAAGGATAGTGCAGGCCATTAGTTTTGTGATTGGTTTGTAGGTTTTGGAGAGTAGAGATGGAGAAAGAGAAAGAAGACGATATAAACGTCCATATTGACGTGCTGAACTAAGCTGCAAACTTATATTGAGCGTCAATATTGACCCTCCACTGAAAATAATACTGTAATGAGCGTTTTACTGAGAAAAATATTATAATAAGCGTCGATATCGATGCTCAGCAGAGCCCCAAACAGTTGAGCATTAATATCGACCCTCAAGCTAAAAAGTGAAAAAATAAGTGATAGGAGGGCCTTTACGTTTGTAAAATTGGGGCCTTTTTCGTGCAAAGGACATCTAATTGATTTTTTTTTTCGTAAAATCCTCTCTTTTATTTAATCAAAAGTCAACTTGTGAGGTAAAGTGTTGTTAAATAAATTTAATGTAAAAAGCAATTACTTTACTTCTCTCTCTATCTCTCTGATTTATTTTAAGGAAAATCCTAAAAAAGGTATACAAAACATTTGCCTCATTTCCAAAAAAGTTCATGGGAGTTTGAATATTTTAAAAGAGTATAAAAGTTTTCCATGATTCTTTCAATCTAGTAGTCACTAGAACGAAAGTTTGAAAAATGACAAAAAATACCATTACGTTAATTTTCAAAGTTTTCCTTTAATTAATCATTTAAGAAAAATGAAGAAGTCAAGCCCAAATGACCTAGTGGGTCCCACTCCAATGAATCAAAATGGTTGGTTTTGGGGAGGGAAACTGGTAATAAAAGACAACAACCTGTAATAATGGAAGGGCATTTTTGGCATCTTTTAAAACTTCTTTTACGGAGAGAACTTAATTGAAAGAGTTCATGTGAAAAGCATTTATACTTTTATAAGTATTGGGGATTTTACCGAAAAAATCCCCTTAAAGTGGGTGGAGATAAAAAAGGCTCTAAAATTTCAATATAGACTATAAAGGTTCTCCCGCCCCTTCTTTTTTATATTATTTTTTATGTTTTGTTAAGCAGTGATATCGTTGCTCGTATATAACGTGAGCAGTGATATTGCCCTCGAATCATCTTCTTTTCCTCCTTTTTATTATGGATTTTTTCGGCCACTGCTCCCTTCCACGTATGCCATGGTCCAGGAAATAAGTGGCACATGACCGCCGCCAGAGAAGATTTAGGTTATTTGGCATGTGTATACCCGTGTTGAAGGTATTCCATTTTCACATGGTGAACAGGCAAAAGGTGTTTGAAAATTAGTTTTTGAAATGTGATTGCATAGTCCTCTTGCGTCTCATCTAGCATTTGGCCCCATATGTACAAATTAGTTTTTTAGAGCTGTGATGCTTATTAATGGTTCAAATGTATAAAGAAAGTGGGGAGGGTGAAGAATAAGGAAGAGGGAGACGAGATGATGGAGGAAGGGAAGGAAAGAAGGAAGAATCCTCACAATGGCGGTCAGTGCTGCAATGCTCACAGGTAAAAGTTGGGTAAAGACCAATGGAAGGAGGAAGGAGGGAAATGGAAGAAGAATCGATCCATTTTTTTTTTTAAGGCCCTAAGGGCATGTTTTTTCTTTAAAAAAAAAAAAACCTCATATGTGGGAGACTATTTTCACCAATTGTCCTGATTTGAGACTTTTGTGGAAACCTTACACCCTAATTTGCAAGATTTGAATCTCGCTGTCCTTTTTTGAAATAAGCCCAGAATCTGGTTTTTCTTATTTTCTTCTAAGTCCTGGTTTCTCTCTCAATTTCAGAATTAGACAAAACCGTAGAGGTTTAACCAGAAAACAAATCCCCAAATTTCTTTTTTCGAAACCTTGTTCATACAAAAAGATACGTTACGTTGCACAGCAGCAGACATTACAAGGTGAAGAAGCTCTTCTTCTCTCCCCCTGCAATGGCCGTGCTGAAGCAGCTCTTCTTCTCTACCCCTGCAATGGCCGTCCGATCACTACTCCTTTCCCGCCATCGAATCAGAACACTAACCCATCATCTCCTTCACCACCTAAACCCTCACATCTCTCGAATCTCTCAAAACCCCATTTCTACTTCTCTTCCTAGAATTATGCTTTCTCCACAACTTAATCTTTCTTCAACCATTTCCTCAGAACCCCCCAATCCAATAGCTGAGGACGTGAACGAAATCTGCAGAGTCCTGAGCGATTTTCGCAGCCCCCACCATGACATCGAATCCGCCCTCCAACCCTTCTCCTCCAAGATCTCCACCAACTCCGTGGAGCAAGTCCTCAAACGCTGCCGAAATCTCGCAGTCTCGAGCCACCGATTCTTCCTCTGGGCCGCCAAAATTCCGGGTTTCTTCCACAGCAGAGAGAGCTACCACATCCTTGTGGATATTTTGGGCAGTTGCAGAGAATTCCCTTTGATTTGGGACTTTCTCTCGGAGATGAGAGATGGGGGTGTCGAGATTAGGCCGGAGATCTTCTGGGTCATCTTCAGATCTTACTGCCGTGCAAAGTTGCCGTTGGATGCTGTTGCGGCTTTTTCAAAAATGGGTGAATTTGGCCTCCAAGCGCGCGTCGACGATCTCGATCATTTGCTTTCGATTCTGTGTCGGAATGGTCTTGTTGTGCAGGCGGAGGAGTTTTTTGAGGAGGTGAAGTCGGAGTTCGAGACCGGGGCGAAGAGTTACAGCATTTTGATGAAGGGATGGGGCGATCGTGGAAATGGGGAGGACGCCTTGAGGGTGTTCGACAAAATGCTTGAGAGAGGTTGCGCTACAGATGTGGTCGCATATAATACTCTGTTGGCGTCTTTGTGCCGTGGGGGGAAGATTGATGAGGCTTATAAGCGCTTTCAGGAGATGCGTTCTCGCGGGCTCCAGCCAAATGCCCGGACTTATGCTGCTTTTGTCCATGCTTACTGTGAGGCCAATGATACGCATTCTACGCTTAGGATTTTAGATAGAATGAGAAGGCATGATTTGGCGCCAGATGTGTTTACTTACAATTGCATCATCAAGATGTTGTGCAAGAACGAAGGGATGGACGAGGCACACCAACTGTTAGGTGAAATGTTCGAAAGAGGGGTGACCCCAGATGTGTGGAGCTACAATGCAATTCTTGCTGCTCATTGCAGTCGCTGTGAGGTCAATCGGGCACTTGGGCTTCTTAAAAGGATGAAGAGAGATTCTTGCCGTCCGGATCGGCATACTTACAACATGCTGCTGAAAATGCTGATTGAAGCGGGAAGGGTCGATCGCGCAATGGAAATCTGGGATGGGATGGAAGAGATGGGCTTTTACCCTTCTGTCACTACGTATGCTGTCATGATTCATGGGCTCGCGAAAAAGAAGGGGAGGATTGAGGATGCGTGTAGATACTTTGAGATGATGGTTGATGAAGGTATACCTCCCTATACATGTACTTGTAGCTTGTTGAGGGACCGTCTCTTAGGATTAGGACTGCGAGATAGGACGCATATACTTGCAGATAAGATGCGGGGGAGCACTTCTTGCTCAATCCAAGAGCTATCAGATATGATGAGCTCATCATACTCCTCCACAAGGGCAGCTGAGCTTCAGATTGAGAAAGGCAAAAAGGATTATTCTGAAACAATTGAAGGAGATTTAACTTACTAACTGAAAAGGAAGTTGGTGATGGCAGTGACTGCTTGCTATAATGCTATCGACTTTAAATACATAAAAGCATGGAAGAGGATAGGAGGTACATTATAATCAACTTATCAACTTCTACACTTTTTTTCTTGGTGGAAAATTAGTTTTCACTGTGATCTGAGTGCTGATTTTCTTCTAGAAGATCACATAGGATTCGGAACTTCAGTCCAGTTTCTGTCATCATTTGTTGCATCCAGTTCTTAATACTCAATTTCTGCACTTGATCCTGTAGTTGTTCTTATTTCTGCCCTACTCAACATTGTCATGACCTCTCGCCAGAAAAATTCTTAGGATAACTCATCTTCATCATAACTTATTCCATCTATTTGTGGTTGGCTCTGTGAGAGCATCTCTATTTAGAGCTGAGCCTTTTGTTACTACATCATTTCAAGCATTACTTCTTTTACTCCCCTGTTACTTCTTGTAACTTTTTAATTCGTTCTACATGTATCATTCATGGTTTCATATTAACATTTCCAAACAATCTCAAACAAAATTTTTATTGATTTTCTGCTCCCACATAGCATAAACAGGCATTTGCCAGCTATGTTTTAGTTTCAAACATCTCCAGAGACATACTATGGTTCCAATGGAAAACTATTTAGCAAGTCATTGCTATATGTGACAAGCTTTTGCTTAACAAACCCGCCTTAAAGTAATGGGGTTTTTAGGATTTGTGAGTGAAAATTATGAAAACTCACATTTAGTATAAATCTAAATGGATAAAGAAATAGAATTATAACAGTTCTAATATGGAACTTAACTAGGTGTATTCAATTTGCCAACTAAACCAAAGTGAGCACTCACTTCTGACCAATCAGTGTGTCCACCTACCTGGACTGTCCTGTCCTTTGGTCTGAAGATTGTGCAGATTGAACTTATGTCCATTGATGAGGTAGCCTATCAATGAGGTGAATCAATTCGATAAGCATGTGTTGCCAACCAGTTTATGCACTGCGCTTCACGGACTGAACATTATTGTGGAGCCGCTTTTTCTTGAATTGTACTTTTTTGCAATCTACTCATCATATATCTTTGATTGTCATGACTTTCCAGGTTGGAAGGGAGAATCTTGAGTGGGAAGATGTGCAGTGATCGCAAACTGGCGTTTGGATTGCTTGACAGGTACAACTGGCCAACTTTCGAGTGCATGCTCTCTAGTCTCTACAAATTGATTTTCTCTAGTATGATTCTACAGCATGTAAAATTTCCTTTTTTTTCATCTGTAAAATTATTTATCAGTCATTCACACCCATATGCTTCAAAAAAGAGAAATTTGTGGGCTGTCTGAATCTCATGGTGTAATGTTCTTCATCCAATGAACGTAATTTTAAACTAGCAAAAAAGGCATGTTCTAATCCAAGGACTTGACAATAAACTAATATATTTATAATTTTTTTTAAAAAATTATTATTTGAGTCCGCTTAAATAATTTTTTTATATTTATAAATATATTAGTTTATTTTTAAGGCTTGGGATTAGGACATACTTTTTTTTCTTTTAAATCTAACTGAATTAGATGCCTCTCAGGCACACTCTTGCGAATCAAGTGGTCACTCAGTTGGTGAGGCACCTCCTTCCATAGAAATAACTAGGTATCATCCTAACGATAACACTAATTCCTGATGGTTAGGGACATGGGTGAGTGTATATATGGGTCGGTGTGTGAGTACTTAAAAAAAAAAGAAACTCTTACAATTATAAGCGGATTATTCCTTTTCATATAAAATAATAATAAGGCTAACGACAGCCCAAGATGTAAATGATAATGATGAGGGTTCTTGAAAAAATGATAATGGTGATGTTCTTATTTACAATGTTCACACTGACTTTTTTTTTTTCTTTTAAGCAAGAATAGAGTTTCATTGGGGCAGAAAAGAAGATAATAGATGAGGCCCGGGCAACCAGTCGGCGAAAACATTAGTCTAGACAGAAGAGACATCACACCAGTGGCCGATCTTAGAAGCCAAATGGGCCACCCTGGTAACACAGTCAAAACTAACACTATCAAAATGCGAGGCACACTTCAAAATATTCAAAACATTAGAGCTAATGGATCAATCTTCCACTCCTAAAATGGCATTTATCACTTCAAGGGCATTCGACATCATCTTGATCAAGGTGAGACCCCATCTATAGCTTCCTTGGATGAGTAGCACCTTGGGCCTTTGGCGGTGTATGCACCAACAATGGAACTATTAGAGACCATAATGAAATTGAAGGAAGTCTCACCCTTTGAATTAGAGATAGCTGGATCAGAGACATATTTGGATCTCATCATCATCTGATGTAGACCTAACCCGATGGTTGAGATTACAGTTCTAATTCTTCTCTTGAGAGCTAGGGGGTTATGGTAGATGATCATATTATTAGCATCTTTGATGATATTAATAGTGTTTAAATTGGAGCCTTTAAAAATTAAGTTGTTCCTAGCTCTAAAGATTCTCCAATCCAATTTTCAATGAAAATTTCCTTTCATTTACAACTAGCGAAAAGCCACCGTGCTTAGCACAGGCAACGTAATTCACAATATTAGATGGTGAAAAAAGATTAGAATTAAAAAAAAATTTAAAATATACGGCGGTATTTATCATTCAAATGCCTAAAATAAGAAATCAATAAAGGTAGTTCATAGTGTATCAAAAAAAAAAAAAAAAAATCAATGAGTTATTAATTATCTTTACATTTTGGAAAAGAAAAATCAAGTTGCATCCACCTAAAGTAGGAGACAACCAACATGACAAAAGAACTGAAAAAATCAAAATGAAATTAAAAATAAAAGAAGGAGAAGCAAAAGATCTAGCCTATAGAGTCAATTGTCTATGTGGATGATATCACCTAGCATATCTTCACAAGTACATAATCATAAAAAAAGAATAAGAAGACAAATGAGCAAAGAAACCTTTTTGTTGTTCCTTTCCTCAAAACAGCTGAAGGTACACCCAAGACATGGATCAACACCTTCATGAAGAAACTTCCAATTTCACCGTTGATGCCTACAGTACCCGCACAAAACTTGATGCCCAAAACTTGATGGAATGATGAGCTTAATTGTATCAGTTCTTTGCAGTTTATGAGACACCATCATCAACACCATTAGATTCACAACTAAGGCTTGCAAGATCTTACATATGCTCATTTGACAAAAAAAAAAAAAAAAGGAAATAAAAATTCAAAACTTTAAAATAAATCAGTTTAAGTGTTTAACAAAAAAAGAAAATAAAAAAAAAACTGAGACTTAGAAATAAACCAGCTAACTAAAATAAGGAAATTAAAAAAATATATATACTTAGAAATAAATCAATTTATGAACTCCGAAGAAAATGAAAAAAAAAAAGAATCATACCTGATATACTGAGAAAGAGCGTCAACAATTTACCAACATTGTATACTTGAGATAAATTCTTAGTTTAACGTCCCTATAACAAATTTCTTGCAACACAAATTTCTTACAACAATTTAAGGTTCATGTATTTGGCAAATTCTCCTAGTCTTTTTTTTTTTTTTCGAGGTTTTTACTCGAAAATACCCAGTATTTGTCCGTTGCACTTGGTAGTGCCTCGGAAATAGCACCACACAAACGGGGTCCATTAGACCCCGTTTGTTTTTTTTTTCCAATATGAAACGAGTGACGTTAGCGTCTCTCAGTGTGAAAATTAGTGACTCTAGCGTCACTCTTCGGCTTTTTTTACACCCCCAATCCCTTTCCTTTTCCTATTCTTCCTTTCCCCTTCCATTCTCTCCTCTTCCTTCCTCTACCCGAGTACGTCGGCGCCGCTGCTCTTTTTGCATTCTTCTTTCCCCACTTTGCATCAACCTTGCTCCGATATCACACATCACCTCTAAGGTATGGGATGTTGAAATCGTTTGCATATCTCAAATATGGTGTCTGTTTAGGGTTTTTCTTTATGAATGAAACACTTTAAGGATGGTTTTGAAGGAGTTTCACTTGTTTTGGGACATGCACATTCGATTCATTGATGCTTGTTTGGTGATTGTTTAAAATCCAGAAGTGGGTTTACCGTTTGCACATTTGTGGGTTTACCGTTTGGGGTTCTTAAAGAATGAAACGGCCACAATGTTTTTTGTTTGGCTTTCACTTGTTTTGGGACATGCACATTCGATTCATTGATGCCTGTTTGATGATTGATTAAAATCCAGAAGTGGGTTTACCGTTTGCACATTTGTGAGTTATCTCAAATACATTGTTTGGATGAGGTTCTTCTCAAAGAACGAAACAGCCACAATGGCTTTTGTTCACTTGTTTTGGGACTTTCACTTTGGATTTATTGATGCTTGTTTGGTGACTGATTAAAATCTGGAAGTGGGTTTACATTACCCAAACGTGCATTTTCTTCTTCTGTGTTCTATTCTTGTCTGACATCTTTTTTCTCTTTGCTGTTTTGATATTTCTCCCTCTTCATTCTTGCATTTTTTGTGTGCAATTTTTATGTACATTTATTGTTGTTTGTCTTTGTTTTTGTACAACTGAAAGCTGAAAGCTTCTCCATATGATGTTGTTGCCTCGTGGTTATGTTTTCCCTCTTTGAACATCTAGAATATCCATGCAACTGGTGATGTTAGGAACAGGCGTTCCAATCTTCTAAGATTAATCCAACTCATTTTGATCATTATTCTCATTTAAATCAACTAATCATGCTTAATCCGCAATAATCTCAATTAACTAGAGTTAATCTTGATTAACTCGGGACGAGATGTAACAAAAAGTAAGACGACTGGAAGAAGGGAAGGATGATGAGGAACTTACTAAAGAAGAAGTGTGGACATTGTTACGCAATGAGTCGAGCGACATTGCTGCTAACCTCCCAAACTATTCTGGCTTATTCACTATGGATTCTGTCTAAGAGTTCTTCTGTTATGTGTCACTATTCCCTCCCGATGTAGGAGTGGATGGAGATCGTTTGATAGAATGCTTGATGTTAGAAGGCTTCATGGATGACTTGCTTCAGTATTTTGAGTCAGATGACAGAGAGATGAAAATCAAAGAGACGGGGAATGCCTTACTGAAAGAGCTTGCAAAAAGATGCATGTTGCTTGTCACCCCGAACCCAACAAATACACAGTTCGCTACTCCTAGCGTGGAAGAGTTGGTAGAAAATTATTTATTAGAAGGATCTTCAAGTTATCATGTGGAAATGGAGCCACACATAAGAGATATGATTGATTCTCCTAAATTTTTGGTGAGATTTGATTCAAGTTTTGAAAACACTTTTGAAGCCAAAAATTTGGAAGACACGGAGAGGATTGCTTTATCTAAAGATAGTACAGAGAGACTATTCCAAGGACCCAATGTCCCTCCTCCCAACTGCCCAAAACTCTCCACTTTGTTTATTCGAGGTGCTTCTAATCATTTGCAGGTGATTCCAGATTCATTTTTCCAATTCATGTCTCAACTCCACATTCTACATCTTTCTTATGTACGTATCACTTCCTTATCCTCTTCAATTTCTTTCTTGAGCAATCTTCGTTTGCTGGAACTGATAGATTGTGGTGACTTAGAGGCTCTTCCCTCTTTCTCACAAGTGTGGGGCAAGCTTGAAGTGCTTAATCTCAATGAGACTCCCCTAAGAAAGATAGAAGAGACCTCTTTCCAAAACATGCAATATGTTCGACGCTTACACATCTCAGGTGCCTCAAACCTAATTCGTTTGTCATTTAGAGGTTGTCGCTCGCTACAAATCTTTGAAATTGGCTTTCAATGAGAGCTTGAAGTACTCGATCTTCCAGGGACCGTGATCAAACAGTTCCCATCTGAAATGTCCAAGCTGGAAAGATTGCGGTGCCTGTACCTGTCCGATATCAAGATTAGATGTGGTCATTTCCATGCAGACCGATTCATCTATAGACAAGTTTATGCTCAAATCAAACACGTTTCTCTGAGCTATGAAAATCAGCTTGAGATTTCTGGTGGCAATAACTTTCCATACATCATTGGCGAGGCTCTCTCTGGGGAAAGAATCTCTTCATGTTCTTGACAATGGCTTCATTGTTAGAGTTTCCAACATGAACATAGAGAAAATGGACAAATTGAGATGTTGTCTGATTGAGAGATGTTGTCAGTTGGATGGTATAGTGGTTGGTGGAAATAAATATGTGAATGCATTGGAGAGCTTAGAGAGTCTTTGGGTCTTTGAACTTGCCAAATTGACAGTGGTATTTAGTGGGGAATTTGGAAGGGGAAGCTTTGCGCGCCTAAAGAACATCCATTTGCATCTTTGTCCAAAACTAGTCTGCTGCTTTCATTCAAGTACATGCTTGCAAAAAATTCTGTGGCAGATTGAAGGTGGTGTTTGAAGAAGATGGTAAAGAGGAATTCATCGCATTTCCATCGCTGAAGACGATATGCCTGTTGCAGCTACCCAAATTGCAGAGTATTTGCAGTGGAAGCTTGCCAAAATTAGAGCAGTTGAAGGTTAAAGGATGTTCAAAGCTGGAAAAGATCCCTCTTCAAGTCAACAAGAATCCTGATGCTATTCCAGTGGAAATCAGAGGTGACAAGAAATGGTGGAGCAACATCAATTTCAAAGGGGACGAAGGCGTCAAGCAACCTCCCATCATTTTCAAACCATGGCGTTCATTTTATTAAGTGATTTTTCTTTAGATGTAGATGATATTGTGATGTTTGTCTTTTCTCTGTTTCAGTTTGTGGTATGCCTTGAGATTCTGTTGCTGCTAATGTGTTTTCTTCGTTTCTTTCTTCTCTCTCAAATATGTTGTTGTGATTCTGTTGAGTGGTGTTGTGAGTCTGTAACACGAAGGTAATGTATGTATCTGATATCATATTATCAATTGGTGTGTTGGGCTATTCTCCTCATCTTTGTATTGGGTCTGTTAATTTGAATGGAATTGAATTTCTAGGAGTTATCAAGAAATGTAATTCTACAAGTCTTTAAAATTGAGGAAACAAGGTTAAGAAATCCATAAATAACGGTCAAATGATATTCTCTTTAATGGAAGATGAATTTTGGGAATTCTGAAATTGATTTTCTGCCATCACTATAGTAACAAAACTTGGAAAGGCTTTCTTTGGATTGCAACAGTCCCTCCATCAAATAAGTTTTCCTGAAAATAGTTGGAATTATCAAATCAATGGTTCTTATGATTAGGGGTGTCAGTAAGGCCCTAGTACTAAGATGTTCAGTTGGGTCCAGCATTCGGGCCTCACTCGGGTGCACTCAGGAGGCCCACGGTAAAAAGCCTGCAAAATGAAGGCTTTAAATCTAAAAAAGCCATAGGATATGCTGATGCTTAGCGTTCACAATCTTTTCAAAGGCCATCTCCCACACTTCTGTCATACAACATGTAGAACTTCAACACTTCATGACAACTGATATTTGTACACCCTGGATACAAGGACTCTCCGAATCAGGGCCTGGGCTTAAGTAGCATGGTTAACCTCCACTTCAGGGTCTTCACTAGTCACTAGTCACTAGTCACTAGCCACTAGTAGGGTTGCAAACGGGTATCCGATTCTCCGATTACTCGAAAGTTCCGATCCCAAAAAAACCAGATCTGAAACCTATTTTAGGTTCCGATTCATAAACGGATCTGGGTCCGGAACCTAATTTAGGTTCCGATTGATAAACGGGTTCGGTTCCGGGTCCATATAGGTTCCGACCCGGGACTCGACATATGAGTCTTTCATATTGCAAATTGTACCTCGAAATAATTTTTTTTTTGGATATTTTTATATATAATGCTGGAGATAGTAGACTTGATGCAGTGTTATAAGTTGAATGATATATTTATTTTAAGAAAAAATTGAAGAGAAGTTAGAACCGATTTTGAAACTAGATCCAATTTCATTAGGTGGATTCGGTTTCGAAACCGGATCCAAAATTTTCTATCGGAACCAGGTCTAGAACCAACAAAATAAGTTTCGAGTCAAAATGGGGAACCGTTATTTAGAAATGGGTTCGAGTACGGTTTGATTCGAAACAGTTCCGTTCGCAATCCTACCACTAGCTAGGGTGTGCAGTGAACCACGAAATTCGCGGGAAGGGTCATCGCTGTAAACAAAAACGTGTGTGTGGGGCTGGGGGGTGATCTCGTGGAAGTAGAGGAAGCTCTAAAATGGATTTCAGATGCTCTGATGTTGCAGTGTGGAGAGACGCCCCCGCTTCTTATCAGACGCGCGTCGAATCTTTATCTTTAGCCAAAACCGATCTGGTCAGACTCGGCGACTTCTACACGAAGCAGCTTCCTCTCCTTCTCTGCCAGAGAAACCCTACTCCTTACATCTCTGGACCCGAACTCTCCACACTCATGCAGTGGAAGCTCACCAGAGGCAAATGGCGGTATGTTTTCTTATCTTTCATCCAATCCAAATCCCCCATTCACCCGCCCTACACGTCCCATCTATATTGTATTAATCTAAGTTACATACAGAACTTAACTTAGATAGGAGGATTTATTCATTGTATTCAATCAATCATGTGTATATATATTTTTTCAGGCCTAGGCTAATGGATTTTGTATCATCTTTGGATGAACCCCAAGTCCAATCTACCTCAGAAAGGCCTTTCCAGTCTCTTCCTGACATTGCCAAAGCCATTACTGAATTGACCATACTGAAGAGTGTGGGCCCCGCCACTGCCTCTGCTGTTCTTGCTGCTTATGCTCCTGAGATCGCGCCATTCATGTCCGATGAGGTATATAAACTTTGGTTGTTTGTTGATTTTAGTCAATTTATGTATTGTGGTTACGTCACTCTTTAAATGTTATGTGTTTGAAAGTCGATGGTCGCGGCGATTTGTAGTTCGAAGGATTATACATTGAAGCAATACTTTATATTTGCAGAGAAGCTGCAGGCAAAAGCAAAGGTTAGGTTTGTGGTTCTGTACTAATTACTAAGAGGTTTCTTATGATTCTCATTTTCGCATTTTGGATTCCTTTTAAAATAAGTTCAATGAGAAATTGCGATTTTGTTTATTAGATGCAGGGGAAATGAATTTATATTAATGAAAGGAGCATTTGATTTCTTTCACTTCATTGGCCAGTCTCCATTGTGGGTATGAAATTCCAAGAAGGAGATTCACCACTTAATTTAAGCTAGATTTCAGTTTCAAGCTCAGTTTTAACAGAGCTTGAAACTGAAAAGTAGGCTTTTAATACAAGTAACAGATACCAGCTTTTTTTTTGTTGAATCATGTTTTAAGGCCTTTGCCCCATCAATTCATCGTCTGGACTTTATGGACACCCGAATTCTCCGTGGTTGGACAGATATCAGCCTTTTTTTGTTGAATCATGTTGTAAGGCGTTTGCACCATCAATTCATCGTCTGGACTTTATGGACACTGGAATTCTCCATGGTTGGCTAAAGCTTGTATTCGATGGTGCCTACATAGGATTCATGGTCGAAAAATCGTGCTGATGTTGATCTCATTTGTTGCCTGCTCTCAAATGCACACTTTTTTTTAAGCATGCATTTTCCTCTACAGAACTATGACAGGAAACTGACATTAGGTAGATTCTCTTTGAAGACTAGCATGGGGTCTTTGCCAGTTTGCCTTGGACCCATTGACTGTGGGTAAACTGCGCCTAAAGCTAGAGTAGCTCGCCAGTTTTTGGCTGGGGGAATGGGGAAAGGCTCTTTTGGAGTGGTCTAACTTGTGCGCTGAATAGTTGACTAAAAATTGATGCTGATTGGGGGAATTTGACAGTTCAATTCTTAGTAGCACAAAGCGGGAGCGGGGGCGGGGGAGCAGATGGTCACAGAAGCGTGGGAGTGCCGTCGGGAGCGTTTAGGAAAAATTATTAGTATTTTTATGTTTTTTTTTAATATAGTTAAATGCCAAATAGAAAATATCATTCTACCACTTAAATTGCAAAACATCCAAAATTTTATAATTTTTATATGTGATTTTGGCTGTTCTCTGTATCTTAGTTGCATGAAGGGGGGCAGGAGCGGTATCGGTGCTGGTGGATTATAGGAGCTCCTCTTTCAGGACGGGAAATGTTTAGGAATAATGCATGAAAATATGTAATACAAGTAAACATTATTATGCGTCATTCATATCAATTGCAAAGATTGTCATAGTGACTAAGTAATATTATGGTTATATTAAGTAATTGAGAAAATTTAAGTTGATATTTTTCTAATGTCTTATCATTACTTAATTTTTTCTCTTACTTGGTATCTTCTATATTTGTTTCTTTTGGGATTTATATGCATAAGAGTTTCTATCTTAGTTGGGAGCGGGTTTCTTTCTCAATGGGAGTGAGGTTCTTAGGATGGGAGCGTGGGAGCGAGGTTCTTAGGATGGGAGCACGGGAGCGAGGTTCCGAGGTGGGAGCGCCACCCATATAGCAGTTTCCTGCAACTAAGGTTCAATTAAAACAAAGATTTGCAATAGTCCGTCATATGCTTCATTTTGTCATCGTGTTCGATTGTTCCACTTCAGTATTTCAACCACCATGTTTTACCTGGGCATGATAGCCCAAAAGAAGAAAGTTTGATGTTAGGTATATGGCCAAAAAAACTTGTTGAACCAATTGTTGAGTTTACTTAGACAAAAGTAGAACCTAACATACCCTGCATTGATGGGATAATGTTACCACTTATATTATATGATCTAAATAATCACAAAGCACCCGTCACTATCTAAAGGTAAATTGAAAGAACAACGCAAATAGCACATTTCTTTACACCCACCTCAAGTGAGAGCATTGTTATCAATACTGCTTATCTTTCCACTTGTATGATGAAGCTGACCTCAAGTTATTCAATTTGTTAAGAAATTGATGAATTAATCTTTAGATTCTCAATAGTGTAGCTTTTTTCTCCTTTGATGCGACTCTTTCTTAAACATATCAATGAGCCTTTATTTGCTTCGTCCTGTCACCGACCTAGCAAATCCACGTAATTCTAGCCTATGTGACACTCATCTACGCACAGTGTGCTGGCCAGTTAGCCTTCCCCTCTGTCTGTCTGTACCTTAGACAAGGTATTCACATCTCAAGGCAATGTACACTCACCATAGTAGTCAAATTTTGTTTGTTGGCTGAAACTGTTTGGTCCGGTTTTTATACCGAACCAAACAACCCCACTAAACTATTTTAACTTTTGGCTTGGATAATTCATCATTCTTCTCAGTGGAGACCAACCAATCCAGAGTTTGCAATTTTCTTTGATTGTCCAAGTTTTCTATTTTTTTGGATTTGAAACTTCCTGGGTGGATCTTGGAAGAAACCTCAAGGGATTTATCAAGTTGATAACTTGCCTCCTAGTGGTTAGATACTATTATTCATGGCTCCACAATAGAACTTGAGGCCTTCAACCAAGTTGGCCTGCATTATTAGGTGATTCTCTTTATACGATAAGACATGAAAGAGAAAAAGAAAAAGAAAGGAATGCAAGATGAGGACGGGCAAAAGAAAAGAAGGAAAGGAAAGATGAGGGAGACTTGAGTTGTTTTAAGGTAAAAGGAAATTCATCCTTCTTGGATCTGAAGCTTTTTTCTTTATCTTCAGCAATGTAACGACTACGAAAAGGGATATTTCTTTTTTTTTTTTATATATATTTAAAAGAGATTTTCCATTCTTCCTTGTATATAACTAAGCAAATTTTTTTCTTAGCACCTTGCTATAAGTATTGGTGTCTTTTCAGTCTCTTCTTTTCTTGTCTGCCCATCATCTTCTTGGATCTTTATTTTTTCTCTTTAATTTACTAAATTGTGCACCCCATTGTCATCCTCAAAGCCTTATCCTATCTAGGTGCCGGCAATGTCAGTTCTACTTTTCCACTCATTCCTATTTAAAGGTATGTTCTTTGTAACTCTACAATCCAAGGCAAAGTGGAAAAAAAGAAGACGATAGCCGACACTCGTGTCCTGCCACTATCCATATTGGCATCTTTGTGATTGCTTGTGCTTTTTTTTTTTGTCCCATGTGCTGGAAAGGGTAATTCGTTCAAAGAAAAATGATAAAAAGAAAGGAAACAAACAAACAGACAGAAGGAAAACCACAGAACCCGAAAAAGACATGCTATAGAGACACAAGAACAATACAAACTACGGATACGAAACGGAAACAGAAGAAAAATAAAAGCAAGCTCATAGGCCAAAAACCGGTACTGCTATATCCACGTGGTCATCTGCGGTTGGTCTGAAGTGAACATCCCAAATGGCTGACTTTGTCATCTGAACTGCTTGCACATGCCAATGTCCTTGGTTGCTGACTTGCATAGTCTGAACTTATCATGTGGAATCTCCTGAGTATAATGACACCAAACCTTTGGAGGTAAAGGATTCCTGTCACTATAAGCATTGGAAGTGAAAGCCTTGATGAATTGTCTGCAACTTGATTCACGTTCCTGCGGCGCAAGACCACTTTCTAATCATGAAATGCTGCTGTCTTTGCAATACCTGCTTCCACAGTATCATTCTGTCCCAAGATAGTTTACCTACCTTCTGAAGATTTTCAACTGGTATTATAAGCTGTTACCTTCAACAATAACCTTTGTGTCCCTAATTTTGACTACCTTAAGAAGTGCATGTAGGTCTGCTTCAAGAGGACTGTTTGTTGCTAGGCATCCCACAAATGCAGCTGCCAAGAGACCCTGGTGGTCTCTAACGATGCCACCTATGCCTGCCATATGAGTAAACACTTAATGGACCCCTCGAAGTTCAATTTACAAAGATCTAGGATGGAGCTCCTTTTAAACAAAGGCTGGCCTGTTTGAGGGGCTGCAATAACAATTTTATTAGCTAATTTTTACTATTGAATTCTCTTATTTGACTTGAATATAGCTGATTGGGGGTTAATTCATTTCCCTTACTCATATATTCATTTTTCTATATATAAAAGAAATGCTCCCGTGGGGACAGTTCCCAGAAGAGCAACCATGAGGACTCCCATCTTTTAGGGATGTGGGACCCCCCTATGATCAACCCAACGCTCAGGTTTGACACATATCCAAATGTTACTCACTATTGGATTGAAATCCCAAAATAATGTGCCTTCTAAAACCGTCAAACTTGAGGACAATAAATGAACGGGTTAGGATGATCTAACGAACTTGAAATTTTGCACACAAGTAGGTGCCATCTGGATCTTTCGATTCCCCACCTTCCCCATGATTGATGTGGCCTCAAGTGGGCCACACAAGGCCATCCAAAGGGGAGCAAGCTCATATATATATATATATTCATTTAACATTTCTACATCAAGATACTATAGCTGCCAATATGCAATTATTTTGTGATGCTTTGGACCAAAAGCAACGGTTGAAAGAATGATAACAATGTGGTCAAGGAACGGATAGTGGACAGGTACTAGGCACTCCAAATCCTTTTGGAAATGCGATGAGCTCTGAAAAGTGTTGACAACCACTTACTCTAAAAGCTTAAGTTGATAGAGAACGACGTAACAATGTATATCAAAAATTTACCCCACCCTGGCACATGCGGTCTCCACACAGAAACATACACAGAACACCCTCCGTGGGAGAATATAGGGGCTCCGCACGGGAATTATACCCTCCATGGGAGAATACAAGGCACAACAACCCCGGGGATTTGAACACTCAACCTCTCGCTCTGATACCATGTTGACAACCACTTACTCTAAAAGCTTAAGTTGATAGGGAACGGCGTAACAGTGTATTTCACAATTCACAACAAAAAGATGATCAACAATTTCCAGTTCTAAATGCACTTAATGTTGAAGTCAACGCTGACTCGGCACACGCACCAGTCGGGGTGGGTCGATGATGCTATGTAGATTAGATTAGGTTTACTTTCTTTATCTAGTTAGGGTTCTTTATTTGTGGTTATCTTCTATGACACGTTTCTTTTTTAGGTTAGGACTCTTTATTTAGTAGGTTTGTTAGGGCTTTCTATTTATATTGGTGGATGTAATGTAGTTTAGTATAATGCATTAAACTAGCTTTGCTTTTGTTCTCAATTTCTCTCTTCCTTCTCTCTCAACCTATGAAGCCCGGATACGGACACGGGTACGGATACGGGACACGGGAACGAGCATCCGATACGTCAACTTCAAAATTTTAGGACACGGATACGGGTACGGCATTATTAAAAACATATAAATATAAATATTTATTTGAGAGTTTATTTTAAATGAAATATTTTTTTTAAAATTTTATTGGAGCTGTCAAACTAGAGAAAAAATCTTTAAAAGAGTAAAGAGTTTCTTATTTTGTTGCTGTTTATTTTTAATATAGCTGGGTCGAGCTGGACTTGTTCCAAAGCCCACAAAATGGGCCTTGCCTCACTTGAATTTGGAGTGGGGACACATGCGCATTTGAATTTGGAGTGGGGAACATACCCACATGCTTGCCTCAGTTGTCTTGTCTCGTCACATCAGCATGGCCTTGAGACAGAAATCCACTTGGATGACATTTGCCCTTTCAGTCTTTCCTTTTTTTATCTTATCTCATCGTTGACAAAATAACGAAAAGAAAGAAAGAAAGCAAAAAAGCAGCGACGGAGACGGGAGGGAAGAAGGAAGAAAGAAAAGAGAGAGGAGGATAAAGACCCTGAGATGGAGGTCGCCATCATCAAAGACACCAGCCATGAGTCCTTGAGGACACGACCACATCGCTACCTGCAACCACTGTTGCCCACCTTGTCTCCAACACCCGGGAATGGAGTGTCGCCCTTTGTTGAGCAGCGGCACTCAACTACAGAGGTCAGTTGCCTCCTTCAGTCCTTCTCCTCCTCCTATTATGTATTTTGATTTGATACTTTCTTCTAAATCTTTCTTTTCTTTCTCTGTCTACATGAAAGGGGAAATAAGGTTAGGGTTTTTATTTTTTAGTTAAAAAATACATGAAATATATAAAGAAACGGATGAAGACAGTTAGAGATTTCAATCGAAACTCTCTGTTTCTATTTTTTTTCCATAAAATACCAGAATGCCGTATCCTAATTTTTTTGGCCCGTATCCCAACCGTATCTTGCCGTATCCGTATCGTACCGTGTCCGCACTGGTACCATAGGCAAAATGCCGTATCCGGGTATCATATCTCTCAACACTTAACACATTTAGGATTAATGTTGGGAATAATTTTGTGCAAGTGATTGGGTTGTTTCTCTAACAGGAATCCCTATAAAAAGTTGTATTTTTTAGATTGCACAATCGGATTCCAACTCAAACAGTGTTTAGTGGATGTTGTGAGGTGATAGCATCAGTGGTTGATTCCAGAGGAGTTATCGTTAGGTATTGATTGAGAGAGCCTAATCCTGAAACCCATCGATCCTCAAATCCATTAATTTGGGATCCACTTCCCAATAACAATACCTTGTGTTTATGAATTATTTCTTTGTTTTGAAGAAAATTTTTCAGAGACTGATTTGGACTAATATTCTAGCCCTAGGACATTTCGTTTTTGGAGAAACCTCCAAACTTTATGTCCCATGAAAGCTTAGTTTTTGTACAAAAGATTTCTAATGCCCAATTTGCCATTGCAACATCAGAACATAAACTTGATCCCAAACTACAGTGGTTATTTTGCACTTTCTTGTGCTTCGTATCCAACTTATTGTTACTGCATGTTGATTCAATCATCGCTTATAGCTGTGACTATTTATATATTGCCTTGACCTTGCACATGAAAATGTCGTCTAATCATCAACAAAGGGATTATCTCTGGTATTCCAAATTTCCAATAGCCACTATTTTGTACAGTTGATTTCTAGAAATGTCGATTCCAATCTACCAACTGAGATGCTCAACATTCTTACAAATGGCCTATTTGTTCGCATTAAATATACATTGAATTTACTTCATAAGTGGTTAAAAATGAAGATCAAAGGTGAATTTTAAAAAATGAGCATCAAATACCCTTTCTTTTTATGGAAATAGAATCAAAGGAAGATGGGAAATGAATAACTAAGGATGATGCTGGTTATTCATTTCTTTATCTTTGATTCTTTTTCCATAGAAGGAATGGTTATTTGATGCTTATTTTTGGAAATGATATTCATTTTTAACTTCTCATGGCATAAATACTATGTATTCAATTCCTATGTATTTTAATGCAAACAAACAGGCCCCAAATGTGCCAATGTGGAAATCATGTGACCTATGGGCCCTTTATCAAAAGGATCCAACTATGAACATGCTGTTACAACAGTCAAATGGATTGGATTCTTTCTATTTCTTATTTGATTTGTTTTATCACCGGTTAATGAAAAAAATGATCAATTAAACTGATCAGATGTCACAAATATACGAAAAAAATGAACAGCTGAAAAGAAATGACAGATGTGACATTCTAGATGCATTTTTGGCCGGCAATTTTGCCCATCACTAGGCATATTCATGTTTGGGCCATCATCTTGCTAATTATACTATATTAAAGAGGAGGGTTTTGGATTCAATTTTGACTATCAGTTAAAATATTGACTGGAAGTTACATCAACTACTTGCTTTTATCTCTTTATCATAACCACTCATATCTACTCACCACTTTTCTTTTTTCTTTTTTATTTTTTTTTATTTTTTATTTCTCTAAAGACTTTGTTTCTATCCAAACTCTATCATTCTCTTTCTACTCCAATTCTCCTCTTTTCTTTCTATTCCACCAGCTCTTGGATTACACAAATATATACCCATAATCTTTTTTTTTTTTTCTTTCTTTTGCTTTCTTTCTAATGAAGTATGGATTTTTTTATGCATGAAGATTTAAATTGCAATGTTTGCCATATCCGTGCTGAGCACGGGTATTTATGCTAGTATTTGTTAGTGCTTTTCCATTTGTTTCTTCATTTGAATACTGAAATCAACCGTACAAGTAAAATCTAAAGGTGCTGATGCTATAGCTGAACTTGATACTGGTCGTATTCCAGGAACTTAGCATGGGAGGGGATCTGTTTACACCTTCAGATGTTGAGAGGGCCTTATGGAGGTCCTCTGTGGCTGCGAAGTTGCAAGCTTTGCCATCTCAGGAGAATCCAAAGGCTAGCTTGAAGACAAATGCCAAGCGGAAAAGGCAACGGTAACACTACTGTATATGTAGTTAGTTTTCTGCAATCTTCCATCGGCTACGCATAAAAATCCGCTACCACCACATTCCAGTATTTAACTTCTCGTTTTTTACGGGGCTACTTTGGAGGAGTTAATATTTTCTACAAATCTATGAAGATAGCTAATGGAAATCAGGAAATTTCTTTTTAACATTTAGAAACTAACTTCCTTTTCAGATTACAACTCTTGCTATGATGTTTCCTTATGAAAGATGAGAACATGAGAAACCTACAGATTGCTTTTGAATATTTGTATCGTGTTCTATGCTTTTGAGGTGCATTTTTTGTTTGGTCGGCGTTTTATGCCATGGAATATGATAGGGGTGGATCATTTTGCAACTTTGGTTTTGATGGTGTTTGCTTGTAGAGGAAGAGGATTGTATTCTACCTTTGGGCCAGCTTTTTATCATTGATGAAATGAGTAAATTGCTGACTCAATTCTTGGATAAATGAACCCCTATAGGAAATGGTTTCTATCCGAGGTTTCAGATGATTTTGTTTATGCTTCAGTTTCTTGAGATGGAATTAGTTTATTGGAGACGTAATTCGGAGAAAAATAAATTCACCTTATATTGGACAAGGGCTGAGTCACATCCAGGTTGATCCCCCAAGATCAATCTTTTTTAAAGTTTTACAGGTCAGTTTGAGTCCGAGTTTTCCTACATTGATATAGATAGCTGATTGTAGGCAGAGTTGCTTGCTGAAGATTAATCTGATATTCTGATGGTTTACTGGTCAAAACACTGAATATTTCCACATTTTCTTGGAAGGAGCTACAGCATTGTTACATATAAATTTGATAAATGAGCTGGTTTTAAATTGAAAAATGCATATGAATTTCCATCAGTAATTGATTTTTACATGACCAGTTACCAGTTTTTCTTGGATTTCTCAGAATTGTTTCAACTTTATGATATTTTAAAATATTACTGACACGGGGAAAATTTGGCATTGACTGACAGTAACATGGTATTATCACAATATCATTTAAAATCTTTGATATTCTGACGGTAATCTTCCTACCCAGAATGTTTATCTTGCATCTACTGTCACTTGATATGGTCAGCCAGATCCTTGGTGATGCCCATGTCTAGAGCCGCTAGCTAACTGGTCTGGTTGAGCCAGTAATTACTTTCAACCCGCTGCTCGGATTCTCAGAATTCATAGAATTCCTATCTGCAGAATTTTGAATTTCTTAGGCACGGTGGAGTTTCTGAATGCTCCCTTGTACTTGAGCATTTAGAAATTCCACAAAAAAGCAAAGGGGATGGAATTCCTTAAATCCCAAAGGTCATTTGAAACCTGTCATTTACAAATGCTGGGAATAAGATGCTACATCATGTTCAAAGAACCTCAACATAGCAAATTTTTATCAGAAATTCTTATAAAGAAATAAGCCCAAGAGTGTGTTGTCAGGCTTCCTCTGACTGGAAGGATTGGAATTCTACACTGGGAGTCATCTATTGAAACCAGAGCCTCTCAAAATGAATGTTCTGCTGCTGCTGGCCTATTTAGTCTCCAAATTTTATTCCATTAGCAGTTGGTCCCACCGTAAAATTGAGTATATAATTAGCAAGTAGTTTGATCAAGCATATAATTGGCAGGGAGTTTGCTACGAGGGTGGTTATCTTTGGCAAGACTTCTTTTGGACCATCTTTGTGCTTGTTAATCATTGAGTGAACCCTTATACACAATGCTAAAACTATTCTGTCATATATTCCAAGATGTCATTGGGAATGGTTGATGTTTTTATAACTAGAAAGATTCAAAAAAGGAAGACTAATTACTAGTGGGCGTTGACGGGGTTGTATCCATCATGTTATCAGTCTCCTCCCACCAACTGGGAAGAATGAATGTTGAAACTTCAAACATCCACATTCAGACCACATACCAACTATCTATTTTATCTCATACATTTTACAGATGTCATTTTGTAATAATCTTGAGCTCACAAGAAAAATAGTTTTATTTTATTTTGTTTATTTATTTACTTTTTTTTTTGTTAGCCCAAGATACTCATCCAACTTCACGGCCCGATAGAGTGGGCCCTTAGCTGCATTGGTGAGCTTGAGCAATAGCCCAATTAAAGCGTCTTTAGATGGCCCAAAGAAAAATGGAGCAGAAAATCAGGGCTTGTCCTGGTTGACAAGTGCTCGGTGGAGAGGCGATCGAAATCGGCCATTGGTTAGTATATGGAGGAGGTCCCCAACATTGATTACAAGTGAGCCTGGCACTCGGTCAACAGAAACCCAATGGGCCTGGGCCCTATAGGCCGGCCGTGCTGCTGGGATAGAGGATGGTGATGAAGGTCGAATAGGTGTGGGGAACCATGCCAATGGCTTGGTTTGGGTCCGGGCAGCGTGGGTACCAGTTCAGGTGTAGGACAGACGACCCGTCTAACTCGCCATTGGGCCCACTTCAGTCTAAGTCTACCTTACATATGCCCAATGAAGATAGCATCAACCACATGATCTTTGAAGCTAGTGCTTTCATCTCCTTCTTGTATTGTTCCATTACATCACTGCATGAGGAGGCTATGGTTAGCATATTGTCACTGGAGCTTGCATTTGAGTGGATTCAACTAGAACATGATTTCTCAAAACTAGTATAACTGGGTCAAACATGGGTTCACTCAGTCGAGACAGTTTATTCATCCTATACTCACTCAAAATCTGGTTAAAAATAAAAAATGTAAAATTCACATACAATCTTTTGTAAGGCATCGTACCTTCTTTCATTTTTTTTTTTTGGTTATATACTGAATTACCAATTACCGAGTAGTCATTTTCAAGACTCAACCAAGATTTGAGTCTCTGACTCGACTCAAACTGTGAACTTCTGAGTTTATTCAAGTTTTGAGGATAGACGCTGGCCTAAACTGAAATATGATTCCCTAATATCCCTGAATGAAATATTATAACCCTGCAGGCTAAATGTATAATAAAAAATGATTGAGTCAAGTGGTTGTTTTTTAGCCAAGATTTATGATCGAGCCCATCAATATGATCCATCCTCAGAGTCAAGTGGTGGTTTTTTAGCCAAGATTTATGATCGAGCCCATCAATATGATCCATTCTCATGGGTCCAACCTCCCTATGGTTTATGTAAAAAAAAAAAGTACATTCTCTGTACTAGACGTCACTTGAGTACTCAGTCTATTTTACTTTCCTGTGTTCTGTGGGCTATTATTAGCCATGAATTTTAAAGTTTGACTCGTGACCTTTCTGAGTAGAATGTGAGTCCTGTTTAAGAATTCAAACTAAGACCACTGAGTATATATGTTGTGTTCTTACCAAAATTCAGTGTAATCATTTGGCCAAACTTGACAATCCAGGTTGGCAGGGGACTCAGCCATGGTGAACCCTTCTGACCGCATCACCTTCTCGAAGTAGGAAAGGATGGGAGCCTGGCCATAGCCAGAGAGATCTCCAGGCCTACGTGCAGCCTTGAGCTTGTGTTCAATAGGTAATGAAAAGAACCGACGTCCCTGCAATTCAAGCCTATCAATAAGGCCTACTGGAACACCATGGCCAGTGATTTGAAATACACCCCACGTCTGGCATGCGTGGCCTATACGATTCACTATGTCAGGATCGGTGAGGTTGATAACAGGTATAGACTCGACACTAGATGAATCGCCTGGTGGGAAGTCATCAAGCAGCCAAGTGAAGGAGTCAGACACTTCCTGGACCGAGCTGAGATCTTGGTTATTGTCATGCACTTGAGTAGTATGTGCCCTAAAACCAGAGACTGAAACCATCATGTACCATGCAAAGGATGGGAAACGAAACTCCTGGTGGAAGTGTTTGTAAGAAACTGGTGCAAGACCTCGTAGCAATAGTAGGGAAAGAAGGGAGGGTTTTATAGGGTTCCAAGAGATTTTGAAGCTTTTGTAAGGTTTCTTCCATTGCACTCGAGATGATAGGTGTGTAATAGATGTATTCTTTAATTGGATGGTTGATTTTCTCAATTTGAAGATATGATCAGACCTATTTTAATCATTCTGGGCCTTATTTGAGCACTAGCTAATATGACAAGCCATATCTCAGCCATTCCAAATTAAGCTTATTTTCCACTGTTACAATTGTATAAATTGATGGAGCAATCAATTCATGAATTGATGAAGCCATCAATTCATAAGAAATGAAACAAGAGGTCAATAGATCTGCATATCTATCTAGAGATACAAAATCAATGCTTGAGATTTTGTGTATCAAATATTACACTAAAGCGTGCATATTAATTCTATAAGAAAATCTATGTAATAATATAAGAAATGAAATAATGTCAATGGATCTGCATATCTATCTAGAGATACAAAATCAATGCTTGAGATTTGTATATCCAATGTTACACTAAAGCGTGCATATTTCCATAAGAAAATACGAGATAGACGGTCTGGATCCTTGACCGAATGCTCGGATGACCTAGATAAGTAGTCATAATTTCTATAGGCTTTAACTAGTAACTTACTTTTATAGATGACTTTCCCCTCCTCCTTCCTAAAAACTATAATTTTCCCTCGACCCTCTCCAAACTAGGAAAAAGGATAGAATTGCAAAAATTTATTTTAAAATAAAAAACCCTACAGTTGAGGCATCACTATCTTATCTAACAAGCTCAATTGCAAACTGGACCACATCAAATCGGCTCAGTATAACATACTAGATAACTTGTTCCAATCCAGAGGGTCAACCAAACTCCTCCAGCTGCTTCCTAGCGAAGTTGACTAGAAAAATCAGTAACGAATTGATTAGTAGATTAATTCTAATTAACTTTAGTCATGAGTATATAAATTCATGAGGGATCCTGTGGTGGACACATTGGGGGATGAAGTTTGGCCCACCGAGCAATGTCATAAGGATACTGGTGGCCTTATATGCAGAAAGTCGCTCTCAAATTTGTACAAAAATGTGAGAGATGTCAACGCTTCGGCAAAGATATTCATCAACCTGCCGAACTGCTGAACTCAATCATAAGCCCGTGGCTGTTCGACAAATTGGGAATCGATATTGTCGGTCCCATGCCGAGGTCAGCAGGTAATTATCAATTTTTAATTGTTGCCACAGATTACTTTACCAAATGGGTAGAAGCCGAGCCCCTAGCTCATATTTGAGAAAGCGACGCCAAGCAGTTCGTATGGAAGAATATCATCACCAGATTTGGAATACCAAGAGCATTGGTTACCGACAATGGAAAGCAGTTTGAAGGGAAGGCATTTAGAAGCCTATGTGAACGGTATAGCATCAGGCATCATTTCTCAACTCCAGTTTATCCACAAAGTAATGGTCAAGCAGAAAGTTCCAATAAAACCTTACTGGATGGGATAAAGAAGAGGTTGGACAAAGCAAAAGGGAGATGGGCGAATGAACTCCCTAGTGTCTATGGGCTTATAGAACGACTCCGAGGAGGTCAACTGGAGAAACTCCTTTCTCTCTTGCATATGGAATGGAAGCTGTAATTCCTCTAGAAATTGGATTGCCGCCCATGAGAATGGAGGCTTATGACCATGAGCAGAATAAAGGAAGAATTGCCGAGTAGCTGGATATGATTGAAGAGCTGAGGGACCAAGCCCTGATCAAACTAGTTGCCTACCAACAGAGGTTAGCTCGGAGTTATCAGAGGAGGGTTCGTGTACGAACATTCAAGGTCGGAGACCTAGTTCTAAGAAAAGTACTTCCAAACACTAAAGATCCCAGCCATGGCAAGCTCGGACCGAACTGGGAGGGTCCATGCAGAGTCACTTCGGTCGGCGGAACAGGTGCTTATCACTTGGAAAAACTTGAAGGAAAAGCACTGGCAAGGCCATGGAACATAGAAAATTTAAGAAATTCTATTTCTAAGCATTGTATATCCGGTGAAAATTATCTTGTACCAAGAATGGAATTGAAATTTTACTTTTGATCTTTGTGCCAAAGAATTCGGATATCTTACATCCTATATATATATTGCATATTATGATTATTTCGCTAAAATTCTTGTGCCAAGGATGAAGCACCACTAAGATTATTTGCGAACTTATGATGGGACATACCCTATCAGGAACGACCTCGCAAAAAAAAAGGCCAAGGCCTGGAAAATGAAGGGCAGCTTAGCACCCACTACTTCGTACCGAATGATGAAAAACCTAATTGGGAGGAACCCAAACTAGGTGTGCCGCACTGATCTCCTCTTAACTAATCGCTAGGCATGACGATGTAAGCATTAGGCCAAAAAGTGAGTTCGGAAAGAACCGACAATGGCAGTACATAAACGCAATACAATATCAAAGGAAATAACATTTCATTTCATTAGCAGGGTTAGAATCAGCCCACAGCCCGGGCAAAACAAATATCCCAAACAAAAAAAGAAGTTTCATGCCCCCAGGTCAGGTAGACTGGTTGGCAGTAATGCCATACAACATCAAAAACAAACAAAATAGTTTTCCAATCAACAAGACACACTATTCAGGAACGTCAGAAACAAAAGGGAGGTAGCTCGGCAACAGAAGACTGGAGTTCACCCCCATCCCCGCCAATGGACGGAATAGCATCGTCGGCCTGAGTGTGGGATTGGGATTCAACAGGCGGCGAAAGAGGGGGAGCTTATTCAGATACGCTTGCATATCTAGACCAAAGAGGAGAATCCTCTGGAACTCCAGCATCTTCAAGAGCTACATCATAACCCCACTTAAACACTAGAACTTTGATTTGTTCAACTTGTTGCAAGTAGAGCGCCTCGGTCTCCTCGAATTGAGCATCCTTGGATTTTTCTATAGCCTCTCTCGTTTCGACCTTGGATTTCTCCACAGTTTCTTTAATCCTCACCTCTACCTCGGCTTGCTTGGAGCAGAGATCTTCAAGCTCTATCTCGGTCGCAGCAAGGCGACTTTTGGCAACAGCAGCTTGGGCTTCAGCAGCCTTAGCAGTTCTGAATGAGGCATCAGCATCGGATTTAGCCAAGCACCGAACAGCCTTGGCATCTATCAACTCCTTCTCTAAACCCTCCACCTGCCTCTACAGTTTCCCTAGATGTTCGGAAATGGTAAACCACTTTTGCAGACCTTGAAAACGAAGAAGAAACGACATTAGAAACTTACGGAAATAAAAGATCAAATAATCACAAGCCGACCTACCATAAAGCACTGCTGAACTCCTGCAGACACGAGCTCGTCGGTAGACAAGGTGCGGTGCAAGTTCATGTCGGAGGGAAGAAGAGCAGACTTGCCCATGATCATCGCCAAGGATGGAGACCCCAAAATTCCTTCGCCCAAGGATGGACTTTTATCCCGGGAAGCTCCAAGCAAACTCTTCCGACCTGAAGATGAGCTTGGTTGAGGAGGCAGTAGAGGTGGGTAATCCTCCAACCACGAAGAAGATAAATCAGCAACTTCGGCAGGCTTAACAGAATCCTTGCCCATCTCTGGTCGCACTGGGGCTCAGGAGTAGCTCTCTTGCCTAAGACAGACGAAGGACCAGACAGAGGAGCCATCCTTGTTTTTCCTGCCCTGGTTGTCGGAAGGTCGCCGAGGCTATCAAAGAGATTCTTCGATTTACGAGACATTCCCTGAGAAAGTTTTTTGGTATCAAGAGAAGAGGAACTGTGAGAAATATTTAAAACAGGGGTTCGTTGACGGTCGGCAAAAGAAAAAGATTCGCCAGAAGAGTCTTTCTGAGCAGAAGAGGATTGTTCGGCAGATTGAGTGGGGGCAAAAGATTGCTGAGAAGTCGAGGATTGAGCGCTAGAAATATTTCCCGCCCTAGTAGATCGACTGGAAGGCTTTTCAGCAGGAACCTTCCTTCGCTTGGAAAGAGTGTCGGACGCCAGTGGCTCGTCCCAAGGAGAAAGTGCCAAGAAGCTGTCATATGTCCGGATGTATCCAAGCAATAAATGAGTAGCTCGGCCCCACCCAAACAGCTCGGCGGGACCGCGATATTCAAGCACCTTCTTTAGTTCTTCACTCCGGATAAGAGACTGAGGAACGCGATTGATCGTCGCGTCTACGCAAAGAAGAAAAACAGTCAGTAAAAAAAAAAAAGAAGACTAGAAATCAGGCAAAGGAAGGCGCCAAAAGAAGAATAGTCCAACCTGGGATGCCTAGGGATAGAGGGACTGTTCGACTAATCCCACCCTAGATGGTTGGCGTTTCCTAGTTCCCACTTACGATGATGAAATCACCTTTACTGGACTTGTTAGAATCTGGAAGATAATGGACCAGAAGCCTACTCGAATCCCTAGATTTCAAATAGAAAACAAACTTGCTACTATCAAAAGGAATCAACATATAGCATGACAAAATATCAAAGACACCAAGGCTCGTGCCGAGCAGCTTATTCAGTGCGGCAACTCCCATGACAATGTGATATAGATTGGGAGAGCACTGAGTGAGAAGAAGATTGGTCAAAGAAAGAAAGAGAACTAAAAGAGGGTCTAATGGAAATCTAACACCACCCTCCACGATGGCGATGGTTGGAAAAGGAATCCCATCTCGGGAACCAGTGTCAAGAGATTCGTCGGGCCGAGGGGCGCGAACTTGAACATCTGAAGGAATCTGATATGTGTTTTTGAATTCAGAAACCCCATCTGGGTTGTTGAGCAAATCTTTAAGATTCCCCATCTAAGTAGAAGAGAACGAAGAGAGGAAGTACTTACCACAGATTTATGGAAGGAGATATGAGACGGAATGGAAGAAGCAGAATCCGGAGAGAAGGATTTGAAGCAGAACAAGATTAGGATGAACTTGGAAACCAGAGAAAGAAGGTTTATAAAGACTTGATGGTGATGGAAACCGACGTGCAAGCTAACCCTGGATGGACGCGTGGGGTTAAATATCTCAAGCCCCCTTTTTTCTTCGGTAAATGGTGAGGAAAAACGCTAGCTTGGGGGGTAATTGTGGGGGGAGAATTCAAATTATCCTCAGGTCGAGCCTGGATCAAGGTCAACCTGACCTGAACCTCTACATAGGCCCAATGGTTATTCAAAAAATGGTAATACAATAGTTAATTACCGCCGAAGAGAAATAATTAAAGGAGTAATTCACGGATTATAAGCAGCGCACGATGGAAGCAGGCTCCAGGAGTTTTTTTTTTAATTGAAGAGGATTAGGAAGCAATACGTGCGCAATGAAGGAGAAGGACGTGGGCAGAGAAGATGAAGAATCAAGAAAAAAAGACATATAAAAGAGAGAAAACACCAGACCAATGGTATGAAAAATCTGAAACAGAAAGAATACAGTTAGAAAGATAAAATGGAGGAGTTTCTAACTTTATCAACAGAGAGTCCTCGGTCGGACCAACCGATCAAGTTTTTTTGATGAATTCTTTGTGATACAAGCGAGAAGTCATGTTCCGTCCAAGAAGAAGCAGAGAGATCTCCATTGCTGAGCAGAGCTAGTCAGCTTTTCAGCTGACCAATCAAAATCATCACTTACAAACCCCTTTAATAATCATTAGTTTTCAAGCTTGTTTTTAATAGACCACATTGATTGGATGGGACATTTTTCGATTGAATTTAAATGCATTTAATCATTTTGTATAGACCATCTATCTCTCACTACCTAGGATAGTCAAAAACTAATGTATAGACGGAATAGAACCCACCATCCTCTCTCATGATCATCCTACCAATGGAATTTCAGACCTTCTTGTTCCCTTTCATCGATCTTCACCTTCCTTGTCTTGATATTCATGGTCTTCAACATGAAAGGGAAGAGACCCAAAACAAAGAATCTGGTCCCCAAATTGCCCCCAGCCCCAGGGCCAATGACGCTACCCGTCTTGGGAAACTTGCACCAGCTGTTTGGGTCACTGCCACATCGCTCTCTTCAGGGACTTTGCCAATAAACATGGGCCTCTCATGCACCTGAAGCTTGGTCAACTATCCACTATTGTAGTCTATTCTGCATGAGTTAGTAAGGAGTTCCTCAAGACGCATGATCTCAATTTTGTAGACCTACCACAAATCCTCATTGCGAAGATTTATGGTGCAACAGTGTCCTTTTCTTCTTATGGGGATTACTGGCAGCAACTGGGTAAGATTTACATGCATGAGCTCTTAAGTACCAAGCGGGTCGAATCATTTCAGTGCATAAGAGAAGAAGAAGTATTGAATCTTGTCAAATCTGTATTTGCGGCAGCTGATTCTCCAATAAATGTCAGTGAGAAGCTTTTTTCATTGACAACAAAGGTGGTCACTAGGGCTACCTTCGGCAAGGAATAAAAAAATCAACAAGTGTTCTTAGAGGCTGTAAAGGAAATAGTGCAGTTGGCGTCTGGTTTCGATGTGGGTGATGTGTTCCCTTCTCTCAAGTTTGTTCAGGTGATTAGTGGAATGAAATTTAGGCTGGAGAGGCTCCACCAGAATCTCGATAGGATCCTCGAAGACATCTTTGAAGAACATAAAGAAAAGAGCATGACAAAAGAGACTAATGAGGGTAGATTAGAGGAGGATTTGGTTGATGTTCTTTTACGTCTTCAACATGATGGGGACCTTGGATCTCCAATCACCAGAGGAAACATAAAAGCTATCCTAGCGGTAAAGTTTAAGTATCTCATAAGCTTCCTCACTACTAAAAAAAAGGCATTTTATATCGGCTAAAAACAGATATAAAAGACCTATAATATCGATTTTTGAGTGAACTTCAAACTGATATAAGTACGCCCGTTATAAAAGATGAACGTAACCGATATAATAAGTGTAATATTTCATATCGGTTAAGCCTAAATCGATGTAATATTCATATGTATTTATATCATAAATTATCGTAAAACCGATATAACTTATAACCAAACCGATATAATTAATATATGTTATATCGGTTTCATAATAACTGATATAATTGATTAAGAATAACCGATATAAAAAATATGTAATTGGTTTGTTATATCGGTTTCATATGGTTTTTTATATCAGTTCAATAATAACCGATAAATTGATTAAGAATAACCGATAAAAAAATATGTAATTGGTTTGTTATATCGGTTTCATTATAACCGATATAATTTCACAAATTTTTTTTTAATATCAAAAGAACCTGCTGTACCATGACCAAAAAACCTGCAATATACCTCAAAATACTAACATCTAAACAACAAAAACCTTTGTATATATATAAACAAATTAATTTCTATGTACATATATACACATGCATAGTATAGTATAGGTAGTTCATTCACTTCCATGTACTGTACAACTTAACAAGCTAAGTTAAACTAAAGCAAGAAAAACAAAATTATGTATTGAGAACTACATGCATAATGCCTCCATGTAACGGCCGCTTCCCCGCTTAGTCCTCCATTGAATCATTGACCTACAGGGCATAAATTACATATTCAATACTTTAATTTCTAAGAGATAGCATATATAGATCGATCACAAGCTAGGCCTCAAGGAAATTAAATTTAACACCAAAGGAAATAATATTTATCATTGGCAAACATAGACATTGCGAATTCACATCAATCAAAATAATTCACTAACAAACAACTGAAAGAAGATAGCATTAAAGTTTCTAATGTAACTGTAACTACGCCTCAAGATCAAATAAAAATTCGTCAGAGTCTCCTTTGTATTTTCGACATTTAAAAAACCTAAACCCTGTCATAACCTGAAAATCAATATCAACCATTCCAAGATATATATAATTTTACATATTCTGATCGAAAACCAAAACTTGTATATATACAACATCACCCACATATACACAGCCTTATCTAAATATATACATAACAAAATCCAAGAGTAATAAAACTTTCCTTATTCCATGAAGAAAGACAAACATGCATTCATAACAATTATGAGCTAAAAGCATAGGAAGTACTATTCTCCATTGGTGATAAAATCTAAAATGTATTCCAGTAACTCCAAAAGTAAATCGTTAAGCTCCTTGTCTCCGTATGTCGTTGCCTCTCCAAGTTCTTTCAACTTCGATTTTGTCGATGCGAGAGGATCTTCCATAAGGTGCTTCATAAATTTCTTCACATAAACGCCGCATTCCTTTGTTCCCTTTTGCTTAGGGCACTACATAGAGACGAAAAAAGTCATACAAATTAAAAGGATTAGGAGGTATGTGTGATATCATGAACACAATTATTCATTCACCTTCACCAATTCCCAAGTCGGATTTCCTTTAATTCTTTTTCCCATTTCCATAGCTGCCACTTTAATCGCACTTCACACAACGATATCCATTAAGGTTTAGTATTTTAAAAAGAGAAGCGTTGAAAACAAATAAACAAGAAGAATTAACTACTCACCCATTCACTATGAACTTTACGTTCGAGTCAACAGCCTTTCGTACTATGGAATCCAACCAAAACACTTCCATTGATGTCATATCAATGACTAACAAAAGCCAATGACCCCTAAAGTCATAAAAGTGAACGGATTAAATGACAATAAGATTTAATTACACACAAACGGATAAAATGACAATAAGATAAATTAAAGAGTAATAAAATGCCAATGACCCCTAAAGCCAATTGAAGCCAATGTTAAATTATTGACAACTGCAAAATGAAATAAGACATTGAACGATGTCACTTAAATACGTGAATTAGGAGTATCACCAGAGAACTACCCTGCAAAAGGTAATTAGGAGTATTACCTCTAAATGTAAGCTATATATGACAGGTAATAACTTCAAATACTAAAATATATTAGTGAAGATGATAGAGATTCAATTAAGAGAATACAACACAACACAACACAATATTACAACAAAAGCTCTTGGCTCCTTTATCAGTCCAAGCTTTAACACGATCAAATAAGAGAAAACACAATGCAAATGAAATTAAAGAAAACTAGTGAGGTCTCACTAGTTTCCTCTTCCAAGTAACACATCTCATTAATTTTCAAAACTAGTGAGATTTCACTAGTTTCCTCTTCCTTTTAAGTGACATCTCACTAATGTGACATCTCACTTATTTTCAAAACTAGTGTCAAAATTTAGATCTGTTTTAAGAGACCAGTATATACTATTTTAACTACAAAATTTTGATCTTTCAGTGACATTAGTTTTGTACAAATTTTGGGTGACAAGTACAAACTAATGTGCCTTATCCCATCTGTTTTAAGAGACCAGTATATCAAACCGATGGAATCACAAATAAGATGCAATGGATGACTCATGTGAATGACTAAAAGATCCTATTATATGCCCACAACTACTAACAATATTGCATTATATCCACTTGATAAGGCCTTAAAGATTGATTGTATCTTTTTATCACACTCTCTCTAGCTCTCAAATGTTAAAACAGGTTTTAAGCTTTTGCGCATCATACTTGCTGTGGGTCTCTGACGTTATGAAAATCCACCCTAAGTAAGCCATTCCCAAGCCCAAAAAAATGTTAATTAAGGACATGCAAGACCGAAAAAATGAAATACATGATAACCAGGCATGTATGGTGCGTCTAAACTAAGCTACAAGCACAGTGTGGAGGGTATCAAGGTTCAAAAGGTCAACCAATTACAAGGTTAATTTGATTTGATCAAGACTTAGGTTGGTCAAAAGGATAATTCAGGTTTTTCTTTTGTTTCAATGTGTAACCTGGATTTCCTAAAGGGGGCATGAGAATGACCTACCACAGGTTCAAACCCTTGCCCCTGCCTCTGAAGGAATGTGTCTTTACTCTTTACCACTGTACTAATGCAAGAGATATGGATAACTCAGTTTCAAGTTAAAAAGAAAGAGAAAGAAGGGGAAAAGGGAATGGGGAAAGAAAGACAAAAATTCAATGAAGTAACTAGCAATTAACAATGACAAGTTGTTTATGTCATTTGAACTTGATAAAAGGTATTTGATTATTTTAAAACTTTAGAGAGTTGGACAAATTTACGGCCAACAATACATGGAAAACGCTTCATTATCATTTTTATATTCTACAAACCATTTCAACAGTGCCTGTATCTTTCAATTGTGCATATGACTTTATATATTCAACTAAGAATTCAATGATTACCCATACCACATTTGGTGTTAATCATGAAATAGTACTAGCAATCTTAACACAGTATTCTAGATAACTTACTAAATTCATCTATTTCGCATTAGGAGATTGATCATCTGGTCATCTAGAGAATTAACTTTTAGACTACCACGAATGCCTTAAAAATGGGTAGTATAATTTAGCAAAAAAACCAAGGATAATATCACAGAAAGTAATTGGGAAGAAAGCATGCTAAATTGTACAAAGAAGAAAAAGAAAGAAGTCTTAGCAATTACAAAACCGCCCAGTGATGTAAGAAACTTGTATCCTGATCGCTTGAGAGGGTGCTGACCATTGAAAGGCATTCATGCTGTCAGCAATTTTGAAGGCAACAGTAGCATCATCATTATGCTGTACCTGCAGTTTGATCTTCCTCATCCTCTGCAAATAGATGACCCATCAAGTTTACATCAATCACGCTTACGAGGCAGTTTAAGAAAAAAAAGCAGAGAATCTAAGGTAACTTCAAGAGATGCCAATTAATCAATGTTATGGTGCATACTTACATGCACATTTCTATGCAACCCAAATGTAATGAAAAACACAAAAAGGGGGAAAAGATAAAACATTTCTTCGGCTTCAGGCCGAGGACAACACCGCCGCCGGGCCGGAGCGGGGTCCGCTGTGAGCCGCGCCGTGCATGGCCGGTCTTCTTCTTGTAGGAAATCGTGTGGCCCGCACGCCACGGGTCCCACGTCAGATCAAGCAGGGCCGATGCCAACAGAGAATACAATCCCACTTAATGTAAGACTTGATCTGATCCCACTAATAAGACTCCCAATAGGATTAGTGGATGTGGGTTTCTTGGCGAAGAAGTCTCTAGTAAGTGTGACTCTTTGAGACTTGTCTATATAAGATAAGGGAGCCCTAGGGTTGGTATTATTTGTCTATATAAGATAAGGGAGCCCTAGGGTTGGTATTATTCCATCTCTCCTGTGAGATATGGTAAGGTCAATGATCAGCCAGCGAGACTTCCGCTGTATTTGTGGGGAGAAGCATTAAACACGGCACAATATATCTTGAACAGAGTACCCTCCAAAAGTGTGCCCAAGACCCCATATGAATTATGGACTAGTGCCAAACCAAAATTAGAACATGTGAGAGTTTGGGGCTGCCCTGTACATGTCCTGCTACCACCACAAGAAAGACATAAACTGCAAGCAAAAATAAAGAAAAATTATTCTTTCATTGGCTACCCATTACATTCTAAAAGATATCGTGTGTATGATCACGATAATAGGATAATCATGGAATGCTGAGTTGTATTTTTCCTTGAGGATCCGACGGTCAGTCCTAGAGTAGAACCACAGTGTGTGGAATTATATGAAATCTCTAAGGGCAAGGGGGTTCAAGCAAGTGGGGGTTCCGACGAAGAGGACGTTGGATCTAGAGTTCCTGGCCAGGGCCCACTTGAGGTGATTGAACAACCCGATGAGCCGATTGTCATGCCGATTCGGGCGAGGAAACAACCAATAAATCTAGATGATTATTGCAGTTTATTGGAAACCGTGCAAGATTTGGATCCAAACTCCTACTCTCAAGCAATCAAAGCGCATGATGCGCAGTATTGGTTAGAGGCTATGAGAGAGGAGATAGAATCAATTGAAAAGAACCAAGTATGGCAATTGGTTGATCTTCCAAAAGATCGAAAAGCCATTGGATGTAAATGGGTTCTTAGAAAGAAACTAAAGTTGGATGGATCCTTAGATAAATATAAAGCACGGTTAGTAGCTAAGGGATTCACACAAGTGGAAGGAATAGATTACGAGGAGACGTTTTCTCTGGTCGTGAAATTCCAATCCATACGAACCTTAGCAGCATTGTTAGCATGTCGTGACCTTGAGTTGCACCAGATGGATGTGAAAACCGCATTCTTGAATGACGAATTAGAAGAAGAAATTTATATGAAACAATAATAGGGGTTTGTGGTGCAAGGTCACGAGGACAAAGTGTATAAACTTAATAGGGCATTGTATGGATTAAAACAGGCCTCGAGACAATGGTATAGAAAATTTCACCAGGCCATACATGAAATAGGATTTGTCCCCAATAATGCAGATACTTGTTTCTATATTAAACGCAGTGGGAGTAGTTACTTATATTTGTCATTATATGTGGATGACATTTTGATTGCTAGTGATCAATTGGAAGCCGTAAATAAATCAAACAATAGTTAAAGTCAATATTCGAGATGAAAGACATGGGTGGGGCAGAGTATGTCCTTGGCATTGAAATAACCCGTGATCGTCCGAATAGGCTATTGACTTTATCACAGAGATCCTATTTGAAAACTGTGTTGAAACGGTTTGATATGGCTATGTGTAAACCAATTGACACTCCCATCTATAAGAGCATAAAATTGTCTAGCGATCAGGGACCCACAAACGAGCAGGATAAGGAAGTGATGAGAATGAAACCTTACGCTCAAATTATGGGCAGCATCATGTATGCGATGCTGTGTACGAGACCAGACCTTGCATTCGCCACGAGTCTCGTAAGCAGATTCCTAAGTAACCCAGGATTACAGCATTGGTATGCGGTTAAGAGGATTTTGCGGTACATCAAAGGAACAGTGAATCTTAGCCTATGTTATCAAGGTGAAGTCTTGCAACTGCACGGCTACTCAGATGCAGATTGGGCCGGTGATTTAGACCAGAGAAAGTCAACAACCGGTTATGTGTTTACTCTCGGAGGAGGTGCAGTTTCTTGGGGTAGCAAGAAACAGACCTCTACGGCTATGTCAACAGCCGAAGCAGAGTATATAGCCTGCAGTACAGCAGTCCAGGAGGCTCTTTGGTTAAAATATTTCCTAACTGATTTGGAGAGAATTAGAGAAAAAGAGCCTGTCCCAGTGAACGTAGACAACACATCTGCTATATCCATGGTGAATGAGACAAAGTTTAATAGCCGATCAAAACATGTTGAGATAAAGTATCACTTCATCAGAGAGAAGGCTGAAAAAGTTGATATAGAAATTTTCTATATGCCTTCAGAGGAATTGATGGCTGATGCTCTCACCAAGGCTTTGCCTGCAGTGGTTTTTGCAAGGCATGTGATGTGCATGGGACTGAGATACATTTGATGTACATGGCATTCGTGCCAAGTGGGAGATTGTAGGAAATCGTGTGGCCCGCATGCCACGGGTCCCACCTCAGATCAAGCAGGGCTGATGCCAACAGAGAATACAATCCCACTTAATATAAGACTTGATCTGGTCCCACTAATAACACTCCTAACAGGATTAGTGGAAGTGGGTTTCTTGGCGAAGAAGTCTCTAGTAAGTGTGACTCTTTGGGACTTGTCTATATAAGATAAGGGAGCCCTAGGATTGGTATTATTCCATCTCACAGGAGAGACAAGAGGCAAGGAGATCTACGGAGCTTTCCAATCGCCGGAACACACATAGATCTCCGGCCGCTTGTCGGAGTCTCCACATCCGAATCCATCACTTCTGGGGGTAGGGTTTCCTTCCGCCTCCACGGACTTCGCCACGGGTGAGGGTGGAGGCGGTTCCTCGGCGTTTGTTATGCAGATCCGTGAGGATAGCGCGGTGGACGGCGGCGCGAGCCGTCTCCGGCCGGGCGATTTTGAGGTTGAGGAAGGTCTCGCTGATCTGTTCTCCAGTGAAGGAAATGACGGGGATGGTGGCGAGCTTGCAGGAGATTGGGGTTGGGGTTTTGGGGTTTCGGGTTTGGGGTTTTGGGGTTTCGGGTTTGGGTTTTGAGAGGATATGGATGGAATCTCAAAGAAGAAGATGAGGCTGGTTTTGGGGAAGAGAAGAAAATGGAAGATGAGAAGAAGGAGATGAAGGCCATTTGCTTCCTTGTTTCTTCCTCCTCCTCCTCCTCTATACCCAAAGAAGATGAGAAGAAGGAGATGGAACCGAATGCTTTCGGTTCGAAATTTTTGCTAGTTTTAGCGGGCCGAATACCCAAAATCGATATTAAAAAAAAAGTGATTTAAGAAGAACCGATATAAAAAGATAGATGTGATATCGATTTTGGGAAACTATATAATATCGTTTTCATAATAACCTGATATAAAATATAGCAATTAATATCACATATGTGCTAACCGATATTATATATAGCGATTATTATATCGGTTACTATGTAACCAATATAAAAAAAATTGACCGATATAAAAAAATATTAGCCGATATAAAAAAGCTCGATTGAAGATATTATATCGGTTATATTAAAAACCGATATAGGGCAGTTTTGTAACCGATAGAAAATGTCCTTTTTTAGTAGTGCCTCACTCAACCATTCCTAAGAAAATATGAGACATTAGTAGAGCCAGCATAAATCTACTTCTTAACACTCCCCCTGCTTGAGCCATTATAAGTAGAGCCAGCATAAACCCACTTCTCAACAGTCCCCATTTGTGGAATTCGGAGGACACACTTTTAGCGACACGTATTTTTGTTTCAGCACTGAGTCCTTGTGGGGTTCAAACTTGCGATAGGTTAGCTCTGATACGATATTTAGTTTCCTTAGCTAACTCTTCCTACCAAAAACTTGAGGCATTAGTCAGAGGTAGCATAAATCTTTTTCAATACTCCCCTTTTTTGACCCACTTCTCCACACTAGTTTACTACTTCACGGTCTTATATAAAGCAGACCTACACCTACTTAGATATATGGTCTTCGGCTTGGTCACCCTGCCTTCGAGGATATCGGTCCACTTTTAAAATACACATGAAAATCATGGGTCCACCCCAAAACTTACATGAAAATTCAAGATTTAGCCCTAAAAGGAAATTAAATCCTAGGTCCGCCTGACCACAGTAATCATCACCACTATCACTATCATTTTAGACTTATCCCATTAATAGAGTCACTAAGGTCTTAAAACGAAAGATATTAATGTGTTTACCAAGGAAAACAAAAGATATTAACGTTAATTATCTGGTGTGGAGGTGTGATATATAGTGTGGCGGAACCGCTGGGGTCAATCTTGCCGTAATTTGAAGTCTTGAAAAATGCAACTATTTAAACCATTGCTTATTATTATTATATTTTTCAATAGCCAAGATCAGGCCTTAGGATGATGACTTCTTGATTCTTTGAGAATTATGGGAGCTTGAAGTACTCTAGACTCTAGAGATACTCTATGTCTTCTTACCTTTGAAACCAAGTGTTAATTCTTTTGCAGGAAATGTTTGTGGCAGGGACTGAAACCTCATCTACAGTCATGGAGTGGACCATGTCAGAGCTGATGAGAAACCCAAGAGTGATGGAGAAGGCTCAAGCTGAGGTGAGAGAGGTATTCAGAGGGAAGGCACCCATGGAAGAGAGAGACGCCAATGAATTGAACTACTTGAAATTAGTCATCAAGGAGACGCTAAGGCTATCCCACGCCTCTGCTGCTACCAAGAGAATGTAGGGGGGATGTGAAATAGACGGATGTGAGATACCTGAAAAGACAAGAGACATTATCAATGCATGGGCAATTGGAAGAGACCCACGAGTTTGGGATGATGCTGAGAACTTCATGCCGGAGCGTTTTATTGGGAGTTCAATTGATTTCAAAGGAACTAACTTTGAGCTCATCCCTTTCGGTGCCGGTAGAAGAATGTGCCCAGGAATGTTGTTTGGACTAGTAATTGTAGAACTTGCCCTTGCTCAACTTCTCTACTATTTTGATTGGAAGCTCCCAGATGCAATGAAGCCAGAGGACTTAGACATGTCTGAGGCTTTTGGAGCTACTGTGGGTAGAAAATCCAACTTGGTGTTGATTCCAATCCCTCGTTATCCTTCCTTGGAAGGCAGCGTCTAGCTAGAACATGGTGCAATTGTGTATGTTTGCACTTGTGTATCTTTTATTGCAAGTTGAAAGGTTATTTCAATTAATGTTATGCTTTATTCCAAGTTGGAAAGGTTAATATCCCGTTCTTATAAATCTATTTATAACAAACTAATTAAAAAATTCAAATCAATCAAACAATTATGAAAACCAAACCTTTCATTGCTTAATCCATGTAAGCATACACAAAATAAAGGATTCATATGCATTTATGCTCATTTTGAATACTAAATAAAAACTTTAAAAATAACTTTAATTTATAGTGTTGGAAGGTGTCACGTCCCCCGAACCCGATTAAAGAAATAACCGGATCCGGAGAGTGAATTTTAGGACTATTTAAAAATTTTGTCCTTTGGGCCCACGGATCGTAGTCCGCGGTGAGGATTTAATATTTCAAACCTCTTTTAAACCAATAAATATGGAGTTCATAGAACTCTAGGCATATGGAATCTCAAGCAATGGATAATAATCTCATTAAATTAAAATTGCAAGAAAGAGTAACAAAACTAAGAATTAAGTTATTTATTACATTGGCCATCCCAAGATACAAGGCCAATAAAATATGGAATTCAATAATAAAAGAAAGGTCCAACGAGAGAAATAAATGAATAAAAGAACAATCTAGTAAAATCCCAATGTATCTCTCTCGTGCCCGAAATGATGACGCTACTCTACGTCATCGGCACGCCACTCTCGTGCCTCCTCAGCTGGTTGGAGATCCTCTGGGATCTCCTCACCTGCCTGCTCCTCGTAGAAGAACTCACCTGATGTGTCTGCACATCAAGGAACAAAGTCAACGACATGTTGAGCAATAGATATACAAAACATGATAAACACGACATGCATCAAGTATAGAGTAATGACAGGTATAAGATCATATGAATACAAGAATATGAAACTAGGCATAAAGCGAGATTAATAAGCAGAAATAATAACATGAATCCTAACAATCATCTAGCTATAACCACTATCCATGCAAATGCAAGCAAGACAAGCAAGAGGGAGACTCCGAGGATGTCCTATGCCACCTCCCGGGGTACCAGTAACAATCCCCTTGGACTACTGATACCATAGTCCGGCTCCAGTGGGATCCTAGCTCCCTGTCCTGGGAATAGCAACACGGTCCTAGCCCGCTCCCAGCTATTCAACGCCATGGACGCCATCCTACGCCGACTGCCCACCCCGACAACCGGAGTAACCGATTCGTCATTAAATCCCAAACTGCAGATGGCCATGATATGCAAACAATAATAAAGTGATTTTGATTCAAGAACAGACAAGACAAGCAAGTCTGGCTAGTTCCAAGTACAAGACAAGTTCTTAGGGATTATCTTATTCAAGACGATACAAGACAAGCGAAACACGTGATAATCCCCTTCCTTTACTAGCCAGTCATGTTTATCAATACAAGACACGGGTTCCTATGGTACACTCTAAGTCAAGTCCAAGTCCTAAATTCTATAAGAATTTATGTTTCATAATTGATTACGTGTTTTATGCCAAGAGAGTGTACAAGGAGATGTTATCAACGGATACAAGTCACAAGTCAAGGAGGAATTACAATCCAACCCTAGGTAAGTGGTGTCATCCCTGTATCCTACGTATTCTAACCGAGTACATGTGGAAATTGGATCAATGATGTTTTTAAGATAATTCCTTGGTGTACAATCATGTTGAACATCATTAAATTCAACTCCATGTGCATTCGGTTACACTACGTGTAATACACGATACCTAGACAACCCATCGAATTCACACCAAGCCACGTGATTCGATTTTAATTCCATTTATGGTCATGTGCTAGTAAGTTAATGGTTTCCAGCATCTAAGGCCCAAACCTAGGTTAAACAGTCTTATTTACAATAAAACATGAGCTGGATCAATAATCCAAGTATTTACATCACTTCCAGAACCATTGGATTCTACGTCTCAAGAGCTTTCCAACGATATATTATATGTAGAAATCCAACGGGCGGATCGAAAGTTACAGGTTTTCGAAGTTTCCAAGTGCTGTCAGAAAATTACCCTCCGATCGATCGGACGTACTGTGCGATCGATCGGACCTGTACACCTCTCAGTTAACACACAGTCCGATCGATCGGAGGTACAGTCCGATCGATCGACGTACTGTGCTGTAACCCGAAAATGGGTTTTCTGCCCCTTTTTCCTCCTGCCAAACCATGGCAAACCTGCAGAAAATGAGCCTCCTGCTCCCCAATCATCACAATCATCATTCTCATCCATTCTATCAATTTAAAAACTTAAAGGCTACCAATTTAACAATTAATTTCATTCATTCCATAAACCTAACCTAACATTAAAAATCCCTAAATCAATATCAAAACATGCTTGGAATTAGAGGGGAAATCTATCAGAATCATAACCAATCAATAATAAATAACACACATGTTTATGATGCAATGCATATCTACTTGCCTCAACCAAGACGGAGATTGGAAATGGGTGAAATTTGAGGAGAAGCTTTTCTACCCTCAAAATCACAATCTACCCCGATCAAACACAACCTAATACACCAAGGAGAAGAAAGAAAGAAAAAGAATCAAGATCGGACCTAAATCTAACCAAAAGGCATAAAATTGAAAAAGATGAAGGTGGGAGAATGCTTACCAAACTTACAACCGGAAGCAAGAGGGGATCGCGAGGATGAGCTCTAGCGGATCGGATCTCTGAATAGGTTTTTCTAGCGCTGAGATCTGGCTTGAGAAAGGAAGAAGAAGAAGATGGGCTGCGGTTCTCTCTTTCGTTGCAGAGAATAAAACTGGAATTAGGGTTAAACATCATTTAAGAAGACGATAGGAGAGGAAAAGACCGAATTGTCCTTTAAGTGGGTCCGGTGAAAGAATGGCACTTGAAAGGTTTCTGATCGCCGGATCACGATGAGTCAAGAGACAAAAGTCATCAGAACGACGAGACCTTTCCAACGAACCCATAAATCACGGCGTTTGGAATATTTCAGAAAAACACTCAATTTTCCCTAAATTGCAAACTACCCCCCCTGCTATGATTAAACGAACTCGGAATCAAACGAAACTTCGCAGATACTATTCTAATGCTAAAAGAAACTCGCTCATGATCTAAACCCACTTAAATATCTAAAATACAATTAAATAAAATAATAACAAATTAAACGGGTCAACGGGCCGGGTTTTGGCCCAACTGACCCAGTAAGGTCACGGACCTTACAGAAGGCATCCCTTTAAATTGGGTTACATCGACACAAATGGGCCAAAGTGACATTTTATTGAAAAGGCACATATTATGTGTTTTTGAAAGGACACATCCCCAAATGGGCCCCAATAAGCTGATGTGGCTTCTCCTAAAGCCAGAATTGAGGGTTTTTTTGACCTTTTTTTTTTTTTCAACAAACATTCAGCTTTAAAGAGAAAAAAATATTTTATTGCAAGTTGGTAGGTTATTTCAATTAATGTTAAGCCAGTGAAATTGTGTATAAAACATATATATGGTGTAATTGTGTGTGTTGGTAGAAATTAAAGTGTATAAAACATATAGCAATTGTGTATATTTGTTGGGTGGGGTAAAATAAAATAAATTGGAGTATCAAATCCAGGCCAAAAAAAAAAAAGAGGAATTTACTTGGTAAGGCCCCATAAGATCCTATACCACTTCGGAGGTGTCGTATTTATTATTATTTTTTTTTGTCGTTTAGCGAATGGTCGATATCGACCACTTTTATGGTCGATATCGACCATTCTGCGGGAACCCAAATAAAAATTGGGTTTTTCACCATTCAGGATGGAGAAGAGAGGAGGAGGAGGAGGAAGAGGGAGGAGAGGGGAAGGAAGAGGGAGGATCACTCCAAGTAGATTATTTATGTGAACTTCCATAATCCACACTTCTGCTGTATTTGTGCTACACATCTTCTTCAATTATAGCCATCGAATGGTAGGTCCTCAACCCAAAATCAGGTTGATTGCAGAAAGTATAGGTGTTGGATCTCTCAATAATGGACATCTTTGCAAATATGCATCTAGAAAGGGTAGAAGATCTCTACCAGGAGTGGGCCACACATTGTTCATATGCATTCAAGAACTTGGTTTCATGGAATTCAATGATTGCTACTCTCACAATGATCGAGTTAAAGATGCTGTTGAGCTGTTTGATAAAATGCCCCAAAGAGATGTCTTTTCGTAGACTTTGATGATGACCTGCTATACCCATAATGGATTGTTGGAAAAGGCAAGGGGCCTCTTTGATCATCTTCCTGAGAGGAATGACCCTGTTTGAGTTGGCAACTATTCTATTATCTGTTAGAGTTCCCTTGTAAACAATGCCATAGCCCCCTTGACCAATAATTTTGTTTATACTGTAATTATCTATCGGACTTTCTAACTCTTCTGTGGTGAAGATCTTGAATGCCCCAACTCTGTATGAGATCTTTTTTTTGCAGCATCAGACCTCCATTTTGTTGGAAAAATTTCTCCTTGAATTGCATGATCTTCCTTTTCTTGAATATCTAGTGTGTCCAAGTACTTCCAATTAGGAGAAACAAGAGGCTTAAACCTGTGCCTGTGCAATAACTCAATAGTAAGAAACAGAGAGACTAGTTTGAATAGCATGCATCTATACTTAATCTAGCAAGAATAAAAAATTAAATCGCTTAAATGAACCTAATATCAACTGATTGACCATAAGTAGAAAAATAGATTTGGTGCCATTATTTACCCACATGATAGAAACCGCACTCTGCCCCACCACACGCTCATGATAGAAGCTCTCTCACAAATCTATTTCTTGATATTGAATTAAATGAAAACATATAAATTATGTAATGAATGCACTTGTTTACATGTTATCCATCCAACAGTTAATGTTATAGTTTTTGAAAGAATGTTTATTCAAGTGCATAGATTTACCAATTAAAGAAAGGGTACATTACATAGGGTTGTTGAATGAATTGAGAAATGTTGACTTAATTACATTTTCACAAGATCACATTTCATACACTTAAAGACGTACATAAATAAATTGTAAGTTTTGCTATGCCCAAAAGGCAAAAGGTGTTCTTAAAATAACAAAATATGATTTAGTGATCTGGTGCAGTGCTGGATGATTGCACTGGGACACACTTGTAACAATCCTTGGAAGTGAATGAGTTATATAAGAGACCACATGGATATGGGTGGATGAAGTCTTACCCTTATCAAATCATTTTAAAGCACTATGGTTGGGGCATTTAAAATTGACATCTATGAAACCCTTTTATCTTTTACATGTACTATATCAAAGTCCTCGGGTGATTGAATGAGGGCGCACTTCATCAATCATGTCGCCTCTTAAATACCGCACTCATCTTTATAAATGGTTGTTCTCTTAGATTCACCCAGAATATCATGTGAAGAGACAACTGAGTTTCCGGTGGGATTCAAATGTTGCCTGGGATGTTCTTTCTACTTTTCTTATTTGCCTTGAAAATTGATAAATTAAAAGCAACTATGGATGATGTGATAAATTAAAAGCAACTATTGTCAGTGTCGACCACTTTTATTGTCGATATCGACTACATAACTGAAACATTAATTTACGGTCATTGTCAGTGTCGACCACTTTTATTGTCGATATCGACCACATAACTGAAACATTAATTTACAGTCATTGTCAGTGTCGACCACTTTTATTGTCAATATCGACCACATAACTGAAACATAAATTTACAGTCATTGTCAGTGTCGACCACTTTTATTGTCGATATCGACCATAATAAAATAGAAGAAAAAAAATGATGACTGTCCATAGCAGTGCTCCTTTTGGAGATACAAAACCTGTAAATTAACATGCTCCGTAATAACAGAAATTAACCTGCTCAAACATATTTCAATCTGTATATTTATCATCGCTCATTCGCAGCTACATCTTAATCCAAACTTAACAATTACGACAAAAAACAAGAATAACATAAGAAAGTAGAAAATGATTTCGGTCTTCAACTGCCATGTAACTGAGAAAGAGGAGGGAGTATTGACTTCAACTTAACAATTTACCAATGTTGCAACGGTCAATGTCTTCTTCCCTTTGTCATCATCATGTAACTGAGAAAGAGGAGTATTGACTCATCAAAAGTAAAGAGTATGTCTAATGTGAAGCCATTACACAATTTACAATAAGCAGTCAACTTTCATATGCAACTATAACTGGCATCATCATTTCTCTTCTCATGTTGGCAAATCAACCCAATGCACCTCTCTCCATCCCCTCACTCTGCCCCCAACGGCCAATAATAGACTTCCATTTCAATTCTACTTGCAAAAAATTTAGCTTAAATTCCCTTCTCAATCATCTCACTAAAAAGACCAATAGCTTCAACTTCATTCCCATTTTGCAAATATCCAGCAATCAAAGAACTCCAAGAAACCACATCTTTCTTCGACATTCTATCAAACAGATTCCTCGCGTTATCCATGTGACCCACTTTGGCATAAAAATTCAAGAGATGATTAGTAAGAGACATGTCATGTTCAAATCCTCTCCTAACCACAAACCCATGACAACACCTTCCAGACCCAAGATCCCCACATTGCGCGCTGGCCGAAACCGCACTAACAAGCGTCACGAGATCAGGATCCAAACCACCCATTATGAGCACAACCACTTATCAAAGCAGCCCAAGAGACAACATCTTTCTTGGGCATTCGGCGGAAGAGACAGCAGTAACCACCGAAGTCCACATAATAACATCTGGTTGAGGAATTCATCAAACACTTTACGTGCATCACCCATTTCCCCGCATTTTCCATACAATTCAACAAGAGCTGCATCCACAAACACATCCAAATCAATTCTCTCCAACTTCTTCATGAGCCCAATAATCGCCTTGCCCAATAATCCCTTGTTTAAGTTAGTTGCTAACCAACTATCCTTCCCACCAGTGCTACTGATTAGAACAACCACCTTCACCATGAGGCTTCCAATTAAGCAAGTTTCCAAAACCAGTCCCAAGTGAAAAAAAAGGCCATTCCAATGCTTGGCATGTTGTTTGGGAGTTCACAGTAATAAAACTCATTCTGACCAATATTGAAATGAAAGCCCTGAGCTAAACCATTCAGCCAAGTTTGTGGCACTAACCACTCGATCCTCCACTCGATCTACAGTGCATAAGCTCCAAGGATTTGAAGATATATGACCCATCATATTTTAAGTCCTTTTCATGGTTTCTGATGATGCAAGCTTTGTTTAAGAACCTGTAGCGTTCAATGCACACAGACAATTAGATTGTAATCAAGAAAGTATAGAAAACCATGTAGATGATAATGGTGTTGGATGGCTATTGATAAACTTACATTGATAAACTTTCCCAGAACTGACAGTAGCTCGATCTATATCCATGGCGTGGAACAGAGCGATCCCTCCCATCTTCTCCATCCTGAAAAACCCAATTTTTATTTGGGTTCCCGCAGAATGGTCGATATCGACCACAAAAAGTGGTAGATATCGACCATTCGCTAAACGACAAAAAAAAAAAAAAAAAAAACGCACATATAGAGCCTTATTCATGTCCATGGTAAATACGACACCTCCGAAGTGGTATAGAATCCTATGGGGCCCTACCAAGTAAATTCCTCAAAAAAAAAAGTTGAGAGAGTTGGTTGTATAAGTATAAATGAGAAAAAAAGATACTTTTAGTTGCATAAAATAATAAAAAGGGTACTCTTCAATTGCACAAAATGACAGAAAAAGTTTTTAATTAAAAAAAAGGTGCCTTTACTTCCAACATCCACCACCTTCTTTTTCCTCTTGATTTGACACTTTATATTTTTTATTTTACTCTACCCTAAGAACAAACAGGGCTAACATACTACCTGCAGTTAGAATGGATCATGGGCTGAGTTGATAAGTTCCTAATAGGATTATATTACAAAAGAAAAATGAGCTCGAAGTTCGAGCCCACAAAGCTAACAAGAACTCGATTCATTTAAAACCCTGAGCTGATGAGTTAAATTCCCTATTGACATTTGGTTGGTCACATTGGACCGTCAATTACCACTAGATTTTACCACTCACAAGATACAATGCTATTTTGCGGAAGGGTTGAAAATTGTTTAGAATTTGAAGTCGATTCCAAGATTCTATCAACGCCCTATGAAATGAAGAAAACAGAGAACCTTCTATGATGCATAGATAGAGAGAGAGAGAGATGGAGAAAGAGAACACATAACGGTTAAGTGGAGCGTTACCTTTTTGTGGGGTGAATAATCTAGTGCAGTTTTAGAGGAAGAGGGCTTCAAGTAAGGATTTAGGGATGTAGTAGGAAAGCTGGCAGAGACATCAGCAGAAGAGGACATCCTTTCTGCAATCATCATAGAGCGTCTTTCTCAAGACTATCGAGTTCTTCGACGCTCAAATCCCAATCCTCTTTGAACACTGTTTCAGCTCTATCTCTCTCTCTCCTTTACCAGTCGCGCATGCCCAAAATAGAAGAGCGACGCTAGTGTCGCTGGTCTCAAAGTTGTAAAAAAAAAAAAAAACATGCGTAACGGACCACGTTTGTGCAGCGAGAAATGCTTTTCATTATTTCGTGCAACGACCAAATACGGTTAATTTTCTGGTAAACTCCCTATTATTGTTTTTCTCACGAGTAATCATGTAAAAAAGAGAAGCATCACGTTTTTATTTTTTTTCCTTCAATGGAAGAGTAGTCTTGAGTTAAAGGAGTGTAATAAATTAACCACATATCATTATTTAAAGTATGAATTACTTTATTTTTTAGGGTATATTTCTGCGGCCACTTTTAAGTGGAAAAAATAGTAGGTCCCCTCCCCTCTCTAGAAGAAACACATTAGTCGTATCTGTCAACTTGACCATACCAATGTATAATATGATGGTATAAATATCTTCTTTGTTCTAAAATTCTTAAAGCAAAATACCATCCGAATGGATCCCTTCGGGAAGCAAAGTATAAAAAGGCCCTTTAATGAAGCGATTTAGTTTATAAATTCCCAAGGTTGGCTGGGTTATCGGTAATGGTAGTGATGTTGATATATGGAGATGTAGTTGGATTCCATGTAGTGAAGGCCTAAGAAACCTATTGCTCTTATATTGACTCAACCTTGGTGGCTAAGGACCTCATTGATCATTACAAAATGTGGGATGGTGATTGTTGACACCAAAAATGTCACTTTGCCTTTTCAACCTCAAGAAAGCTATATGAAGCCGTAACCTACCATAAATAGGCAATTTTCAAAAAATCAAATCTTGTCAGAATCAAATAAAAACTACAAGATCCTTCAAGACAGCCAAGAGATGAGTACACATTAAGTTTCGGGCCATTTTAAAATCAATTGGCCTAACTTCACTCCTCCACAAGCTAAATAGGAGCTCTCGGCGGTGACAGCGTTGAAGACATCAAATCTTCGATTAGAGCCTGTGGATGGTCTCAAAATACCTCCAAAAGGCTCCACGTCAAGTTCCAAGTCAAATCAATAATGTTTGACCCTGCATCAACCCTCAAACAGCAGAATCAAGCCTCTCGGCAGCGAGAACCATCGAGGCTATAACTCATCATACAGAGCACATGAATGACTTCAAAATGCTTACAAAGGGCTACACGTTAAGTTTCAAGTCATTTCGACAACATTTGACCAAACTTTGACTCTCGGAAGCCAAATCAGGCCTCTCGGTGGCGAAGCTCCCCGGGACCATGGTTTCCAAATCGGAGCTAATGGATCATCTCAAAATGACTCCAATAAGCTCCCTGTCAAATTTCAGGTCAATCGGACATCGGTTGACCGCACATCATAGCGCAACATCTTCCTTACGGCAAAATCAAGTCTACTGGCGACTGGACCCCACACAGCTTCAAAACTCAAACAAAAGCCTATGGTTGGCCTTATTTATTGCTCAAGAGGCTTCACCTTAAATTTCAGGTCATTCTGACATCGTTTGAGCGAGTTTCGGCTACTAACAGCAAATCGGCAGCCCTGCGCGACAAAGTCTTTGGCTTTCCCAGAAAATTGGAAACTTTGCACTCCAAAATGCAAGTATTCTCTTCAAGTTTTCTATAAGGAGATCAGGCCAATAAATGTAAAAAAATGTCAGGAAAAATACCGAAGAAAAAAGAATCGGAAAAGACGGAAGAACAGCCGAAAATCGGTGACCAAAAGGGGAAAACCCCCCATGGTCGCCGGGACCTTGGCCCATGGTTGCCGGCGACCCTGGAAATCCGGGTCACCGGATTTCCGCCAAAAGGGCGTTTTTCGACCCCTTTTCGCTTTTTGAATCAAGGAAAAAGGAGTTACAGATCAAAGATTCATGGCACTTAAAGCCATGAAACTCCTCCCATGATGGTGATTAAAAGCAATTAAAAGCCTTAACTCTCCACCGGCCAATCAAAAGCCAAGGAAGAGGAGTTTCAAAATAAATAAATTAAATCTTGTAACTCCTCCCATTATGCGGCTTTATTACATTTAAAGCCCATAAACTCTCCTAAATGTCTACCAAAAGCCTATAAATAGGAGAGCTTTCCAAGAAGAACAGGTCCAAAAAAATCGATCTGAACCCCGAAATCCAGAGAAAGAGAGAAAACTCTGCTGAAGTTCTACATCGACACACTACAAGGTGACAAAAGTCCCTTGGGGGGCACGGTCCCCCAAGGTCCTTGTCTTTTCCTTCTGCTTCTAATGGCTTAGATGTGGCTTTTCAGCCCGTCTATTTAGCTTTTTATTAGACATAGGACCTCTTCTTGGTCTTTGTCCTCTAAAAATCTGAGGTTATAGCCAAGCCAAGCGAATCAAGAGCATCATCTGTTCTCATCTGCATGGATGATGGTGAAGTCCACATACGACTTGATACCGTCAATCTGAATGAGTCCCCACAATCTCCTGAGAAGTTAGATTCATTTTTCTTGCTTTTCATTGTATGTTGTAATGTTTAAAGAGACAAAAAAATCACAACTCTTGTCTTTCATTATTGATAAGAATTGTAAATCGGCTATAAACGCAAAAAATCGGCTATAAATGCCAAACACCGCCTTTTATGGCAAAACAAATGAAATTGCCTTTCACGGCATTTCAAAAACATGTCTCTTTTCTTTATATGTGCAATGAAAACTTGATAAAAGGTGATTTCCTTTTCTACTTGCGAAGGTGGATCTCCGGACCATCACTTGCAATTCCAAGTAGAGTAGAAAATCTGGCACACCCATACAAAAAAATGTTGATGCTCGCTTTGCCCTCCAGGCGCGAAAGGGTTGGATCAAACGGACTCTCACGTCCGCCGACGTCGGTAGCGCGGTCCATCAGTGATAAGATTAAAAGAGTCTTCAATGAAAAAAAGACATTGAGGACATCCTAAAAACTTATATTTCAACTAATTTTATTGTTGATCAAAGGATATGGTTGTTCTCTAAGAGTGGTTAATGTGTTGATTGAATCAGGTTTCAAGGATCTTAGTGGAGGCATATGGCGATAGTTGACATGCCACTAAAAGGAAAACTTTATGGAGACTTCCTCTTCCTCCGAGAGTTGTCATATTTGGCTTAATGTTTATAGAGTTTTTTGTATATACCCCCCTAAGGTTTGTAGGATTTGTAAAAAATAACACGTTATATAGGGATTGTTTTCTCTCCCAACTAAGTTTGTAATTGTTAATGGTTACTATGCTTATAATAAAAAAATTGAGTCCACGCTTATGCAATTTGCATATCAGCGGAAAAACGGAGATGGTGACTCAAAAAGTTGTCATTTCAGGCAACTACAACCTATAGGTGGGTGCGACAGACTATCGATTATTGGGTGACCCGGGATATGAGTATTAAAATAAAGAATAGCAAAGGTTCACTCTTTGCCAAACTAATACTAAACAACCTCAAGGCGAGCTTATTTCGCAACTCCTACCAAAACCTTGGGGGGTTGTCATATACCCAAAAGCTAATGTTTTACAAGGTAGTAGTAACGACCTGTACAGGGCTTTAATTACCGTCACAAACCCCCAAACCCCATTTTGGGCCATTCCTCTTGCCCTTCTATGCCCCCCAACATTAAACGTCGAAGCGAAATCCGATCGGAGCATATTTTGTGATGTTGCCATGGTTCGGCCTTCTCAATTGGGTTTATCTGATTCCACAAAACCTCGACTTGGTCAACTGTGTCTCTTGTGGCTTGCCGGTTGCCGGCTCTTTGAATTGCTCCCCGCTCTTTCTCACCCTGAAGGCGCAGACCAGGAGCTCTGCCTGCTCAAGCAAGCTAGGATACGCTTGAGCGCACAAGCCCCTGGACAGCCCACTCGAGCGGACATGGGCTCTGTCCCAGGGCTGCTTCCTGCACCCCGTTTGTTCTTGTTTGGATGTGTAGACGCCCTAAGGGCCCTTTGATGCTAGGGAATGAAAATTTGGAATCCAAAACACTCGGTATTATGGAAATCAAGGGGGGAAGTAGGAGGAATGTTCAATAATTGAATTACCAGTGAATTACTACAAGCCTCGATATACACTTTGTGTTCTCAAATGTAAGAGATCTTCAGAGGCACCAAGTCCTTCACTCACAGACCGACATTGAGGTACTAAGTGTATAACGAGACGACCCTAGGTAAGCCATACAACCACTACAAGTTACCTCATTCCAAGTTAGAAGATTTGTATATTTTCCTATAAAACGATTTGAAATACCTTTGAGTGGTTTACCACGTTGGAAAATCTCGATAAGACTACTCATTTGTTTTGCTCCGTAACTGTCTGTTTGTGTTTTGTTCAGAGTAGTCCTTTTATTGATTAGAAATGCATTTCGGTGATTTGATTTGTATCGATTTGGACTTTGGTCGGCACCACTAAGCTTGGGTCGCCTAGTCGGGCTGATCACTCGACTTGGGATCCTTAAATACTTTCGCCAACTGCAGTTTGGATACTTTGTTCGTTTGTTATCCGTTCCACGGCGGACTCCGTTTGTTACCCATCTATATTGGGCTATTATGTATTATATGTTTGTTCCGGCCATTTTATACGGCGACGGTTATTTTGATTGCTATTGTTACTTCGGTAATAAGAGAAGATAGCTCAATGTGGGTTGCCATTGTTTTATTCGGTTCACAATATTCCTTTAAAAGTTCTAATTGCTAATCCTTTGAATTCAATATTTGTTTTTCTTAAATTATCGTTACTTATGTTGGACTTTCAATTGTACCTTTATTATTATAGATATCTTTGCAACACTTGTCATTTTATTATCTGCTTTATTTGCTTGCCAGACCGTCTTGTCTGATACTCATTTGTTTGGTGCCAGATGTCAACCCTGCTGCCCGTGAGGCGTAGCGTGAGGAGGAGGCAGTTGAGCCGCCGGTTGATCGAGAGTGGCAGCTCGACGATGTCATCTCGACATCGAGTTGGGCTGTGAGACACGTGTTCATTTTGGGGGTTGATGATGTTTTGGGAACTTGTTTAACTAGCCTTTGTTGGCTTTTTATTGGGATGTATAACTTTATACTTACTTTTGTGATTTTGTAAAACTTAACACTAACTTTGGGTTTGCTTATGTATATGCTTCTCACTTTGACACGAGGCTTGAATATCTTTATATGCCTTTGATTTTGTTTATGTGTTTGCTACATGTTTCCGTGAATGTATAATTTCTCGTTGGACTGTCAGGATTTGATTGACGGGTTATGGACGTTTTGGAATCCTCCCGCGGAAACCTGTGGGAAAAACAGCGCGTGCGGGCAAAATTTTCCTGCCCGCCACACCACGGCTCCGGATTAGGGCCTTGGTTGGCTCGGCCTCGATCCAAGGTCGTGACATGTGGTTATTGCATCTTTTGTTCTTTATTTCCTAACTCAAGCTATCACTTTGGCTAAGGGAGTTATTCCAGCCCCAAATGAGAGCCCCAAAGGGTGGATGTTTGTGAGAGGAGGGTTATGGACTTATGGTTGTATTTTCTAGGACACAGCATTTAACCCTTCTAATGGTGAATCTTCTTTTGGTTTTACTATTTTTTTATATTAATGGTAAGTTGATTGGAGGAGGCACCTCTAAACGGCTGAACCAGAGAAGCAGAAATGAGGACGGTTTTGTTTTTTTTTTTTGGTAGAAATGGCAATGGGTCTCCGGTTGTCAAAAGTTCGGAGCTTCTCTGATGCTCTCGAAATAATAAAAGCCTAAAACAACTTAAAGATCGACTAGTCTATTTATCCCATTTTGATGGGACTTCCAACGCCTTGCTCAATCTTTATTCGAGTTTGATATCAGATTTTCTTTGCATGAACATTATAGCTTAATGTTTTACTAAGCCGGGTCAGTATGGGTTATTTTGTGGGGAGCTGTGGTTTTGATTTTGTTCCTGTTGACTATTCTATCCTTTTACTGTTGTCTTGCTTGTTTCTTAGCAATGCCAGTTCTCTTTACCAAAATAAAAGAGAAAAGAGGAAAAAACCCATGGGAAGCATTTTATTGTCTTAAGTGTGACTAGAATGTCATTCCAAGAAAAAAAAAGAAGTTGAGCATTAATATAATGACAAAGATGAGCTAACTGAGTAGTAAGAAGTGACATTTCTCACCTGGTTGTCTAGGATTTGAATCCTGGGTACGTCGGTCACCTTTTTCTGCACTTTCTGTGTGTGCATGCTCTCTCTTGGGTCCCAACCCACTTAGCTCGGGCACAAAAAAAAAGTCGGGCTAATGGCTTATTATATACTTTAGTAGAAACTCTAGCAAGAATCAACTTTCACTAATGCAGATCGGTACATACCTGAGTAACCTCAAGAACAATGCCTTCACCTTGGTCTTTCACATGGAGAGTTCCAAGAACCATAGTGTGAAACTTAACCAACACTGTGGCTAGGAGCACCAGGAATAGAATCAATTCCCGTAGATAATATACTAAAGATACCCACTATGAAGTTACAGAGTAAGATCCCAACAAATAGTTTACAGCCATTGGCAATATGCTCAAAGTGTGGGACCCTAATGTTGAGCTGGTTTTCTTTCCCCATGAGAAATTTAATGAAGGTAACATGCCTCTCATGGTACCTTCCATGGTAGAAGTTAACGAATCAAACCAAACATGGCCATGTTTTCATCAAGACATTGCACCTTCCCCAAATCTTTAAGTTCATAAATGATTTCATTTTCCAATATATGAGTTCTCTCTTAGGGGTTGTTTGTCTACGCACATTTATATATGTAAATCGAGAATATATGTAACACTTACACATCAGTTATGTTTGTGTACAATTATTTGCGCGTCTTGTGTGTAAATGAGATGTGTAAATGGTGTGAAAATTGACTCATTTTCACACCAAAATTTGAACACCTATTGAGATGGGAAAATAAAGAATACCAAAATGGGTGAGATTTAAAAGAACACCCGTTGGAAGTGGACGGTATTTCCGTCAAACAAGTTTCGGTTTCGACACCCCCCAAACGCATAAAAAAAACAAGAGAAGTTCAAGAGTCGAAAAATCTCATAAAACAGATAGTTCGTCCTTCTCCCTACGTCTTTCTCCTCCTACGTCAAAAACCCATACAACATCTTTCTCCCCTCCCTGCGTCTCTCTCCCTGCGTGGCTGCATCTCTCTCCCTACGTGGTCGCCCAAGCTTCTCGTCTTCTTCATGTGAAGGTAATGCAACTGTCTACTAATGAACAAATGGGTTTATAAGCATTTCTTCTAGCAAGAGAACCATCATGCTCTTGAGCACAAATACTGTTTCTTTACCAGTATTTCTGATAGGGCATCATGATCTTGAGCACAAATGGGTTCTTGACTTCATAAAGATTTGAGATCTGGTGTGAGTGGGGTGTTTGGAATGGTGATTTTTGGAAGTTGATTGATTATATCTAATTTAATCATGGTTTTGTTTTATAATACCATGATTCGTTGGTCTTCTGTTGTTGAAAGATTTTCTTTTAGTTTAAGTAATAGCTTCGGGCACGATATAATGCTAAGCATCTGTATTTGGGGGAGTGGGCATCAGGTTGTTTTCTATATTTCATATTCGAAAGGGGAGTCCTGTGACTCCAGTCATGAATTTTGTGGCTGATTAGAAGGAATTAGGTTTGCGGGTTCAGAACTAAAAGAACTCTGCAGATGACCATGTTAATGAATTCCTGTCATGTGTTCTTTTTAAGGTCCACTGTTTTGCTGAATTCAGTTTGTTATAATGTTCACTACCCATCACAAATTGAGGAATGCATGCTAAGTTTTTGATGAAATCCCTGTTAGAAGAAATTAAAGAGTAGTTATATTTAGAAGAACTGGATGTGAGCTGGCTGAAAGTTTAATTACTCACCACAATAACAAGTTATGAAAAAAAAAGGAAAATAGCACAGAAACCAAGCACAGCAAAGCAACATTAAGAGTAAATAAGGAAGTTGGAGCTTTTAATATATTCAAGTTTGCCTAAACTTTTTTTCTGTAGTGTTTTCCTGCATAAGTAATTTCCTGCTTTTCCCATCTGAGATGTTAATCATATTAGATTTGTCATTTCCATAGTACCAATCCATCGTAACTTCCTGCAACTCCACTTATAGTTTAGCCATATTAGAGTTGCCTTTGATTCTGCCACTTAAATGGAAGCTGGTGGCTGAATCAGAGCCACTGATAACTTGACAACATCTATCCTTCATATGGTTGGAAGGAAAATAGATGGAAAGATTATGACCATTTTTTTGGATTTCCTTTATACACCCATCTTCCAACCTGTTTCTGGACAAATTTTCTGGGCTGATGGTAGCTTATAGTTTAGTGTACTCTTAAATGCACAGCCATTTTAGTGATGATGTAACTGGCAACCCTTTACTAGGTAGTTTTCTATTTATCAGTTGGATGGTCTCAACTCAAGGCTTGGCCCATTAAGTGTCAAATTTGCATCTGGTGTGAACTTTCATGGCTGTTTAAAACCTATGACCTCCCCATCAACTCAGTGGAAATGGGTTTATATCATGGAGGTTATTACTCTCATTATATATATATATATATAGACCTGCAGCAAATAAGTTTGTGAATATGAAGAACTTCACTCGTCGAATCTCTCCACCTTCATACTAACTTTTAGCCTCCTTAATGATAATGGTGGACATGCTTGTGCTTTTTATTTGAATGAATGTTCCATAAGCTCATTCTGGTTGATGTCCATATGTTGTTTTTTCATATAAGATTCATCATGTTATACTCATAGTGGTGGTTTTTTTGAATTTCACGATAGGAGGGGTGTTTGTGTCCATGAGCATGTCTTAAGATATATTTTAATATGATATGAACTAATTACTTTGTGTCCATTGGCAATTGAGCTTCAACATTCCACTTCTTTCATAATTGGAGTGATGATTTCATACTTAAACAAGTGTAGACCCAGTTGATTTCTTAAGTTGGGCCACCTAATGAAAGGCTTGGATGGGTATGTACATATCAATGAGCATGCGTAAGTGGTTGCCCATGGTTGATGGATGCACTAATCATTTTAGAGATGTATGTGGGAATAGGGAGAAAGGTTGCTTGTCCTTTTATGTCTCTTCTTTGTCTCTTTCAAGGTGTCCAAGTCTTCTTGCCTTTGGTCTCCATTCACAGCTGGTTCAGATGAAATTCACAACTGAATCAATGAAATGTACAGGTGGATTGGTGATATGGGTGTGAATTGACCCAATATTAGGGACCAGCAAAAGGGAAAATTGGCTTGTACCAGCTGATATTTTTGAAGCAGAGAAAAGGGTGCACAATATCTTGCTAGTTGGTTTGAAAGTAAGGATATGCATAACACTGTTTTTTGGACGTTAGTTCATAAGTTAGAATATAAGATGATTTGACATTCATGATTGATCCCAAATTAACTAGATAAAGCCAAGATACCAATTGCAATTGTGATGATGAAACTCTGTGGTTCAATCTTATTTGAATCTAACATGGTTCACCCCTTTTTAAATTGAATCAGTTAAATTGGGATGTCAAAGGGTTGGATAAGCGTTAGTTATAGGATGGTATATGCCTCATTTTCTGTTTCAAGATTTGTGGTATGGACTAAATTGGCAATTACAAATTTATGAATGTCAATCTATCTAAAGTTATATCTTTTTCTTAACAATTCTGTTACTTTTTTAGAAATGGATACTGAACAAGTTGAAGACCATGTTCAATCCATCCAAGTTGAGGCACCAACCGGAGCCAAGCGTGGTAGAAGAGAAAAGAAGAATATTTCATGGAAGGACTACTCTAATGATTACTTGATAGACTTATTTATAGAACAAGTAAAGCTTGGGAGAAAAGATGAAGGTGGGTATACCACTGAAGGGTGGAAAGAGATAGAACGAAAAATGATGGAAAAGTCTGGAGATGACTATGATAAAGGTAAAATTAGAAATCTCCTTAGAACATTGAAAACCCGTTACAGACAGATCAAGACTTTGATCGGACTAAGTGGGTTTGGATGGGATGACAAGGAGAAAAAGGTCACTGCAGAAGACCAAGTCTAGGATGACTATGTCAAGGTGAGTGGATCGTTAATTTTCAGTTAAAATAATATTTCATGAATTGTTTAAGTTATAAAATTTGTCCAATTTGTATACTTCAGGTACATCCTGATTCTGCAAAGTATCGAGGAAAAAGTTGTGCCAACTATGAAAACTGGTCATTATATATGGAGATACAATCGCAGATGGAAGAGATGTGGTACTGACAAACCAACGCCCACCACATCTGATCTCAGGCCCCCAAGTACCAATTGATGAAGTGGCAGTACAGTCATCTAGTTCAGATGAGATGGCAGACTGTTCTAAAGCCCCGCGTACTAGAAAAGACACAAACGCAAGTTCTCGACGCAATGTACGAGGTGAAGCTAAATCTGATAGTGAAATTGTGTGTGCAGTAAAGGAGATGACTGCCACACTTGTCTATGTTGCTGAAAAGTTGAACCAATCAGGGCCAAGTCAAACAAATGTTGTCGCTGCTGTTCATGAGCTAGAATTAGAAAAATCTCTACGTGGAAAGGCGCTTAGGATGCTAAGGGATCCACAAGCGTCGAGTCAATTCCTTGCATTTCGTACCAAGGAAGATCGACGTGATTGGATTTTGGAGGAATTAAGTGATGATATCTAGTAGTGTTATGTTGGACCAAGTGTGATGTTTTTGGACTATAGTAGTTTTATTGCATTTTGGATGGTATTCAATATTGTAGTGTTATGTTGGACCAAGTGTGACTTCTCTATTCAATTTTATTAAAATTTGGCACTCTTTTATATTTTATTGTTATGTTTGTATTATTTGACTTTTATTTCTTATCCAATTGTTGTGTGTGCTCTTCTTTTAGATGGACAATGTTGATTTATAATGTGACAATAATGTTTCTATGAATGGGCTAAAATAGTTACTCACTTTCTTATGTGTGGATTGAATATGAAGCAGTATAAAGTAATGGACATAAAGAAGAAGATCGTTTTTTGGTGGTTGGTAGCACTATCAACGGTCGTCCTTATGCTTGTAGACAGTCATTATAAACAGAAGAGGTCAAAATTAAAGGAGGAGAGTTCATAATTCATCTTTAACTAGCCATGACTTCACACAGTACCTCATTCATGGTCACGAGCGTTTAACATATGATTTACTTCGTATGAGGACTGATGTGTTCTTGGAGTTATATGATTTACTAAAAAGAGAAGGATCATTGCGTGCAACTAAAAATGTCACTGTAGAAGAACAAGTTGCGATCTTCCTAAATACGGTAGGCCACAGTGAGCGTAATCGGGTCATGCAAATTCAGTTTCAACATTTAGGCCAAACAATTAGCAAGTACTTTAATGCTGTCTCGATTATGTTAAAGTTCCTGAACCTGAAACGCCAACACCGGCACATATTACTTCAAATCGAATATTCTACCCATTTTTCAAGGTAATTAAGTAATCAGGTCATCAACTTTTTTCTTAATATTCTACCCATTCTTTATGATAGATTGTTTAAATTGTTAACGATTGCGCAGGATTGTATTGGTGTTATTGACGACACCTATGTTCCAGCATGGGTACCAGTTAAAGATCATCAACGTTATCGTTGTAGAAAGGGATTCATTGCCCAAAATGTGATGGCAGCTGTAGGTTTTGACATGCTCTTTCATTTTGTATGTGCTGGTTTTGAAGGCTCAGCTAATGATCAAAAAGTCCTTTCTGATGTTCTACAAAACAGAGGAATATATAATATGCAAGTTCCAGAAGGTAAATTGTATTCATGTTTTAATTATATATATATTTAAATAATATATATACTAAACTTGTCATTTTAATTCTTAATAGGAAAGTACTTTCTTGTTGATGCTGGTTATGCTCATAAGCGATATTTTATCGGACCATATCGTGGAAATCGGTATCACTTAAAGGAATATGGACCTCAATCATTAGCTCGTAGGACGTCTACTGAGCTTTTTAACCTTCGCCATTCAAAACTTCGAAATGTTGTGGAAAGAACATTTGGCCTGTGGAAGGAACGATTTCCTATTTTGACTCATATACCACGGAATTATCCAGTAAAAATACAAGCAAAAATTGTAAATGCTTGTGCTGTAATACACAATTTCATCATGATGCAAAATCCCAACAATGATGAATTGTGCCAACGTCATCATCATGAGGTGATAAATATTGACCAAGAAGACAATGAAGATGTAGTTGAGGACGAGTCTGGCAGCCAATATGCTTATCGCCTCACAGACACAATAGCATCGGATATGTGGAATGTATCAACTAATAGAAGAGCAAGTGCAGCGCAAATGATGAAGTGAATTCAGTTAAATGAGTACTAGATGCAATGAATCTTCTTTTTCATGAGTGAACATACTATCATTTTTTGAAATGAAATCCGAAATATATATTTTGTGAAGATGGGAATCTTCTATTTTGAAATATTTATTTTGTAAAGTAGAGTTCCAAACATAGTGGAATGCATTTTGTGAAGTTGATCATTCATAGAAATTTATATTTTTAAAAAGTATATTTCATGTTGAAAGACACGTTCCTTTTGAAGGATCTAAAATGCAGATGAAAACTATGATATAAAATGAGCATTTTTGTCTCTCGTTCATATTAATGATTAATGACTATCGTTTACAAGATCATCTAATAAATTTACACATGTCATTGAAACAAACATGGTAAAATGAATCACATGTGTAAATGGTGTGAAAATCATGTTATTAGACAAACGTTGTCAAAATAAACGCATGTGTAAACCTTACATACTTAAAATTTGAATATTCATCATTTACATGTGTAAATTATATTTACATATCCCACGAGTAAAAGACAAACGACCCCTCAGCATATGAAATTGTCCACGCAACTACGCATATGTAGTGGGCTACACATACATTGGCCCAACACTTGCTCCTTGGTTTCGTATTCTTTTGGATTTGTTATTTGAGAACACTAGGTGATCAGAATGCATCTAAGTTGGCCTCATAAAAATTTGAATGTTCTTTTAAAAAACTAACCTTTTTTTTGTTGTCCTTTTTTCTTTCTAATAGCATTCCCTAGAAGAGACTATAGCGTATAAACATTGTAAAAAATTGTGTCAAATTCTTTTGTTACATTTATCACTCTTGATTTGAAGCCTTATTTGTACATTTTAAACAATATCGTGTCCTTGTGATTAATAGAGAATAGAGGGGCTTCTTTGTAAATTTTGTAGAATAGTAAAAAGAGAAGTTTATTACCTAATTTCTTATAAAAAGTTAAGAAGCTAAAGTTGATTTAGAAATCACTGGAAGACAGCCCCTTTTAAAAGAAAGCTTGAAGAAGTGATTCTTCATGTTGCCCTAGGGGTGTATATGGGGTGGGTTGGGCTGGGCTGAGGCATATCTAGGCTCGGACCAACTTTGGAAACACAAACCTATATATGGCCAAACCCCACACAAGTAGTAACCAATTAGTACCTAGCCCCCCTGAAACATATCCAGATCATGGGCCCATTGGTTAACGGTCTAGATTTCTGATTATAGACCCCACAAAGGATTAACAGATATTAAAATCCAACTAGTTCAAAATAAATTTCACTCCAATGGGAGTTAGAGCCACTATCAAATCGACATTTGTAAATCATGCAATTGTTTTCTGTTTAATATATATGTATTTCAGTAACATGTTAAATCTTATGGTAGGCCCAACTTTATTGCAGTAGAATTTGGCCCAGGCCACTACGTGAAGAGGACTTCTTGAGCGATTTGGATTTCAGTTAGTGCACCTCCCTGTGGATATATTAAGGCCTTAAGATTTATTAGAGGATTAAGATTCTAATCTCATATGATTTGAATCATACACGTATTCTTGGGCTCCATTTACCTATTAGGCCTGAAATTCAGGCACATATCCACTCATATGCAAATATATACAATCCATGTTAAATTACTGCCGAGTCAGACCCTCAATCATATTTTAGGCTTAGGCCGATCCCATTTTTCCGATCCAATTGCAACTGAGTCATATAGGCAAAGCATGAAAAATGCCCACAATCACAGTGGGCCCAACTTTTATTGGATTAAAATTTTGCCCATTCCCTAACCAGAGAAGATCTAGGCTGATTTTGAGTTTTCTATACCAATAGTTGCGGGCATTGTTTTGTACCGATCCAATCAATAGCTTATTGATAACATCTCCTTTAGCCAATAATAATAATAATAATAATAATCCACATTTTCCGCTATAGTCCCCATAATCTAAAACAACACATTAAAGAATCCAATAAGCCAAAAAAGGATTTTGGAAAGAGGCCTAGTTCTCAAAATCATGAGTAAAGAATAGGGGCTTTTGGCGGTAGTTCCCTCATCATTTCGATTTAAAGTCTAAGGTCCACAAACTTTTTTCGTAGCGGTGACAGTCCTCTCATGAAAATGACCCTGTCAAAAAGGAAAAAAGGCCCCGGGACACGTCAGCATAAAGGATTCACTTAAAACCGCTTCAAACCATTTCAACAAAGCAAAAACCACATTCATCCGAAAGCGAAAGCGAAGACGAAGCGAACTGCGAAACCTAAAAGCAAAATCAACGGATCGAAGACTTCGATCATCTGAATCGTCTTCACTTTAAGGTCAGATAAAATACTTCTTCCATTCCTAAAGCAAAGATGTACAAGATAATTTCTTCTGAAAAAACTAAGAACCTAAAAGGGTTTTTGATTTCATTCTTCTCTGATTTTATCTATCCTTTATGCTCAAATCTATGTAGACAATAGCTAGAACAAAGTCCTCGAAAAAGCAACCGAAAGTGCAACCAAAGCAAGAACAAGGTCAATGAAAAAATAGAAAGTGTTTCTTGAGTTTTAAAATCATTTTATCTAACTTTTAAATTTATTTAACTGAGTTGTCTTAGTCTGATATCAATTAAAAAGGACTTTAAATGATTTTTATCTGTACATTACATGATTTTATCTGAAATTTAATTGCTATCAATTAAGGGTTAAACAGGGTTCCAAGCGAAAATATCTAACTGTGACATGATTTACTCTGATTTTCTTCTGTATGTATCTGAGATTCTTATAAAATGCTATGAGTTTTGTATGATAAAAAGTGGATTTCGCAAGAATTTATTTGAATTTAAAATGTATTAAACTTTGTTTTAAAAGAGATTATATGAGTTTGCTGTTAATTTATCTGAGTTTTTGTATAGATTATCTGACTTTGGCATGAATTTATCTACCTTTAAATTAAACTTATCTCTATATTTGTATGAATTTATCTGTATTTTCTGTGAATTAATCTGTGTTTGCTGTCAATTAATCTGAGTGTGACTTGAATTTATCTGACTTTAAATTAAACTTATCTTTGTATTTGTATGAATTTTTCTGTGTTTTCTGTGAATTAATCTGTGTTTGCAGTCAATTAATCTGAGTGTGACTTGAGTATATCTGACTTTAAATTAAACTTATATCTGAATTTATATGAATTTATTTTTATTTTCTGTGAATTAATCTGTGTTTTCTGTCAATTAATCTGAGTGTGACTTGAATTTATCTGAATTTGAAATTAATTTATCTAAGCTTGCTGTGCATTTATATTAATTTAATGTGATTTTTTTTAACTTTGATGACAGTTTATTTGAATTTATCTGTGTTCGAAATCATAACCAGTTCACAACAAAGTTAAGTCCCATCTATATAAATCTTTCTACATTTGATATAAAATTATCTGACTATATTTTAGGTTTGGTTTGAATAGATTTGGCTTGGTTTATATGAATCTGGTATAAAATTATCTGTGTACATGTATCCTGACAGTTGAAAGCACCCAAAATAGAAAGAATGACATAAAAAAGAAGCATTAAGCAAAGCCACACTGGCAATTTAGATCAAACTTGGTATCAACAGTCAAACTATTTGACAGCATCAAAAGAAGAACCACTACACATAAAACTAAGCTAAAGAAGACACCTTTCTGGTTTCTTATAAATTCCATATTGAACAAAAAAGTTATAGAGAAGAGATGCAGAAAATATGATAAAGACATCATGCAAATTCTAGACACATACAACAGCGCAGAAGGAAAATTCAAACTCGGAAGCCAGTATGTGTCGTTCACATCAGAAGATATCTCTATAATATTTGGAATACCTCATGGATCAAAAACCTTAGATTTGAAATATGTAACAAAGAAACAATCGAAATTCATAGCAAGAAGATTCTCAATCATTACAAGAGTATCAGCTCTAAAAATAAATGAACAGCTGGATATTGCACTCAATGGAGCAACCGAAGTTGATGTGGCCGATGTGTCAAGGCTAATATGCCTTTACATCCTTGTGACGTTGTTTTTTTCAACACATGGCAACTCAATAGGATGGCCGTACGTCAGTTATGTTGAGAATTATGTTGAAATGAAAAATCATGCATGGACAGAAGAGATAACAAAGTTTCTCATGCAATCAGTTAACACCAGAAATGATGGTTCAGATAAAGTAATTGGTTGTCTATTTGCACTACTGATAAGATAAACAAACATCCTTTTTACATCTACAATTTTACAACTTACAAATAGATTTGTAAATTAAACTTGACTATGTTAGACATAATTTGAATAGTATTGGTTATGCGAACACATGTTGTTGTTGGAGCCAATCAAACCAAGTGAATTCCTTAGATTGATGAAGTGGGATCTTAAGGGCCTAAACAACGTACTGTGGAAAAATTTGCTGGATACATTACATAGCAAACAAGTAATTTTATTTGAATTGAACATTCTTCATGTTAATTAATATATTGGTAAGTTGTCTGAATTTTTCTAAACAGGTAATACTATATAACAGATAATATAGATACATTTATCTGAATTTTATATGCCTTGTTGTTATAAATTAACAGTGTCTCAGACTTCAGGTAATCGTTGGTAAATTGGAGAGGACATTGCATGAAGAGAAATGCTTCCTGACATATGGGAATAGGAGTAGTGCTGATGATAATCAAATAACTAAGTAGGAAGCTGAAACAGAGAACAAAGAAATTGTCAAAGGAGTTGAAGAAGGACATGTGCAATATAATGTTGACCTTAATGATGATGTTGAGAATAATAAAGCCATTGAGCAATCAAAATCAAAAGAACATGACCCCAGCCAATTTCAGCGGGCCTAAACAACGAAAACGTTGTTAATTTTTGAGTTAGAAGAACAAAGAGAAAATGAAGGGCAAGAAGAAACAGCCAGGACTGAAGAAAGAGTTGAGTTTCTCACATTTCCTTCAGAGTGTGAACAATATGAACAAACAAAATAAAAAACAGATACAGTTGTAGAGAATGTTGTAAGCGACGTAATTGGAAGCACAAGTGAATCACTCATTGGAGTACCACCAACAAAGCTATCTGAATATGAAGGAAGCAATATTAAGAAAATGTCTGAGCAAAGTCAGCCATCTTCAACGATGGGAAACACAGAACTCAGAAAAATTTTGGAAGAAAATGAAGGGCAATTTCACTCGTTCATCAGCTAAACAGAGAGAAACAAGACTCCCAAGCTCAACTAGACAAAATCATAATTGAATTGAAAATAGCAAAAGAAGAAAATTGTAATCTACAAAATGAAAGCATGGAATTGGGAAGAAGGCAAAGCAGCTTGGCCAAAGAAAGAGATGATGCAGTTTCATTAACCGAAAAGGTCACAAGTGAAAAGGCTGAGTTAGAAAAAGAGAACAACGATCTCAAAAGCAAGCTCGAAAATTCATCTCTTGTGGTCAGCTCCCTTAATGAACAGCTAAAGTAACTGCAACAGCTATCGGAGCGAAATTCTTCAAGAGCTGCACACGCAGAAAAGGAATTAAAAAGCATTGAAATATAAAGTTGCAATAACTGAGGCAACAAATTTTGAATTACAAAACAAGATAAAAGAAGCTACACTTCTTCATGCAGGCACAGAGATAAAATTGATTGAAAAGAGTTTGGAAAAAATATATCATCCAATAGAAAAACAAATGATGGGGGAGCAGCCTCCTCAACCAACTAACAAAAGTAAAACTGAAAAGGTATTTCGGACTTTTCAAATGAATTTATCTGAGCCTTACATGATTTTACATAGGTCTGATAATATTTTATTTAATTTTGATATGAATTTATCTGAGATTGATATGAGTTTGTGGCTTATATTTTAATTTCTCTGAGTTTGGTAATGAATTTATCTGAGTTTTCTATGAAGTTTTGGGTGTGCTTGATATAAATTTATTTCACTATTGTATGATTATATCTGAGCTTCATTCAATTCAATATGAATATTTAAATGGAGCATTACATATAAGGTAACAGAACCATCATCAATGATCAAAAGAGTAAAGAAGCGACGAGAAGCAGCAGCAAGGAATATTTCAGAGCTAGAACAGAAGAAGGCTAAGAAGCAAAAGAACGTACTAAAAGATAAAATGGTTGCTCAGTCAGAGGACTTTGTTGACATAAATGAGCAAATGCAGCACAAAGCTACTAGTAAATCAGAGAAGAAGAAACCATTTAAGCTCCCCAAAAACTCAATCACCAAACTGTTGAATGAAGCTGATAAGAAGAAGTTAATGCTCATATATGACACAGATCTAGAAGGATATAAGTAAGTAGACATCATAAATTACTCTGGAAAGTCATCAATAACATTATAAACAAACTAATAACATTTCACATGCACAATTGCAATGCAACAGTTTGGGGCGGAGAAATTGAAAACAATGTGTTGTATGAGGACATAATTTCAATCCTATTTGGCACTGATATATCAAGCAGTGTAAGAAACATACTACAACAATATCGTATATTTATTGAATGTTTAAATAACATGTGTTTTAAAATATACATAACATGATGTATATGTAATCCATCAGGTTATTGATAGTTATACACAGATGCTGTACAAGGAGCAAACAGACCTTGAAAATGATCTCAAGAAATTGAGAAAGGAGGGTCTGGAGGAGGACGAAAAATCATATTTCATCAGTAGCCTTTGCTGGGTAACACAAATAACTTTTTTGCCATGTCTGCAATGGAATTCATTAAATGACATTAATACTCTTAAATTTCATATTTGTGTAGACAATGCTCACTGCTGAAAACAAAAATATGAGAGAAATCATCCTCAATCATCAAATCTCACCATATAAAATGCAGAATCATAGATTTGTCCACTTTCCAATGAACTCTAATGGAAAGAACAAAGATGCAACACCGTTCCATTGGACTCTGTTACTACTTGATAAAAAACAAGGCAGTGAATGCACTACAACTCCATGAGGCCAAGGGAAAAAATGCAATTGAACACTACTTCAAGGATGCCGAATTACTGGTACATGTCATTCACTTTAACTTCCTTTAAATCATGGTTGACACAAGTTGTTATATATGTGGCTAATGAAAATGATGTGATCACAAAAACAGTATGTAGAAAATTACAACTACGTCAACATTGAGGAAACACAGCCATATAATGAGCCATTGATCAGCATGGAAGGAGCACCATAGCAGAAAGACGGATCGTAAGTATTGTGACAGGAACCCAGATTATACAAATAAAACCATAGACAACCAAACAATATGAATAACTGAAAATACCATGTCACATTGCAGGCTTGATTGTGGCATCATCGTGTGCTACCTCATGACTCAAATCTATCGTTGCAAACCAGTTCACACCCACTTGGCACAAAGCGTCGTCAACAGTTTTAGAGCAGAATTAGCAGTCAAGTTCTTGCATGATGAGCCCCGTACTTGGACAATAGAAGACTTTGAAGCCAAAACCTCGCAACCTAAAGGAAGACTAACAAACATCATGGATTTTTTTGGATTTTCGTTTATTGGTTCACATGGATAATTGTAAGATGTGGAAATCAGCATTAAAGGAAAACTGACAAATAGAAAAGGATTTCTTTTGTTTTTTGGTTCACATGGAAAACTTTAAGATGTTGGAAGTAACATCAAAGGAAGAATGACAAACAGCAGGGGATTTTTTTATTTTTTTGGATACAATTATAAGATGTTGGAAAGATGTTTGTAAATGTAAATACGCTTATCAATTGCATAATTCAAGTCATTTTCTTACATGTTGTCATTACTTTATGTTTGTTACGAATTCATAGAATTTAAAATATTTTGATAAAAAGAACGAAATACATTTATCTACAACTTTCATATAGCTAAATTTCTTTGTCTTTTCAAAGAAACTCATGTAAATTTCTGTCTTTTCAAAGAAACTAATGTAAATTTATCTTCCTTTTGAATAAAACTCAGATATATTTATCTGAGTTTAAATAAAAATTAGTGAAATTAATCTGATTTTTGAATGAAAGTTTGATAAATTTATCTATTATTGCATTGGAAGTCGAGTAAAATCCATGTAAAGTTCATTACAAAAAGGAAAGATAACATCAATATTTCGAAGCAACACTGATACTTTGCAATTTTATTCAACATAAAAAATCCAAATTGAGAGTCACATTATCATCACCAAATTATAAAAGATGACAAATTCAAACTGATGTCAATGGCAACTCAATAGGCTCCTTGCAGGACTTTTTATTATGACTCCCAATCCGCCAGCATCGTCCACATTTAATCTGCCTTATCATCTCACCTCTTGATGAGATCCTCTTCTTTTTTGGCCTTCCGGGCTGACGCCTCATCACAGGGGGCTAAATCACAGCTTCTGCAATTGTTGTCTCTGGCTTGCCTACAGTTGGGATGTGAATTATAGATTCAGAGCATACATGTCTGTATGTCTCTGTGAAAATACCAACCCACATAAAGGTTTAGATCCTTTCCACACTTTTGAATAGCAGCACATGCACGGGCACACGGGAAGCCATTAATCTGCCATTGATAGCAGGAACATATGCGATTGTAAATATCAACAGTGACCAACGGGTACGGATGAACATCAAAAATAATGTCGCTTGACCGCCGAATGCTCCATGGCCTACCAAACTTGATAGAAGCCTCCAACCTCTTATCCATGTCTGGACAAATGACTCCCTTCCATAAGCTAGACATTTTCCTCCTATTGGCCATCTGCTCCATTATCTGAACCCTTATCATGTCAACCATCTTCGTAATGGGCAGGTGACGCGCTTCTCTAATCCAGGAGTTGAAAGACTCTGAAGCATTGGAACACATCTCACCATACCGATGGCCCTTAAATAAATATTGCTCCACCTATCATGACAAGTCTGGAGAGAAATCTGTCAACATTCGAACCACCTTCATGTCTAAATACCTGCAGCTTTGCATGGAATACAGGTACAGTGGGGGCATAGGCATATTCACGTAGCAACAAAACCATCATTTCTCTAAATTCATTTGTGTAACCTCCTGAGAACTTATCTCTCAAATTTGCTTTCAAATGTTGGAGGCAGAAAGCATGATGAGCAAATGAAAACACATGTGCAACACCATCCACAAGACCAGGATTCCTGTCAGAAACAAAAGTGATTGAGCGGTCATATGCAACTACTTTCCTTAAATTCCGCAAGAACCATTTCCAATTATCCTCAATCTCTGAGTCTACCACCGCAAAGGCAAGAGGAAACAGACCTACCACATTCAAGAAACCACTTATTATCAATTAAGCAGCAAGGTTAACTATGCATTGAAATAAAAATAGATAGTATCAACATTATTAAAAAACATAAAAATCTACAAGATGACACTTTACCTTGATTACCATCCTTCCCTGTTGCTGCCAACAAATTTCCCTTGTACCTGCCTTTCAAAAATGTCCCATCTAGAAACAACAGCGAACGAACATAATAAAATCCACGAATTGAAGCATTGAATGAAACAAACAAACGCTTGAAGCATGTGGTGGATTCATCGTAATCTAATACAAACAAACTGCCTGGATTTGTCTTCATAGCAACATTAATGTACCAACGAAGATAGTCAAAAGAAAGCGATGTATCACCATACAAGTTATTCCTCGCCCTTTCAACCCCCCACCATGCATGATGGTATGTAATGGTGAGCCCGTAGTTTACATGGAAATAATGCACAACATCAACGGGCCTGGTCATTGGCTTCTCTCGAATATGATCCATCACAAATCACAAACAATTTCAGAACTAATCCGGCTACTCTTAGATGTACGAACTGCTGCTCCACAAGTATGCTCATTATCAAATGACCTTACAAAAAAAAAAGAAAAAAAAAACACTAGACTTCTCAAGCGATGCATGAACACGCCACATGCAATCCTGAGTTTTACGATGAGAGCATTCAGCTGTGATCCTTACTTTATCATTCCTGACATACACAAACTCAAACCCCAACTCAATCGAATATTTGCACAGCAAATTCCTAAATTCAGAAGCCCCACCCTCAAACCTTTGTCCAACATGACTGTACCATTCACCCAATCCGAAGAAAGAAGAAACTTCTCCCTATGTGAACAAAATTGTAGAAGCAAATCTGTCTCTACATCTGTAGCATCATACTCCACTACTGTCATTCTGTCTTCACAAAATTCATCCACATTATCCTCATTGTCCTCATTACCATATTCAGAAAATTCTGATACAAAGACATCGACTTGATCCAATTCCAATGAAACTGCCAACATAGACAAGCTCAACAAGTCTCTGTCATTGTCAAGCATACACTTCGGGTGCCCAGGCAATGCATATATGAAACAGACATTGTTGGGCAACAAAGTCTTCCACTTGCAACAAATTTGGTTAACCAAATCATCCATTCTCATACTATCAGTCAAAATAACAACATTGGTGAACATACCAAGCTTGCAAAGAAGCATAATCGGTTTTGCCATTTTAAACACTGCATACGAAAAATAAAAATAAAATCAAAACACATAAACATTTGTAGCTGAAATACTCTCTTACTTTCGCATGAGTCTATATCAGTTTCGTGTCATTTTATCTGTATTTGATACGAAATTAGCTGATACGAATATATCTAACACATATGAATTTAGCTAATTTTGACATGATTTTATCTGTTTATAGAATCAACTAAACTGGATTTGAAATAAATTTATCTCACTTTCGCATCAATTTATCTGAATTTCGTGTTTTTATCTATGATTGGTATGAATTCATCAGATTTTGGAGTGAATTTATCTGACTTTTAGAATGGATTTATATGAGTTTGAAATAAATTTATCTCACTTTTGCATCAATTTATCTAAATTTCGTATTCCTTATCTGTGATTGGTATGAATTTATCAGAGTTTGGAGTAAATTTATCTGACTTTTAGAATGGATTTATATGAGTTAGAAATAAATTTATCTCACTTTCGTATCAATTTATCTGAATTTCGTGTTTCTTAACTATGATTGGTATGAATTCATCAGAGTTTGGAGTGAATTTATCTGACTTTTAGAATGGATTTATATGAGTTTGAAATAACATGAATTTATCTACATTTGATTTCAATCACATCTAGAACGAACTACTAATAATATAAGAAGAATTCATTTCAAAAAACAAGATTAAAATATCTTCTTAAACTAAAATAGATCAAAACATTCATCCATACCTCAAGAAATTAATTGAAATGATCAAATCTGAGTTTGCTTTTATTCAGATCTGAACAGAAACACCGAGAACATAAGAAGAAATAATTTCAGAAAGCTAGATTAAAAGAAGTATTTAAAATAAAATTTGGATAAAAACATTAATCCTTACCTCAAGAATTTCATTGAAATGATGAATTCTTAGTTTGCTGTGAATCAGATCTACAAACTCAAATTAAGAAGAACTGTGCTCTGTAACAACGTCTGAAGAAGAAGAAGAAGAAGAAGAAGAAAAGAAAAGGGATTCTCACGCACTACAAATGACCTGTTCTAGAAACTGAGAAATTCTAGGAGAAATTCCATTAATCGTCATTCCCTCCAAATCAAAATTTGAAATTTGATCCAAAACTCATCTTACAACATTTAAATTCGTCAGTAAGCAAGGAAAAAAGATGACGTCGAGCTATAAACCAGTATTAGATTGCATGACACCTAAGCAAACGATTAGAAGGGCAAATTAGTCATAAAAAAAAGTATGACGTGTCAAGCTAAGGGACCACCACTCGAATTAATCCCATGCGCAAGGGACTTTAGGCCTGAAACAATAATGTTGTGTCCTAAAGACTTTATAGCCCAATAACCAGGGACCTCCCGCTAATTTACCCTAAAGAAGTATCTCATTGAATATATAGAACCTATTTACAAGAGAGGGTTTTTAACAAGAACAGGAACTCTTAAAAAAAAAAAAAAGAACTACAGTTAAACAAATTACAGCTTTAATACAAAACACTTTAGGTTGGAAAGTGCCTAATCCTAAGATTAGGCATCTACGGAACTACCTAATTAAGCTCATAGCTAGGATTCTTTATTACCACACTAATGTTTCCAATAATAAGCTTTGTTTTTGCTTGTGAAAACTCTCTCATCTTCTCTGGTAGTTCAACATTTTAATTGAAAATGCAAAAACAACTGCAAAGAGCACAGCAAACCCAATGACCGCCGCTGCAACCACTCCTAAGAAGTCATGCCTGAAACCAAAATATCTCCTCACGAAGTCCGTCACCTTTTCGCCACTCTCCATTTCATCATGTATGTCTCCAAACTGTGAAGCAACCAGTCCATACAAGGTCCATGCAATAGGATTTGCCCAAGCATACCACCTCCACCACACAGGAATTCTCTGTCCATTGATAAGAGCACTTTAGTAAATTGGCAATTTGATCTCACTAAACAGTGATGACAAGGGAAAATATGGACTAGAACTTACAGGTCGGGGAATAAGAAAGCCGGAAAACAGGTTCCATATTGAATAAAATGCAGATGAGATTATGGCGCCAATGTTCTGATTGGGGGTCAAGCCAATAGCCATCATCCCATAATATGTGTAATAGAGCAATGTGAAGTACATGAAAAACAGGTACCAAAAGTACTTTGCAGCTGTCCATTCAAAGGCAATCATGGCATATACTATGACACCATATATTAGAGTTTGAAGAAAGGTATACGGGATCTCGACTGCAACCTGAAAATGCAAAATGAAATAAGGTAAGGTGTGATAGTAAAAGGTAATCACATGATTGATTTCATTAGAGTGGTAAAAAATGGGTCACGTAAAGAAATTTATGGGCCCTTAAAAAACAGCTTACTTGGGCAAAGGCATATGGTATAGCTGAATACATTCCAGCAGCTCTTTCCCTGTAGAAGACTGTTCGTTCTACAGCTACGACTGGTTGCACAGATGAGCTATTTTGTATTCCAAGGAAGAGCACTGCGGCATACATGGAACCCATTGCATTGAACAGATCTTGTTGCTTACGCCTGAAATTTATTTTATTTTATTTTAGATGAATTAGGTTCGGATCAACTTCTAAATAAAGATTGTAAGAAATACAGCCATGAATTGACCATGATATAGCTTACGTTTTGGAGCCAAGATTCCAAAATATTGTTCCAAACATGAAAGCTATGAAGGTTGTGAAGAAAAGTCGCACTGCGGTGTATTGTGGATTACGCCAGTATGACATGTGTTGTTTCCATAGGCAAGCCACGCATTGTGTGAACCACGACTGTGAATACTGAGTTGGAAAGTAAAGATCTTTCGACCCGGGAGGAGGTGAACTTAATTCCTCAATCAGGGCTTTGTTTCTCCTACAACAAGGTCACCATAAATATGTAAGTACAATATATATGTAAATAAACAGCTCTAAACTCGACCAAATGCATGGAACTGTGTATAGGGAGACTTACTGGTAAAGAGTTGAATTCTTGTATATGTCAGCAAAGTTAACACCCAGATTCTCTTCCTGTGAAATGGTTGTAACTTCCAACATCCATGTTGCGGGGTTATAACCATCTCTTATTCTACTGACTCCATTTATTTCCTTAATAAAACATAACAAATTATTATTAGCAACCATATCATGGCAAAAGAGACAATCAACATTTTTTAACTTCCTAATTGGTAAACCTCAAAGTAATTGATCAAATGGCAGGAATGGTGTCCCAATGGGCCGACATATATTTCTTCTCCTCCTCTCTTCATAAGAAAGAGCTGCAAGTAGACAAAAAAAATGTAAACCATTAATATATCCATATCCAGCACACACGGAAAAAAAAAACTTGGTTCTTTTCCTTTCACTTGACTTCACCTCATCGAAAGATTCAAAAATGTCAATGCTAGGCTGGTGAATTGTGCATACAACTGTTCTTCCGGTATCAACAGTGTTCCTCACAGTTCTCATAACAATTGCAGCTGCCCTGGCATCTAGTCCAGAGGTAGGCTCATCCATGAATATTATAGAGGGATTGGCAACAAGCTCCACAGCAATTGTGAGCCTCTTACGTTGCTCAGTTGACAGCCCATTTACACCCGGCAAACCAACTAGGGATCCTCTCAAAGATTTCAGCTCTACAAGCTCCATGACCTCCTCAATGAACATCTGCCATTATCAGTTAATATAGTTGGTATAAGAATCAAAGAAGAGAACATGTGAAACTGAATAGAATTTGGTCCAGAAAGCCACCAACATTTCTTGTTGCTGAATCAACTTCAGAGGGAAGCCGAAGCCATGCAGAATAGAGAAGAGATTCATAGACAGTAACGTGTGGAGAGTGGATGTCATTCTGCTCACAGTATCCAGATACCCGAGCAAATGTTTCTTGCTTCTTAGGATAGCCTAATATGCTGATGTTTCCCTCGATATGTCCACCAGTTTTCCTTCCGGCCAATACATCCATCAAAGTAGTCTTACCTGCACCACTGACACCCATTAATGCTGTAAGAACTCCTGGCCTAAATGCTCCACTTACGCCCTTCAGGAGTATCAAGCGATCATCTTGCATGCCTTTAGCTTTCATTTCCTGTAAAAGTTCAATCAATTAATTTGTCTGTCTTGCACACAATACCAGAACATGGACTTGTCATTTCTTTGGAGCTCGAAGTTACCGGTGGCATATCTACGGAATATTTGATGTTGTTGAAGCTGAGAGAAAGAGGAACAAATGGAAGAACCATGCCTTTCTTCTTGTTATTAATATCATCTTCTGTATTAGGAGATCCTAATGAAATACCAATCCCATTTCATTAATAACATTAGACAACATAAAATGGTTTAGATGACCAAGGTGCATCAAATAACAAGAATATAGAAAACTGATTGTTATTATTACCACTAGATATTGTATGTGCAGATTTCCCTCTGGACGATAGCTCAAAACCTTTGACATCTCCAGTTCTGTTCATGTTGTGCTCCATCAAGGGCTCTTCGGATAGAACTGCTTGACCTTTCTTATATGCTGTAAGCACAAAAATTAGAACCACCAAGTTTTAAGTGCAGAGTTGCACATATGTCCAGAGTACTTAAAAACCGTATTGTGCATTATGCATAAAGATACTCACGATTTAGATATGAAAGAGCAATAGTGAAAAAACCATTGAATAGGCATGCATAACCAACCAATGCGCCCGCACCAATCCAATACCAGTTTGAGCTAGTAAAGATTCCACGTGACTTTAAGACCTGGATGCCTAGTGAGTCGGTTGAGTTCCCAAGAACCTGTACCAAGGAGCTAGAATTAGACTTGATAGAAATTTATGACTTGAATAATCGAATTTCTTTTGAAGCTCAAAGATAACATTCTCACATGATTCCAACTATGACCGAGGAATTCATTTGTAGCAATTGAATTCTGTGCATACATCAAAGGCGAGATCCAATAGCCCCAGATCCACCATTTCCTCAAGTTCTCTGGAAACAAATAATATGGTTTCGTTAATCCATCCAGCATAGATGCACTACTTGTTGTAGACACATGATTGATAGTGTATTTGGATGAACCCTGGACCCTAATCAATTTGAAGTTTTGGATGGCTGCTCATCCCACTATGCTCGGGGTACCATGGAAACTAAAACCCTTACATGGTGGGCTACTGTTTATTTGCCTTTCTTTTCCAAACAATTATCAATGTTAGTCACCACATTAACCTTGAGCAAGAGAAGCTTGAAAAAAAATTGAGTTCCACTGAAGTAATACTCATTTTCCATGCCACCCCTTGAGTGGATATCAAGCAATCCTTACAACGTAATTTAGTTCATTCAAGTGTACTCTAAAAACAAAACAGAACTCTCAAGAGTTCTCGAAATAAGAATTCGGAAAGGAAGTTTGCCCCTTCTATCAAAAGCTGCATATTTTAAATGTACCTCGTGATACAATGAATCCTCCAAGAGTCATAATTGCAAGAAGTGCAAAAGATCCAAACGTATTTGCGACGATCATGTTCCTACCCAATGCTGCTATGAATCGAAACAACCCAGATGCCATCTGGCTAATCAATAGTAGCAGCAGAAACTGTTTAAGCATCCTACAGAAAGAAGGAGATTTATAGTAAGAACTATTTAATGAAAGAGAATTCGTTAATTTTTCTATTATTTTAATAATAAGTTAAGGATTTCAATTGTATTTAGTCTCACCTCCCGACATTTGGATCAAAGCCAATGACATAATAAGTCATGGCAACCCAAACAGCAGCTTCCGCAATAGATATGGGGATTTTGAGAATCCATGTAGGTAGCGCGTATGACCAAGAAGGGTGGAAAAGGAGGTCTCTTTGCTTGTAGAAAACAGGAAGTTTCGCAATTGTCATGGAGAGCTCTGAGAACCCATTAAACATTACCTTGATGAGTGAGAAAAATAGAACACCCATAAAAATTCCTCCATCAGCTAATGTGTCACGGTGCATCTCAGTACGTAGGAAGACGGTCATTGTGATGAATGCAACAATAACAAGCTGAAAATAAAAGGAAATGAGGGTAAACCATTAAAAATAACAAGACTTGGATTTTTTTATTTAAAATATAAAAAAAAGATTTAGGGGCTAAACCAAGACTCACTTGTATCATTTTGAAAATGTACACGAACGAGCTTCTCTTCATAAGCAGCCATTCCCTTGAGGTACAAGCTTTTAGCAATTCCATCTTGCTAATTCCATATTTAGAGGTCGTCAAAGCAGCAGGATGGCTCTTGCTTTTGTCAAATGGGGTGCTCAGTTCATGAACCATTCTACAACCAACATGGAATGAATGGAATGCATCTGCAAATTCCTTCACAGAAACAAAAGTGTATGGTTCATCTTTATGTGCCCAGTACTGTTGTTGATCTTTTCTTGATGTTACCTGGTAGTGCATAAAGAACAACAGTGCCACATTAACTACTAAGTTTCTAAACCATAATCATAAGAAATGTGACTAGTCACCATGAATTAGTAATTGTGAGAAATAATGGACCTACTTCTTGTAAGAAGTCAGCAACTCCTTTTCTCTCAGGGCATTTAAAACCCATGGATTCAAAGAACTCGAGCACATGCTCTCGAGGGCCTTGATATACGATTTGTCCATCAGAGAGAAGAATGATGTCATCGAAGAGGTCGTAAGTCTCAGGTGCTGGCTGAAGCAGTGCGATTAGTGCTGTCCCACCAAGAATGTGGATGGATTGTCTGAGGCAATTGACAATCTGGAAGGTTGTGGAACTATCAAGACCTGTTGATATCTCATCCATGAAAAGAGCCTTTGCCGGTCCGACAAGCATCTCACCTATACCAATTAAAATCCAGAAGAAATGAAACACAAGTCAGAACACATTTCAGCCATTTCCTTTTCCTCTCATTCCAAAGTTTATATACCTGTTGTGACACGCTTTTTTTGCCCTCCTGAGATGCCTCTCAGCATTTGATCCCCCACCATAGTATCGGCACATACTTCCAATCCTAAAATCTGTTATTTAAATAGAAAAAATGAAAGGAAATAGATTAAAACACCGAACTCTCGTCTACTACATCAAAATTATAGATTTCTATTAGAGTTACTTATACCTTAAGAATATAGTCTGTGACCACACTTTCCTTTTGCCCTTCTAGCGCAATAGCCTGATAAGAGCACCAAATTCAAGGAAAAAGAAACTTCAATCTCCAATCATTTAGCATTTACATGTCATACGCAATCCTTGTTCACAAATACTCTTGAATATTGAACAATGACGATTTAACATGATAAAGAAGTTGCAAGCATGTTAGGGAAATTTTAGAAAAAATGTGCAATCGAAAAAAATAGTCAATCAAAATAATTGAAAAATAAGAGTAAAATGCAAACCTCCACTGCTTACAGGAAGAAATGTTGTGAAATACATTATGATAATTACACATTCCTCTAATTTGGAAATATCTGTATTTGAACTTTTGGGAGGAACCAGATTTTTATTCATAATTTTTCATCCTAAGAAGTCACATTGTAGTGGTGCAAATGTTTGAGTCCAAAAGTTTGTTGGCTGGTCTTGATTAGTTTACTTGCAAAACCAATTGAATAGACTCAATGGAATTTGATCTCAGGTATAGGTTAAACTCAACAATTTAGAGAATAAAAAAAATTCAACTCCTTGACCCACCAAGCAATATTCATAACACAGTTTTTTTTTGGTCAAAATTCATTTAATAGTTAAAACAATTGTACCTGTGGGATTAATAAGTTACTAAAATACCACATGCATTAGTGGAAAATGTTTTATAGAAACGAGTAGAAAATTCGGCAAGACGCGCTAGACCATTAACTAGGGTCTTGGCAAACAAACCAGATACAAGGAATTAGTTTATATGGTTCTGACAATCTGATGGGCATGTTTATGAAATCCTTTTTTTTTTTTTTCAATGAAATGCTTTGTTACTGATTAAAAAGAAAGAAAAAAAAGGCATGTCAATGAAAATTGGGCTTGGGCCTAGCTTGTTAGCCCCATATGAAGTTTAATCAACAGTCATGGGCCTGCTAAATGTGACTGATGGCAAGTTCTTTCTCAAAAGAAAATGGAACAGATTTGAACTGACAATTATTAGGCAAAGGCCAAAGGGTAGCTGCTCAGAGAAGGGTGGTTCTGTAGTTTCTGGAAGAGCACATCTTTCAACTGCGGCTAACCACTATTTTCTTCGACAAGGATTTCATCAAGGAATTAGAGAGGAAGATACAGAAATGAATGTCATTATACTACTCCCTAAATATGTATTTCCTGCTGTTAAAGTTGCTAGCCAGTAATCCCAAAACCAATTGGTGATAGGAAACTGCACAAACAGCTACTTAACACCCCCCCGGGCGGGACACCGCCCGGATCCGAAGCACACGCCCGCACAAGACTATAACGCGGCATGGGGCCTTTTTGCCCTGCGCATTTTACGCCCGCAAAAACACACAACGCAGCATGGGGCATTTCTGCCCTGCGTGGTTTCGAACTCGAGACCTTAGGCTCTGATACCATGTCAAAGTTGCTAGCCAGTAATCCCAAAACCAATTGGTGATAGGAAACTGCACAAACAGCTACTTAACACCTGCTACCTATGATCTATGATGCACGGATACTTTAAAATGAGCAATGTATCGTGTCGTATTGTATCTGACACCTCACTTTTTATGTGTAAAATTCATATGCCAGCCATGTCCATGGCGTGTCCCTGCCGCATCCATGCCGTATGTGGGCATCAGAGCCTATGATGCCATGGCCTAGTACAAATCTGGAAGGGAAAAATTACGCTGTTGTTTCCTAAGTTTGTATACATAGATAAATTTTAAGAGAATAAAGATGACTTTTGAAGTCACTGACATTTAATCCTGCACTCAATATCAATATTTCTAACTAGTTTGGATGATTGTAGAGAAAACAGATGGAGAAAATAAGTTTTGTGGAAAGTTTCTCCATCTTTTCTCCTCCTCCAAATTTCTAAATTCAGATCTACATGGAACTCTTAGTCTTATATTTCTTGCCACCAATTAATGCATATGGTTCTAAGACCAACAGTTCTGCTGCAAGAATTTTAATAATGCAGAACGGAGTAATGTGTCATGAGCCACTTTTTGAGATGAGATCATTGTATATCCTCCCTGAGAGAGATGATCACAAGAAGTTCTGACAAGATTAGCACAATCAACCAGTACCAAGTAAAGATCATGTAAGCATAGACTTTGTTATGAACTATCCAGATGTATTGTGACCTATTCGCCATAACAGTCCAAGATCTCAAGCGTAAACATATCATACAATAAAAATGATACAGTGAGAAATCAAATGTATAATAAAATTTTAATTTATGAGAAAAGAGACTCTGAATCCAACGTTTCTATTTTAGAAAAATATCCAATAATGCAAAAATGTAAATTAAGCTCAAGAAATTAGCCTCAAACCAAGCATTTAGAAAGGACACTCAGGTAGGCTATGGCAAGATCATTGCACACAGGAGAGAGTCAAATACTCATTTAGCAGTGGGACAAAGTCCAATCATGTTATAAGCGCACCTATGTTTGTAACATCTTGATCTTATTAAAGGTCAAGAATTATCTGAAAAGAAACAAAAGCTAGACCCAAAAGTATGGTCCTGACTTCTTACCTTCATGAATACATCTAAGTCTGGATCTGGTTTGATGTTTGCTTCTTTCTCCCTTCTTGAAAGTTCCTTAAACATTTCTGCAAATTATTGTTAGAATGGAGAAGTCATTGATTGACACCTTACAAATGATCTGATCTAATTCTGATAACTCAAAGCATTCACTTGACTAACCGTAACGGGCTCCGACTCCTTGGCAACGGGCAGAGAATGCCAATGTTTCTCTCACAGTCATTTCCCCAATGTGGGTGTCATATTGACTGATATAAGCAGAGCTCCTCTGAGGTACAAACTCATCCATTCCATGGCCATTGTAAGTTACTCTTCCTGAAACCTGATGTTTTCCAAAATTTTAGATGTAAAATTTACAGCAAATATCCTCCAATATATAGGTAGGAAAGAAAAAAAAAAAGGAATCTCTACCTTCAAATCTTTGTCAAGCTTTCCTGCCAAAGCTAATAACAAAGTGGTTTTACCCGAACTCGGAGGTCCTAAAAGCAAAGTCATTCTGCAAAATTTGCAGGTGAGTCAATTGCATATCATTCTATGAATCTAAAACAAATAACATAATCAGATAATAATGTAAAAACCAAACTGTGAATTGATTGAAGGACTTCACTTACCTACGAGGCTTGATGATTCCACTGACATCGTGAAGGATTGATATTGGTTTCTTTTGACTAGGAAGAATATGGACAGTGCTCAATAGCCCCTTTGAAAATGAAAGAGGAATTGCCAGATTAAAACTTTCGAAAATGAAGAAGATTAGATTACAGACACCCAAATGCATATTTATCAAGAGAGTCACCTCTAGCATATTAAAGGTGAAATTGATGACTGTGGGTAGACCTCTACTACCAACATATGCTTCAGCTTCAATGTTCAATTGCTCGAAACGGACTTCGATTGTGGAAAGCTCGATTCCAACTCTGAATATCATCAAAGAACAGAACAGAATGGAACAGACTCATCAGATGAATGTGATTCATTGGTTCAAGGATTCAAGATGTTTGTAACTCACTCAAAATCTAGAAAACAATACAGAGACACAGGAGTCTACCCTTCTATTCTGGTTTTGAGCTTCAAAAGGAAATTTTGAATGTCCTCTTCTTCAGCTTTAATCAACCTTTCCAACAAATTCTTTCTCTCTTGATAGCTGAGATCCTTAACATTGACTTCCTTGAGCTCTCCAGTATCTGCGCTCAGAAGTCCTTTCCTGATTCGATCGTACGTGGGCTGTTTTTCTAAAGCAGCCCATTTCAGAGCTTCTTCATCATCTTCATTGCGTGATGATAGTGAGAAGACGTCCTCAACCGTAGTTCTACTCCAAATTGAGGAGCCAATTCGACGCAAGCTCTCAACTTTGTAAAGATCGGCGTTATCCATTGATGACCCCTCAACAGGGGAGAGCAGGAAAACTAACCAGAGCCACCAAATACCCAGAAGAGATCTTCAAGTTCTGCTGAGATTATGCTGCATATATCCACAATTTTGACTAATCAGCTCCAAAAAAAAATGAAAAAAAAATCAGAAAAGAAAGTATGGGTTTTCTTTGTTAAGTAAAACCCACCAAAACCCAGACTTTTTTTCCATATTCAGATGCAAAAACTCGAAGCCTGAATGTCCGGAGCCTGAAAACTGTATTAAAGAAAGGTGGGTTTCTTTTCTAAGATAGAACTGTACAAAACCCAGAAAGGATTTCCGAGTGAAGATTGGAATCCGATGTCGACAGTATGCAAATTCGGGAAACTTTTCTCTGCCCACAGGTTGATCGGAAAGAGGAGAAAGGAGAGGAGGGTAGTTTTATGAGAGAGAGAGAGAGAGAGAGAGAGAGAGAGAGAGATTAACAATTGCTGTCATGAAGTTGACAGGAAGCTCATCCTGCTTTTGGAATGATTGGATACAATCTAATACAGGGTTTTCTAGGCAAAGATCTCACATTCTTCCATTTCTTTCTCCCTTATTTTTTTTTCTCTCTCTCTCTCTGATGGAATGAAGCAAGCCTCGTTAAATAGAAAGCACCGGCAATTTGAATTTCTAATCTTTGTCACTTTCACGACAGGTAAGAGAAAAATATATTTTTTTACTTCTTAGAAGTGAGTCTCATCCTCTCTGGGTGTAACTTAAAAGAAATCCTGAATTAAAAGCAGTGGAACTCTATATTGGAGTCTAATAATTGAAATCCGAGCTGCTTGAAAATAATGAATATGATTAAAATTATGTTAATTATTTTTTAATAAAATTAGAGGATTTTACATAATAAAGGACCTTAGTTGGCCATTAACCGGAAGAGATACCCATAGTATATATGCAACGGAATCGATATTCCCACAAGAAAATATATTTTTTTTACTTATTTTCTACAAGGGACGACGTCGTCACTTATAATCAAGGGTTAGTATCGACGTCGTCGCTATATATATACACCCCGTCACAGCTTCCTTTTCTCCTTCCTTTTTCATCTGCGACTGAATATCGGATGAAGCAGAGCGGAACTCTCCCCCAACGTGTGGGCTTCCTTGTAGAGGTTGTTGAACTCCATTAAGAGGTAGGCATATCACAGTTTCGGTGTTCTTTCATGCATTAGCTACCATAGATTCTGAGCTTCATGTTTAAATTTTTGAGAAAAGTTCATTAGGGCTTTTGATATACAGTTTTTTCATAACATTATCTTTTTTTAAAGTTATTTTTGAGGGGCTAAATCATCAAGGTAACAACTTTGGTTGTTCTAAGGTTGTTTATTGTCACAACCCCTAGTTGAGAGCATATGAAGATGGTGAATACACGTATTTGCATGTTAGGGTTTACCCCTTTTAAGTAATATGAAGATGGGTACTCAAATACGTGCAGAAATCTTGGTGAATATGTCATTATATAAAGGTTTGAGCAAACAGCCATCAAATGATTTCATTTTCATTCCTCCTCTGTTAGTAACCCTGAGGGAAAACAGTGTTAGGGGAGTTAACTTCTCTTTTGATTTTTTTCCTTTTAAATAGAAATAGAAATTGACAGTAGAACCCATACAATCATCTCTCTGTTAGCATTATTCAACACGTGACCCTTGAACTACACTTGCTAATATCACCAAATTGATATATAGTTTATTTGCGTCGGCATAATGACTGAGTATGGGATCTCCATCATATTTCACTATGATGGAGAGTTTGTCTTTGACATTATACGTCCGGTCTACAATGGTGAAAGACAGAAGATGAGGTCTCTACCTAAGAGCTTAACATATGGCATGTTGATGAATGAACCCATTGCATTGTCTAATTGGGATGCAAATATCGAGAATATGTAAGCATGAAATACCTTCATCACAATGGACTCGTTTTTTCATTGATTAGTTTGGAAGATGAAAATGATATTGTGGGGATGTTGATGGCGTCTGGATGTGAGCAAGATGGGCTACATGTGTATGTCAATAGGAAACTTCACGTTGTAAATAAGAAACGCGAAGGCTCTAGATACGTATCTATGTTCTATTTTTTTAATATTTATATAGTTGCATTTGTCGTGCCTAACTTTAATTCTTGCGCATGTCTTGTAGAGAAAAGGGTTAAGGTTGGCGGTCCAAGTGCCTGGAAGAGAATGTGCAAAGGGATTTGTGAGATTAAAAATCCCACGCCTGGCCTAGTATATCCCACTGTGGATATTCATGAAGACGTTGATATGCATTTCTTTACCGCGTTGGATTCTCATGCAATAGATTGTTCTACAAGAGCTGGTTTTGATGCAAATGGTATAGATCCCGAGGCTGTTGATGCACATGATGCTGTATGTGCGACTGTTGATGTATCAATAGTTCGTGGAACTCCCTCTTGGATGATGGCTGGTAATAAACATGGCGCCGAAATCAATCATGACATGAATCATTCATTTTCTATGGAAGATGTAAATTTTGTTGGTAATGAACAAGGAGCTGAAACCATTCGTGCTGTGAATCATTCATTTGCTATGGAAGATGAAAATTTTGGCGGTAATGAACAAAGAGCTGAAACCATTCATGTTGTGAATCATTCACTTGCTATGGAATATATCAATTTTGTTGGTAATGAACAAGGAGCTGAAACCATTCATGCTGTGAATCATTCATTTTACTATGGAAGATGTCAATTTTGGCGGTAATGAACAAGGAGCTGAAACCATTCATGCTGTGAATCATTCACTTGCTATGGAAATGTCAATTATGTTGGTAATGAACAAGGAGCTGAAGCCATTCATGTTATGAATCATTCACTTGCTATGAGAGATGTCAATTTTGTTGACACAATGGCCCCTCAAGATGTTATAGCCGAAACTGGTATGGACTCAGCACGAGAAAGGTGGATAGGGCGTCGGTTTCCTGATCGTGAAAGCTTCAGAAGATCTCTTGCGAAATTTGCAATTTATAACAATTTTACTCTACGACATGTGTTGACCAAGATGAGAAAAATCACAGCACGTTGCAGAGATGATTGTTGTCCCTGGCGTATACATGCTTCCATCGTTGATTCAGGCCCAGAGTTTAAGGTGCGGACTTATAACCCAAGGCATCGTTGCTCAAAACCAATGATGCGAATGACACATCCCCAAGCTTCCTCGAAAATAATTGAAGAGTTCATTGAGGATAGAGTCCGATGCAATAACCACTTGAAGCCGAAAGAAATTATGAGTGAATACCAAAAGGAGTTTGCCACCCGTATAACTTACAAAAAATCACACATTGCAAAAGAGATGGCGCTGCGTGTAGTTCGGGGATCATATGAAGAATCTTTTAAGATTCTACCTCTTTATTGTAGAGATTACACATGACCAATCCAGGTACTGTGACTAATATCGACACGACAGTTAAAGATTAGAAGATTCTTTTGGGCTTTCGGTCCTTGCACCCGATCATTCTATTCGTCACTGAGGCCCATGATCGCTGTTGATGGGTCACATCTTCGGGGCAAATATCCGGGTGTGCTACTAGTGGCTGTCACCTATGATGGTAATCATAAGCTATTTCCTATAGCTTTCGCCTTGGCCGAGGCGGAGCGTCGTGATAGTTGGGAGTGGTTCCTTGCCAATCTAGCTCTTGTATTGGGAAGTCCAACGAATTTGACTATTGTGTCTGATCGACAAAATGGCCTTGTCCCGGCATTGGCCAACATCATTCCAAGCGCGATGCAGTGCTACTGTTGTCATCACATTGCAGGAAACATTAAAACAGCCTTTTGTGATCGTGCCATTATATTGAAATTCTGGCGGGCTGCCAAGGCTTTTAGACCATTTGAGTATGAGGCCTATATGAACGACATCCTGTCTGTAAACCAAGGGGCGCACAGTTATATTAATACCATTGGAAAACAACGTTGGTCAAATGCGTATGTTGAAGGTCGGTGCTATGACATGATAACCAGCAACGCTGCAGAGTGTACGAACGCGCTTTTAAAGGACATTAGGGTGCTTCCTATTACAAAGCAAGTCGAAGAAATCCGTGCAAAGTTGATGGAGTTTTTCCAGAGAAGACATCTTGAGTCACTCAATATTACTTCGCGATTAACGCCCTATGCAGAGAAACTAATGAGCCAAGAGGCTGAAGACTCATGCCGCATGCATGTACGTGTTGTCGAGCTCGTTGAGTTTCAAGTTCAATTAGCACAATTTATAGATATTGTGGATCTTGAACAGAAGAAGTATAGTTGCCGTAGATGGAAAATAATGGGGATTCCATGCTGTCATGCACTAGTAGCAATGAAAGTTAGGCACCTGAATCCGTATGACTATGTTGAGGATTGTTATCTAACAACTACTTATCGTGCTTCGTACATTAAGGTCATACATGCCACTCATGATAGCAGACAATGGGAACATATATCAAATGAAATTGTCTTGCCTCCACGTGCTACCAAACAGCCAGGGCATCTAAAGAAAAACAGAATTAGTGTCGATGACAGAAATCGACTGCGCAGGGTTGTTACTTGCTCTAATTGTAGAAATAGGGGACATTATCGAAATAGTTGTCGCAATCCACCATCCGATCATGTTGCATAGATCCAACTATCTCATTGTAGGATGTAGATTATGCTTTTGTGGATCATACTTTTGTGGGGTAGCTTTTTAGGATACCTTATATATATCCCTTGATGTGGATCATACTTTTGTGGGGTAGCTTTCTAACATACCTTGTATATATCTCTTGATGTGGATCATACTTTTGTAATACAACTTTATATATTATATTTTGAACAAATTTGTCATCAAGTTTCATCCACTTTCCCAAGGCATTTTGGTTATGTGTTTTTAGTTATGTGTGCAAAGATTCTATTAAGCGCAAGCATCGTTGAATGTTTTTCAGACGCCATGGCTAATGATGCTCACATGATCAATTTTTTCCTAAGATTCTGCGGTGCGATGACGTCGTTGTATATTTACATGACAATTTTTTCCTCAGATTCTGTTAAGCAACGACGTCAGCAAATATGTGATGACGTCGTCATATTAAATGATCATCGTTATATTCTGTGAAGCAACGACGTTGTCAGATATTCAAGAAAATCTTCTTCCACTAACTTCTGTGAAGCGACGACGTCGTCATATATTGAAGACACATTTTTTTAAGGGAAAATTTTGGTACGGTCACCAACAGTACTGGAAATCGCTCCCTTGTAACCAAAGACGAAGTTTTTACCAAGACGTTCCCCGTACAGCCCGTACCAGCGCACAGACCATTTTTCCTTTTTTGATTTGCGATATCACAACAAATATTGCGATATCGCAACTTAAGTTGCGATACCGTAATTTTTTTAGTTGCGATATCGCAATTTAAATTGCGATATCACAACTAAAAAACCCCCTTTCATCTCCCTGGTCGACTATTCCTCTCTTTTACTGTGGGAAAAACCCCATTTTTCATCTCCATGGTTGACTATTCCCCATTTTCACTGCGGTAACTCTCTCCCTCAGTCAAATTTGACCATCCTCCTCTCTCGCCAACCTATTTGCAAATACGCAAGGTCGCCAACGTCGACGAAGCATCATCGGATTACTACTGGTTCTTACAGGTTTTGGCCACCATCGCTTCATAAGCAAGTTCTTAAAATGCAATGCATGCAACCTAATTATTCCTACTGAGATATTTATGTGTGTACTGATTTTGAATCGATAACCCTCTTCTATTTGCAAAGGTTTCTGTAAACTATAATCTAAACATATATTGCTCTTTAGTTTGTATAGTTTAATTTGTGCAATAGTTCATCAGTTTGACTACAATATTTTTAGATACAAACAACCATTGTGCCATGGCCCTTAATTGATTCAAATATTATAGACTAAACACAGATTCTATTAACACAGTCTTCTTTTATTTAAAGGAATTCATGGACTCGTCAAATCCCCATTTCCATGCATGTTTCAATTATTTCCCATTAATTGGATGCTTGGTTGATCCTACCCAAACTCTAAAACAAAATGCAAAACTGAAAGAAAGCAAACTGAAATCTGTTAGGGTTAACACCCTTCTTTCCTATTTGTTCTCATCGATGAAGTTTTCATAGATCATAAAAGAACGCCCAATGGAAAATTAAAGTTTTAAAATAGTCCGTTAGATTGACTAAACAATGTATTTTGGGCTGTCTTGGTTCCCAAACAATTCATAACATTTACACATGGGTTAGAATCCCATGAGTTTGATCATAGGCATTCATATACTCTAGCGACCATTATAATTGGGCCTTTATCAACAAATGATGTTGTCCATTGAATGAATGGACAGGACAACAAGTCCATGTAGATCTACACTATTATTAATAATATTTTGTAATTCCCTTTTCGCTTTGTGATTTTGTATGTGTATATATATTGATTGTTTGATTTATTCCTTATTCAGTGTTAAATTATTGTTAGATTAATATGTTATTGCTTATTCACTTTGTTGGAAATATATCAGAGAACAGTGATGGGAATAGAAAGAAGAAACAACATCATTGGTAGGATATGAGAGACAAAAATAAGGATTCAAACAAAATAAGTTTCTGTGATATCCAGCGATCCCATTCACATAATTATAAATTTTAATTAATTCATTGAATATATTTGTTTCTATAGATCAAATCAGGAAGAAGACCCAAAAAAGTGCATGAAGGCATAAGGGCAAAAAATATACCAAAATCCAAGCTTCTTTGAAACTATGTTTTAAAACCATGGCTCTGATACAAAGCTTCCCAATAAAGATGTGATGGAAATAAATACACCATGCCTTAGTTTGGGACTTCCATATGCATCATTTAATTATCATTTCACCATTTACCACATGCTCAATCATAATTACAAGGATCGTAAACAGATTATGATCCGCATCAGGAATTAGTAGGGATGGGTGTTTTATGGTATATATATATATACTTTTGTTAAATGTAGAGAATTAGAACGAATGAGACGTACTCTAGGTGTAGAATTGATTAAGATAATGCATTTATTTAATTTTTTGAGACGGATAATGAATTGTTATTTGGTTGTTAATGTTATAGAAATGTGTTGCTTCATGGTATCCTAAATGTCAATACTTAGGATTTTAACTCTTTTAATTTTCCATGTATGCATAGAGTAGTTTTTTATTTTATATTTAACAACCTTCCACCATAAGTAATTCCAAACATTCATCTTATTTACTAAAGAAATACTTATTTCGATATTTATTCTCACACCTTAAATCCTCATGGATTATATGGATGTTTGTGAGTAACTTCATTTCAAAAGTAAATCTTATTATTCGAAATCTGTGTTCTTCTTGGTAGGATGGAGAATATTGAGATATGTATAATATGCCATTTTAATGTTATATTAGACGTAAGCAATCTACTTCCGGTCTACAATGGTGGTGAGCAGAAGGTAACATGGGTTGATGTCAATATTACTTTCAATCAACTACTCAGAAAGATAAACGAAGAAACTGGTTGGGAGCTTCATAATGAGCTTATAAATATGCAATATTAGTATCATAATGGCCGAAGCTTCATGTTCATAACCATAAGAGGTGATGATGATCTCCATCAGATGTTCAGATTATTCCAAAATGGAAGTCAAGCTATATTTATGTATTTGCATACAACCAATGAAGCAGGTGCAAGTCGACAACCATCACACCTAAGGTCTACAGACGCTCGGCCTAGCAGCCAGCGTGAGAATAGACCGTCATTCAATTTGAACAGGTGCCACCACATACCTTCATAACAAATGTAGTAACTGCTGATTTGTTTAATATCTTCTTTTAATCATGTTACAAAGTTGTTTTATGACATGATGATTCACGTAGGGGGAATTCGATGACATATACAAATACCGCAAATTTTTCCAACGGTGAAAAGGATACAGGTGGCCCTTCAACAAGAGAGGATGTTTACAGGTTCGGTTCGCTACACATCTGATTTGATAATACTATTAAATTCATATATGACTGACTGTTTGCCATGCAGGTGTGACGTGTCATTTTCTCCTGTTCGAAGCCAGTTTGACCTGAACACGCCTACTGTACCTTATGATAACCCATTTGTGGAGGCCATGCTTGAAGATCTAATAGCTCCCACTAATCTTGTAGAAGATGAAAATGAAAAATTCTCTAATATAAGGGAAGAATTTGTCATGGATTGGATGGAAACAGATGCAGTAACCAAAACTCCTGGATTCGATGGAGGGTGCAATGTAATGGAGAAGCGCGCTGAAAATGATGAAGATGAGTTTGATATTGATGTTGACCCTAGAGAATATGAATTGCAAACTGCCATAAGACCTAGAAGAACATCGCATGCACAAGAAGGATTGGGTTATGCATCAAAGGTTGTGGGAGTAGAAGATGTTATTGACACTTTAGTTCCTGATGATGACCATATTGGCGTGGATCACCAAGAGGCATCTTTTCGTGAAATGTGGAATGGAAGACGGTTTCAGACTCGTGAATCATTTAGGACCGCATTGAGAAAATTTGTAATGTACAACAATTTTGAGCTTCATTGGGTGAAGAGGTCTTCGACAGAATTAAGTGCAAGGTGTGGTGATCATCAATGTCCTTGGCGCATCCATGTAACTATCCTGCAGTCCGGCCCTGAGTTTATTGTGCGAACTTATTCTGAAAAACATACTTGTTCGAAGCCAATGATGGGGCTCGCACATTCTCAGGCCACATCGGCCTTGATTGCTGAATGGATGAAAGAACGGCTGCGTCTCCATCCAAGTTACACTCCAAAAGAAATTGTGACAGACTTTCAATTAGAGTTTGGCGTCCAAATCGGCTACAGGAAAGCTTGGCTAGCAAAAGAGATAGGATTGCTTGATATACGTGGTTCTTATGAAGATTCATACAAAATCTTGCCTAGTTATTGTATTGAACTGGAAAGGACAAATCCAGGCAGCGTGTCTCACCTGATCAGGGAAGATGATGATTCATTCCAGCGGTTATTTTGGGCTTTTAGCTCAAGCATCCGCTCTTTTAAGAGTTCATTACGCCCATTGATAGCTGTTGATGGTGCCCACCCTCGTGGAAAATACCCTGGAGTTTTGTTTGTTGCCGTGACATATGATGGAGACCGTAAGTTATTTCCCATAGCTTTTACCATAGCCGAGATAGAGGATAGAGATACCTGGGAATGGTTCCTTGCAGAGTTGGATGTGAACTTAGGGCCCTTTTCTAAATTGACTATCGTATCTGACATACAAAAAGGCCTCATATGAGCCGTTCAAGAATGATTTCCTCACGCTAGTCATAACTACTGCATGCATCATATATCAGCAAACTTTAAAGAGAGGTACAAGGATGAGGCTCTGATGGTGAAATTTTGGAATGCTGCAAGAGCGTATAGGCGGGTTGATTATGAGAGATACATGGCTGAAATAAAGGATCTGGATGAAGGTGCATCCAAGTGGATTGAAGACATTGGGCCGCATCACTGGGCAAATGCATTTGTAAAAGGGAGACGGTATGACATGATCACAACAAATGTTGTGGAATGCACGAACAGTTTATAGAAAGAGGCCAGAGAGTATCCAATCACAAAACAAGTTGAGGCCGTATGGTGAAAAATTAATGGAATTTTATGAGGTACAGGCATCGTAGTTCAATAGCCTTGCGTACAAGGCTAACTCCTGTATGCCGAGAAAATCCTGCGTAAATAATGTGAGGACGCCCGTCGGTTGGGAGTCCGACCCGTAAGTCAATTCGAATATCAGGTTCACTCTACCTAGTACATTGATGTGGTGCATCTTGATTGCGATCGTGTTCCTGTCGGAAGTGGGATGTCTTAGGTATTCCATGTTCGCATGCAGTGGCAGCAATTCAAATGAGAGGAATTGATCCATATGATTACTGTGAGCATTGGTTCTCGAGCGATGTTTATCGGTCAACATATAATGATATCGTCTATGCGATCAGAGACATCAGCCAATGGGAAGTTCAGAGCAATCTTCGCGTCTTACCTCCACATGCACGACGACAAGCTGGCCGACCTAAAAGAACAGAACTCGTACAGAGGACAGACAAAAGCGGCAAGTCACGTGTTCCAATTGTCGCCAGATTGGGCATAATCGAAAGAGATGTCGTTGCCCACCTGCCCGACAGTAGTTATGTGCATCAATAGGCTCAAGACTTTTTGTCTACATGTGAATACTTCATAGAAATGGATGAGACATTTTGTATATATTGAAGCTGTTGCTTGACGAGTCTCTAAGACTATGTATAGTCTTATAATGGATGTGCATGTACTTTTTCAGAATGTGCATTCAGTCTTACATGTGTAGATTTTCAATGTTCTTTTGCTGATAAGAATTGGAACATGGTATTTGTCCATTCACAATGTGTACTTAAGCTAAGATTGTATCAAAATGTGTATCTGGTCAGACTTTTAAGGTTTTTTTATTTAATTTTTTATTATGAGATGCTTTCTCTACCATTTTAGAAACCTTCCTCCTCCTGATCACAACCTTCACAATATAAAGGTTAAGCTGGCCAAGAAGTATTCATAATGCATATTTTAATACATTTTTTTTTTGTTATTAGATGCTTTCTGTGCCATTTGATCACAACCTATAACGAATGACAAGGTGACATGATCCTCACATGGGGTTGTCCATTCTGTGCTTGTTATGTAATCAAACAACAGTCATAATGTATATCTTACTTCAGTATTTTTTGTTTGTTTGTTTGTTTTTATTTATTTATTTATTCCTTTTTTTTATGCTTTCTGTACCATTTTAGAAACCTTCCTTCTGACAAGGTAATATGGGTGAAAACCCAACACATGGAGTTGTCCATTCACTAATGGTAATTTTAATCTCACAACATTCAGGATGATTATCTTACTTTTCTTTGTTTGTTTGTTTTTTTTTTTCCTTTTTTTTTATTATTATTCTTTTGGTGTTATGAGATGAGATGCTTTCTGTGCCTTGACAAAACCTTCCTCTCTTGACACTATCATAAGGTGCAAGCCCAACACATGGAGTTGTGCATTCACTAATAGTAATTTTGATCTCACACCATTCATAATGATTATCTTACTTTTGTTTGTTTGTTTGTTTTTTTTTTTTTTTTGATATTGTTTCTCGTTTTTCTTTTTTTTCCATTTTTTTTCTTTTGTGTTATGAGATGAGATGCTTTTTGTGCCTTGACAAAAACTTCCTCTCCTGACACTATCATAAGGTGAACGCCCAACACATGGAGATGTCCATTCACTAATGGTAATTTTAATCTCACAACATTCATAATGTGTGCTTTTGTTTTTTTGTTTTTTGTTTTTTTGTTTATTTATTGTTTTTTTTTTATGAGATTAGATGCTTCCTGTGCCTTGACAAAGGCTTCCTCTACTGATACTATCATAAGGTGAAAGCCCAACACATGAAGCACTCACATTGAACCATCTTAATTCATGTGCACAGCAGGATTAATGTTGTATTTAGTCTTAAATCACATGTAGGTTCCCATCTAACACATTCTATTATTCAACTGCACACTCACATTCTCAATTCGCACCTCAGGCCACATCTACACATGTAGTGTTGTACATGCACTTAAATCACCAACACATTCACATTTGTTAACCTTGACTTGATCACCTACACATGAAGTGTTCAAAATGAACCCTATTGATGTTATATTTCTTATTCATTCAGTGTTGTACACTATATGTGCTTCACCTGCACAGATATTTGAAAAACCGACTACCCTCCACGTGCACATGAAGCACTTACAATTCACATTTTCAGTCATCTGCACATTCATTCAGTGCAATACACTATCTTAAATCACCTGCACATTCACATTGTAGACCTTCTTCTCTGTGCACTAGAATTCACACTCACAAGTCACATTTTAAGTCATCTGCATAAGATAGTGTAGTACACTATCTTAAATCACCTGTAGCCTCACATTATGAGTTATATTCCTCTCCACCTGCACATCACATGGCACTGTAGAACACATACCTGCACATCCATCGCTGCACAAAAGATAAGACGACATCCATCAAATACAAGAGTGGGGAAATATAATATAAAATATGAAGATTCTACGTGATATAGAACTTACATATTCTCCCGTTGAGGGCAATTCTCAGCATCTTTGAGTGGCCAACTTAAGGGGTCATCCCATCCCAAGCCCATGAGACAACTCTTTAGAAAAATGGCCTAATAGTTTAGGAGGATAGAAATCAGTGAGTAAATAAGCATGACAAAAAGAAATGAGCATTTGAGCAAATAAGTTCTACACCACTACAAAAAAGTGATTTCAGGAAAGTCAGTGAAAGGGAGTTTTCAAAATTGGTCTGCAAGTCTATGGAGATATTCAAAAATATATTCCTATGTCAGAGTGTTTTTCAGAAAACGCTAGTAAAAAATTTCATAGTCTCTCAAAATCAATAATATATATAGCTCAGAACACTATCAGACCTTATGTCATTCACAATTAACCTTATTGATGTTTGATGTGAATTACATAATATTCAAAATTGAAATTAGTTTCAAGGTCAAGACTTACTTCACCATATGAAATATACGGTTAATAATTCCAATTTAGTTTCGAGTAAAATGTCCAAACAAATTGTTTAATGTGAGACACTGTCATATATAAGCTAAGAAGGATAAAACAAACTTACAAACTCCTCTGCAAATTGCCGGTCGCCATTGTGTCCCATGATATAGAATTATAGTACTCAAATCTTCCACGATCGACATACCCAATTATGAGGAAGAAATGATTGTTACGCAGGATGGGAAAGATCAAAGTACGAATTTGTGAGAACTGACGACTCAGGAATGGCTCCACTCCAAATGCAGTAAAGTAAAGGTGCTCGGCCTTGTGAATATACAAGTCCTACAATTTGTAGTTGAATAATATAGTCAGTGGTTGGGATTGCTAATACACACCGCCAAATTTGATGGAAAAAAATGAGAATCCATCGCCTTTTCACGTACATTCTTGATCCATTCATCCATCATCTGAAAATGGTGCCAGGTGACTATCAAAAACTAAAGTAATGGTTCCACTGCATTTTAACGATTACATAGGAACATATGCTGTTACTTACATGTGTATCCATCCAATTTGGAGATAGTGTTCCCCGTAAATTTGATGGCTTCACCGGTAGACCATGTATCCATCCATGACCTCCTACATTTATAAATAAGATAAAACATAAGTGGCAACCACTATAATATAAGATTCCATCAATACAGACAAAAAGAATTATAATATCTTACTTCGCTGTATAATGATCCCAAAAGAGATTCATTATAGCTCTGTCTCTATCCGTTAGTGCATAATCTGGGTTTGGCTCAAGCCTACTCCTTTTTCGAGTGAGTAGATATGGATCAAACTTTGTTGGGATAGCCCTGTTCTTCCTCCCCAAACCCTTCACACGTGCCACAATAGAATTGATATCCCTTTCTTTAATAGAAGATACACCATGCTGTTCGGGCATATGAGTTGGAGTTGATACATGGCCTGAAGTCTGAGCTAGATAGGAATGGCTTGGACTAGAGTGGAACACATTCTCAACGGAAATAGGAGTTTGAACATGCACTTGACTTGGACTAGATTGGAACAAAGCCACAACAGAAGTAGGAGTGTGAACAAGAACTCGGCTTGCACTAGATTGTAACACATTCTCAACTGAAGTAGGGGATTGAACCGGTAGTTGGGTTTGAATGGATTCTAGTACAGGGTCCACATAACTGGATGTTTCTGTCTCTGGTGGCAATCCAGTTCGGAGGGACCTTGTGATGTTATGAGATGGTGTCAAAATAACAGTCGGACTCTGAACTCTCTCTTCACCTGGACTAGAATACAACAAAGACTCAACACAGCAAGGAGATTCTGTCTAGTGCTGAAGTGGCATGGTTGGACCTACAGACCATAGGTGATGATGTCGGTGTGACCGTCGGTGCCACAGTCGGGCCACAAGTACCTTGGCCCTGTAACATACAAGTTGATGCAAAATGCCAAGACATGAATTTAATGTGAACAGTTAACCCGGCTGTTCAGATTATTTAATTTCAAAGTTTACCTGTTGTGCCCCATCTGTCTCATCCTTTAAACATTCTTCAATATCCAATTTATCAAAACCAGCGGCACATGATGCGTGGAATTTGCAGAGCTTACTATGAACCAATTTAAGAACTTTGGATAGGATTGTAGGACTAGTGTTTTCATCAAATGTCCCAAAAGATGCAATAACACGTTCTACAAAGGTTCTAACCTAGCACAAACATGAAGCCACATGTGGTATATAACAAGTACAATTATGTCTAAATTTAAAAGGTGTGAGTATTCCATGAGGATCAATTTTACCTTGACAACTGACTGATCCTCCACCGCATTTTTTGAAGCTTCCATGTTGTCCATGCCTCGTCCAATTCGCAAGCGTGTAATTCCTCTATACCAAGCCAGGTATTCATCAGAATGATGAGCAGTGTCATCATGCTCACCTTCAACTGTATTGTTCCATCTCTCATCCCACATATAGTTAATTTCTTTCCTCCTAATTTGATAATCTCTTGCTGATGTTGATGAGCGCTCGTCTCGAAGCAATGGTGGTTTCCATATAGGAGGAACAGTTTGTCTCAGTCCAAACTGTTTCATGACTCTACAAGCATTGTGATTCTCGAAGACCCCAAAAAAGATGAGCACGGTCTGTGACTCAAAGAGGGCCCTTTCTTCAGGCTCAAAATGTTCAAGTAGACGATTACCATATTGAATGTAGGGCTGCCATACAAACTAGGAGGTTCAATAAAATTCACAGAATTAGTATCTATGCGAAAAGTCAATGAATCTCACCTCTATGTATAAATGTTTAATTTACTTTGTATAGATCATAGTAACTCACATTATCTTTGTCTGCTTGCTTATCAAGTTGTTCGCGGACAGAAAATGTCTTCGACGACAAATTAAAACCTTTCAATCTTTCATGCCACATCAGACATAAAGGGAAAGCAAACTCGATCCGGTCCCAACTCCTCTCAATCGGTCGCCCAGATCTACACCAAATGTAAAACCATTGTCTATCAATAAAAGATAAACATAATTGAAGATGAAGATCATCTGCTCACAAAGTACAAATATTACATGTAATAGTTGAAGGGGGCCCGTAAGCGTTCTAATGCCATCTTTCAATCTTATTGCTCTGCCTAGAGTCTTATACAGATTTGCCAGACAGCCTGGCCCCCATGCCTACAGTTCAAACGTCCTAAACAACTCAAGAAGGTATCCGTTCCCCCTCGACCCGGAAGTATTGCTACAAAGTTGTTGGGCCACTAAGCAGAATAGGTATGCACGGGTATAACGTTGTACAGTCTCTTCAGACGCCCCCTCTGGACATGAGCCAAAATGGAGACAAAACCAGGTGTACTTTATTTGTGCACCCATGCAATCCATAGCTTGGTTGGGAACTCTCCCTAATAATTCATGACACAATCATCTCATCTCTTCTACACTCGAAATTGTACGGCCTGTAACTAGTCTTCCATCAATAGGAAGGCCATAAATATAGGCGACATCCTCTAGTGTTATCGTCGCCTCACCGAAGTTAAAATGAAAGGTATTAGTCTCGGGTCTCCATCACTCCACCAACGCCCATACAATGCCATGGTGAATTTTCATTTTACCAATGGAGGCCACATTATGTAGGCCGACCATACGGACAATTTCTTCTTGTTGTTCATTTAATTCCCAAAAATCATTTAAAGGGTCAGCTGGGATGCACTTCAGTGGACCAATCTCCTGCAATTAACAAATACAAAAAATCATAAAGTCAAGACTCACGAGGAACCATCTGAAACTAATATAATTATGTTAAAGTTTAGCAATGACAGAATTGACTATACCTGCCCTTCCCATATCACTGTTGATATATGATTATCTTGATCGGTAAGGATCTGTTTATTTAAAGGACCAGGATCCATCTTTCAACTACCAAGTCACAAGAAGAATAAAAGTTAAAATACAAAATTTGGCATCATTAGCAATTAGATACTGATGCATAGGAATAAAAAAGGAAATAAAATGCTTTAATTTAATGATGTAGTATTAAAAAATATACAGCTTCTATTTATTAATAAATGCAAACACAGTTATTGAGCCTTAGGGCACGTTTGGTAACAGGATAAGACTCCATGGGATTTAGGATTCATGTCTACCCCTAGAAAAGGATAATCTTTACGAAAAGGGTTGTTGCTTAGTTGTTTCTGACACACCCATAAAATTCGATGCAAATATAGGCAAGGTAAGATTCTAGAATTATTCAATTATATTACAACATTCTATTATATATATAGTATTGTGCATGAATACAATGTGAAGGACAATCTTAGCTCTGACCTAACAATAAGAAATCATACCTTGCAACCTATGTTTGTATATTTTTGCACAGTGTGGCATTGGCAAGCAAGAGATAATGGAATAAGGTCATGCATTTCTTAAGTACAGTAATATATTCAAATATTTAAAATGGTAGTTAGGGATTATCAACCTAACAAATGAAAAAATTTCGATCTAATTTTTACCAACATCAAATATGTGATGTTAGAATAGGCTATCCAACAGGACATTAAAAAACAGTCTTCCAAGAACAATTCATTCAGCTAGAGCCCATGAATGAGTATATTCCACTGATTCGTTAGTCTCATCTGTTATGATTCCATTTTCCTGTTTCTATCATGTTATATAATGTTGGCATCTGATTGATGGTCTGGAAATCAGTAGTTTTTTTTTTTTTGGTTTAAAAAAATCAGCAGTTAATCTAATATTGTAGCAGAGACTTGAGATGCCTACACATTGGGTTGTTGGTTTGTTCCATGGAATGTTGTCAAAATCCAGATTTGTTAAAGCAAAATGTTTCGTACGAAATGTTGACCATAATAGAAGTTGCTTTCTCCTAATAACTCAAGAATGGATAATACAAGAAGTCTAGAGGCTGCCATCACTTCATTAGCTTAAAGCAATAGTTGGGCAGCCATGATCATGCAGTGAAGATCTCTAAAGGAAAGAACACTTTCTACATTTCTACCCAAAAAAAAGACACGCATACACATACACTTTCTACATTGCTTATATGTGAAAAGAATTGTAGGAGTACCCTAGAGGCTCATAGAGATTTTCTTTTTTTCTTTTTATTTTTTTGAAATTCAAATAGAGATTTTTTTATGATTTCTTTTTTCCCCACTAATAAGAAACTCACCTTTTTAATTACAAATGAATCATGAATGTGGAACATTGTTCCTAATTCTTGGTTCCTTGATAAAAAAAAAAAAACTCTTGGTTCCTTGATATGATGGTTCATAAAATCAATGCTATCGATTAACCCAACAAGTGTCTATAAGATGAAATTGCTGGATATAAGCTGGTCTTAATAACCAAGCATGGTATAGAAGAAGATACTCTAGCAACCATTCCTATATGGTAATACACAACAAATTGAATATCTATTTAACAGAGGTTGAAAAAAAGCTGTGTTAGATAGTGCAGTCTTTTTTGGAGCAAAGTAGGTCCATTTAACAACTATTTTTAAAATGGGATTTAATGCAACATGCATGTTACAGAGATTTTATGAGACTATGGTTCTTGTGTTTTCTTTTTGTTACATGTTACATCGAATGATTTTTTTCGATCTTTTTGTTACATGTTACATGGATTTATCATGGATTTAAAATTAAATATACATGTAGCTATGTCACGTGGCCATCTCTTTTGCTTGAAAATGAAGTTTCTCTTCAATCTTACATCTAAGTTTATAGTAATATTGTCTTTTCATTGTTGTGAACTCTGATCTGCAGTCAGATGCACAAAACCAAAAATTGTTGTGAACTTGTTCTAAGTCAGATCGACCTGATTCCAAAACCAAAAATCAACCCCTCTCACTGATGTACAAAAGTCATGTTGACCACTTTTTAATCAAGATGTTAGATGTGAAGATATAAGCATAACAATATGCTTAACTGACATGACCTGAACATGCAGTTGCCTAGTTTCACTTTGAATGCTTGTAACCTTCATCATACTGCTTTCAAACACCATGCCAACACACTAGGTTTGACAACAATTACAAACTAAAATGAATGGCCAACAATTATTAAGATCACAATTATTATTGTTGTGAATCCTGGCCTGTTCATGTTTTTGGGATGATTCTCAACATTGTGTAAGACTAACCTGTTTATTTATTGACACTAAGATTCAGCCATGAGTTTGAAACTTATTTGCAAAATTTCTACCCCTTTGTGTTAAATATGATTGGCTGGGCCATATCTATTGTTGGGCCTTAAGCATACATAAATGAAGCCATGAACAGGTCTATTGAAGTAACAAAGTTGTTATCCCATCTATCTGGATTCTGGGGTGTGCCTTTTCTGTTCCATTTTGTGTTCCTAATCACTACTAAGATAAAAAAAAATGTATGTGTGTGTTGGTTATTCTGTCCCATGAACATTTTTTTTTCTTTTCTCTTTTCTTGTTTGAGGTATTTTACTTTGTATAAATGTCCATGTGTGTTAGTTGTTCTGCTTCAATGTTACAGTACCACCCATTAAAAACTGTTCTTTCTAGTGACTTTCATGTTGCCTCACTGGTTTGTGGTTGGTTCCTTCACTCCTTGCCTTTTCCGTTAAATAGTTTTACTTCTGCAAGTTCTTCACTGTCATCATGTTTCCATTCGAAACTCATTGGAGAAAAGGATGGTAAGAAAACCTGATTCCCTTTTCCATGTGCGGAGGGTAATAATACCTATAGGAAAGAGAAAAAAGGGCCTTGGTTCACAGCTCTCAGTGATTTTTTTTCTTGAGATAAGCAATTAGAAAGTACTTGTTATTCTTTTTTTTTTCATTGTTCTATTGCATTGTAGTTGTCAGAGTGATCTGCTGGTTCTGCTGTTTACTCAATGATGATTTACAATGACATACTGATAATGTATGTGCCATTTCCCTCCCCTTTTCAATTGCATGCGTGTCAATCGTTTATCCCTTGTACATATTGGTGTTGGTGCATTTTCTTCTTGCTTACATATATTTTGAACATCCAGGCAGAACAAGTGCTTGACTGGACAGATGCGATAGCCTGTCCATTGGGGTAATGTAAGCTACATTTGGTGGGCAACTTGCCTTTTTCCACCTCAACATTACTTGTAATATAGTGAATTCCATGCTAGTGTGTCTTATGTATGTTATTGAAATTCCTAACTAGGTTATCTTGTTGATATAAACATTCCAAAGGGATGATGAAGTCATGTACAGATTTCAATCGTACTGCATAGGGAAGGAGGGGAGATAGATAGAGAGGGGCATACCTCAAACAACACTCGAATTTGTGAAAAACCCTAGTTGATGGAGACAATGGCAGTGGTGGCCAAAATTCCTAGACGATGGAGACAATAGAACGATGATGCTTCGTCGACGTTGGCAACCTTGCGTATTTGCAAATAGGTTGGCGAGGGAGGAGGACGGTCAACTTTGGCTGAGGGAGAGAGTTACCGCAGTCAAAATGGGGAATATTCGACCATGGAGATGAAAAAGGGGGTTTTTCCCGCAGTGAAAGAGAGGAATAGTCGACCAGGGAGATGAAAGGGGGTTTTTTAGTTGTGATATCGCAATTTAAATTGCGATATCGCAACTAAAAAATTGCGGTATCGCAACTTAAGTTGTGATATCGCAAATAAAAAAAGGAAAAATGGTCTGTGTGCTGGTACGGGCTGTACGGGGAACGTCTTGGTAAAAACTTCATCTTTGGTTACAAGGGAGAGATTTCCAGTACTGTTGGTGACCGTACCGAAATTTTCCCTTTTTTTAAAATAGCTTCTGTGAAGCAACGACGTCGGCATATATTCAAGCTACTCATCTTCCACTATCTTTTATGAAGCAACGAGGTCGTCATCACATTAACTTGCACTAGCTTCTATGAAGCAACAACGTCGTCAGATATTAAAACACATTTTCTAGAATTCGTTTCTGTGAAGCGACGACGTCGTCGGATATTAAAACACTACAACTCCAACTAGCTTCTATGATGCAACGAGGTCGTCATAGAATAGAACTAACTGTCTCACATTAGTTTCTGTGATGCAACGACGTCGTCACTGACCATGCAGTAGAGAAAAAAAGATGGCTGTATGGTCAGATGTGCGTGCGCACTACAAAAGGAGAGGACATACAAGCTTTGTTTCATGGCAGCATTAAAAAAACCACAACAAGACAACATTCATAAATTGCAAATATATATACTTAACAAGTGTTTAAAAAATAATCTTCTCTCCAAAATAAACAAACAATGAGAGTCTCTTTACAATCATTTTTTAATCCAGAAAGGCCTTAAAAAACATGGACCATGTTAGAGTATTTACAACAAAAGATCATTGTAGTTGCTGTCGTCACATGAGCATCAGTCTTCAACCCTAATTGAATCAATCGGAATCTCATCAAGACTAAGTCGATGCGCATTCAACTCCCAGCTGCGCTTAAAGATCTCAATGACTATTCATTGCCGATAGTACATCATGTCAGCCTGCGTAAAATTAATCGGACGACGAAATATACAGTGCTCAGCGAACGCAGCAGCGAAGACACCGCAGTCATAGCCGTTTTCCTATAGTGGGATGTTCGTTTTTACGTTGTTCGTCCATATGTATGGGTCTGCCCACCCATAATGGTTGTACCTCCTTGTCAGCCACTCAACCTGCAAGACCATTAAAAGAAATCAAACCAATTCGGGTACGATAAGATGTTGAAGAGCTCAGTTCAATTTGGTGATATACTCAAAATACTCACGAATCGTTTACAGGTAGTTAAAGCGTGACGATCACTGCTTGAACTGTTGTAGAATTCTCATTTCCTTTCGTCCGTGTATCCAACAAGCAACGTGAAATGATTGACAGAATGAATAACGAAAACGAGTGTTCAACTGTTGCCGGGTCTTATTCAGTGTGGTTACAGCTTTGTGTGAATTCAACCTAACTGTCCATGTTTTCATCAATGGAAGCTGAATATCACTTTTCCAGGTATCATTTCGTGGTGGACAACGTCCAATTTGCATTCTCGTGTACGCCCATAGCTGCAAAAAACAGTCATTAATACTTAAGCACCAATGTACAATTTGTTCAATAAATCTAATTATGTTCAAATAAAAATGCATTACTTGGAGAAGTTGAAGAGGTCCACTCAAGGTTCTGAACTTCCTAGAACCATCACCCTTGTTCGAAGATTTGCATTCATCTCCCTCCTAATGTCCATCTTCCGCTTTGTCCTTAACGCATTTCACGGCCTTTGCTAATATCCAATAAAGATTGGCAAGACACGCAGGGGCCCATGCATATGGCTTAGATTCCCTAAACAACTCGAGAAGATATGTCGGCCCCCTTCCACCCAATGTGTTAGACATAATTTGGCTGGAAACTAAGAAGAAAATGTATGCCCTAGTGTTATAGATTACATCGGCTTTAGAAAGTTTCTTCTTCTTTTTATTCTTCTTCTTTGTTGGAACCGCTGCGAAATTTGCCTCTAACCATGTGAATTTAATATTATCCCATTTACATTGGCTTCCTGAATGGGGGCCTTACCAAGTAGTTCTTGACACACTTCACTCACCATTGAGTTCGGGAAAGTTCTCCCAGTAACAATTGGGCCATCGATAGGTAACCCGTAGATATAGGCAACGTCCTCAAGAGTGACAGTCGCCTCACCTGATGGGAAGTGGAAGGTGTTAGTTTCAGGACACCATCTTTCTACCAAGGCCGTAATGAGGGCATGATCTATCCTAATATGTTTCATTTCCGCCAAATGATGCAACCCCGATTGCCTTACGTAGTCCTTTTGGGTTTCATTTAGCACCCATGAATCTTTGTCTAGGTTCATTGGTATGCATCTAAATGTATCGAATTCCTGCCAGACATTTTCAAGTGATTATAGTTAAGAAAAGGTAAACTCAATAATATATGTATAGATGAAAAGGTAAACTCAATAATATATGTATAGATGAAAGGGTGGCTAAGAATATACATGTCCATGGTTTATGGCTTCTGAAATATGATTGGCTTGATCGTATAGAAACCTATTTCCTACTCCCTTCCAGCCATCTGAAAAAAAAATAGAGTAAACATAACTAGAGAGAGATGTAAAGCTAACTAATAAGGAAATTAAAAGCAGTGAATTGCATAGCATAAGAGAACATAGACTTTTAGTCCTCAAATTCTTGCTTCCCTTTTAGCAGTCTTTGAAATTATAGCAACATTTATCTAGGCCTGTATGTATGAATTAAAATCATAGCAATATTTATAAATTTAAATTTAATGGTTGGAAAGACTGAATGCAACCTTTCCCACCGCTTCCTCTAAACATTTCTTTGTAGCTTGATTCAATTGACATGAATAGGTATTGAAGTTAGTTTGAATACTCTTATCTGAATAACTTTCTTTACAACCCTTGTACTACTACAATGATTAATGATGAAGCTATTACAATGGAAACATGATGAACAAGAAGAACAATAACAATTATAATGGTCCAAAGAGTATAACTAAATAAAGAAGGGAAAACTAAAGAAAAGGGAAACTATGTCTTGGATGCTGGATGTTTCCATTGAACTACGTCTTTAGCTTATACCAGGTCTACCAACCAACTTGTAGAAAAGCCCAAGAAGTCACAATTCAAAAGAAGGGAAAAGCAGAGGCGCTTGTGCTCTATAAATGCTGTGGCGAAATTAAGATGGTAAGATATTAGCCCCACACAAAGTAAAGCATCAGAATCATATGAAAAGTATGCCAAAAAACAATTGTCTTAAAGGTCAACCAATACTTAGTGCATTCCGAGTTACTTCTTTATCCAAGTCTTCCAACGTACACATCAATGGATTTGCAATCAATCTAGGTGTTTGAAATTAAAACTTTAGTTGTAGTTGCATTTGTATTCTATTAAAAACTTACGAGACAGAGAACAAAATATGAAACAGAGGTATGAGATCCTTATATCCATGCCCAATACAACTAAATAAGAGAAGCCGCCAATGCACAAACCCTATAAATTCCCTGTTTGGCTAGAGCATCCACCATGTCATTGGTGGATCCACTAATTTGACAAAAAACCAGATGAGTATAGGTCGATAAGAACTTGATCTCATTGAAGTGGAACTGAAATTGCCAATGCTTTGTCTTGCATTGAGCAGTTTTCCTGCCATTTAATTTTTCAAAGATGTAAAAAGGCAGCGGCATAACTTAATTATATATAATGCTATCCTTGTATCCATATGCACATACAAGCACATTTTCTCTACTTCTTTTTAGTTGATTGTAATGGCAGAAAATGTTTGCAGAAAGGGTCAGTGGTCATTGGAAATGTCATTCTCAATGACTGCAGTCCATGGGAAGAAATAACGCCCTAAACCTGAAATTATGAAAGTGATGGGCATGATGATTGATGTCTCCCTATTTCAGTAGCAATGAAGTAGTCCATGACTGAAGTCTCTGCATGTCCACTAGGGTTGACTACCCAGTCGAGAACAGGGAAAATGGAAGGACTGAGTGATGGGTTGATTCAATGCAAAAATCATGTATAGTGCATGAATATTAACCATTTTAGGATGTGAAGTAAATGGAAAGAAGATGAAGAAACCAAAGTTAATAATCATTTTGTAATACAGAAAAAGAAACCGCCTGATAAAGATGCTGGAATCTTGATGCTGCAATCCAATAGGTTGGAAAACGACCTTAGTGACCACTTGCTCTACCTTTTGAGGAAGGAGGAAATGAAACCGCCAGGGGAAAGGGAGAAAGTGATTGGAGGATGAAGGGGAAAATGGGAAAGTGGGGTTTCGGAGGGGTTTCCTGATAAAGGTACTGAAAATCGTGATGCTACAATCCAAGAGGTTGGAAAACGACCTGGGACCAGCTGCTCTACCTTTTGAGGAAGGAGGAACGGAAACCGCCCAGGGAAAGGGAGAAAGGGATGGGAGGAAGAAGGGGAAAATGGAAAAGTGGGATTTTGTGGGTGTTTTATGGGGTTGAATGTGGCAACGACGTCGTCACATGTTTCGACCATTAATAAAAAAAACAGAAGTGGTCCCAGGCCATTTTTACTAGTGGCCCATTTTATGCTTACTAGCCATCTAGGGTCCTTTAATAGGTAAAATCCTCATAAAAGTATCAATTTTACGGTGGGACCAACTTCGATTAAGGTAAAATCTGGAAATGCTTAATATATTAGAGGGTGCTTATTTTGAGTTTAGGCCCCAGTATTAAGTCTCACTCCTTTTCACTCAGGACTTCTCCAAATCAAAGCCTAAGACGATCTGATCTCCTAAGAAAGATAGGAAATGAAAATAAAAAAGGGTCATTTAAATATTTTTCTCCCGGCCCCCACCGACATATACATAAAGAGTGTGCTAATAAGGCTTGGACTCATTATAATTCTTTGAGGTTTACAAAACTTATCTCTTTTTGGGTCATTCCCAAATTTCACTTTGATTTGAGCCGAACAAATAATCAGAAAATTAATTATAAATATGTAAATAAAATAATTAATAAAAAATTCTAAGTTTTTATAGATAAATCTTCTCTCACTTCATCTCAAAGTGTGAAACTTGCCAAAAACCCAAAAACTTATTGTAGGCGTTTGTTTGAGAGTTTGCATGAGTTGGCTTTCCGACGACCACGACACAATCCTTATAGATTGAGCAAAGAGTCGAGTTTTTTCCCAGAATAGCACTCTCATGTAAACTAATTCCTATAATAGCACCCATTTTAAAATAATACCCATAATAGCATCCCGAGCCTTTGTGACATATCCAATCCTAGTAGAAATGGTAACTGAAAACTAAAATTCCTAGCTAGATTCAGGTCAGGTTGGTTTCCAATGAGCAGGTTCATCCATCCTGTTTAACTGAGGGTGAAAACTCTACCCATCCTACCCACATCCTACCCAGGCAAAACAGTCGACCTGAACCCTGGAATTACCAGATGGGGCTTCATTCAGGTTGAGTTGGTGGGCAAGATTAGCAACACCATTCCTAAGCCCGGACCCATAGTGGCCCACTAATGGCCCTACATAAAATCCTCGGCCTACAACTTGGAGCTTTTCGGTTCATAGTTCATACCAAAGAATTGAGCCATCTATCACTTGATCATCCATTGGTTGAAGATAAAACTGCTGTGTAGTTTTACATGGAAATCAACTCAATGAAGAATTGCTGATGATTTATATTATGAGGTTTCTATCTATGTTTCCTCCTACACTAAGATCATCATATGAAGGGCCATGATGACTGACCCAGAGGTTCCACTTACACAAACTGAGGAAGAAAACCATACCCATGATCCTTTGAAAGTCATTTAAAGCTTTCACCATTTTTCAAAGTAGGGCCAAAACAAGCTTCAATCCAAACGATTTTAGGCACTCAGTCCTACACATGCAATCTGTGCCAAATGGAATGCTATAGATGGAAATCAACTCAAGAGAGAAGGAAGAAAGTTATGAGATCAGAAACCTCAAGTTGGGTTGCATAATGCATGGCCTCTGAAAAAGGCAGTGAGACTATTCCAAACACCTTAAATTCCTCTGCAGTGGCCACTCTATTCCATAAGAGAGAGTGAAAGAGATGGGTCTTTTTGGGTAATGTTGGAAAAACTGACAAATTTCTTGGTTTGGAATGTCTGCCAGAGATAATGTATTAGGGTTGGATATGCCACGTAGGCTCGGGATGCTATTCTGGGTATTATTTTCAAATGGGTGCTATTATAGGAATTATTTTACTTGAGGGTGCTATTCTGGGAAAAAACTCCAAAGAGTCTGTTGAGCAAAATACGAAACTCAAAACGTAGGAAAGACGCGAACATTGCGTCAGCACACACCTCATTGTCGTGTATGAATGAATTTGATATGTTATGACTTTACAAGACTTCTTTTAAGTTACAAAGTACACGTTTGAGACTTATTGATAGATATATACTACATCTACTACACTATTATAAACGATAATAAATTGCATCTTTTTTTTACTACACCATTGTGGGACCCAATTTATTTTATATTTGCATCTTTTTTTTACTACACCATTGTGTGGCCCACTTCATTTTATATTTGCATCTTTTTTTTACTACACCACTGTGGGGCCCACTGTTAGGGATTTTGTGTATTGCAATTTGATGGATGCATTATCATTTTAGCATCTCATGAATTTTCACACATGCATTGAGTTAAATATCTTGAAATCTGATTTTCCACATGCATTGTTTTTAAATATTGTAAATCTTATAGTTTGTGCATGTTTTGGATTTAAATCTTGGATGCATTTGTTTTTGAAAAGAATTTTTTCAAATCAAGCTAGCCTATGTTTTAAAGTTTCAAATTATATTTGGCTTTTTATGTTTCATGTTTTTAAAGCACTTAGATGATTTAAAATCATGTTTCCAAGATTGGTTTAGTGGCCCAAAAATCCCTACATGAAAATACTTTGAAATGTGCAAAAGTTGGGATTTTAGCCACACTGTCGGTTAGCATGTCGATCAGGTGTCGGTAACCGACCATGGTTCAGAAGCTGACCGAAAGCCTCTCGGTTAGAATTCCAGAGAGCTGTTTTCTGAACAAAATTGTACTGTCGGTCAGCTTGTTGGTTCCTGTCGGCTGACCCACACCTGCACAATGGTAAATTCCTTGACCGTTGGAATCTGACCGTTGAGGTGTCGGTCGAGTCGGTCGGCCGACAGGTAGCCGTTTGAACACTTTTTCTATAAAAGTGAGTTCATTCCTTAGCCATTTTTGATGATTTTTGAAGCCCTTCTCGAGGTATTTTGAGGCAAAAGAAATGGGATCAAGCTAAGGAAGGCTAATGGTCATTAAGGAAAACTAAAGCTTGGATTAATGAAGTTAAACCACCAAGTAAGCTTTGCCTTTTACTAATCATTATTTTATGATTGTTAAACTATTAGTAAATGATTTTAGCATATAAACTATGATGTGTTGAATCCTCTACTTCCTTAATCTTTGATTTAAGTCATAGGATTCTTCACCTTGATTTCAAAATAAGTTTGTTTTATAAACTTTGTTAATCATGCATTTCCAAAATCTTTGATTTCTTTTATGTCATAATTCATTAACTTGTTTTGAATCTTTCCTTGTTGCTTTCATTCATTTAAACCTTTGTTGAATTAGTTTGATTTTGAAAACAGCATTGCACATGCATCACATGTTTAGACTAAATTAATTTCATACAACTTGTGAACCCTTGTTTTTCATATCTTCTACAAGTTTGTATTTGGTACATGTGATTTGCATATTACTTCAATCATATCTTTTTATATGCATTAAACTTTTAAATGCTTTTAGCATAACTTGATTGAGCTTTCATTTTCAACTTGATTGAAGTATTCACACACATACTTCATGAGCATTCATCTTTGCATTACTTAGAGTGTTGTGTGAGTTAGCTTTACACTTTCATATTCGCCTATTTAAGAGGCTAATTAAATTAAGCTTAAATTGTAATCTCTTAGAGTGTTTTATGAAGACACTTTCTTTGAGAGAAATCATTTGCTTATAAGGTTATTGCTTAGCCATATAAAAGCATTGTGCATAGGTTGTTGTTTAGCCATATAAAAGCATTGTGCATAGGTTGTTGTTTAGCCTAGAAAAACAACATTGTAAGGTTATTGCTTATCCTTGGAAAGCATATTGTAGAGGTTATTCCTTAGCCTTTTGAAAAGCATAATAGTGAAAATCCGGTGGGGTGTTGGATACACAAGCCGGTAGTGGATGTAGGCATTGAGGCCGAACCACTATAAATCTTTGTAGTGTGATGTTGGTGATTGTTTTGTTTAAGCTTCCGCATTTTGTATATTAATCATCACATGTGACTAGTTAATTGTAAAGAAGTTAAAATTGGTCTTAATTAGTCATTAAGTGTAGATCACCCTATTCACCCCCCTCTAGGGTTAGGATCCCTTGGACTTTCAATTGGTATCAGAGCAAGGTTACTCCATTTAGGCCTTAAACACCCGGAGTTGATCCTCTCTATCTAGATCCTTGAGTTAGAACCCTAGTAGTGTTTTTCTATGAAAATCATTAGAATGGATTCCACTATGATAGACTTTGTAGATTCTTGTGTAGATTCTTCTAGACCCCTCCTTCTTCCATCTATTAGAGATTCAAAGATTGAGTTTAAATTATCTCAACTTGAATCTAAACTTAAATTAAAAGAATAAGAAATTAATGAAAATGAAGATGACATTCAACAAGCCTATGATGAATTATGTACATTTTCCTTAGAGCTTGTTAAAAAGAATAAAAGATTACAACAAGAATCTAAAAGTCTAAACCAAGAATTAGTCTCTTCTAAAAATGAACTTAAAGAAAAAGATGAATTAATAAATTGTGTAGAATCTAAGTTCATGATCTCTTTACATAATCTATCTAATATTAAAGATGACATAAGAGAATCAAAGATAGATTGTGATAATCTTAATAAGGAAAATTCTAAACTAAGAGCTCAATTAAAAAGGCAAGATGAAAACATTAACAATTTAGAATCCAAGTTAACCATTTCTATGAAAAATTTATCTAATGCACAAATTAAGATAAAAACTCTAGAACTTAGATCTAATGTTATCAATGAAGATAAATTTGAATTAAAACTTTCCCATGAAGAGCTAAACAAATTTAAGGGAATTGAACATGAACTAACAAAAGTTAAAAATAAAAATTCAACCCTTAAAAACCAAGTCACTCATCTTGAAACCTACAAACAAAAGTATGAGTGCAAATTTATCCAAAGTGAAGAAAAATTTGAAAAGTTATTTAAATTGGGTAAATCTCAAAGAGATGGGACGGGTCTTGGATTTGATAGGAATATTTCACATGACCCTAAATTCACCAACATATTTGTTAAAGGTGAATCCTCATTCTCTAGCACTCACACTTCCTTGCCCATGTCTAAATGTAATTATTGTGGCATTGAAGGGCATTTTAGGTTTGAGTGCAAACAAAGAAGAAGCTATGTGTCTAAACCCATCTTTGAACCAAAGAAAGTAAAATCAAACTCTTTGATGGATAAGACACTAAAAACCAAGGAAGACTCCAAGAAGATTAAACAAGTTAAACCAATTAAAAAGGAGTCTCCTAAAATAGATTCTAAAATGATTAAACAAGTTAAATCTAGTATAAAGAATCTATAAATAAAAAGCTTCTCAACCTACCTCCCCTAACTCAACAAATGAAAGAACTTTTGAATAAAGTTGCCAAGTTAAATTTAAAGTTCAAAAGTCAAATAAAGGGAGAAAATTAAGAAGAAAAGAAAAGGAAACCAATCCCCTAACAAACAAACTCACCAACCTCAAAAGACTAAGGGCCTGTTGGATGCGCAAGAAAACACAAGAAAATAATCTTTTATAGAATAATCTTTCATTTTAATGAAGAGAATCTTGTGCGTTTGGTAACCCAAGAAAACAACTTGAAGAAAATATTATTTTCTTTCAAAAAGCTCAATATTTTCCTACAGTTCCCCCATGTAGAAAACTTTCTACAATATAAGAATCTTTCAAATGAAGATTACAAAGTGGTAGGGTAAAATAAAGACTTTCAAATCCATCATGGTGTTACATATATGGTTAAAAAAGTAAAAGTAAATGTCACAGCACGGTAAAGGTGGGGTAAAGTAAAGGTGGGATGAAATATTTAGTAAGTAAAGTGGGAAGGAATGGTAAAGTATTTTCTTTTTATTCAATATTACTTTATACATTTTATCGTAGTTTTATATGGTAAGGAAAAGTGACTTGTTTATAGGTGTGGTAAAGTAAAACAAAGATTGATGTCATATCATAATAAACGTGAGGTAAAGTAAGGTGAAATGAAGTATGTGGTAAACAAAGTGGGAGAGAGAGTTGTAAAGTAGTTATTTTTTGTATTGACTTTACTTTACTATACTTTACCATGGTTTTATATGATAAAAGAAAAACAACTTAAGATAAAAATACTGCAGTTGAACTTTACTATACCACACTACTTTTTTATCTAGATGTGGTAAATTACATTTAAATTAAAATATTTAATAAAAAATTATTCTAATAATGTAATTATTTTAATCATAACACCTTCTAAACAACTCAATTTAAAATCTGTAAGATTCTTCAAAAATCGCCAACCTAAGCTAAATTAAGTCAAATCTATTATCAATGGTGATATAAGTCTAAATTAAAAAATTTAATCAAGTCAATCTCTTAAAGTTGGTAAGAACTTTTAAGATAGACCTCAAGGACCAAACCTCTCAAGACCTTAGGTGGATTCCAAAGTTAGATATTTAAACAGCCTTAAGGCCTTGGAACCTCATTGACGCAAACTATCTTTATAGTTAAATCTTTGTGGTCATGATGTTGCATTTGCATTATTAATGTTCTTTATAGTTTACATTTCTTAAAATGCAATGTTTATTTGTATCAATTGAATTTGTCATCATGCACCATTCTAGTTAAATATCATGGTTTTCAAAATCATTTTGATTATAATTTTCTCATGTTAGATTTTCTTTTTGCTCACTTTGAGTTATATATCTTGTATTGCATTTCTATACATGATCAATTGATTATGATTTCAAAAGCTTTCATAGCTAGATTATTCATAATCAATTGATATTGTAAAATCATTTGTTTAGATGTCTTAGTAAGATTTGTTTTGAAAAACAAATGATTTGAAATAATTTGGATTTTCCATGAACTTACTAAGTTATATCCTTTGATATGGAAAATATGTTTTCTTCAATTTCATACTCATTTTGTCCATTGTTGGATTTTGTTTATGATTTGAAGATTGTATGAATGGATATGCTTTTAATTTTTTTTTATATATATTTTTGAAAGCATGTTCCATTTTTCATTTCCTTATGCTTTTGATTTTATCTTCTTAGAATTGGAAATGAATGTTGTGATAGATTTTTTGCATCTATGCTCATTCAGTTACATTCTTTTTATATGCAAATGTTTATTGGTTCCTTGTATGGTTGTGCTTGATTTTAGTTTTATTTGAAGACACCATTTTAGGACTCTCAAATCCATCCTTTATGCTTTCTAGTCATTTAATTTTGAAATGGATGGTTATGATGTTGATTCATGTGTATTTTTCTTATTGGTATCATTCTTTATACTTGTTTCAACTTCATAGTAGTGTTATTGCTCATATGAACCTCTTTGAAATCCATTCCTTCTATTTCATAGTTATATCTATTGTTTGATGGATTTCTTAGATGTTGAATTCTTATGATCTTGACACTTTGAAAATTGCATGTTCTACTAAGTTATATATTGTATGCAATTTCTCTTGTTCATCACTATGCTCATTAGTTATATCATTAAAAGTGATGAATAATCATTTTATGTTGCTTGTTGGAATTTTGTGTTTGTCACATACTTGCTCTTAATCATGTTTCATATTTAATTGGTAATCAATTGGTATCATTTTCAATTAGTATCTATATCCAATTGGTATCATATCTTGAGTTTGTGATAGACCTTGTGTACATTGGATTGATCTTGATAGTCATATATCTTTTGTTCCATGTCACATTCCATTAGCATCATAACCTTCATGATTGCCACCTCTCATGCTCATATAAGTAAATCTCTTGACCACCATGTTTATGTTTTCATAATTTTGGTTGGTTAATCGTGAGGTTTGGCTTCATGATTGAACTTCATTTCATTCATCTTGTGCATGATATTTATATATAATGATTGTATGAAATGAATTCAAAACTTTACATAACTTATGATTTTCATAGTTAAATTGTTTGATGCTATGTTTGAGTTAACCCCATCTCATCATGGATAGCTCTAATTTGGATGAACCCTAATAGGTGTATTCCTTAACTCCATTCTAGAGTGATTCAGTTAATAGTTGTATCTTTGAATCTCAATTGATATTTTTATTTATTTCAATTGATATCCATGATAGTTTATCTCCTTTTGACCTTGCTCTTTAATTATCCTATAGCTTATCCGTCAATTGGCATCTTTATATTGGTAATTTGATCAATTTCTACTTTAACAGTCAATTGTCATTATCAATTGGTATCTAATTCTTCTCTTGAAGTTAACCCTCAATTGGTTAAACCATCTTCTTCCTGCACCTATTAGTTAAATCCTTGTCAAAAGTTTGACAAAAGAAGAGTATGGATTGAGGGGGAGTAAACCTTCTAAGGAAGCATTAGAGTTGATCAAATTCACCCTTATATTTCTATACCCTTATAGCCTATCTACCCATGCATGATGCCCTGTTATATATTTCATTTTTGATTTCTTTTGTTAACAGGTGCTACTAAAGGTATTTTCCTTGTTTCATGTGTGTAGGTACCTCTCTTCAATTGATACCTTTGTAATTTAATGGCAAAGGGGGAGAATAATATTAAGGGGGAGAAAGTTCTCAAGTTTAATGGCAAAGGGGGAGAAAGAATTAAGGGGAGAAAGAGTGATCAAGCTACCCAAAGGGAGAAAATGCATGGTCATAGGGGGAGAAGATGATAGAAGAAAGAGCTTGGAAGCTAAAGGCTTGGTCTAAAGAAAGGAAGATGAAGAGAAAGCTTGAAGATTGATCAAGCTCCAAGCATCAAGAAGAATGAAGCTAGAGCCCAAGCTAAAGTGAAAAAGCATCCAAGAAGATTTCAAGGATTGTCTAGCCAAGGAGGAGCTGAAGACTGTGTGAAAATTTAGAGTTGAGCAAAGTTTGCCAACATATAAAAGGTTTGCCATCAAATTGCAAAGGGGGAGATTGTTAGGGATTTTGTGTATTGCAATTTGATGGATGCATTATCATTTTAGCATCTCATGAATTTTCACACATGCATTGAGTTAAATATCTTGAAATCTGATTTTCCACATGCATTGTTTTTAAATATTGTAAATCTTATAGTTTGTGCATGTTTTGGATTTAAATCTTGGATGCATTTGTTTTTGAAAAGAATTTTTTCAAATCAAGCTAGCCTATGTTTTAAAGTTTCAAATTATATTTGGCTTTTTATGTTTCATGTTTTTAAAGCACTTAAATAATTTAAAATCATGTTTCCAAGCTTAGTTTAGTGGCCCAAAAATCCCTACATGAAAATACTTTGAAATGTGTAAAAGTTGGGATTTTAGCCACACTGTCGGTCAGGTGTCGGTAACCGACCATGGTTCAGAAGCTGACCGAAAGCCTCTCGGTTAGAATTCTAGAGAGCTGTTTTCTGAACAAAATTGTACTGTCGGTCAGCTTGTTGGTTCCTGTCGGCTGACCCACACCTGCACAACGGTAAATTCCTTGACCGTTGGAATCTGACCGTTGAGGTGTCGGTCGAGTCGGTCGACCGACAGGTAGCCGTTTGAACACTTTTTCTATAAAAGTGAGTTCATTCCTTAGCCATTTTTGATGATTTTTGAAGCCCTTCTCGAGGTATTTTGAGGCAAAAGAAATGGGATCAAGCTAAGGAAGGCTAATGGTCATTAAGGAAAACTAAAGCTTGGATTAATGAAGTTAAACCACCAAGTAAGCTTTGCCTTTTACTAATCATTGTTTTATGCTTTGTTAAACTATTAGTAAATGATTTTAGCATATAAACTATGATGTGTTGAATCCTCTACTTCCTTAATCTTTGATTTAAGTCATAGGATTCTTCACCTTGATTTCAAAATAAGTTTGTTTTATAAACTTTGTTAATCATGCATTACCAAAATCTTTGATTTCTTTTATGTCATAATTCATTAACTTGTTTTGAATCTTTCCTTGTTGTTTTCATTCATTTAAACCTTTGTTGAATTAGTTTGATTTTGAAAACAGCATTGCACATGCATCACATGTTTAGACTAAATTAATTTCATACAACTTGTGAACCCTTGTTTTTCATATCTTCTACAAGTTTGTATTTGGTACATGTGATTTGCATATTACTTCAATCATATCTTTTTATGTGCATTAAACTTTTAAATGCTTTTAGCATAAATTGATTGAGCTTTCATTTTCAACTTGATTGAAGTATTCACACACACACTTCATGAGCATTCATCTTTGCATTACTTAGAGTGTTGTGTGAGTTAGCTTTACACTTTCATATTCGCCTATTTAAGAGGCAATTAAATTAAGCTTAGATTGTAATCTCTTAGAGTGTTTTGTGAAGACACTTTCTTTGAGAGAAATCATTTGCATGTAATGTTATTGCTTAGCCATATAAAAGCATTGTGCATAGGTTGTTGTTTAGCCTAGAAAAACAACATTGTAAGGTTATTGCTTATCCTTGGAAAGTATATTGTAGAGGTTATTGCTTAGCCTTTTGAAAAGCATAATAGTGGAAATCCGGTGGGGTGTTGGATACACAAGCCGGTAGTGGATGTAGGCATTGAGGCCGAACCACTATAAATCTTTGTGTAGTGGTGATTGTTTTGTGGTGATTGTTTTGTTTAAGCTTCCGCATTTTGTATATTAATCATCACATGTGACGAGTTAATTGTAAAGAAATTAAAATTGGTCTTAATTAGTCATTAAGTGTAGATCACCCTATTCACCCCCCTCTAGGGTTAGGATCCCTTGGACTTTCACCCACTTCATTTACTATATACTTATATTGTTTTCACTCCACACATGCCCAATGAAATGCAAGTTGTGGGGCCCATCCTTATTATATAATAAATCTATATACCCTTATAAAAGAGAGAAAAATGTAGTCAAGCTGTGGGGCCCACCCTTATTATATATATTTTTTAAAATATACTTTTTTCACTCCACACATGCCCAATGAAATGCAAGTTGTGGGGCCCACCCTTATTATCTTATAAAAGAGAGAAAAATGTAGTCAAGCTGTGGGGTCCACTCTTATTCTATATATATATATATTTTAAAATATACTTTTCTCACTCCACACATGTCCAATGAAATGCAAGTTGTGGGGCCCACGTACCCTCATTATATAATAAAGCTATATCTATACCCTTATAAAAGAGAGAAAGATGTAGTCAAGTTGTGGGGCCCACCTTTATTATATATCTATATCTATATCTATATCTATATCTATATCTATACCCTTATATAAATCTATATCTATATCTTTATCTATACCCTTATATAAAAGAGAGGAAAGTGTAGTATTTTTTTCACTACATACATGCCCAATCAAATGCAAGATGTGGGCCCCACTTACTATTATAATAGATATGATGTCGGCCCCACTCAGTATTAGAATAAATATCTATAGTATATCTATATCTATATCTATATCTATATATATAGTATATCTATATCTAGAGTAATGATCCAATGCGCGAGTCGCGCGCTGGATCAGTGTGAGCACCTCAATGCGAGGCCCACATGGGGCCTCACCTCGGATTGGGACCATGGGGATTTGAAAGATCTGCCCTTGCCCTTCATCTCTACAAAAAATCAGCCCCATCCCTAATCATCATCACCTCCATTTGGGCCCCACAAGTTTAACGGTGTACAGTCCATTCGGATGGGTGTGCAGTCGATCCAACGGTGTACAGTACATCAGATGGGTGCAAAGGTGGGCCCGATGTGAAATGCAGGGGGGGTTGTGTGTGTGGTCCATTCAGATGGACGATCAGGTGGGCCCCACCCTTGGTGCGCAAGATGCGCACGGTGTGCACCTGATAACTCCTCTCTATATCTATATCTATATCTATACCCTTATATAAAAGAGAGGAAAGTGTATTACTTTTTCACTACACGCATGCCCAATCAAATGCAAGATGTGGGCCCGACTTAGTATTACTATATATTTATAGATAAAGATGGATAAAGATGGGGACATAATGGGAATTTCCCAATTTGTCTAAAATAAACTTTCAGTCAGGCTTGGATTTAGAGGGGTTTTGAGAATCCGGATCAAGATGAGCTAGAAGACTAAAGCTTAGGAATTAAAAATATCTACCCAACGGTACCATAATGTCAAAAATCTAAAATTACAAAAAAGCACCCTAAATTCTCTGGAAAATTACTAAATACCCCCCTACTATACCCAAATGAACCCGGATCTAGACCAAACTTGGCATAAACGATCCTAATAATTTTTTTAATCTCTTTTATTGAGTAGATGTTGATATTTTAAACGTAATAAAATCTCATTTTAATACATTCCAATAAATCAAGTATTTTTTTTTCGGTTTCTTTGTTTTTTTTTTAAGGTGGTGGAGAAAAGAAAAGGAAAATGTGGATAATATTTGAATCTATCTCAAATCAACATCTCAAATGTTGCTTTCTTTTCCTCTTCTTTTTTCAATTTTCTTTTAACATTCTTCTTATTCAGATACTACAAGTTTTTTTTCAAAATAGATTTTGGGTCAGTCTTGGATTTAGAGGAGTTTTGAGGATCCGGATCAAGATGAGCTAGCAGACTAAAGTTCAGGAATTAAAAATATCTATCCAACTGTCCCATAATGTCAAAAATCTAAAATTATGAAAAAGCCCCCTAAATTCTCTGGAAAATTGCTAACTACCCCCCTACTATACCCAAATGAACCCGGATCTAGACCAAACTTGGCACAGACGATCCTAATAATTTTTTTAATCTCTTCGATTGAGTACATGCTGATATTTTAAACGTAATAAAATCTCATTTTAATACATTCCAATAAATCGAGTAATTTTTTTTTTCGGTTTCTTTTTTTTTTAAAGGTGGTGGAGAAAAGAAAAAAAAATTGTGGATAAGATTGGAATCTATCTCAAATGTTGTTGTTTTTTTTTTCCTCTTCTTCTTTCAATTTTCTTTTAACATTGTTCTTATTCAGATACTGTAAGAATCTCAATGCAGGGGATTTTGTGGGTAAGAGGTTTTTCCTCTATGAGTAATTGTGTAAGGAAGAACATGGCATTTTAACAGATTCTTCATTGACTCTTAGCTTCTTTTAGAATGGAGGGAGTTTTCGTACATGTAAGTGAGTACTGTCTACTGAAATTATTATTGTTTGATTGTGTCTTCTTCTTCAATTTTTTTAATGTTGCATTAAAATCTTCATTCTAAGAAAATGGAGTGCAACCAGAGTTAAGAAAATGATGATGAAGAGTTGGTTTTTTCTTTCTCATTCCTGTTTGGGCCAAAGTTAGGCCCGTTGATAGCCTTCGTGCTCTGATAATTTTAATTATATCTCTATTTTATTTCTTGAATCTTAACTGCAGGCTTCCAAATTGTGCGTGCCTTATGATAGAACTTTGTATTTAGTTCTCACTCTATGTTTGGAATATGAATTTGTGCATATCATTTAAAATGTATAATTGATACTGTTTTGTTATGTGAAATAGGAAAATGGAAAACCCAAATAGAAAGTCTCTTGGTTGAGAAAAGCAAAATAGACAATAACTAAAAAGACGATGCTATGAGGCATGGAAAAGCTTTCCATTATCCGTTAGAATTTGTTTTCCAAGTACTTTGTTTGCATTATTGCTTTATGTTTAGTTTTTTCTTTTTCTTTTTTAGAAAAAAACAGCAACTGACAAAATATCATAAATAATAAAGTGAAATGTACAAACTTAAACTCATTTTATGTCCGCCCTGTTTTTTTTCTTTCTTTTAATGAAAGTTACCATGAAAAATAAAATTTAAATATTCTTTTCCCTTTTGCGTCATGTGTTTGCATTTTTTTTATTTATAATAATTTAATTTTCAATCTGACATAATAGTTGTATTGATCTTGATTTATACCCCTGTCAGAAGAATAATCACAAGTTGGATAATGTGATAACTACTACTAAGTATTGGTTCTCTTCTAATATTAGTGATTGCTAAAGATAATTCCATAAATGCAATTTAATTAGTGGTAGGTCTTATAGATTGTTATCGTAAAATTGTTGTTCTATACAATTTTTACTTTCTTAATATACAACTTTTGTGATTTTTTTATTATAAAAGGGCATTTCAAGGGCATGAATATATTTATTTATTACTGCTCTTACTCATGAGGTTTAAATTAAAAAACTTTGATAATTTTCTAACACATTTATTTCTTTCATCATTGCAAGCTTCTTCTTCTTCTTCTTGTTCTTCTTCTTTTCATATATTTCAATGAAGCGCCATGCCTTTTTTTAAAGGGAAAACGAGAATCTCATAAAAACTGCTTGTTATTCCAGTGTTACTGCTAACTTCAGAGTCAGTGAATGAAGTGATCGTTTTAAGTGTAAACAACTAAAATAAGTATTTGATGCTGAGTTGCAACAAATTCAATTTGTCTTTGTTCGTTTCGAATTTTTCTTACTTTGATCAGCACTCTCATCCTCTATATAGAACAGAACAGAAGAGTTGATCTAAAATACCTGGGTTACATTCTTCTGTATTTCTTAAAAGGAATGTCCAATTCTTTTGGCATATTTGTATTTGTAGTTTTTATTTATTTTATTTTTTTGTATTTTTTTCCTATGGATATCTCTATTTGTGAGCTTCCATTTAACTGAACTTCTATGGTTACTTTGTATTATCATTTTCTTACAGTCTATAAAATATATATAACACTTTATATCAAGCAAAAGAAGAAGCTAACTCTTAAAGAGCCATTGCCTCTTTTTACCCTATAGTGGTCCGTCTTATAAAATGAAACAAAGCACATGTTAAATACTACTATTGATCAACAGGTGCTCTGTAAATCTTACCCGTCGGAGTTCATATCATAGTTTCACCATTGTTGATCCCTGTTGCTTGAGGACAAGCCGGATTGGTTAGAACAGTAAGCTAATCTGGTTCTTAGTTTTTTTTTTATTTTTTTATAAAATTGCAGGTTATCAATTTGACTATGCTTTCGACTGGACTCCAACTTTAGCAGGTCAAGTCTACCAGGAAACTGATAAGTTGACCTGACAGGTTAAATAAAGTAAATTTAATTTTCTTTGTTTACATTCATAATAAAATATCTAGAAATATGTGATTTATATCCTCAAAAAGTTATATAAATTTCATATCGATTGTTTTTTGAGATCTCATTTTTCTCACTATATCATTGTTTTATTATTTTCAAACGTATAGGAAAAAAGTAGTGTCAGCTGTATTTGGACATTGCACGGGCCTTGCAATTTACAATCACTCATTTTCTATTGAAATTTAATTTTTAAATGTATTAAAGTTTCTACTGAATTTTTCAAGAATTTTATTTTTTTTAAATTTTTATAATAAAACTGTGTGTTCGGTTCACATGCATTGCACGTGCAGGACTCCACTAGTGATATCATACATGTTAAAAGGAGTTATTCCCGGGCTCAAACCAACTGAAAACATTTAAAAAAATGTTTTATTTTTCTACCATGTATTATTCTATTAACAGTTCAAACTAATAATATTAAAAAAAAATGGAATATATGTATTTTTTTTAGGCCGGCGCTTCGCCTTTTGGTTTGCCGACGCTTCGCCTTTTGGTTTACATAGAGGGAGAAGAAAAAAAAATTGAAGTCAATTCATGAATAAAGGAAGAAAGAAGGGCTAAAACCCACTAGAAGGAAAAAAATTTAGTTCTCTTTGTAATTTCAATTGGGGAGAGAGAAAAATGGAGAAAAGTGGGGTAAACATTATGTTAAATCTAAATTTAATCTCTCCCCCCTTTTTCATTCAAATAGCAATGAAGTAAAACAATCACGTCACCTTCTTTCCCTCTCCTTGTACGTTTTCAATCCAAACAATATGAAGTAAAATTTTATGTCGCGTCATAAACCTTTTTACTTCTTTCTTAATAAATAGGCTAGCTCTTAGCTTTTGAGTTTCTAACTTATAATTTTTTATCCCTCTACTATAAATTCCGGCCAAAATCAATAGTAACTCTAAAATAATGGTTTATACCTAGTGGTGGTTCAGCTAGTTAGAGACATTATGGAGTGAGTCAAGTGCATGATTGGAGTCAGCTCGCTTTGGGTCGGGTCTAAATCTATTTTTGGCCCATTTAATATGCATGAGCTGGGTTTTGATTAAGTGATAGAAAGGCCAAAGCATGTCCTAGCCCGTCCCAAATAATTAATATATGTAATTTAGTGACTATATGCCCAAAGTAATTAGAAATCCCGAACAAATAATGGGAAGCCCAGCCCTATTTACTAAATGGGCAGGCTCTGGCCAGGTACTTATTAAGGTCCGTGTTTTAAGGTCCGTGTTGGGGGGCTGTTCCAGATATTGGCCTACTTTTCAAAAGGGGGACCGGGCTGGATATGCCTTAGCCCAGTGTGGCCCGTCCAATGAACACCCCTACATGCAATAGATGCAATATGGCCTAGCCATGGTTAGGACTTAGGACTTACGGTCAGGCCAATATAACAATTAGATATATGGTCATAATATGCTCGTCTCAATTAATAAGAGAAGTGATATTCGCACTCCTGTTTTTTTATGGAGGCAGTCCTTTTCCTTCACAAAATTTTGGAATGTCTCCATAAAAAAAAAAAAAAAAAAAAAAAGGAAAAGGGAGTGCCAATATCAATTACCATTAATAATGGTCAGGCAATTATCCATCTTGGTGTCTATTTGTTCAAATCTATGGACAACTTTGTCAGAAATCGATGTACAACTCTGTTTTATAACGGTAGGCCATTGTCCATCATTAGATCCACTGTGTGAGTTTGTCTATTATTTTATTATGAGATTTAAATTAAATATAATAGAGAAACTGTATTAAGTTTATAATGGATTTATAGAAATCTTTAGGCCATTGTCCATCAGTGAGTTTGTCTATTATTTTATCATGAGATTTAAATTAAATATAATAGATAAACTGTACGTATTAATTTTATATTGGATTTATACAAATCTGTCTCCACAGCTGGGTGTCTTTGACTAATGCTTTTGTGCATTAATCTTAATTTATTAAAAGATTCAAAAAAAACCTTATGTGCTCTAGAGAAAATACTAGAATATTGTACAAAATCTAAAGTAATTAACATATGATCAAAATCATGGGGTAGTTTGTTACTAGTATATGTCCTCACCTGAGAGCAATGGCTGCAGGGAAGATTAATCCGATGGCGACAGAGGCAGTGGCACCAGTGAATTGGAAGGCATCCCAGATACTAGGAACAAAATTGACTCCAAGAAAAACAACTCCCATTAATCCAAAAGTGATGGACAGGAACCTCGGGTTGTCGTTGGCGATTGGGACCGAATAGGGGAAGAGAAGGCCGTCAAGGTTGAGACGGAGAGAGAAGAAGACGATGGGAAAGACAAGCATCAGGTGGACCACGTAACTGATCCTCACAATGTCATTTATAAGCGAACTGTATGGGATTCCAAGGTTTGTATTGGCCTATCAAATCTAAGCATGGATAGTTAAAAATCAATTTTTATTTTCAGAAATTAAGAATGGAGATTTGCCTAGGGCACGAAGACAAGTCTATTAATCATTAAAAACATAAAGATATGCAAACAAGTTAGAACTACTAGACAAATAAAAAGCAATCACTTATCTTCATCCATCGCTCTAATCAAAACTAGCCCGCCATTGTAAAGAAGACTTCTTGATTTGTCATTAAAGATTGCATCTTTACAACTTCTCCTTCAAGCACTTGCTTGGACAAGGCCCAGAGCAACCCAAAATAAAAAATATGGAGAACTAGAACTAGAACTAGAAGAGGGTAAAGAAAGGGGAAGAAGAGAGAGAATGGCTTGGCCACTTTATGAAGGAGAATGGGCTTTTTGTTCTAGCCCCTTTGATACTTCTTTTATACTATTTGGCCTCTTGATTTTCAAGGAATTATTTTCAACTTGATTATTGGTTTAGCTTTCAAGCAAAGCTTCTCACTTAGGTTGCAATTTGAATTGAAGATGATTTGTTACTAAGTGTGGTCTCTTGGGCTCCAAGTCTTGCCGAATTAAACTCCTCAAAGATCTCTCATGTTGCCAATTTTAAAAACCTTTTGCAATTCCCGCATGGAATTATAACAGTCCAATTTCCCGAGGTCATATCTCCCTCAATATAGCTCCGATTTATTAAATCTTGGGACTCCACGGATATCTACTCGAAAAGATCTTTCCAACGGTGGGTAGATTGCGCCAATCCGATACTCGGTTTGAAAGTTATGGCCATTTCAATTTACTGTCCCTTGAAAATTCCGAGAATAATGACAATTAAGGGAACTTCTATATTTGGCATGCAATGGGGTGTGTGGGGCCCATGTTGGACGTCTAAGGCATGTTTGGACTCTTTCTTTGCTTGCTTATTTGATTCTCTTCTCATATTTGGCATGCTTCTTTACTTGCAACTTTGACTAATCAACTCCTCTTGCAAAGTTTATAATTTTCTCTCTCTCTTTTTTATTTTGGTTTCCAAATTTAGCAAGTCAACACCATCTTTCCAATTCTGAGTTTCTTCTTTCCTCTTTGGGAATTTTAAACCTTTTCAACTCCACCAAGATTTCAAGATATGTGGACCAACCATATGAAGGGTGTCCCGCCTTTGATGTCTCTCGAGTTTCACCAATGCAGGTCCCACTCTTGATTTCTCCTACATAAATAAAATTAAATAATTAATGTCAATAATAATCAAGTGTGAGGAATCTAGATGGACTATGCATGGGACTCTACATACCTACTTAATGCACCAAAAATACTCAACTTTTCAAAAATAACACATGATGTCAAAATTAGCAAGTATGAATTAGTGAAGCTAAAAAAACTAATTTTAGGTGATGAATGAGATCAGAACTCTAATTTCACAAAAATCATGCAATGTAACGAATTTTGACCAAATTTGACTAAGATTCCAACTATGATGTTTAAATGCATGAAATTATGAAATTAAATGTAATTCTATGCAATTAGCTTAATTAAGTCCACAAATGCATATAAAATGATGAATGAAAGCTACAATTTTGTGGACTTATCATCGTCCAGTGTCTGTCTGCTCTCCAAAGAGAAGGAACCCGAAGAAGCTAGTCGCAACATAGACTACCGAGCACAATGCAAGTGATGTCCGGACTATCTACTTCATCTGGCTCGGGTCTTTGAGCTCATTCTCTATTGGATGTATTGCAGATTGTACCAGCAGTAGAATATGAACAAGATTTTGTTAGTTAATTCAGTTGAAGTTCCGTTCATAGTAAAGGCTGTAAGCTGTAAATGGTCGGTTCGGGTAGGGTCCATGGTCCACAAATGGGGACCACAGTAAGTTTTTTCAACAGCCACAAAAGGTCCTAAAAATGACCCAAATCCAGATCCAGTAGTCGTCAAATGGGCCAAAAGTAGGGCCCAGACAAGCAGGAAAACAGGGTTTCTTTTGTTCAGACAAGTAAAACAACTTCACATACCACTGTAATGGCAGATATAGGCAGTAATGATAACTGGCACCGTCGTAAAAAGCTTCCAGAATGAGGATTGATCAACAAGTACTCAGGCAGCAACCTCGGCATTGTGATGCTGCCGTTGATCAGTTTGACGATAGTAACCCCGGCTGTGATCACCACAAATACCACCGCCAATGCCACTGATAAAGCCGATGTGTATCTCAATGAATCTGAAAACACCAAGTTACCAGTCATTTGATATGATCTATCATCAGTAGGAAGAGGTGCACCAATGTGCCAGAATGAGGTGAGACGAAGCCTAACCCATTTACAAAGAAATAGCATAGTTGGAAGGTGCTGATTGTCACAACATGCCGGTTCTAATTATGTTAACATCCAAAATGAAGAAAATTAAGGTCCACTACTGTCTCTATGTCTCTAAATATAAGGCTCAAGCCCAGCCCTCCCCTATATGTCAAAAATAAGGGTCAACCCCAACCCACTAGAACAGAAGCTGAAGAGAGACCCACCTGTCCAGGCTCAGGCCCAACATTTTAACTAAGTCTCATTGTTTTCCCATTAAATGGGATCATTAGCTACATATACTTAATTCCTGACATGCTTTTAAAGTTGAGCTGTCAATGGATTGGGCGCATTTGACAGTCGATAAATCCAAGTTTAGTAGCTAATCAGGTTGTTTGGGCCACAACAGGGCCCACTAAGTGCACGTAGGTTATCTAGGCAATTTTCTTGGGCCCAGACTTTTTACTTTTTTTTATTTCCGAGAAGAGAAGCTAGGCATGGAAATATCACCCAATTTTCACAGGCTACCATAAGGATCTGACCTGAAAAAAGTTGGGCATGTACCCTGATATGGGCCCATTTGACAATTGGGTGTCTTTTGCCCTCTTTTAGATTTACAGAGATTCATTCACACACAGTCCCCATGTCCCTTCATTTCTTTGACAATAGGTTTCCACAATTGAAGAGCTGTTCGGTAATTAAGCCTGGTTTGGATCTCAGAATGTCCAAAATCAATTTCTGGGTCACGTCCACTGGGGACCCAACCTGGACATAACCTTGGGCCAATAAATTGTCTTTCTGGATCTTTCCTTGTAGATAGATGTTCACTTCATCAACATGAAAAGGACATAAATAGCATATAAGACTATTAGAAACTAATATCAGACTACTTGTGGATCTGAACAATCACAAGACCAGGTCTCTCCATTAAACAGCCTTTGACTAAATCATGATCATATTCATTATAATACCATGAATGGGAGGGAGAGGGAGAGGGAGAGGGAGAGGGCTGACCCACACGCTTGAAAGAGGTCAGAGGGAGGAAAACAAGGAAGGTGGTGAGGAGGAGGAGGAGGAAAGAGCGCGAAGTCCACCACTGCTGTCCAAACCAACCTTCCATCACACACACCAGAGTGATGAATTCCACCAGTCCGTGTTCCTGATAGCACGTCTCCTGCATCATAACAACAGCATTAACCTTAATCAGTTAATTTGCTGATTTTTAAGAAAAAACTAACTACCCATCTGTTTAAAAAAAAAGGTACATGAGAGAGGTTAGTAATATATCCTAATTCATTTGCCTATACATCCTTTTGGGATGCTCCACATGTACTCTGCCGTAAAACCCTCTCTCTGCATGTGCTCCACCCCAAGACACTCCGCATCGATGCTAGGTCAATCATACCGCGGGACACAGGAAATTTACTCGGCTTCCCCCGACTGGGACACCCACCGTTGTCTTAAAAAAAAAGAAAATTAATGCTAGATCAATTCAAGGGCCTTAGACACTTTGGGTGAGAAACAAACCTGTAATTACTTATGCATCTTGCACTTCTCAAAACATTTCACTAACAAAAAAACATAAATAATTGCTAGTGGCATTGTAGTTCAGATTCTTGGGCTTGTTTGCCCTTGTTCCTATGCTTTTCTCAATTTATACTATACTGACATTGAATTACTGAGTATTGACTGTGCAGATATTGTTTGATAATAGGGGAATTTCCAAAAGGTATAAAACTTTCGGCACATTTTCAAAAGAGTAGATGAAGATTTACATATTGCAAAAGGTGCAAAGATTCTCCACATGTCTTTCAATCAAGTCCTCTCTTCATAAAAAAGAAGTTTCGAGAAATGACAAAAATATCCTTATATTATTTTTCTAATTTTCCTTTAACTACCTTTAAATCATTTTCATGATTTAAGAGAAATGATCAAGTCAAGCTCAAATGACATAGTGAGGCCCACTTCAACTACCTTTATTCATATATGGTTAGAAAAAAGGAGATTCTAAATGATTAAAGATCCAACTTCATTAAATGGTTATGATCATAAAAATCAAAATAGCTATATTTTAGGAAGGAAAGATACTAAGAAAAGACAAAAACCTCTCATAAGGGTAGGGTATATTGTAATCATTTTTTAAAAATATTTTAGGGAAAGGACTTGATTAAAAGAATTGTGCAAATCTTTATGTACCTTTTTTCAAAATGAACCGAAAGTTTCATACCTTTTGAAATCTTCCTTTGATAATAATATGTCCAATTGTTCCGCTTAGAATGGGTTATGCAAAACTCCTTCAGTAACATTATATGTTATTGTTCTAAGGAACATAATTAACAACAACGTTGTTGTTTTACCAAAAAACAACAAAAACAATGTTGTTTAAATTAAATCTTTATAAGTATTTATAAATCCATCTCATATGCTAAAACATAAAAATCAATTATGAAGAGTATTTGCACATCCATGTCATACATTATCTTTGAAAGAACCAAACAAAATTAATTACCACCATCCATTATCAAGGGTGGACTTTAGTAAAGGTGATGAGCGCGTAAGTGTAGACCTGTCAAAGGTGGGCCCAATTGGGTTCAATAGAGTGAGTTTAACCACATATATACTCATTCATTCTACAACCTACATTTGGATGAAAGTTTATGTCTAGTTTAGTAGTCAAACTTCATATTTGATCCTTTTAAGCATTCGAATCCTATGTACTTTACTTTGGTTAGGCAGAATTAAGAGTTATTTTACCTTTTTTAAGTAGAACGGAGTCATGTGAAGAATTCATTGGTAAAATCAATAATTGATGGTTTGAATCCCTATAAAAAAATGCTTGTAAAGAAACAGGCCCTCACGGGGCAAAGGTGGTATCCTTCAAAATCTATATCATTAAGATATTGAAGCAAATGCTTACGAAAAGAAAAAGGCTTACCAAAAAAAAATAGATATCAAAGATTCCGCCCGCCTGCTGCAACCCGATCTCCCTCCCCGCCGGCAACTGGGAGGGGGAGGGGGAGTGGGGGAGTAGGGGAGAGAAGGAGAGGGAAGGAGAGGGAGGGAGAGAGGGAAAGAGGGAAAGAAAATGGAAGGAGAGGAAGGAAGAAAGAGGGAGAGGGGAGGGGAGACCGGCCAGCCGGCCGGGGCTCCCTCCCCGCTGGAGACGGGGTGTGGGTGGGTGGGGTGGGTGGAGGGTGGGAGAGGAAGGGAAGAGGAGGGAGGGAGGGAGGGAGGGAGGGGGGGGGTAGTTTAGAAAAAAAATATATTTTTTTTCTTCTAGTGCGTGGGGAGAGAAAAATTTACGGTGCCAATAGCACTCCCCTTTTGTTTTTAGCCCTTTTATTCCTGGTTTGTAATTGGTTTGGTCATTGGTGGGACTCTTCATTTGGAAGAGATTCTAGCCAATGGGAAGGATACACATCTATTGGAACCATTACCAAGGATCTGTATTCATGATAATTACATTCACGTGTTAGAAATATATTTATAAATTTGACCCTTGATCCAACAGTCCAATCCATTTAGATAGGTGAAAATTCAATGGGTCTAGTGTACTTAAGGGGGTTTCATGTGTGTGGATGGTTCGAATGTGTTATAAAGTCCACCCGACTATATTGTCCCTCACCATAACATGGTGAGGGATAGATGCACATGAATATTTTCCTATATATATTTTATATTTTTTTTAGTTACGCTACAAAACTCCCTGTGCATTTTTCACAAAAAAAAAATCCCTTCTTTTGGCCAATGAAAGTGTGACACGTGTCATCAATGATACACTTATCAATTATCTCTTTTATAGATTCTCTTAAATCATTTATTATTAGATAGAGGCAAAAAAAATCTCGTTTTGAGATAGGGGAGTTTTTGAGAAGTTCTGTATATTATATATAAGCTTCTTTTATGGTTTTATGGTGCAAGCCAACTAGTGGGGCCCACTTGGGACCCCACAAATCATGGAATTGGTAAGGATCGAAAGATCTAAGTAGGGTCAGTTTAGATATAAAATTTGAAGTGAACTTAATACCTCTGATACATTCTTCTGTGATCGGCATGTTTAACGACTTTATATAAAATAATTAAATTGACCATCAATCCAATGGTTCACTTCATTCAAATCTATCAAAGCCCGATAGGACTGTGTAAATAGGAGGGGTGGTTTTGGATGGTCCGCTCGGATAGACCAATGGTAGTCTCACTAAATGACTTGTACCGTAAGACCGTATGAAAAGCTTGCATAAGAACATTACTCATGTATATATACGTAGACTTTAATCATATATCATTTAATAGCTCCGTTTGTTGTATATAAAAAATTTATTCTCAAGCTCTTTCATCCAATTATAATCATTTAATGTACATCTCATTTTGGAACTAGATCCATAATCGGGTCTCCTTTTTTCTTTCAATTTAAGCCGAATACAACATATATGTCCAATCAAAATCAGATCTAATCTATGAAGATGGATCTAAGTTTTCATCCACCATGGTTTTGCCCTAGTTTACATCCTTAGTTTGGGCCCACCCTCACATTATCACCGTGGGCTTGCCACATATGCCCACGCAGATAGGATCACTCGTGGCACAACTAATGGACAGCTCAAATCGTCCCTTGAAGAACCTACATGCCATGATGATGCAGTACGGACCAGGCTCAAGAAAGCAACTGGGACCATATAATTGACCTAGATGTCAATGGGGTTCAGTTCACATGCCCAATTGATTGAGAGCTACTGTGGCATTCTATTTTTATCCTATTTCTATTTCCTTATTCAATTAGGTAACTGATTCTAATTTATTGTTTGATTAGGATTAGGAGCTTCCTAATTTATTTAGAAGTCTTAGTTGCTAACAAGCACTATTCTATAGATAGTCGAGTCCTTCATTGTCGTCGATCATGCTTATCCTGCTAATTAAAGATTTTTTGGAGCTTTCTTCAGTGATGGTGTGTGTCATAGTTGTGAGTATGTGTTAAGGGCTGGGACCCATCGTTGGATTCGATCAATCCCTCAAGAGATTGATCTATTGTTCGATCACAGATCGGAAGTTGCGCCACATAATAGATTGGTCGAAGTTAAAGAAACAAAAAAAAAAGTAAATAAATAAACAAAATATAATAAAACTATTTTTCTTGTGAGCTCAAGATTATTACAAAATGACATCTGTAAAATGTATGAGATAAAATAGATAGTTGGTATGTGGTCTGAATGTGGATGTTTGAAGTTTCAACATTCATTCTTCCCAGTTGGTGGGAGGAGACTGAGAACATAATGCCATGATGGATACTGGATACTACACCGTCAACGCTAGTTATAAAAAATCAACCATTTTACTATACTCCTTCCAATAGTTTGTTAGAACCCAATGACCACTTGGAATATATGACAGAAAAGTTTTAGCATTGTGTATAAGGTTTCACTCAATGATTAACAAGAACAAAGATGGTCCAAAAGAAGTCTTGCCAAAGATAACCACCCTCATAACAAACTCCTTGCTAATTAATGCTTGATCAAACTCCTTATTAATTATTTGCTCAATTTTATGGTGGGACCAACTGCTAATAGAATAAAATTTGGAGACTAAAACACCAGCAGCACATTCATTTTGAGAGGCTCTGGTTTCAATTGATGGCTCCCCAGTGTAGAATTCCAATCCTTCCAGTCAGAGGAAGCCTGACAACACACTCTTGGGCTTATTTCTTTACAAGAATTTCCGATAAGAATTTACTATGTTAAGGTTCTTTGAACATGATGTAGCATCTTGTTTCCTGGCATTTGCAAATGACAGGTTCCAAATGACCTTTGGGATTTAAGGAGTTCCATCCCTTTGCTTTTTTGTGAAATTTTTAAATGCCCAAGTACAAGGGAGCATTCAGAAACTCCACCATGTCTAAGAAATTCAAAATTATGCAGATAGGAATTCTATGAATTCTGAGAATCCGAGCAGCGGGTTGAAAGTAATTACTGGCTCAACCAGACCAGTTAGCTAGCGGCTCTAGACATGGGCATCACCAAGGATCTGGCTGACCATATCAAGTGACAGTATATGCAAGATAAACATTTTGGGTAAAAAGATTACCGTCAGAATATCAAAGATTTTAAATGATATTGTGATAATACCATGTTACTGTCAGGAAATGCCAAATTTACCCCGTGTCAGTAATATTTTAAAATATCATAAAGTTGAAACAATTGTGAGAAATCACAAGAAAAACTGGTAACTGGTCATGTAAAAATCAATTACTGATAGAAATTCATATGCATTTTTCAATTTAAAACCAGCTCATTTATCAAATTTATAAGAAACAAATGCTGTAGCTCCTTCCAAGAAAATGTGGAAATATTCAGTGTTTTGACCAGTAAACCATCAGAATATCAGATTAATCTTCAGCAAGCAGCTCTGCCTACAATCAGCTATCTATATCAATGTAGGAAAACTCAAGACTCAAACTGACCTGTAAAACTTTAAAAAGATTGATCTTGGGGGATCAACCTGGATGTGACAGCCCTTGTCCAATATAAGGTGAATTTATTTTTCTCCGAATTATGTCTCCAGCTAACTAATTCCATCTCAAGAAACTGAAGCATAAACAAAATCATCTGAAACCTCGGATAGAAACCATTTCCTATAGGGGTTCATTTATCTCAGAATTGAGTCAGCAATTTACTCATTTCATCAATATGATAAAAAGAAGGCCCAAAGGTAGAATACAATCCTCTTCCTCTACAAGCAAACACCATCAAAACCAAAGTTGCAAAATGATCCGTCCCTATCATATTCTATGGCATAAAACGCCAACCAAATGGAAAATGCACCCCAAAAGCATAGAACATGATACAAATTTTCAAAAGCAATCTGTAGGTTTCTCATGTTCTCATCTTTCATAAGGATAGCTATCTTGATAGATTTGTAGGCAAGATTTAGATTTGTAGGCAAGATTAACTCCTCCAAAGTAGCCCCATAAAAAATGAGAAGTTAAATGCTGGAAGCAACAAATGAGATCAACATCAACACGATTTTTCGACCATGAATCCTATGTAGGCAATATCGAATACCAGCTTCAGCCAACCACGGAGAATTCCAGTGTCCATAAAGTCCAGACGATGAATTGATGGGGCAAAGACCTTACAACATGATTCAACAAAAAAAAGCTGATATCTGACCAACCACGGAGAATTCCGGTGTCCATAAAGTCCAGACGATGAATTGATGGGGCAAAGGCCTTACAACATGATTCAACAAAAAAAAAAAGCTGATATCTGTTACTTGTATTGAAAGCCTACTTTTCAGTTTCAAGCTCTGTTAAAACTGAGCTTGAAACTGAAATCTAGCATAAATTAAGTGGTGAAATCTCCTTCTTGGAATTTCATACCCACAATGGAGACTGGCCAATGAAATGGAAGATAACCCCTTTCATCAATATAAATTCATTTCCCCTGCATCTAATAAACAAAATCGCAATTTCTCATTGAGCTTATTTTAAAAGAAATCCAAAATGCGAAAATGAGAATCATAAGAAACCTCCTAGTAATTAGTACAGAATCACAAACCTAACCTTTGCTTTTGTCTGCAGCTTCTTTGCAAATATAAGGTATTGCTTCAATGTATAATCCTTCGAACTACCAATCGCCGCGACAATCGCCTTTCAAACACATAACATTTAAAGAGTGACGTAACCACAATACATAAATTGACTAAAATCAACAAACAACCAAAGTTTATATACCTCATCAGACATGAATGGTGCGATCTCAGGCGCATAAGCAGCAAGAACAGCAGAGGCAGTGGCGGGGCTCACACCCTTCAATGTGGTCAATTCAGTAATGGCTTTGGCAATGTCAGGAAGAGACTGGAAAGCCCTTTCTGAGGCAGATTGGACATGGGGTTCATCCAAAGATGATACAAAATCCATTAGCCTAGGCCTGAAAATATATATATATATATATATATACACACACACACACATATGAATGATGGATTGAATGGAATGAATAAATCCTCCTATCTAAGTTACTAAGTAAAGTTCTGTATGTAACTTAGATTAATACGATATAAATGGCACGCGTAGGGCGGGTGATGGGGGGATTTGGATTGGATGAAAGTAAAGAAAACGAACCGCCATTTGCCTCTGGTGAGCTTGCACTGCATGAGTGTGGAGAGTTCGGGTTTAGAGATGTAAGGAGTAGGGTTTCTCTGGCGGAGGAGGAGAGAAAGCTGCTTCGTGTAGAAGTCATCGAGGCTGACCAGATCGGTTTTGGCTAAAGATAAAGATTCGGACGCGCGTCTTAGACGCGAGGGCGTCTCTCCACAGTCCACACTGCAGCATCAGAGCATCTGAAATCCATTTTAGAGCTTCCTCTACTTCCACGAGATAACCACCCACACACACGTTTTTGTTTACAGCGATGCCCCTTCCCGCGAATTTCGTGGTGCACTGCACACCCTAGCTAGTGAGGAGAGACTAGTGAAGGTGAAGTGGAGGTTAACCATGCTCCTTAAGCCCAGGGCCTGATTCGGAGAGTCCTTGTATCCAGGGTGTACAAATATCACTTGGCATTTGGGCCAGTTTGGCAACTCTACTAAATAGGATCAAGTGAAATAAAGTTAATTTTGAAGAAAGAATAAAATATAAATTATATGAGTTGCGAGGATATTTTGTTTTTAGTTGTTTGTTATGAAATTTTACTTTTTGTACCGGAAAATGAAGTTTTTTTTATATTTTAGTGGATAAAGGTGGTTACTTTTTCTTTTTTTTAAGATGAAGGGAGTTTTGAATTAAAGTGATTTTTAATGTGACATCTTGCCTGAAAAATGAAGGCTTTACTTGACTTTTACTATGTTAGTAAAGTGCCAAACTAGCCGAAATGTTGAAGTTCTACATGTTGTATGATAGTGTGGGAGATGGCCTTTGAAAAGAGAGATTCTAGAGAGATTCTATTTGCACCACGAAAATATAACTGAGCACACCCACTTTTCTAAGAAAAACTTATTATCAAAATACCCATGATGAAAATAACTGACCTCTTTATGTGCACGGCCTTGAAACTCCGTGCACCCTGTTAGCGAGCGATACACGCGAAGAAAGAGGAGAAGATGGTCGCCGGTGATGGGGCGGCCGTCGGGGTTCTGTCGCAGCAGGAGGGAGGGGAAAAGAAGAGGAGAAGAAACCGCTTAGCTCACCGGAGGGAGAAGAGAGGGGAGCTCGCCGGTGATGGTGGGGCAGAGAGGGGAGCTCACCGGAGGGAGAGATGGTCACCGGTGATGGGGCGGCCGTCAAGGTTCGGTTGCAGCAAGTGGGAGGGGAAGAGAAGAGGAGGAGAGGAGAGAAGAGGAGAAGAGAGTGTTTTGGGTATTATTGAAAAAGTGGGTGTAGAATTTCTCTTGAAAAGATTGTGAACGCTAAGCATCAGCATATCCTATGGCTTTTTTAGATTTAAAGCCTTCATTTTGCAGGCTTTTTACCGTGGGCGTCCTGAGTGCACCCGAGTGAGGCCCGAATGCTGGACCCGACTAAACATCTTCGTATTAGGGCCTTACTGACACCCCTAAATCCTAATCATAATAACCATTGATTTGATGATTCCAACTATTTTCAAGAAAACTTATTTGATGGAGGGACTGTTGCAATCCAAAGAATTTAGACATAATAAGCCTTTCCAAGTTTTGTTTTACTGCAATGATGGCAGAAAATCTTAAATAAGAAGCGATAAAAATAGGTGATGGAGAGGTGGATTCACTGCAATTTGGTGATGGGAGTCGGGCCTTTCGTCTTTGATTTTTTTTCCCGTGCCAATGAGAACATGAATCAAGACTCTAGAGATGAGGAGAAAAACAGATGACGACTCGCGATTCAGGAAAATGTGCAACTTGGCGAGCAAAGACAATTTGGTCCCAAAAAAAGGGATGTCTACGGTAGATGGCCGATTTGGAAGTATAAGCATATTTTAGGCCTTTTTCTCATAAAAATCCCAATAAATAAAGTGGTTTGAATAACATATAGACTTTGGCAAAAGAATAGATATAAAATAACATTAAGGGAAGAAGAGGACCCACATATATAGAGTAGAATGACATGTCAGTATCAACAAGGATGTGCACATTTAGAGATTTCATGCAACATAGTACACATTGAATTTAGGAAAATATGGTGCAAGTAAAGAATATACTCATCTTGCATATTTACAGTCGAGTGTCTCAGTTACATCAGAACTAAATTCTCTAGCTTTGTGTTGGAATAACCAATGCCCAGATCAACAACAGGTCCCATCTCAATTAGATGTGGCCCATAATTTCCTCTGCTTTGCAGAAATTCTCAAGTACATCTCAATGGATTATAGTAGTATGAGAAACAGAAAGCATGAATGACATCTGAAGGGTGCTCAACATCAACTAAATAGTCATAAATTTCCATCTTCAAATTCTCCAATTTCTTTTGTTGAGTGATGAAATTAGATTTCATGCCAAATTACAACTAGCTAAGGCATTTGCTGCCCTTGACCATTGAGTGCGATTCCCACTCGATCCAGCTGTAACCAGGTCTCTTCGTCACCCCATTCTTCTTCATCAATTCCCTCACACAAGCAGCTTCTTCCCATTGCCCAGCTGCGGCATGAATATTCGACAGAAGTACGTAGACTGCTGGATTATTGGGTTCAGTCTCCAGGAGAAACCCCGCTGCAACTCTTCCCAGTCTCACATTACCATGAGCCCTACAAGCACTAAGCAGTGCCCACCAGATATGGGAATTGGCACAAAATGGCATACTATTCACTAATTTTTCTGCCTCATCTAGACGGCCAGCTCGGCCTAGAAGATCAATGATGCAAGAATAATGATCCATCCCAGGTTCTATACCATACTCTTTGAACATGGAAGAGAAAATCCGGCAGCCCTCATCCACCAAACCGGAATGACTGCAGGCAGAGAGAACTACCGTGAAGGTGACAGAATCTGGCTTGATACCCAAATCTTGCATTGTCTCAAAACAGCAGATTGCTTCTTTTCCTTCCCCGTGCTGTGCGTGAGCAGCAACCATGGCATTCCAAGAGACAACATCCCTTTCAGACATTCCTTGAAACACTCTGGAAGACCAATCTAAAGCCCCACATTTCGCATACATTGTAATAAGTGCATTGCCTAAAGTCATATTCAAGTCAGACCCAGATTTAAGTATGTAGGCATGAACCTGCTTTCCATGTCTCAGAGCTGAAATGCTAGCACATGTGCTCAAAACAATGCTAAGAGTGCAGATATTTGGCATGAGATCTGAAATCTGCATTTCCCGGAATAGCTCTAAGCACATTACTGGAAATCCATTCAACACAGAACCTGAAACCATCGAGTTCCAAGAAATCAAATTCCTGAATGGCATCTCCTCAAAGATTTGATAAGCATGCCCTAACATACCAGCAGTTTGCAAATGCAGAAACCAATGCATTGCCCACTTGGGTATTTGAGATCAGCCCATTTTTGGCAGCTAGAGCTTGAATCATCTCTGTGTTCTTGACAAACTCTGAGCATGCTATTAGGCTTCCAAAGGTAAATTCATCTGGTTCAATTCCTGCCCTTTGCATTTGCCGGTAAACCTGTGATTGCCAATTCATAACAGTTCCCTTGAGCATAACCATTAATGATAGAATTCCATGAGACCAGATCCTTCTCCTTCAATCTCTTAAAAACCAATTGAGCATTCTCCAAATCACCACAGCAGGAGTACATGTTTATTGCTGCATTGCTCACCAAGACACAAGCTTCAAATCCCATTTTGAAAGCTTGGGCATGGACTTGAGGCCCCATTTTCGGCATTTTCGCAGAGGAACAGGCACTCAAAACACTCACAAAGGTCAGGTTGGTGGGACCAAAATAAGATTCTTTCATCTTCTTGAACATGGCCAGAGCCTCAACATCTCTTCCACAGCCCACCAGCCCCGATATCATGGCATTAAAAGTGATATAATTACGTGTCTCGGCTTCTCCAAATACAAGATATGCTTCTCTAATCATTCCACAACTGGAATACATCGTCAGCAGAGCATTGATTACAGAAATCCTAACCAAAAACACAGTTCTAATAACCAACGAATGCACCTGCTTCCCCGAATCCAACAACTCATGGGAGCAGCACAAGCTTAGAACACTCGCAAAACTATAATGATCATGCCTAACACCCATCCAATGCATCCTACAAAACATATCAAAAGCAACCTCTCGATACCCACAATCGACGCAACCTGTGATCACAGCATTCCACACGGCAACATTTCTCTGAGGAACTTCATCGAACAGCTGGAGGGCATGATCAATATGCCCTGATTTAGCATACGCCGAGAGGAGAGTCGTCCATGAATAGGCATCTGGGGTGTGAATTTCATCAAACATGCGGCGGGTGGATTCCAAATCACTGCACTTGGCATAGAGGGAGAGAAGTGCATTGCCGACATGGGCGTGGCCTCTATAGCCAGCACGGGCAGCATGGGCATGGATCTGGTTGCCTGCCCCGCTGTCGCGCAGGTTGGCGCAGGCAGCGAGGGTGGTAGAGAGGGTGTAGTGGTCTGGTTGGAGGTGGTGGGAGGCATGGATTTGAATGAAGAGCTGGAGGGCTTTGGAGTTGAAGTTTGAGTGAGTGAGTTTTGAAATGAGAGCATTCAATGATAGGAGCTGCTGTTGGGGTGTTTGGGACCTTTGGGTTGCTTTTATAGGTATGCCTGGCCCACTCAATAGTAACTTCATCAGCCAGACAATCTGTGTCTATGAGGGTGGGTGAGGAGATGGTAATGAAACTGCTTCAAATGGGATCCTGTTTTTCTTCCTTTCTGTCCCATATAATTTTGTGCTGCTCACCATGAAAAAAATAATGATTTTGTTCAAAGCCTTTGTGGATTCTAGTTTACAAAAAAGTTCTTTCCTTCAGCCTGGGCAAATTTTAACATCTTTCTGTTTGTATGATAGCAAAGACAAAGAATTAGTCCAAGGTAATAACCATAACTAATACGAACTATCTTCTTTGAAGTGTTTATCAAACCAGAATTGAATGATAATCATTTTAAAGATATCCATGTATAACAAAAGTAAACAGTAATTGAGAGAAAAAAGTAGTAGTCTAAAAAAAAAGGACCAAATGGAATATCACGATAACTTGAATAGCATCTACCTGGGGTGACTGCATCCACATTCTTTTTAACTTATGAATGTCAAGTCCAAATTTGACACTCATCAACTGCTCGTCAGTGTTGGATTGAAAACTAAAAATGATCCTTCTAAAATCATTGAACACAAGGGCCATGGAGTATGATCTAATGGGGCTGATCTTTTGCACTCTTATGTCCCATTGAGATCTTTGCATTCTGATGCAGTCCGGTCCTATCCAAGACAGGGACCTGCAACCGCAAGCTTGACGGACCCAGCTGATGGGTCCACATGTGCCTCATGTTTCCTGATTTTCTAGATTAGTAATATTGCTTATTTTACTTCCTTTCTAATTTTATTGTTAATTAGTGGCTTTCCTCAATAACAAACATTGTACTCTGTATATATAGAAGTATATATAGAAGGGGAAAGTCCATACAGCCCGGGAAATGCGCCCGGCCCCAAGGGGGACCGTGCCACAGCCCGGGCGCATTTCCCGGGCTGTGTAGCATGACTCGTATAGAAGAGCCCTACTGTTATTTTCATGCTTATTATCAATTAATCCAAGTTATCGTTGAGTTATCTCTTTTGTGTTATGGTTTGTTTGTGCCCTAGTGGCTGGAATCCCCCTCGGATTTGATCAATGGAAGTCGCATCTTTCTTCCACCCACCACTGTCGACATCCACCATTCCAGAAAACCGATACCTACTCAACCGAAAACCCCAAACCTAACCCTCCGCTCAACAGCCACGTCCCTGCCAACCATTCGAACCCTCCTAACGCCAAAAAAAAAAAAAAAAAAAACTGCCCCAAATCCCTATCCCGAAACCCTAAATTTCCAAACCTTTCCTACAACTCCCCACCTCCCTTCGTCACCACGTCACCACCACCAAAACCCCGACCCTTGAGGCCCTCCAAAAATCCACCACCAAACACGACCCAGCGCCACCCCCAAACCCCAGCCGCCCCTGTCCAAACTTTATCACAACCCTTCGTCTCTCCAGCCTCGTCCAAATTCCACCCAGCAGAAGATAAAAAAAAAAAAAAAAAAATTTTGGGGGGCCAGAACAGAAGAAGAGAGAGATCTGAGTTAGGAGACATACCCGGCATTGCAGCACCTTCATCTCCAGCCGCGTCGCAGCACCTCCCGTAAGCTCCCATCTCTCCACTGCACCATCCGCCTGCACCACCCCAACTCTTCTTCGTTTTCTTCTTGTTTTCCCAAGACGAAACTGGTAAAACCCCTTGGGTTAGGGGTAGATCGGTTGACCCACTTTTAAAGTTAAGTGGAGTGAAGTAAAGTAAAAAAAATCACACCAAAATTATTTTTTATCATAATTTTTTTTTAATAAAAAATTAAAAAACAATTATAATTACTCGCTAAAAGGCAAAAAAAAAATTCCATTTCACATACTAAAAGTCAACAATATCCCATCCCAAACAACTAAAAATAAAATATCATCATTATCCACTACATATTTTAAGAGTAAAGTGCAAAACTGGCCCTTATTTATTTTTCTTCCTTTCTACACGAATCCCAAGACAGCAAAGGGGCCTTCTCCAACGTATTCAACACGTGCCTGGTAATTTCTGGGCCTAGTCTGCAGCCTGGGCTTGACTTGAGTCCGGGCCCAACCTGAGCCAAACTCAGCCCACTAGTCGTTCAAAAAAAAAAAAATACAACAACCCTCGTCCATGGCTACTCGCACTGGGCAAATTTTTCGTGGTAGACTCTCTGACATTCGACGCGATGATTGCATAAAGGATTTATATGAACGGGTCGACACCTTACAACTCACTGTCGATGAACTTGCTAAAGCCCCTTCAAACCCTCATGGCGAATCTTCAAGCACTTCTGGCTCACACTCTCACCAATTGGAAAATATTCCCCGAGAATCAATTCAAGAATTCTTTCAACGTCTCTTTGCAGACAGAGCCGCTGACAATATACAGCCCAGCCCGCGCCAAGATGATCTCTCGCGAAAAATCAAATTAGAGGTTGCTGATTTTTCTGGTCAAGGTGATGCTCGTGCCCTTCTTTATTGGCTTACTTTAATTAAGGATTATTTCACTTGGTATCTCATTGAAGATCCTCAACGAGTCGCTTTTGTCAAGATGAAGTTAATAGGTCCTGCTCGAATTTGGTGGAAAAATATTGATGACCACGATGTGCAAATGAGTCGCCCTCCTATTACACGTTGGGAAATTATGAAAGAGAGACTGGAAGATAAGTTCTTGCCTTCTTGGTCATCTGGATTCAGACGCTGGAAGTCGGTAGTAGTAATCCAGGTAGCATCGGAGACGGGCCGATTTTGCCAACGAACAAGGAACTTCTGAAATCCGCCGCAACGAGTAGAAACAATTTGATCATCAAGAACATCAAGGATTTTATCAGGCGGTGGCGGAGCAGCTGGTAACGTAATTATTTGCTCATCAGAATCGTCCTCATTATCATGCCCACAATAGAGAGTGAGATCGGCAACATTGAATGTAGGGCCGATACCAATATCAGAAGGCAACTCGAGAGTATATGCATTCGAACTAAGCTTCTTCAACACTTTGAAGGGACCGGTATTCCTCGGATGTAACTTCTTGTTTGTACCTGCGAATAACCTTTCCGGATGAATACAGACTATAACTATGTCTCCTTCAGAAAACTCCAGAAAACGACGACGTTTGTCAACATGAGCCTTGTAACTGTCATTGCTAGTGGCAATATGTAGTCAAACATCATCATGTATTTATTGCATTTGTTTGATGAAGTTATCAGCTTCAGCACAAGGTCGTACTTCAACAGGCAATAGGGACAAGATCAATAGGCAAGTGCGGTCGAACACCTGTGACTGCTTTAAAAGGTGAGATGCCTGTAGATTGATTAACTGAATTGTTGTAAGCAAATTCAGCCATTGGTAGAATCTGATCCCATGTTGTGATATGATCACGTACATGACATCGTAACAACTGTTCAAGGCTTTTATTAACAACTTTAGTTTGCCCATCAGTTTGCGGATGATAAACAGTATAGAAGTGAAGCTTTGTTTTTGCTGTCATCCACAAAGTCTTCCAAAAGTAACTCATAAATTTAGTATCACGATCTGAAACGATTATTTTGGGAAGGCCATGAAGACGGATAATTTCTTTGAATAATAGTTGAGCTACCTTATAAGCATCAGATGTTGTGTTGCATGGAATGAAATGTGTCATTTTAAAAAAACAATCAACAACAACAAAGATGGAATTAACTTTCCGTGTAATCTTATGAAGTCCTAACACAAAATCCATACTGATATTTTCCCATGGTGCATTAGGAATAGGCAATGACTGATATAAACCTATATTATTCTTGTTTCATTTAGCCAATTGACAGGTGCGACATCTCTCACATATGCTGATAATATGAAACCTCATGCGTGGCCAATAGAAACGATCATCCACGAGAGCAAGTGTCTTATCACGTCCCAAATGACCACTACAACCTCCTGAATGCAATTCACGAATAACATGTTCTCAAATGGAAGTAGCAGGGAGGCAAAGTTTGTTACCTCGGAATAAGAATCCATCATGTATGCTGTAATGAGGGTGCTTGTCCTTGTCGCTGTTAAGAAAGTCTGCATAGATTATGCCGAAATCCTTGTCACTTGTATATTTCTGCTCGATTTGCTCAAAACCTTTTACAGTGATTGCCATAGTAGTGAGGAGATGTGTCCGACGACTTAAAGCATCAGCTACTAGATTTTTTTTGCTAGCTTTATGACGGAGACTGAATGTGAATTATTGAAGGTAAGAGCTCCATTTAATTCGACGATCACTGACATGCTGTTGTGATTGTATATGCTTTAATGTCCTCGTGATCAGAATATAAGACAAAGTCGTTTCCAAACAAGTAATGACGCCAATGTTGCAATGCTTACACAACGGCGTAGAATTCGATATCATAAATAGAATATCTGATATTTTTAACCTTTGGCCTACACAAAGGTTGGAAAACTCAAGATGACTTACGAGAGTCAACTAGTCAATTCGAAGAGTTTCAACTTCATTGTCTGCCTTTTTACCGTTATTCCAATCGATCCACTTCTGGAATGTTCTCTATAAAGTATAAACCAGAGCAAAATTGCAAATGCCTCCTTAAACTTGGATTCATTTGATAGTTGGGCTAAGTGGAGAACTATTTTCCTACTAAATGGGCTTTGATTAAACGGTTGAAGAGTGGATAAGAAAATGAATATCAAAACCCTCCTCTTGCAAGAAAACTATTGGGAATTCATGAGAAAGATGCTTTTAACCAAGGGGTACAAAGTGAATAGTGAGAATGGACATCTAAATGAGAATAATTTTCATAGGATTTTAATCTTATCAAACAAAACAATTTTGATGGTCTCTACCATATCTCCACATTCTGATCATTCAACCCTGGACCTTTTGACAGAACCTTGTTTAGAAAATCATAGGAATTTAATGTGTATTAGAAGAACAGTCCTAGGATTCTTTTTCAAAAGCAAACGACATGAATGGACTCAAACAAGGGAAACAGATTGATCAGAACAATTGAAACCGTATATTTAAGCCAATGGTATTGAAATGACTAGAATCTTATCGATTCATCCATCACTTTTTTACTCGAACACGTGGCGCATTCCCAGCCAAGTGTTCTCACCCACTCCCTATAATTATAAGGAAAAAATCTAAATGGCCCGATGGGGAGTCCGAGCTGTGGCACGGCTCCCCTTGAGGGCCGTTGGATCCCAGACGCAACTAGGATCCAACGGCCCTCATGGGGAGTTGTGCCACAGCCCGGGCTCCCCATCGGGCCATGTAGCAGGCTCTATTATAAGTACAATTAGTATATATGGACCGAATGGGAAGCCCGAATTCGGGACCGATCCCACGTGGACTTCCACCTGGTGCTGAGTTGGACAAGTGGTCGTTCAACTTTTGAGAAGCCCGCCCTCTTTTTCAATATACCGCCTGAAATCGAGATTCCTCATTTGCAGCGCCCTAGAGAGAAGTCCGCTCATCTCTCTCAGCCCATCGCTCATCTCTCTCGTGCGCGCGCGATTCTCCCTCCCCATCAGCATCTCTCTCTCTCTCGCGATTCTCCTCCCTCCCTTCCCATCGCTGCGCCTCCCACCCCATCGCAGCAGCAGCATCATCTATCTCTCTCTAGCTCGGATTCCTCCCCATCGCAGAACCTCCCTTTCGGATTTGGTACCCCCACCGCAGCAGCACCCACCCCTCCACAATTCAGGTTAGGGGTTTTTTGAATCAGGCAGAAGATCTCAAGTTTGTCGCAAACCAATTCAGACGTCTTCACAGTAAGAAGCTGCAGCACACATTCATGTTCTACTCCCATCAATGGAGAACGTGGGCGGCTTGCTTCTTACAAGCAGGTTGGCGTCGATACAAGAGAAGGAAGATCAAGGCAAATGACAAAAGGCTGCAGGAGTCACTCTCTTTTGATTTGGATGAGCATGTAGTGATTGGAACAGAGCAAGAGGATGAGGACATGGAGTCTCCCTTGGAAAATTCTTCTCTGGCTAAACAGAATCTTGGGGTGAAGATAATGTTATCAACGTTCGCGGCCAACAGAAAGAGAAGGGCTCTGAGGCCGGAAGAGCCCGACTTCTCTGCCGAGCATGATGAGGATTAGTAGCTGTGGAGTTACTGTTAATGTATATTATCACTGATAGCTGATGGTTCTGCCATGGCTGATTTTATGCCATGCTTACAGGTGAAACCCATCTTAGAAATCAATGATGACCCTCTGTGTTAGAGATTGTTATGTAGAATCCGATGTGTTAGAGACATATTTGCCCACTTTGTGCAAATATGTTTTAGGCTGATTACAGTCTTAAAATTTACCTAAAGCTATTTTTTTGCTTGAAATTAGAAGCAAATAAACAGACATCTGCAATCTGGGTTTTGCTGAATTTTGCAGGGGGTTTTGAAAAGCAGGTTGAATATTGTAGACAAGGTGTTTGATGAAATAGGCTGTCTTTTCCTGTTTGACAATAGAGTCCATCTCACGCACCCCTCACAGACTATACATTGTCCTAACTAGCTGAGCAAAGCCAATGGCCTCTCTGTATCTCTCTCAACTATGCTACAAGGACATGCCACTCAGAAAATCCTCAGATTTGAAAACATGTGATTATAGTTCATTTCTACATCATATGCACCTACTTCATTTTTTTTCCTGTTTGGACTATTTGTTCCCATGAGCTTCTTTGAAATAGACTTTTGTTATTTTGCTCTTTCTTGTGAAAATCTGCATTGCATTGTGTGATGGATTAAATTACCGAACATGGTTATTACTTTCGGGTTGCCAATTGTAGCACATCCTTGTCATTTAATTAAGTTGTCCTTGGAAAAAGCTTTTTATTGTTGAAGTGAAGCAATGTGCCATCATTTGGTTTTGGGAATTGATTGAAGTTAAGAGTAAAGAATCTGTGATCGAATTGTAATTATGCTTCATGGTATTTGTGATGAAGCTAGTTGGAAGGAATTGCTTGCAATTTCTTTCCATGGAATGATTGTTGTATCTTATTCAAATTTCTTTCATTTCTTTTTTCAGGCCCATCCAACTCTCTCAGAGCAAGAAAGGAAGAGACCATGCATGGTAGTGAACACTGGGAAGCTCTTTATTGATGCACATGCACACATGCATGTGGTGCAAAACTGAAGCCTCTTGGAGAGTAGTAGTCCAAGTCCTCTTCTCACAAAAAAAGGGAAATCACTCTAAGAGCCTTTGATATCCATTTTATAAATGTTGACTGAGAAAAGGAAAACAAAGAGAGATTACTTGAAGAGATAAAGCTAGAACTCAGACTTACAAGAGAAACTAGAAGAAACTTGTGGAAATGGTGATGTTGTAATTGAAGTTGATGTTGCAATTGACTGTAATAAGGTATCAAAAATTGATTTGCATGTTGCCTTGGCAAATGTCCTGTTCTGCACCTTCTTGTATACTATTGTAATTTGTTACTAGTTATGTTACAAGTATTTAAAACTACTATTTTTTTTTTCAATAGCATAGATCAGGCCTTAGGATTATAAGGTTGAGAGGAAACTTGAATGAACCTCTGTCTATATGCTTTCCTTTACAATCCCTCCTGTCATCTTCATGACCCGCTGACCCAACTGGCAAACACCAGCACAGGAAAACATTACCAAATAATTTCCCAATAAACCATTGTTGCATGTGATAGTGCATCAGTCCATTAATTCGGCCAAATAAATTAAAAAGAAGCACTCCATTTTTCATCAATCTAGTGCATCAGTCCATTAATTCGGCCAAATAAATTAAAAAGAAGCACTCCATTTTTCATCAATCTTTTCCTAAGTGATTTGTAATCCTTAAGAGCTTGTTTATGCAATGGGATTTGCTGCGGAAAGGGGACTAATCTGGCGCTCCTCGTTGCATTTGGCACAGCTACGAAACGGCCAGGAAATCTCCAATTTTGGCTGCGTTCTTTGTACTAGAGGGGGTCCAAATATCCTACAATCCCAGGTCGAGTTCTGGTGTCGCAAAAGAGGAAATACAGGTTTACTCTTCCATGGCTCTACACAAAAGCACCCTATGACAAGGAATTGGAAAATGTTGAAACCCCCAAATCAGTGGTGCGCCAAGGAAATTCTCCTTTGGGGGCAGGGGGCAGCTTTGTTAAAAAAAAAAAAACCCGAGTGAATGGATACACAAGATGCGTTGAAATGTAGAAATCGTAAAGAAGTCTTTTTTTTGTCTTTTAGGGCTTATTTGTTTGCATATAATAGATTTTTTTTTTGCTAAAGGCAAATTTGTATTAGAAAAGGGGAAAGGGGAAAGGAGCTATACAACCGAAAAGAAGGAAGCCAATAGAACTACCACCAAACTAACAAGAAGAAGAGGAAGCAAAAGAAAAGCAAAGCTGCAGTCCCTTAAGGGACGGCAGACAAAAAATTACAGAAAGCATGGAGAGGTCTACCAGAAAAAGGCTTGACTATCTTGAGAGAAGCTTTGAGAAGATCAGTCAGGTAGTTGGTGACCTTCGTCTGAGAGACTCTAGAGTTTCTGTATACGTGATCATTTCTACAATTCCATAGAGCAAAAGTAGTGGAAAAAAGTATAGAAGCGGCCCCTTTGCGCGCCAATCTGTCACTATTCGAGGATAGAGCTGTCCATAGTTTGTAAGGAGTGAGAGGGCCAGCCAAAGTAACTTCGGCGGTTTGTAGAATCCAGCTCCAGATGGAAGTGGCAAAAGCAAATTGGAAGAGGAGATGAAGAGTGCTTTCCTGCTCAGAATTGCATAAACAACAGCGAGAGGCAAGGCTGAAACCTGCAGCTTGGGCCCAATCTTCATAGGGGGTCTTGCCATGTAACAATCTCCAAGCAAAAAAAGAAACTCTTGGGAGAAGAAAAGAGTTCCAGATAAGGGGAGACCAAGAAGCCCAGACCGTGGAGTGCCTTCTTGATCGAGTCAGCTCCCACGCTTCCTTGAAGGACAGAACTTTATCTGGATTGGATATCCAGATCAACTGATCAGCAGAGAGATCATCGATGGTGATACTGGTAACAGCTGTAGTGATGACTGAAGCTGCTGCAGTGGGGATACTAGTAGGGAACTCCCAGTTGTAGCCATTCCAGAATGAGGAGAGACGATGGTTCATTGTGAAAGAGAAGGAGTTAAAGAGAGAGGCCAGGGGTTGATTTAAAGCCCAGCTGTCAAACCATACATCAACAGACTTACCATCTCCAATAATCCATTTGCTTCCTTGGTGAATTCTGTTGGCAGAGCTTCTGATTCTACGCCAAATGCAAGACCCTGATTTCGGGGAGGAAAGACTCCATAGGACTGAGCCTTTAAGGTATCTATTTTTCATCCATGTGGCCCAGAGGGACTTGGAAGAAGCAACCGTCCAAGCTAGTTTTGTGAAGGAAGCTGCATTTTGCTCTTGAACTCTTGTAATTCCCAGACCTCCTTCATGGATGGGGAGGCAGATCGTATGCCATTTGATCTGGTTCCTTTTAAGTTTGTAAAGAGCTGCTGACCAAAGAAAGTTACGCATGAAGCTTTCCATAATAGTGGAGACAGACTTGGGGATGGGGAAGATCAAGGCTATGTGCGTGGCCAGACTGCTCAAAACATGCCTAAGAAGAACTATTCGCCCTGCAATAGAAAGAAGTCTAGATTTCCACCCAGAGAGCTTGGAATGGAACCTATCCAGCAAAGAGGAGAAGTGTTGCTTTTTGGGGGTGCCAATGATTAGGGGAGCTCCCAAATATTGGGAGTGGAGAGGCTTTTCTTGAAGGTTTGTGATGCCCAGGATCTGCCTTTTGAGTCTACTACTGCACTTCCCAATTGAACAGCTTACTTTTCCTTTGATTTATGGACTGACCAGAACTAACTTGATAGTCTTCCAAGGTCTTCTTCAAAGCGAGCAGGCTACTCTTCTGGCCCTTGAGGAACAAGAGAATGTCATCAGCATAAAGAAGATGACAGGGGGTGTTAGGAACTTTGGAAAGGGGGAAGATAATATTCCTGTTGACAAGGTGCTAAATATTGAGACTGAGGATTTCTTCTGCCAGGATGAACAAGTAGGGAGAGAGAGGGTCCCCCTGTCTGAGACCACAGGTAGAATCAAAGAATCCACATGGGTTTCTGTTGATGAGCACAGATCCTTTAGCAGTGCAGACACATTCTTTGATGAGATTGATCCAAGCAGTAGAGAAGCCGAAGAAGTGGAGGGATTTGAAAAGGAATGGCCAGCTTAGCTTGTCAAACACCTTGGAGATGTCCAATTGCATACAAATAGAGCCACCTCTGAGTTTGGAGTTGAGTTTTTGAAAGAGCTCATGAGCTAAAGCTATGTGCTGATGAATGGATCTGTTCTTGACAAAGGCAGCCTGATTGGAGGAGATAAAAGGGTCAAGGATCGAAGCTAGCCTGGTGGCTAGAATCTTAGCAATAATCTTATAAGAGAAATTAAGAAGACTGATCGGCCTGAAATCACTGAAAGAACTCGGAGCTTGGCTTTTGGGAATCAGGGTGAGAAAGTAAGTGTTGGAAGCTCTGTATATCTTGCCTGATTTGAAAAAATGCTAAATAGCTTTGACTACTGTTGGGCCAGTAATGTTCCAGGTAGCTGTGAAGAAATGGCCTGAAAACCCATCCGGGCCAGGGGAGCTGTCTCTTTTGAGATCAAAAACTGCCTTGCGAATTTCTTCGACATCTGGGGAGATGGTGAGAGAAGAATTCTGCTGGGGAGTGACTTTGGTACTCTCTATAGCAAAGAGAGAGTCTAAAGGGGCTGGATGAATAGAGCTGGCTGTGGAGGAAAAATGGTGAACAACAAGATTTTTTATCTGAGTCTCATCCTCCACCCAGGTACCTTCACTGAGAATCTTGACAATTCTATTCACTGCACCACGGGATTTGGCATAAGCATGGAAGAAAGCAGAGTTTCTGTCACCTTCTTTCAGCCACCGAATTCTAGACTTCTAGCGCCAGTGTGTTTCACTTTGTTAGAGGCAATTGTGGAGGTCGACTTTTGCACCAGCTAGAGAATGATGGAGGGCATCAGAGGGGCTTCTGTCTAGAAGCTCTTGGAGGTCGAGGACTTTCTTCTCAGCATTTTGCACTTTAATCTTTATATCTCCAAAAACTGATTTATTCCAGCCTTTAAGCACTAGCTTCAGAGATTTCAGCTTTTGGGCTAGGACACATTGAGGATTCCCAGCAGGCTGTGTGTTCCAATTATCAGCAACCAGAGAAAGGAAGTCCGGGTGTTGAAGCCACATTGCCTCAAACTTGAACGGAACATTGACTGAAGTGGACCTCTGATTGTAGGAGAGGAAGAGAGGGCAGTGATCAGAGGAGTATTTAGGCAAGTGGGTGATAGTTGGATCTCCTGAAGTAGAGTACCAGAGGTGATTGCAGAGAGCTCTGTCTAACCGCGCTGCCACATAGCCTGCTCCCCTGCGGTTGTTGGACCAGGTATAGTGGTTACCTGTGTAGCCCATATCCTGCAAACCAGAAGAGATGACCAGATGCTGAAAGTCAGTAATCAGGCGATAGGGCCTGATACTGAGTTTTTCCGAGGCAGAAATGATGGTGTTGTAGTCCCCTATAGCACACCAAGGGAGCTTGGTTGAAGCTTGGATCTTGATGTAGTCCCATAGGTCTCTTCTCTGGATGTAGTTTGTACAGGCATAAATACCAGTGAGGAGACATCTAGCAGAATTGGAAGGATTTGTAAAGGAGATAGAGAGAAATTGGGAGGAGAAGTCTAAAAGGGTAATATCAAGGGAGGAATTAGATTTGAACAAGCACCAAATGGAAGCTATAGGTTGGGTGGCGTTTGAGAAAAAACCATCGTAGCCCAGAGAAGAAAGCATAAGAGAAGGAGGAGAAGAAGTCATAGGCTCAGAAAGGAAAATAACATCAGGGGATTTGGAGTAAACCAGGTGCTGAAGGGCTCTCTTTGTAGGGGAAATTGCAATTCCCCTACAGTTCCAAAAAAGGACCTTGATCATTAAAGATTGGGGGATTGGGGGGACTTGCCAACTAGGCTTCTAGTATTAGGCCGAGAGATGGAATTTTTGGGTCTGGACTTGTTTTTCTTTTTCTTTTTTTGATTTGAATAGGGAGTTAGGTCCACTTCAAGAGAGATGGCTTCAGAATGAGGACTGTTTAGATGAGAAGGGGGAATACCAACAGGGTTCAAGGATACTGGAATAAGAGGGTGGTTGGAGTGGTTAGGGGTTTCCTTTTCATCTGAGGGAAGAAGGTTAGAGAAAGGTGTATTCAGAGCTGGGTCTTTGAAAGAACATTTTTCCAAAAATTCGAACGGATTGGAAATGTCAATTGAAGGGGCTGGGGTTTTGTCTAGGATTTCCAGCATAATGTCCTGGGGCAGAGCTTCTAGTCTGGAGGAAGTGTTGACAGGGTAGGAGGTAGAGGAACTAGGAATTGTTGGGTTGGTGTCTGAGGTGAATTTATTGGTTTGGACTGGAGGTGAAAATATTACAGCAGGGGTGATCTGATTTGAATCAGGGTCATTAGTATCTACAGGTGGAGGAGAGTTGGTGTCAAAGGTAGAGGGGGGAATGGGAGGGAGAGGGAAGGCAGAGGTAGGGGGGCTAAGGTTTGGGGGCCAAGGGTAAGGGGAGGGCTGGGATGTTTTCCCAAGACACCTGCTTGATCTAGGGGAGGGGAGGAGAAATTGACCGCAGAAGTGTTTTTGTGTCTGCAGAGATTTTCTGAGTGGCCAGAAGTGGTGTTGTATTTGTACAGATTTTCTGAGTGGCCCTGGGATAGGCAGTTTGCACAGGGGAGATTTTCATAGGAGATGGATAGAAGTGCCTCTGATTCTCCTTCTAAATCAACCTTGATTTCTGAGGGCTTGTGCTTTGAGATATCCAAATTGACCAGTACACGCGCAAAAGATAGGATTGTTTGGGTGGCAGTAATATCATCCAGCTTGAGAGGATAGCCAATAGAGCTGGCAAGAGAGAGGATAATGTTGCTACTCCAGCAATGGTAGGGGATACCATAGATTCTGATCCAGACAAGATGAAGGGAAGGCCAGACAAAGAGGTCTTGACCCGGAGACCAGGGTTGCAGGTGAAGTTTCCTATTTTGCAGGGAGTAAGGGGATCTAGAGATGGCCAGATCTCTGTCTTCTTTGAAGCTGAATCTAAATAGAAAAAGGCCCTTGTCTGTTAAAGAGAGGAGACAGGGCTTAGAAAGGTTCCAGTTGGTGTTGGCTTGGAGAGATAGCCATTCAACAGTGGGTCTTTTTCCGAAAATTTTGCTTATGGCTGCATTGGAGAAGGAATTCCTATTGGGTTCTATCATAGAGGAGGGGATTTTCATGGTAAGCTGGCCTTCTTTGAGGGAAGATGGGGGATAATCAGAGGGGGAGATGGGTTTGGAGTCAGGGAAAAGATCTAACCAAGTCTTGGATACTGCCACCTGGGCGGGAGGTTGGAGGCAGAGGGGCTATGCCGGATGAACTGCTGAGAGGTTTGGGAGAGAGAGATGGGGATCAGGAGGTCTCAATGGGGGAGGGTTTGTTGCCGTGGAAGCTGTCTGTCCTAGAGGAGATTTACCCCTAACCGAGCGGATCAGACCAGCTAGGTGGTACTGGAGGAGTTCGAGCTGGGCACAGTCCCAGACCGGAGCAGAGTCTGAGATGAGGTTGGGGGAAGAGGAAGATGGAGCCAGATTTAGGGGATTGAGAAGTACCTGAGGTTGGGACAAAGAGGAAGTTAACTGGATCTGAATGGTTGCCGACTGGTTCTGGTTAGCTGCTGAGGGCTGAGGGAGTAGCTGCGAGGGCTGAGGGAGTAGCTGAGCAGGGATGGAATGCTGAGAACTAGGGAGAGGGGGGAAAGTCAGAGGGATGTAGAGGAAAAGGGGATTCGAAGGGTGCTGATGGTGGAGGGGGAGCTGAATCGGGGAGGGCAGAGAGGGGTTGAGGGTTTGAGGGGGAAGAGGAGAAAGGGATTTCAGACTCCTCCATCGAAGGGGTTTTAGATGACCAACTCTAAAAATGCATTTTTTTATTTGCATATAATAGATAGGAATTGAATACATAGGAATACAGGGTCAAATGAAATTCATTGATTATTAAAAAGATGAAGGGTAAGGGATATGAGGTAAGGTTGGTGTTGAATAGTATTTTCGTTGCCTTTTATGAGGTAAGGTTGGTGTTGAATAGAAATTCATTTCAAGCGACGCTATCGTCAGTCTAAAAAAATACTAAAAAAAGAAAAGAAAAGTGGCGGGAGGAATGCTATCGTGGTGAAAATATTCCAAGGTACTACCAAATGCAACGGACAAATACTGAGTATTTTCCAATAAAATCTTCTTTTTTTTCTTTGAAAAAGTTTTTTTTTTCTTTTTTTCTTTTTTTTTGTCTATCTCCCCTTTTGTTCTCCTTGTTTGGTGTCTGCATGGTTGCCTTGTAGCAGTATTCTTTGGGCCTTTTAGCCTTTGTTTCTTCTTTCCTCTTCTATACATTTTTCCATTTAGCAAAAAAGAAAAAAGAAAAAAGGTCCATGTATATACTTTTCTGCATTAACAACATACCAAAGTATTAGCAGTGCAGGACTTAATGTAGAATGGCAGTAGCTAAGTCTAGAATCTAGATAGTACCTGATGGGGCAAAAAATCTTACCTATTGCATTTACATGCACCAAACAAATAAAAAGTTTATCGATTGTGGTGGATTTTGGGATGCGAAGGAAGGGAAAAGCAAGGATGGACCCAAAGGATAATTATTGGCGAGGGGCACAAATTACTTTGACTATAATTTATAACATGTGAACCATAACATTCCTAGGAGCAGAGTTGTGTGCAACTGTAATAGCCCCCACCAAAACATCACCAAGAAAATTACACTTTCAACATTTAGGGCATGTTTTTGCACTTAAGTCATCTCCAGGATTTTCTATAGTTTTAGTTTATATTGTTTGATGCCGTGAAACATTATCATGGTAGATTTGCCTCTACCTTTATCATGAGACTTCATTATCCATCTTTTTTTTACTCAAAAAGTAAAAAAGATTTCTTATCAATCCACTAAAAATAAAATCTCATCATATTATGATTAGACCCCCTAATATTTTATTCACTCTTCAATCTTCACTTTACTTCACTTCACCCTAAATGTATTTTTACTAAACAAACCCAGAGAGTGATATTACAGAAGATAAAGTCATCGATGACAAACAGAAGAAGCAAGGAAACGCTTTGGGCTCCCTTAGCCACCTTCATTCCATGAATACTCCAAGTTTCTCCTTCTTTTTTTTTCTTTTTTTTTTTTTTGTAAAATAGTTTCTTCTACCATAATAAGCATACAAATCAAAACTTTTACATGTACACGGCTAGAGGATCACCCTGTCTAAGCCTCTTTGGGGGTTTGATAATACCTAAGGGCAATCCGTTCAAGTGAATTGAGTAGAATATTGAAGAGATACACTCCCTGACAATGTGAATAAAGTCGTAATGAAATCCGGTGCATCAAGAGTCTCCTTGATAAAATCGCACCCCATTCTATTATAAGCTTCAACCATATATAATTTCAAATCTAAAGCTTGTTATTATTATTTAAAGTTTGAAGGTTCTCATGGGCCACAATGTAGTTATCCGTGATATGTCTCCCTCGAGCCAAATTGGAATGGCAATTGCGATGGGCCAATTGGAACTATTTCAACCACAATGAGGCCCATGCCAAATGAAATTCTAAATAGTATCAACTCGACCAATGTTGAATGGGAATGACAATGGGTTGGAATTGTTGACAGGCTGCTGTATTGGAATTAGTTATAATGTAAACCGGGCTCGGGCTAGCTAGTTATGGCCCAAGTTGGGGTTTGGGCCAGGCTTTGGGCTAGTGTTTAGAATTTGGGTCGGGCTCAAGTATTCCTCAGCGCGGCCCAACCCAGGTCACGAACACCCCTAGGCTAGCATACCTAGGATATAAAAAGAAATTCTCCTTATGATTATTTGTGCACGTTTGGTGGGTAGTGAGGAATAGATGAATAATTCATAAATTTGAAGATTCCTAGTGCATTTGAATAGAGATTCCTCACTGAGAATTTATATAAGTAAGGCTTGTGCATTGATATTGGTGCTTATTATGTGTATTGTTGAGAAAAGCTGGTATCAATGCATAACTGGTAAAAAAGAGGATTTCCAAATCCCATGGTAAGGGGTCAAAATTGAAAATCCTAAAAAGCGAAGATTTTGTTGGCCGAAATCCTCGGGGGTTTACAATTACTACACTACGTTTTTCTACGACTTTGTGGACAGTCAATGAAGAATGTGGATTTGATTGCCAAACATGGCCCAATACATTCTTGAGCCTGATATATATATAGGGAGGCGGTCCTATAAGGACCGTACTCATCATTTTAAGTATGGACGCATCCGCGCCGTTCTTTTCTGGTCCAGATCCAACGCATTATATTCTTCCCTTATAAGAGATGAGAGGGAAACGAAAGAGGGAAGGAAAAAAAAAAACACGGACGCTGCTCTCGCCCAAATCGAACGGGAAGAAGGGAGAAAGGAAGAAGGAGCACCGGCTCGCGCGATCGATCCCTTTCTCTCTCCCGGCGTCTCATCTCTCTCGCACATGTCCCTCTCGGCGTCCCATTTCTCTTTACTCTCTCGCGATTCGACCCGGCGGCACAAAAAATCCCCAAATCTGCAAACCCTCTCTCTGTCGCATGGTAAGTTTGATCCCGCGTCGTCTCCGGCCTAGGTTCCTCTCTCTCTCTCAAGTCGTCTCACTCTCTATCACCTCTTTCGCTCGAAGATATGAACCGAGTGTTGTCTGTACATTTGCAAGTACAGAGTTCAGAGGAGATGAGCACAGATAAAACCTATCCCCATCTGTTGGGAATTTTGAGCATAAGAAAGGCCTTTAGTTATTTTGAAATTTTCTATGGATTGGGGACTTGAGGTGGCTGAGATCTGACATGCATTTGGAATTTTCAACATGAGATCAGAGATAGTGTTTCATAATTTGATATTTTCATTAGTATGATTTTTTGGTTTTTTCCCGAGTTGGGACACAGATGTTATGAACCGAATTCCCTGATGACAGCCCTAAACAATGGCTTCTCCTCTGACGATATGAACTGAGTGCTGTATTTTTGTGAAATCTGTATCCTTCACAGGGGAGGGCACCATCTAATCTAATAAAAATAGTCTAGAATCTTAATATGACCCATCTCTCTCAAGTGGAGTTGGACTTGTGCCCATCTGCCAAATGGTGGCTAAAGACTCAAATGCCTGATAATTTTCATAAACAAATGAGAGTGCACTGCTACAAATTCAAACCACATACTGGTGTAGATTGTTTATTTCTGTTTGTCTTTCAAAACCAAGAGTATAATACATCCATATGCATTGTCTATATCTGTTGGGGCATTTCAAAATTTTTGGGCTCTCTTGATTGATGGAGTGGTTGGAAGAGGTTTCACTTTAATGGTGCAAATGGAGGGTTTTGTCACTTATCCTCCGTGGGGGTGCACTTATTCATTGTCTATATCTGTTGAGGCATTTCAAAATTTTGGGATCTCTTGATTGATGGAGTAGGATGGAAATGTTCACTTTTAATGGTGCAAAAATGGAGGGTTTTTGTCATTATTCTCCTCATGGGGTTCACTTATTTCAGTTGATGAACATTGGTTTTTTTTTTGCCTGTCATTACTGCACCCACTTGATTGGATTTTTTCCTATTTGTGTGTATTGGTCATTCTTCTTTTCTTGATTTCTATTCCAGCTCCAGCAGGTCATATTTTTTGCTATACATGGATGACCCTATCTTTTTCACCAGAGGCTTTGTTCTCCCAGAAGCCTTTACCCACCGGTAATGAGGTATAAGAGTTCTCTAGCTCCGACATAAATGGTGGGTCACCTAACCACCATGGAAACTACTCAGGTATTTTTCAAATGAAATATTTTGGGAGTTAATTTATTTTATTTTATCTATTTTGTTTTGTTGAGAATATATGATGGAAGATTATTTTATCTCTGGATTTTTGTTTCTTCATGTATATTCTGGGTTTGCTGTTCACATTTGGCTACGGATGAGAAGATGGAATCAGCTGCATCTTCCATAAGTAAAATATTCATACTTGATGTAGATGATGATAAAACCCCAAAGGTCGGAATGTATTTTCATGACTTGGAAGAAGCTTACGAATTTTATAACACTTATGCGAGGGCAGCAGGTTTTGGTGTTAGGCGTGGTTCAGATAAAAAAAAGAGGGGTGAAGTATGTTGGAAGTAGTTTATGTGCGCCAAACAAGGTCAAAGAATAGAACGGGGTTATATGGCACAGAAGCGTGTTCCATATACGAGAGAAAATTGTGGAGCGGAGATGATTGTGAAAAAATCACAATCGGTCATTGGGTTGTTAACAAATTGGTTGTAGAACATGCTCATGTCTTATCTACTCTGCGTAAAACCCATATGTTTCGTTCACACCGTAAGATTACTCCGGCTCATAAAAAAATAATAGATGCTTTTGAAGAAAATAACATACGTCCTGCAAATCAAATGGGACTCTTAAGCACACAAGCTGGTGGTTCAGGAGCAGTTGGTTTCAATGAGCAGGACATGAGAAATCACCATCGGGACAAGCAGAAAGCAAAGAAGGGGCGAGATGGTAGTATGTTGTATGAGTATTTTGAATACATGAAAGAAATGAATCCGGGTTTTAATTATTCTATAGAGACAGATGAGAACGATCAAATCAAGCATGTTTTTTGGGCAGATCACCTTTACAGGCTCTCATACATCATTTTTGGTGATGTTGTTACTTTTGACACAACATATCAAACCAATAAATATGATCTTATCTTCGGTGCATTTATGGGAGTAAATCACCATGATCAAACGGTCGTCTTCGGAAGTGGTTTTTTATCAAATGAGAGTTTTGATTCATTTGTGTGGCTATTTGAACGTTGGTTGGAAGCTATGCCTGCGGGACAACCAGAAGTGATTGTAACAGACCAAGATCCCGTGATGAGGAAAGCAATTAAGCACATTATGCCTGCCACATGACATCGATTTTGTATCTGGCACATTATGCAAAAGTTGCCATCCAAGTTAGGCAGAATTGCAATTCATGCTGACAGGCTTATGGATGCAATAAATAAAGTTGTTTACAATGCTGTCTTAATGGATCATTTTGAGATGGAATGGGCCAAGTTACGAAATCAGTATAAATTGAAAGAAGACAGTTGGCTAGAAGACATGTACACGCTCCGTGAGATGTGGGTACTAATCTTTTTAAAGGGCATGTTTTTTGCGGGAATGTCATCATCGCAGAGAAGTGAAAGTTTTAATGCCTTCCTTAAGCAGTTTGAAACACATAAATGTGGTTTGCATGACTTTATGATGCGCTTTGAACGTGCCATCACACGTCAAAGGTATCAAGAGTTAAAAGCAAAACATGAAAACTTGAAAACGAAGCCAAAGCTCCTCACTGATTTGGAGATGGAGGAACAAATGGCCGGAATATATTCAAGAAAAATCTTCAATGAGTTTCAGGTACAATTCATGGCAATGATATCATCCATTCCAAAACTTGTAAAGGAAGATGCGGCAGAGAGCATTTATGATGTTTGGTCCATGAAAAATAATTGCAAAACTTCTCAAAGGGTCATTTTCAAGAAAGACTCTAAATGTGCAAACTGCTCTTGCATACTATTTGAGTTTCGAGGAATTCCTTACAGTCATATAATTGATGCGTTGAAACACGAGATGATTTTCACCTTGCCTGCGCATTTTATATTAAAGAGATGGACTCGTCACGCGAGAGATGGTACGGAATATAGCAAATGTGTGATGGTGGAGAATACTACTGGTGGTAACTCGTTGATTGTCCGGCATGGTGGTTTGTCTTATTGGGATAACATGGTTTCTAATGAGGCAAGTATGTGTTCAAAGACGTATGAATATGCAATAAATGTGTTGAATGATCTTCATAAAATGTATCGCAAAATGAATCAACTTGAACTTGGAGGAGAATTGATTGAACCACCTCATGCTACAACTAAGGGCCATCCAAAAAGACTGAAGTCATCAAAGCAGAAAGCTTAAAAGAAAGAATGACTTTGTCGTGGATGCAACCAGCATGGTGTTTCACATGACAAACGGAATTGCCCAGCTCTCTTGAATAGGTAGTGATTTGATAATTTTTCGTTTAATTTTCTTATTCTTAGTTTACATCACTAATTATGTTGCATGTGTTTTATTTTCAGGGGGACTGAAGATCTACATGTGGACATTCCAAGAATCCCAGAAGCTCCAACCGATACACCTATTGAAGACAGCTCTTTGGATGTTTCCAGCTCCGATGTTAACCCATGGACATGACATTTGGTTTATATTTGATGTTGAATGGCCAACTTGCTTTTGTCAAATTTAGATTTGGATTTGAGGATGTATGTCTTGTTGAATGATGTATGTTGAATGTTAAATTTGATTATTAGTTTGATGCCCAGTTTGACATCAAAGATTTGTAATGGCTTTACTATATGTCTTATTTTCCATGTTATAATTGCTTGGCTTTTGTTGGATTTGGTCAATTAAATTTGCTGGTGGCAGGTGTAACTGCATATTTAGATTCAAAATGTTTCACTTCAGGTGTAAATGCATATGGATGATACAGGTGTGGAACTGTATTATGCCACTCTCTTGTCATTAAATGCCCAAGGCTAGCAAGTTGGTTTTGATTTACAGATACTGTCCTGGGTATGAGGCAATTTTCTTCTATATATGTTTTTGCATAGATGTGTAACCATTGCCCCTAAATTCACATGGTCCCTCTCTTTTGCCGGTCATGCAGGCATTGTGAACATTTCGCTTACATTAGAAACATCTAGACTAAGCTGGGGCCAACATTACATTATTTTGTCCCATAAAGAGTATTACACCCTATCTGCAGCCCGCCACTTCGGGTTTTCAAGACTGTTAATATTCTTTTGGATTGATGGTGTGGGGGCATGAGCAAGACTAATGACTGACATAAATACTGAATGGTTCTCCCCTTCTCCCAGAACTTGTCTTAGATTGATCAATCGAAATAGAGTAAAAGTCAAGAAGAGCTCCCTCTTGAATCATTGATTTTTTCGTACCATGCAACAGACAAGCAAGTTCCCTGGTGGCAAATACCAAGCTAGAACTTTTCCACATAGCAATAAAGAGCTCTCCAATCAAACAAAACGTGAATTGCCTCACATGTGAAGAAAATGTGTGCAACAAGTGTGGGCCAAATGTTGTTGACCAATGCAGCTTATATGGAGACATGCACTCACAGGGGAGGAAGCAACAATGACCTGCCATGATGTAGCCTTTTCTTTTTCTAAAGGTAGCTAGGATTTTTAATGTCATGGACAACAACAGCAACTGCTCCAAGGCAAAGGCTCACATCCACCATGTACTACTAGCATGTTCAATGCTCACAATAGCTGTGGCACAGACCCCAGTCTAATAGAACTAAAACTCTACAGCTGTTGAAAATCTGAACGCTCTAAAAATTTTAATGTATGTTATCAGATGCACCACTAAGCTACATGTGCTAAAATTATTCTCCATGCAAGCCATTACAGATAATATTTGCATGTGTTATCCTCCACCAAGAGGGTTTAACAAATATCTACATACATCATATGGAGTGGGATGGGGATGGAGGGGGCACCCAATACCCAACACCTGGATATTACAAAAGCACAAAAGACATGTTGTTCATGGATTACAAAAGCACATGGATACCATAAGACATTATCAAGAGATATGTTGTTCTATTAAGAGAACAAGATTACAAAAGCATATGGATACCATAAGACGCTTTACAGAAGACATGTTGTTCATCTTACTTCATGCATAGCTAAACAGGAAAACTAAAATTATTATACAACATGTGACTATAATAGCATGATAAATTCTTCGTAGATACACATTTTGAATTTTCTCTACTTCAATAAAATCGCGCACTGAACTTTCCAACTTTTCAACGACTGTAATCAAATTGCTCATTTCTTCTCTCCGGTTGTCTCGTTCACAAGTCGATGAATTAACTTCAGGTTACTGCCAATTTGCTACTTCATCTTTCCAAAGGAATGCACCACAACCATTTTCATTCTGCATAAAGATTTATGCACATAAAAAATAGTTAATGTTGGGTTTAAAACCTTGACAATGTATATTGACTGATCTTTGAGGTAGCCTAAACACCCTTACATTCCAATTCGGGCATTTCCAAAATTTTCGATTAGGATTCAACTGCGTACGAGAAGTATATAATTTGATGTCTCCTGCTCCACAACGGCATTTTGGAGTACAATCAAAACGGATTGTATTAGAAGATGACATTCTGAACAAAAGGAAAAAAAATTCAGGTAGACAAAAAAAAAATTTATTACATGAAGGAAACCAATACAAACAATCAGAAAAAAATGCATGTTTCCTGGTTTTTCTTGGCCAATATATCAACTGACATTCACACATTAAATTACTAGATTGGGAATGAACAAGTCAGAATGTTGGATGGGGCTTCCGGCATTCACAAATGGGGATAGGTAAGAGGAATCAGCCCTGAATTAACACATTGAGCCTACTCAGTGATGAAAATCAGTATCCTCTCACAGATTTCATTTCAACGATTTGTAGCAGTGCACTCTTTTTTGTTTATGAAAATTATCAGGCATTTGAGTCTTTAGCCACCATTTGGCAGATTTAGCCACCATTTGGCAGATGGGCACAAGTCCAACTCCACTTGGGAAATGAATTATATGAGACATTATCAAGAGAAGCCATTTTTTGCAGCTGACATCAGGGCATTCGGTTCATAACATCAGTGTCCCAACTCAGGAAAAAAAAAAACAAAAAAAAATGGACATAAAATGCTGCGGGATTTTCATTTTGAATGAGCGTTTTGAGGCTGTTAAGCTTTCCCTGCATATTACTAGCCCCATCATAACCTTGCCCTCGCAAACTTGTTATGCTCAGTCCATGCTTGGAAAATATTGCTTCAATGGCCACCTTAAGTGATTGAGCAGTAGTATTTGTAACATGTTCTATGGCTAAAAAACTGCTCAATCACGCATCCAGCTTATCCACATAGCGTAAAACAACAGCCATTTGCTCTTTCATAGAGATATCACGTGATTCATCCACCAAAAGTGCAAATGGTGCATCTCCAAGCTCGTAAATGATAGCCTGAGCAGTTTCTATGGAAGCTGCGTTTACAATGTCCTTCTGAATTTTAGGCGAGGTCAATTTCAAGTTTTCTTGGGCATTTTCCAATACAACTCCTTTAATAGTCTTGTTATGATCAACAAGAAATTTCAAACACTCAAGAAAGTTACCCATGTTATTTGAATCCTCATATTCATCATGACCACGAAAAAGTAACCCTTGGCGTAAAAGAAAGCGAATGCAACTAAACGTTGCCTTCAAGCGGATTCGATACTCTCTTCGAGCTTGATTCGATTGCTTTTCAATAACTGTCTCAATGTGTTGCTTCTGATTTAATAAATTCTGACACTTCTCATATGTTTGATTGTGAGCACTATTAGGCCCTCCCACATGATCTGCAAATCTTTCTTTTTTCTTCCAATTCTTGTATCCTTCAGTTACAAAAGCATCGCTTCGTGCTTGATCTCTAAAAAGGTAACAACATAGGCAAAACACAGCATCTTTTTCTATGTTGTACTCCATCCAACTTCCATAATCCTTAAACCAAGTAGCATTAAACCGCCTCTTCTGTTGTCCAAACTGTGTATAAGGGAATTTATGGTCATGAGGCTGACAAGGGCCCTTTTGCAGATACATTCTTCTTATTTCATCCCTATCCATAGGATGATAACTTGAGATTGGACAACGTAATCCAAGGTCTACGGGAAGATTTTCAAAATCAACTGCTACACGACTTTTCTTTAAGGTTGATGGTGCTTGATCATTTTTACCACTCTCTAGAGTTGGAGGCGCTAGATCATCAGCTGATTTTCTTTTGAAATAATTTTCAATATCTGGTTCAGATTGATAAAGAGCATAACCAATCAAGACTTTGGTTAAACTTTAAAACAATATGCAAACAAGTCAATTTTGTCCTATTTCTAGATGATGAAATTTGTCAATCTCACCAAGTGGACCGAAACAAACTATTTTATCTAACTTTCAAGAGTTTTAATCTAATTGCTTTTCATTAGATTTGGAAATGTCATACTTTCAATAAATCAAAATCAATATTCTCACTCAAAACAACCTCAAACAAATCATAATTAAAATAAATAAATCATTATTTGAAAGCAAAACTCAACAGCCACTTTTTTCTTGATAGGAATTAGGAACAAACTCAAATAAGAAGAAGAAAAAAAATCAAGCCCTGCCCATTGGGCGGTTGGGCCCATTCCACATCATCATCTTCATCAAAATATAACATCATAATAAATTGTAAGTGCAAGTGTGCAACACAGCAAGTGGCAACTGTGCAAGTACGGAAGTACCAAGTGCAAGTGTGCAACACAGCAACTGGCAACTGTTCCACTTCAAGAATAAAAGTATAAAATTAGAAGTTGGATAAGAAAGTATAAAACTAAAAGTTGGAAAAGGTGACACCCTTTTTGTTCTTGTACCATGTGCACACCAGTGACCTGGGAGCACCACAGGCATAGAAAATCAAGAAAAATATACATTGTTCATTTGTTTTCCAAGAGAACAAACAGCATTGTGGGTTGTTCTGGTTCATTGTCTTTTTTTACCTAATGAGAGAGAGAGAGAGAGAGAGAGAGACAGACATTGTTTATTTGTTCACATCGTTTTTCAATGTCTTTTTTTTTACTGAGAGAGAGAGAGATCAGAGAGTCAGAGAGAGAGATCAGTACCTGGCTACCTGCCCAGTTGTCCTGCCGGAGTGAGGGAGGCGTTGTTCGTCGTCAGTGGCTGCCGGCCGGTAGCTACTAGCCTGAGATGAGGACTTTTAAGAGGGGGAGGGAAAGAGATGAGAAAGGGGTTTAGGTTTAATGTTTAAGTTAAAGTAGAATTGTAGAAAGGGAACGTGGGTATGGGGACTTGGGCTAAATTTTAGTGGGGGCTGGGCTTAAGGGCCCTTAGGGCCCTTATGGGCTTTTACCCAATTTGGAGGGGGCTTCAGCCCCCAGCCCATTACTGGTAGGTCCGCCACTGACTATAAGTAAACATAAGTATATGCAAAGAGGTCGTTTGTCTTTTATGCATGGGATATGTAAATATAATTTAAACATGTAAATGATGAATATTCAAATTTTTAAGTATGTAAGGTTTACACATGCGTTTATTTTGACAATGTTTGTCTAATAACATCATTTTCACACCATTTACACATGTGATTCATTTTACCATGTTTGTTTCAATGACGTGTGTAAATTTATTAGATGATCTTGTAAACGATAGTTATTAATCTTTGAATTAAACTCTACCATAATAATATGAACGAGAGACAAAAAGGCCCATTTTATATCAAAGTTGTCATATGCATTTTAGATCCTTCAAAACGAACATATCTTTCAACAAGAAATATACTTTTCAAAAATATAAATTTCTATGAATCATCAACTTCACAAAATGCATTCCAACATGTTTGGTACCCTACCTTACAAAATAAATATTTCAAACTAGAAGAACTCCATTTTCACAAAATATATATTTCGGATTTTATTTCAAAAAATGATAGTATGTTCATCCATGAAAAAGAAGATTCATTGCATCTAGTACTCATTTAACTGAATTCACTACATCATTTGCGCTGCACTACCTCTTCTATTTGCTAATGCATTCCACATATCCAACGCTATTGTGTATCTGAGGCGATAAGCATATTGGCTGCCAGACTCGTCCTCAACTACATCATCTTCATTGTCTTCTTGGTCAATATTTATCACTTCACGATAATAACGTTGGCACAATTCATCATTGTTAGGATTTCGCATCATGATGAAATTGTGTATTACAGTACAAGCATTTATAATTTTTGCTTGTGTTTTTACAGGATAATTCCGTGGTATATGCGTCAAAGGAAATCGTTCCTTCCACAAGCCAAATGTTCTTTCCACAACATTTCGAAGTTTTGAATGGCGAAGGTTAAAAAGCTCAGTAGACATTCTAGGAGCCAATGATTGAGGTCCATATTCCTTTAAGTGATATCGGGTTCCACGACAGGGTCCAATAAAACCTCGCTTATGAGCATAACCAGCATCAATAAGAAAGTAATTTCCTATTAAGAACTAAAATGACAAGTATAGTATATATATTATTTAAATATATATATATAATTAAAACAGAAATACAATTTACCTTCTGGAACATGCATATTATATATTCCTCTGTTTTCTAGAACATCATAAATGACTTTTTGATCATTGGCTAAACCTTCAAAGCAGGCACATACAAATTGAAAGAGCATGTCAAAACATACAGCTGCCATCACATTTTGGGCAATGAATCCCTTTCTACAATGATAACATTGTTGATTTTTAACTGGGACCCATGCTGGAACATAGGTGCTGTCAATAACACAAATACAATCATGTGCAATCGTTAACAATTTAAACAATTTGTCATAAAGAATGGGTAGAATATTAAGAAAAAAGTTGATGACCTGATTACTTAATTACCTTGAAAAATAGGTAGAATATTCGATTTGAAGTAATATGTGCCGGTGTTGGCGTTTCAGGTTCAGAAAATTTAACATAATCAAGACATATATATAAAAACGCTTCCAAAACAGCATTAAAGTACTTGCTAATTTTTGGCTTGAATGTTGAAACTGAATTTGCATGACCCGATTACGCTCACTGTGGCCTACCGTATTTAGGAAGATGGCAACTTACTCTTCTACAATGACATTTTTAGTTGCACGCAATAGCTCTCTCTTTTCAGTAAATCACATAACTCCAAGAACACATCAATCCTCATATGAAGTAAATCATATGTTAAACACTCATGACCATGAATGAGATACTGTGTGAAGTCATGGTCAGTTAAAGATGAATTATGAACTCTCCTTCTTTTGACCCTCTTCTATTTACAATGATAGTCTACAAGCATAAGGACGACTGTTGATAGTGCTACCAACCACGAGAAAATTGTCTTCTTCTTTATGTCCATTACTTTATACTGCTTCATAATCAATTCACACATAAAAAAGTGAGTAACTATTTTAGCCCATTCATAGAAACTTTATTGTCACATTATAAATCAACATTGTCCATCTAAAAGAATAGCACACACAACAATTAGATAAGAAATAAAAATCAAATAATACAAACATAACAATAAAATATAAAAGAGCACCAAAATTTAATAAAATCAAATAGAGAAGTCACACTTGGTCCAACATAACACTATAATATTAAATACCATCCAAAATACAATAAAATTACTGTAGTCCAAAAACATCACACTTGGTCAACATAACACTACTAGATATCATCACTTAATTGCTCCAAAATCCAATCACGCCGATCTTCCTTGGTACGAAATGCAAGGAATTGACTCGATGCTTGTGGATCCCTTAGCATCCTAAGCGCCTTTCCACGTAGAGATTTATCTAATTCTAGTTCCTGAACAGCAGCGACAACATCTGTTTGACTTGGCCATGATTGGTTCAACTTTTCAGCAACATAGACAAGTGTGGTAGTCATCTCCTTTATTGGACGCACAATTTCACTATCAGATTTTGCTTCACCTCATACATTGCGTCGAGAACTTGCATTTGTGTCTTTTATAGTACACAGGGCTTTAGAACATTCGACCATCTCATCTGAACTAGATGACCGTACTGCCACTTCATCAATTGGTACTTGGGGGCCTGAGATCGGATGTGGTGGGTGTTGGTTTGTTAGTACCACATCTCTTCCATCTGTGATTGTGTCTTCATATATAATGACCAACTTTTCATAGTCGGCAAAACTTTTTCCTCGATACTTTACATAATCAGGATGTACCTGATGTATACAAATTGGACAAAACAAATTAAATAGTTTATAACTTAAACAATTGATGAAATATTATTTTAATTGAAAATTAAAGATCCATTCACCTTAATTGACATAGTCATCCCAGACTTGGTCTTCTGCAGTAACCTTTTTCTCCTTGTCATCCCATCCAAACCCACTTAGTCCAATCAAAGTCTTGATTTGTTTGTAACAGGTTTTTAATGTTCTAAGGCGATTTCTAAACAGTGGACCTTAGAGGACTACATGTTAGAAAAACCCAAAAAGAACACATCAAACCATCATACATGAATCAATGAAACACATATACATCAAACCATCATACTTGAATCAACGAACCATCATACAGTGTAAAACACATATGCTAGCCATTAAGATCTCAAACAAAAGCACCATTACAAAAAAAGAAAATGTATACCCAAATATAAAGACAATTGAATTATCACATAACATACAGTAATTTAATATAAAAAAAAACACAACTAATCATTGCAAAGAAAACACAACAATTTAATAGGCATCTGATTGGAGATGTGGCGACCTAAGACCATGATCTTCATGAAGTCAAGAACCCATTTGTGCTTAAGATCATGATGCCCTGTCAGAAATATTGGTAAAGAAATAGTATTTGTACGTGCTCAAGATCATGATGGTTCTCTTGCTAGGAGAAATGCTTATGAACCCATTTGTTCATTAGCAGAGAGTTGTATTACCTTCACATGAAGAAGACGAGAAGCTTGGGCAACCACGCAGGGAGAGAGAGATGCAGCCACACAGGGAGAGAGACGCAGGGTGAGGAGAAAGACAATGTATGGGTTTTTGACGCAGTGAGAAAGACGCACTAGCGGTTTTATGAGAGTTGTTGACTCTTGAACTTCTTCTTTCTTTTTTTTTTTCATGCATTTGTGGGGCCTCGAAACCAAAACTTATTTGACGGAAACACCGTCTACTTCCAACGGGTATTCTTTCAAATCCCACCCATTTTGGTATTCTTTAATTTCCCACCTCAATAGGTGTTCAAATTTTGGTGTGAAAATGAGTCAATTTTCACACCATTTACACATCTCATTTACATACAAGATGCGTAAATAATTGTACACAAACATGACTGATGCGTGTTTCTCATTTCCAAAGTTACTGATTTTGGAATTTGAAAGGTATTAAATCGTAAATGAGGAATGTTTCTTTAAATACTGTAATCATAGGGGCCTATTTCTAAATCATTAAAACCTTAGGGCTATATATAAAAAGTTTTGAGGGCTTGTTTGACAACTATCCATGCTGCGAATTCCTCACTCGTTTTTTCCCATATGTTGGGTGAAAGTATGATTACATAAAAAGAATCTCCAAAACACAGAAAAGTCACCAAAGGAAAGAATCCCTCTTTCTTACCACTTAGCTCATTCCTCGCAACAACATATTTGAGCATGAATAGTGTTTTGAGCATTATTTTGAATAGTATCAATCTTTTCATTTTTTTATTTTTTTGGGCCCCAAAATGAAGATATGAACCGAGGTAAAAATCAACCATTGATTCATCACAATTTTTGAGATATTTGCAAAAAAAGTCGAGACTGATGGATGACCAATTTTAGACTTCTACGGGGCCTATTTGGACAATCCGAACTGTTAATCATCTTTAAAAGGCCACAAGCGACACTAAGATAAAACTTGCCAACTTAATTCCTCATGGATCATGAGAAGATTGAGAAAAATCCAAACCTTCATATGTCATAGAGCAAAAAGTTCTTTTTTCTTTTGCAATTTCTGATTTCTATCCGTCACTTATTAATGATCTAAACCGTGCATCATCTCCAAAAGTCCCAACATAGTCATGGGGTTATATTCTATCCATACATTTATGATAGATTTTGAGATATTTGTAAAAAACTCCACAACCTAAAAACCGATTATTCTTTTAATTTCCTTGGGCCCATTAGAAGAGAAAAAACGACCATGGGTTTAAGTTTTAGAGCATGATTCATCACGAATTGTGAGAAACTTGTAAAAAAACTTATGGCGATTGGATATAGTATATGTCAAAAAGCAGACTCTAGGATATTTGCTAAACGTGGAATGCAATGATTCTTCTTTGTAGAAATCATAGCATCATTCCCCTCTCCCTAGCGTGGATGGTTGCCAAATGTCAGTTTGGTTAGACATTCTTGACAAGGAATTGAGTTTGTTGAGAATTTCTGACATGATGTGACATTTTATCCACTTAGGCATTCCAAATGCTTTGTTCAATGCAAAAATTCAGAATTTCAAATCACATGAAAATGCATGTTTTAGTCTTATGAATTCCTAAAACTCCAGCATTCCAAATACTCAAATGGGTACTTTGGGGGACAACATTTAGAATTCTCAGAATTATTTTGGATAAAAATTCTCATAATTATTCCATACAAACAGCCCTAGGATTTTCAATAGTTGAGACAACCGTGGACTGTCTATCCGTCTATCACTCGAGCTAAATAAAAACGCATGAGTAGTCAAGGTTTTTGATCAATATACAAAAAAGATGAGGTTAAGAAAGGGGCCAGCTCTCTTAAGCTCAAACTTAGGATAAGGTAAGCTTAAGTGTGTGGTGGTGCCCACTTGGGGACCCGCATGGGAATGGAGATAGGGGATTTCAAGGACTCCCTGGGATCCTCCTCTCTACAAAAAATCAGCCACAACCGTGGTTTCTATCATCTCCATATTAAGGTGGCAATCGGGTCGGATTGTGCTAAACGAGTCGGACCCGTTTATTAAACGGGTTATACAAGTCTAACCCGCATCAGACCAATTTATTAAACTGGTTGGAAACCCCTAACCCGCACCCACCACGGGTCAACCCGACCCGACCTACTTAAACCCGCATAACCATTGCGGGTTATACATGTCATGTCAACCCCCATAACCCACATTCATCTAGTGAATCAATCGACTCAACCATGATTCCCTGCTTGACAAAAACTGACTTTTAAGCTCAAATTTAGTCTAATCTCATTTCAACAATCATTTAATGTACGTTACCTTGCTTTCCATTAATAAAAATGGTGGAGTTGAATTGGTAAAGGTCTATTCATTCTTTTTTAGCCTATGCATTAAAATAATCAAATTCAATTTTAGTTTAAATAAGTGGGTTCTGCGGGTCAGGCGGGTCAACCCTAACCCAACCCGCCTATCAAACGGGTCGGGTTAAGCGTGTAATACGCGGGTTGGGTCAAGTCGGTTTGGCGGGTCGGGTCATATTTTGCCACCTCTACTTATATGGGCTCAAAAGTTTAATGGTCAATGGTCCAGTAAATTTAAATTTGATTGAAAGTTGGTGGACATGTGTAATTTAAGGACGTTATGTATATGATTCATTTGGATGGATCAAAGGTGGGCCCACAAGCATGACCGTTAAAAAGAGTTACTAAATTATATAATCAAAGAGAGAGAGAGAGTAATTTACATATGTATTCTTCGTTTCCCAAACGGCTTCGTGTCTAACTAAAATTTCCCATTCCGACGCGTTGGTAGCGGACATTTCAAAGATCCGTCGGACTTCCCAAAGCATTGCTTTACAATACAATCCTTTCACCATTTCTATTTCCTTTTATCCGTACGTTTACGTTGAGACCTTAGAATTGCAGTTTAGCTCTTTCCACTGAAATTACTTGCTTGTTTGTCTTCATGGCTTCTGCATTTTCTTTAGCAACTTCACCTCCCCCTCTCTCACTCTCACTCTCACACCAGGTTACTGCTTCTCTTGCAATCTCTCTCTATCTCTCCTCTTTCTCTCTCGTATAGATTTTCAATTCTCGAGTGGCTTCCACTGCCATTGACAACCTGAAATGTAATGGGGGAGTGCTTTTTAAAAAAAAAGGGTGAGGGTGAGGGTGCGGGTGGGCGTGGGGAGGATGGAAACACAAATCCCCAACCTACCCTCAGTTTAACCCTTGATTTTTAGGCCCTCTTTTAAACAAAAAATTGTATATAAAAAATCTCCATTAGTAAAATGGGACTTTTTTTTTAAAATTATCCTGGAATGAAACAATACTGAGTTCATATTCTCCATACATTCATCAGTCAAAAATTGTGACAGATTCTCAATAACCCTTTGTGAATATAAATGTGAATCAAAATAATAAGGGAAAGAAGTGGAATGCTTCTTCTTCTTTTTTTTTTTTTTTCAATTTGGTTATGATTCATGATGATTATTTGTATTAACTTCTCTCATTTGTGGTTCCTCTTATGAATTTATATCTTGCATGTACAGGGTAGATTTAACTATGATATTTCAAATGTAAGCAAGCCTTGCATATCCTCTCAGACAACAAGTTTGCAGCCAAGATGCTCTCAAATTCCATCTAGAAGTAGCTTGGGGATGAGGTTGTCATCAAAGTGCCAGTATTCACAATCTCTTCCTATTCAAAATCTATCTAAAACATGTCCTATGGAATATCAAAGAATGGCTTGCACCAACTCTCTGTCATCAGTAAGTACTTAAGATCAATTGGGGCGCCAAACTTTCTGTTTCAATAGCTTGTGACCTCCTAACTAAGTTCCTGTTAGACGGGGTTCATAATTTCAAATTTTTTTTTTTCTATAAGATGACTTGGTTTCTGATGTTCTTAGGGTCTGGAGTTGCAAGCAAAGGTGACAACGAAGTGCTTCTTTGATGTAGAAATTGGTGGTGAGCCTATGGGTAGGATTGTGATGGGCCTCTTTGGAGAGGTTGTTCCCAGCACTGTTGAGAATTTCCGTGCCTTGTGTACAGGCAAGCTTCTATTCTTTTCCTTTACTATTTTGGAGATGTTTGTTTGTGTAGATAACATAGCAGTCTGGGTCCTATGAAAGTTGAATTGAGTGTTAATTTTGCGGTTTTGTTCATTTAGGAGAGAAAGGATTTGGCTACAAGGGTTGCTCCTTCCACAGAATTATCAAGGATTTTATGATTCAGGGTGGGGACTTTCAAGAAAATGATGTGAGTGCTAATTTTCTCATCAGTCTTTATCTGTAATGTTGATGAAACAACTTTGTGGTAAAGCCATTGATTTACCCTTGATAGAAATACTAGGTCTTGTCTGAAGAATTCTGAAGGAAGCAATTCCTACTCAATGGGTAATACCATGTTTTAACAAAAATTTTAGTGGATCTGGTTAAATCTTTGCAGTTTGATTTATTGTCGATTAACCTCGTGTTTGATGCTTTGAGCCCCCTTGGGTTGGCTTCAAGTTTTCAAAGAAGGCTGTTATTGTAAGAATATCCAGAACACAAACTAGAAGCATACAAGAGAGTAAGTTTGCAAGAGAATTTCTTATCTTAGTATTGATGATGAATCCTTATATAACACAGTATTGCCTAGATTAGAGGATCTAATTACAAGATTACAGGAAATGTTAAGGTAACTAGGATCTAATTACAAGATTACAGCCTTAACTAAAGAGATTAGTATCTATCTAATCTATTGACAACTCATACAGGGGCTGACCCAGAACATGGGTCGAGCTGACCCATTAGGTCGGTTTGACCTGATGGCCTATTTCTTTACACCCCCTCTCAAGCTTTGGATGGGAGAAAGTGACCATCGAGAGCTTGGAAACTAGCTCCGAAAGCGAGAAGTGGAGTGACTCTTGGTGAAAAAATCTGCTATCTGAGCAGCTGATGATATTTGAAAGAGCTTTATAGTACCACTCCGAACATGTTGACGGATGAAATGACAGTCAACTTCAAGATGTTTGGATCGTTCATGGAAGACATCATTTGATGCCAATTTCTGTGCACTTTCACTGTCCGTAAAGAGAGAGGTAGATTTAGGAACAAGAACTCCTAAATCCCGAAGCAACCAGCGAAGCCAAATAATTTCAGTAGTAGTGTGAGATACAGCACGATATTCAGCTTCAGTGGATGACCGTGAAACAACTTCCTGTTTCTTGCTCTTCCAAGAGATGAGAGAGGAGCCAAGAAAGATGGAGAAGCCTGTGGTAGAGCGCCGATCATTGACATCTCCTGCCCAGTCAGAATTAGAATAGCCATGCAGAGTAAGATTCTGACTGGAGGAAAGAAGGAGGGCGCGGTTGGAACTTCCTTGTAAGTATCTCAGTATGCGCAGTACAGCAGCCCAGTGAATATGAGTGGGTCGTGCAACAAATTGGCTTACCACATGTACCGCATAGGCAATATCTGGTCTGGTAATGGTCAGATAAACCAAGCTGCCGACCACTTCACGATAACGAGTTGGATCAGAAAGTAGATCCCCATCAGTAGTTCTAAGCTTTAGACTATGTTCAATCGGAGTAGAGACATGCTTAAGATCTGTGTGTCCAGTGCGGTGGAGAACTTCATTGCAGTATTTTGTTTGCGACAAAAGGTATCCTGTGGGAGAGTAGGCAACCTCAATGCCCAAAAAGTACCGCAGATGATCCAAATCTTTCATCTCAAACTGTCGATGAAGAAAACGCTTCAAGGATAGAATACCAGAAGCAATGAATCATTGCCAGTGATAATCATATCATCGACATAGAGTAACAGGAAAACACAGCCAGATCGCGAATAGCGAGTGAAGAGAGCGGAGTCATGAGCACTTTGAGAAAAAACCAATGCTGATGACGCTGGTGCTAAACCGTTTCAAACCAAGCATGAGGGGCTTGTTTGAGTCCATATAAAGCGCGTTTGAGACGACATACATAATGAGAAGGTCTCACGACGCCTGGAGGAGGATGCATATAGATTTCTTCCTGAAGGAATCCATTTAAGAAGGCATTCTTGACATCGAGCTGATAGAGTGGCCAGTGTCTAACAGCGACAACAGAGATAAAAGTACGAACATTTGTCATCTTAGCAACTGGAGCAAATGTCTCCTCATAATCTACCCCATATTCTTGTGTGTAGCCTTTGGCCACCAAGCGAGCCTTGTAACGATCAACAGATTCATCAGATTTGGTCTTGATCTTAAATATCCATTTGCAGCCGATAGCCCGTTTTCCAGAGGGAAGAGGAACAAGATCTCATGTTTGAGTTTTCTGCAGAGCTGCAAGTTCTTCTGCGATGGCAGACCTCTAGTTCGGATGAGCAATGACCTCCTTATAGGATTGTGGTTCTGCCAAGGTATGAATAGCTGCAAGGAAGGACTTATATGATGGAGAAAAATGATCAGTACAAACAAAGCCAAATCTAGAGGGAGGGATTTTGGTCCGCACTGGATACCTTCGAGTTTGAGGAGGATCCTGCACATATGGAGCATAAGAGATAGGCCCATGATCAGAAGGAGGAGGTGGGGCTGCAGAGTCCGAAGGGGCAGATGGAGGTTTGGGCCGACGATGATATACCTGCAGGGGTGGAGGGGAAATGGTATCGGAAGGAAACAGGTCTGGAAAGGGATCAAGAGGATAAACCGTAGGTTGCTCAGGAGAAGGGGATTGAGTAGGTAATGTATAGAAAGGTATATGTTCCAAGAATGTGACATTACGAGAGACCCGTAACCTATTGGTTTTAGGATCATAGCATCGATAACCTTTCTGTTCGATGCCATATCCTAAGAAAACACAGACAGTGGATTTTGGGGAAAGTTTGGTTCTCTCATTGTCATGTAACAGAACAAAACAGGTGCAGTCAAAAACTTTGAGATAGGACAAGTCAGGTTTACAGGAGAATAATTTTTCATAGGGAGATGTGCCAGATAAAACAGAGGATGGTGTTCTGTTAATCAAATAGATTGCAGTTAGGACTGCTTCCCCCCAAAATTGCAGAGGAACATGTGAGGAATAAATCAAGGATCTAGCAGTTTCTAGGATATGTCTGTGTTTCCGTTCTGCTACACCATTTTGCTGTGGTGTGGCAGGACAGGATAATTGAGCTAGAGTCCCTTGACTGGTCAGGTAAGAACGGAATTTGTGGGACATGTATTCTCTCCCGGAGTTAGACCTGAATATTTTAATCCTCGTATTAAATTGAGTGGAAACCATGGTGGAGAAAGCAGTGTAGATAGGGTATAACTCAGAACGGTTTTTTCATTAAATACAACCAAGTATATTTAGTGAAATCATCAATAAACAGCACATAATAAATGGAAGCACCTTTCATTGGTTGAGAGGCAGGTCCCCAGACATCAGAATGCACCAAAGCGAAAGGAGCAGTAGTAAAAGAAGTGCTTTTATTATAAGGGAAAGCATGTTGTTTACCAAAATGGCAACCAAAACATGTAGAAATGTCTGATACAGAAATGTTTCCAAATACACCACTAGAAAATAAAAACTTCATTTTATTTAAAGATAAATGGCCTAAACGAGAGTGCCAAAGGGCAAAGGGTGATGTAGATGAAACAAGTGCGGCAGGGGATATTCTGGATGATGGAAGGTGCAGCGAGTGGAGGTAGTAAAGTCCTCCTGACCTAAGGCCGGTCCCAATCTGTCTCCCGGTGCGCGGATCCTGCACAGAACAACCAGTAGAAGAAAATGAGACAAGAAATCCAGACGAAGTCAATTGACTAACAGAGATTAAGTTGATAGACAGGTGAGGAACACACAAAACATTAGTGAGAGAGATCAACTTATTTGAAATGGAGCCAATAAGGGAGACTGGGAGAGGAGTGGCATCAGTTGTATGGATGGTGAGAGAGCTAGCAGGGGTATAACAATTATGAAGTTTGGAAACGTCATTTGTCATATGATAGGATGCACTAGAATAAAAAATCCATGTAGAATCAAGAGTACCTGACGGACCAGAAATGGTCATGGCAGAACCAGAGGCTGAGGGTTGTAGTGGCCATCTGAGAAGCAGAACCAGTGGAGGAAGCCAGAAACAACTGTTGCATGCGCTCATCAACCATAGCCTGAATCTGAGATGTAAGATCCATTTGCGGAGGCACAAAACTATCATCTTCAGTAACATTGGCGGCATAGGGTCGCTGTGGATAAGATTGCATGGGACCACGATGGGTTTGTTGACCAGATTGTTTGTTCTTATTATTTGGCCTTTGAGGTCTGGTTGGGCAGTCCCGTTTCCAGTGTCCTTTCTTCTTACAATAATTGCAAGTCATTGGTATCAGATGGAAAAGTTCGATCATTCTGTGGGGTACTAACATTTGCTGATAGTACATGTGTGGGTTCCACATGTTTCTTCCTTGTAAGAGAAAGTTGAGTTTGCTCTTCTGCCAGAAGTTCCGAGAGTGCCGTATCAACGAAAGGTAGGGGTGACCGATGTAATAATTGACCACGAACATGTTCAAAATCAGGGCGGAGGGCCATAAGGAACTGAACCAGGCGAGTCTGCTGCCTATAGACTTCAAAGGTGTGAGCATCATCAGTTGTTTTAAAAGTGGGTTCCATTAGAGCCAGTTGATCCCATAAGGCGGTCATTTTGATGAAGAAATCATGGATGGAGTCATTTCCTTGGTCTGCATTTTTTATTTCTGATTCTAACTGATACCGGCGAGCAGCATTAGACTGGGTATATAGTCGTGCTAAATAATCCCAAGCAGCCTTAGGATAATTGAATTTAGCCAACTGATTCCCAATAGATGGAGTGACTGAATTAGCAATCCAAGAATTTATTTTCCCGACGGAAGCTTCCCATTCCTCATACGTATCATCCTTACTATCTGGTGTAGGGATCTGCTGAGCAACATATTTCCACAGTTTTTGACCTTTGAGGAAATTTTGCATTAGGTGGGACCAATAGGGATAATTGGTGCCATCAAGTTTGACAGTAATACCCAATACAGTTCGATCAGAAGACATTTGGAACAAACCAAAATGATCACAGAATGTTTAGAATTAAGTTAGATCTGAAATCCAACCACATAAACAATACCCAGATCTGAAATCCCAGTAAATGAGAAGGAAAACAGAAAAAACAGTGCCTGGGCGTCCAAAAATTATGTGCTAGAATGACCAGCTCTTCTCACAGAATGATCTATGCACTAATCGGTCTTCTAGTTTATCATCCAGATTAATTTTCGACCCTATTGGAAGAAGAACCAGTTTGATCCAATGGTTGGATGTGATTCTGATGAGAAAAAGGAAAAACTGTCTTGAAAAACTGTCGATCCAGAAAAATGGGTAAATCACTGACCTGATGAAGCTGATAAATCTTGAAAAAATGCTTAAAAAACCAAGAATAAATGGGCGACCCTGATGGTGCTGCTTGCTGGTGTGATCGTTTTATCTTGAGATGGGGCCCACTGTTGATCAGATTGACAAAATAGTCATAGACGAACAGGACTCTTTCGAAACTCCTCTTATGCTTGAATGGACAGACTATAAGGGCTCTGATACAATGTAAGAATATCCGGAACACAAACTAGAAGCATACAAGAGAGAAAGTTTTGCAAGAGAATTTCTTATCTTAGTATTGACGATGAATCCTTATATAACACAGTATTGCCTAGATTAGAGGATCTAATTACAAGATTGCAGGAAATGTTAAGGTAACTAGGATCTAATTACAAGATTACAGCCTTAACTAAAGAGATTAGTATCTATCTAATCTATTGACAATTCATACAGGGGCTGACCCAGAACATGGGTCGAGCTGACCCATTAGGTCGGTTTGACCTGATGGCCTATTTCTTTACAGTTATTATATTATTGTTATTATTATATTTTTGAGATAAAAGGGCTGTTAGAACTGTGTAATTGTTTTGATAATTACAAGACATTGTGGAAGGATTGCATTTTATCACATCTTGAGGTGGTATTATATCCAACAACATAGGCTTCTTTTTCATTTTCCTATCATCAGCTTATATATCTTTTCCCATCGGGTTAAGAGAAACAAATCTATAACAAACGACAAATTACATGGCATTTTGCAAAGGGATTGGCCTAGATGACTTTGGCCCAAATTTGGTTGGGTTTCCTAGGCTCAATGATGACAATGAGTTTAAAGAGCGGATAGTGGTTTAGGGGTGGAATGACAGAGATGGGGCAGTTGTTGGGCTAAGGGTTAAGTTGGCTGGTGATTTGCAAGGAAACAAGAAGAAATTGGTGGTCTTGAAATGTGGTTGAGATGGTTTTTGGATTGGATGAATTTGATGATGTTGCAGGTGGCTATTGGTTGAAGATGAGTTTCGAGTTTTTGGGTGAACATTATGATATTGAGATCTGTAATTTTTTGATTTGTGGCTATGGGCTGAAGATGAGTTTCAAGTTTGGGTGAACTTTGTGATGCTTGGATCAAGTATATGTATTTTCACATGATTCTATATGTAAACAAACGATATTGAACCAGTTGTAAGCAAGTTCCCTCTGGCAGCTGATAATCTCAATAGCGGTTGATTGGAGTGGCCTTGGAAAGGAATGTTTCGATGGAAGCAGCTAAAGGTCTTTTAGACTATATATTTATGTGAGTGGATGTGCCCATATCACTTTGATCCCCATGTTCAGACTTAGTCTTGAACCTGGTTCTCACGGCTGCACAATTTTCCATTGGATTTGAAGCTGTTACAAGATGAATTCTGTTTATGCCTAAAAAATATCTTACTGTCAGCCACCAAAAGTGTCATTCAAATTTAGAACCATAGTTCTTTGCTTGATGCTTATCTCTATGCCTATACCATAAAATTTATTATTTTTTACTGAATCTTGAAGAATATAGTAGGGCTAGAAATAGTAATTTCAATTCAAATTAGTCATGACTGGTTCTTCAGTTCCATTATGGTGGCATACATGCCAAGCTGGCCTGCTATGGATGGAATTGGACTAAGTTTTTATTTTATGGGCTGGGCTCGTGCATATGTTTTGGCCTATAGCTAAATGAACTGGACAAATTTGAAATAGTTCACAAATGGGTGGATATGTGCAGTCCTAGTATCTATCAATCATTCCATTAAATATCTATTGAATTTATAGACTATAGTTCAAAGAACAACACTTGCAATTTTTTGGGCAGCGCAGAAAGAAGAAACTAAATATAACTTTTCACTGGAAGTGGTCATCTTCATGGGATTGTATGCAAGGATACGGTTTTCACTAATAGACTGGATTATCAAACTTAAGGTGTTGTAGATTAGAGGTTGGTCAGTGTCAATGACTACTACAGATTATGCATCAATGGCAACTTAAGGTCCCTTTGCTGCTGGGGGTTTATAAAATTTAATATTGGAGGCTCTATGGAATATGGATAGCTGGGCTCCGTCTGGCATGGTGCTGCCCTCCAAGATAATAAATTTGCAGTGATGTTATGTTACTGATCTTTTCAGTTCTGGTGGGGATCAATGACTAAAAGAGTGAGATCTTAACCATCAAGGAAAGTTTGAAAATTATTAAATCAGAGTTTCATGGGCCAACTAGAGCCAAAGGCGACAGAAAGAACATAATAGCTTTGGGCAAACAGGAAAATTGTGAAGAGTCTTGGTATTTCTACTATGTTTTGAATCCAATTAAAAGCATTTACTAAAGAGACAATCCTGTATATTAATCATAATTCATATCTCTGATGAGGCTAACATGATACTGGATGGGATGGCTAAATAAAGAGTTTTGGGGAGGATCTATATGCCATTTCCTGTCAGAGTTTGCTTATATATTTATGAATATTTATATCTATTTTGTTGGAGGGTCGCGTTTTTTAAAGAGTTAACTCTCACAGATTATATGAGAGGTCTAAGCCCCTTGTGGGGTCCACTTGCATGCATGCTAATCATGGGAGGATGGTTTGATGGAAAGGTCTCATTGTGGATATGATTTTGGGAAAAAGATCATCTCAATCATATTGTTACAACCATTGATTTAAGGTCCTAAAAGTTCAATGGTTTCTTAAGTTACATTTTCTATGAGATTCGATCCAATGGTGAGTTTAATTTAGACTAGTGTCAAATGAGGGTGAGCAAGGATGAAAATAGCGGTAGCGGCGGGCGTAGCGCCCGCCGCCAAACCGCTACGAAGTGGGCGATACGTAGCGTAGCGGCGTAGCGGTGCGATTTGAAAAAATTGCCCAAAAAATCTGAAAAAATTCCAAAAAATCCATAAAATTGTAAAATGAAAGAATATGTGGTTCTTTTGCAAAAGTAAGTAAGAAAAGGGGGCGTAGCGGTGCCCTCAATATATGAAGTCCTGTATCGCTGTATAAATAGAAAATAATAGTAATGATTAGTTTTTTCACATGTATTCATGTTTCTTAGTCATACTAACTTAGAAAGTAATGGAAAGCTCATAAAAAAAAAACTAGAACATGAAATAAAGGCATAAGACTTAAGAGTTAGGTCATTACTCATTAATGAACATTGAACAATTAAATATCAATACTTCAACATTCAAGGTTCAAATTCAATCAAGTGAATGAACTATGAAGTTATGAAGTGATCAACAATCAACACCAATTTAAAAATGACAGAGTAGAGAGTTAGTGAAGGAAATAGGAATACCTTAGTCACCAGCACAATGAGGGTTCTTTATGAAATAATTTAATTAAGACCAATTTGAAATCTAGTAGTAATAGGTAACTATATCTTTACTACTATACAATTTCAAGCATAATTAAACAGGTTTAATATCTTATCTAGCAAGTTATAATAATAATAGACATCCAAGCACAAAAATGGAAAGACAACCAGCAAAAGAGTCTTAGCTATCATGGTCAAGTATGATCCTTTTGTCTTCTTGATTGCCACTTTTCAAAAACATGCGCTTTGCAGAGGGGTCCGGGGTTGTAGCGGCCGCTATGGGCCGCCATGGATGTGACGGCCGATATTTCGGCCGTGGCGTGGCGGTATCGCCCACCACGGCCGATATCGTGGCGGTCGCTTTTTTCATCCATGAGGGTGAGTGCTAATAAGGGGTCAGTGATTGTGAGGGGGTTGGATTTGTCATAGGGGGTCCCATGTGGTGGCAAAAAGGTTACCTCACGCAATCCGTGAGACCCTCTTCGGAAATCATGACTTTATTTTGGAAAGGTTTCATCAAGAGTTGACCAATTTCTAGTAAATGCAGGTTTTCTTTTGGTTATGTTTTGTTTTTATTTGTCTGTTTTTGTTTTTAGGTTGTTTCCTGAGTGTTGTTGTCATCATCTTAATGATGCCATCTGCTTGTATCTCTGCCTACCCATTATCGTCGTAATCAAAGCCTTATCCTATCTACACCTAGTCTTGGCTAAAAGAATTCTACTCTAAAATTTTAAACATGCTATGACCAAGATATCTATCTTAAGCCATGCCAGTATTCTCTCTCTCTCTCTGCGAGTGTGTGTGCGCGCGCGTGTTTGCGGGTGCATGTTGCATGTGTGTTCTTGTGTGGAAAGATCACATGAGATGCCTAGACCATACTCTAACAAAGATCCTGCTAAATCCTTGCATCAAAAAAGAAAAAAGGAAAAAAAAAGAACTTGTTTCATAGACAATGGAGAAATATATCGAACTCATGTCATAGACAATGCAGACATTTCTATATTTTATTGTCTTTGTGAACATTTGTGCTAGAAAAAAAAAAAAGAAAATTGAATTTATGGTGTCCTGAGAAACAATGTTTTTTTGTTTATTCTTTGCTAAACTCTTGCATTTTTTTTTTATTTTTTTTGTTTTTGCCATTGACAGGGAACTGGGGGAAAGAGTATCTATGGTTCAAAGTTTAAAGACGAAAATTTCATCTGTAAGTGCCGCATGCTGTTTAAACTCAGTTGATCTTTACCTAGAGTTACCTGTCCAGCTACTATCACATGCCTTTTTCAGCTTCATTTATGCCTAGGGGCACCTTAAAGATTTGTTTACCTTTTGCTATCATACCCTACTTAATGCAATATATTTTTTTATCTTTCTTTATTTTTCAAAATAAACTAAAATGTATGTTTTATCCACAATTGAAATGTAAAGAAGAAAGAATGTACAAAGATAGCACCCCATCAAGTGGATGCGTGGTTGTATAGCATACAAGAGATAACCTTCTGCAAGAACTATGATAATATGCCATACACAACCTAAACGCTCTCCCTCTGATGTTAAGTTTCGTTATTTTTAATGCAAATTTGTAACAAGTTACTTTGACGTTTTTGAGTGAGAGAGACGTCCCTTACATAAATTATGGTTCAAAATCTGAGGAGCTACATTGTATGAAATGAATTATAATGGTTCAAAATCTGAATGTAGCACATATGCTTTTCCTATACATAAAGAGTTGCTCCTCTTTTAAAAGTTCTTTTATTAAAATCTGCTGGACTTTTCACATACTTTATCTATTATAGTTTTATTCTGCTGCAAATGGACTTCATTTATAACTAATTATAGACCACATCCAAACAGATAGTAGTGGTCATATTTCTTAGCACCAAAGGTGTTCTCCTATTATTTTTTATTTTTTTTACTTGAAACTCCCTTATTTCTTGGACCACATATTGTATTTTAATCATGATCATAGTGTGATTATTTAGTTTATCTTGAAGATAGACTCCCATGCAAATAAAGTTGGAACACCTTTATAAATTTTAATTTCATTTTAAAAAAAATTTTCTTATCAATAACTTTACGTCTTCTTCTGCCTTTTTTTTTAGATTCTCTCTGTTCCTTTGTTATTTATTTTTTATTTTGAGAAAAATAAGAACAGTAATTTTATTTGGCTATGTTTACTAATCTTAGACACCAACATCATTGTCTAACGAATTTGTTCTTCACAGTAAAACACATTGGGCCTGGAGCACTGAGTATGGCCAATGCCGGTCCTGACACCAATAGCAGCCAATTTTTCATTTGCACAGTGAAGGTAAGTTATATGCCCTCTATTTCATTTTATTAATGCCAATTCTTCAATTATCTTTTGGATGATTGATGCAGACCCTAGGATTAGGGCTTGCGTGGAAGTGCCGAAGCACGATGAAGGTGTTGAAGCTTGTGTCTGCAGATGCTATCACACGTCTTCGCAAAGACTTCTCACGAGGACGCACCTCAAGGATAAAACCCACACAATTTCTATTAATTATCAAAGTCTAAGAGTTCCATCTCTTACAATGCATATAAATAAGACGATAAGACTTGGTGGCTAAGAAATCTAATCAAACTAGGAAAGCAATAGAAACTATCCTAATTATGAAATTAGAAACCTTCTAACAAATAATTAGGGAAACAAAAAGGAAAAAAATATTCCAATATATCTTGGGTGGTCCATGCGTGGGCTTATCCATTCTGCATCAATGATGGTGGTAAAGATGTGCCCTCTCTCTCTCTCTCTCTCTCTCTCTCAACCAATCCATTGCCCTAGCCCCCTCCAATATGTCAAGGATTCCATGGGTTTTACACCATCTGTTTGGATTGGAAAAAAAATGTTTTTTTTAAACCATTATTGTTAAGGGCCACAAATCAAGGGGTTAGGATGATGGGATTGACTTGAGATTTTATATATGGGCCAGTCCCATTTGGATCTTTCGACCCCCCACCTCACTCGAGCACTCCCTATATAGATAAGAGTTCTTCTCATATACAACTCACTTATATTCAAGACCCCTTTCCCCCTTCTTTATTTTTCTAAGTTTGGCTCACCTTTCAGAAATCCAATCCATTGACACTTACCTACCCCCCATAACTTGGTATTAATCCCAATTTGACACTCATCCAACTGTTAACCATTGCTGGATACAGTCACAAAAATAAAACCACTTAAAAACATTAAGTTTTGAGGCTATAATATTGATAGTTAGGATCATCTGATTAGAATAATATTTGCCCACCTCAATGTTCCCTACACATACTACCTCCCTGCATGAATTGATTGCGTCCAAAGTGGACCCACTTTGGAACACTTCTTAGGAAGTGCACCTCGGTTGACAGAAATACATCAATACATTATAAATGGAAACATGAACGCACATGCGCTTTTGGTCAATTGATGATGGCTGGGTGTAGCAACCCAACTTTAGATATCAATTGCTATGTAACTATTGAATGGATACTGATGAAAAAACTATCCAATAGATATCTCAAAAATCTTAGATCACTATTAGAGTTAGGAATTCCATTGTCCATTTAATTGAGAGATTAAAGAAATGGTATTTTCCCATGTTAAGAAGGGCCTCTGATATCTTTTTTTGCATGCATGTGAAGCAGACTCCATGGCTGGATAATCGTCATGTTGTGTTTGGGCATGTCATAGAGGGAATGGATGTTGTGAGGAATCTGGAGTCGACAGAAACAAGTAGATCAGATAAACCTAAGTTGCCCTGCAGGATTGTCAACTGTGGACAGCTGCCCATGGATAGCTGATGAGTATGATTACTCCCAGATGAACATACTTGGGGTATAATTCTCTCTTCAACCCATTTGGTTTTGTTTTATTTTGTTTTTCTTATCACAATTTTCCACCTCACCTTTATAATTGTTAAAACACACTGCTTTTAGCTTGGAAAAATCATGGAGGACACTATAAGCTATTTCTAGCTTTCTACTCTACATGAATGAATGTGCACGTGTATTATACAGTCATTTTTGTTGAAGAAACACCATCACCACCATCATTTTCTCATTGTCCGATCAATCTAGAGTACGGCTGGCAATGAGTTGGGTTTGCATCAGGTTGAGCACTATGGTTAACATGTATAAGGCTTAACCTGAAACCGACCTATGTGTTCATAGGGTTGAAAATGTCAACCCGGACCCAACCTGAAAGTTAAAGGGGTCAACCTGAACCCTTAGTAATCAGATTGGGTTCGGGTTGGCATGTGACAACGCAATATGTTGGGTTGCATTAGGTTGACTGGTCAATACGAAAAATGTAGTCCGCCCAAACCCAACCCATATAGAAATGTCAACCTGAATCCAAACAAAAAATGAAAGGGTCAAGCCAAACATTGATATGCTAAGTCGGGCTCAAGTTAAGAATTTCCACTTCTTATCCGGGGTCTCCTTTATGTGTTATCATAAGAACAAACGGGCCATGACAATGTTGATGCAGGCAGCTAGGGTTAGGGCTTGTGTGGAAAAGTGATGAAGCATGATAATATCCACAGATACTTCCACACATGAGGATGCACCTCCAAGGGATAAAACCCACACTACTGTTAATCATCAACTCTGAGAATTAAATCTCTACAATGCATATAAATAAGAAAAGGAAAACTTAGGGGCTAAGTCGCCTAATTAAACTAGGAAAATAACTATCAGCCAACTTAGAAAATAAAATAAGAAATCCTGATGAATTTGGAAAGCTAAATCCTAATTACAATGCCATAATAATAAGAAAATAAATTGGATTTGCATCATTTGGGTCCCACACTTGAGTTATGGGCCCGCCTTGCATCACATATGTTCCGTCTTTCTTACTTCTGTATATGGACTATGGACTATGGAGGTGCTCTCTTTCTCTCTCACTCTCTCATATGGATGGACATATGCAGCCTAGTTCCTTTATTGGTTGGCTAATTTAGAACTCATTGATTTTCTTGCATTTATGTTAATCCTATTCCACCAATCCTTCTATACAATATTTTCCATCAAACCTTTTGTAAAATAATTAATAGTCATACTGTGAAGAATAGTACTGCCAATTTTGTGGTGTGGAAAGAAATAAAGTCACTTTTGAAAAGGAATGGGTCTTCTTGGGTGGTTTGTTTTTAAGGATATAATTTTTAGTAATAGAGGGAGTATCAAATTACATTAAGATTTCACTTATAGGCTCAACATAAACTTGAGCCATTTATTAAATGGTTTTACAATGTGAACCAAGACCCAAATGGATCAACCTAAAAGCTTTGATCAAATGGGTTCAGGTTCAGTTTGCTGGTCATAGTGCAATTAGTTGGTCGAGTCAGGCTGGTAGGTCGAATGGTAAGGATAGACTCTCAACACAAATCCAACTCTCTGTTTTCTTTTTTCTTCTATTTTCTTTTCTCTTTTCTTTTTGGAGGTACAGTGCGTGGGATGTAACCTACATGACCAAGGATTGATCCTTGGGCTCCCATGTGAGGGCGAGAGACCCTTGCCACTGAGTTACGAGGCATGTTTTGAATCCAATTCATTGATTAATCGGGGTTGGCAATTGTTGTTGGGGAATTGCTACAAACAGTTGGTAGTCAATGTGATTTTCCAACACCAATCACCAACCAAATGCTATGACAATGCAATTAAGGAAAACATACATCAAACCACCATCATGTAGAGAAATCAAACAAGATAAGAAACACACAAGACACAAGACTTACGTGGTTCGGTCATAATGTGTAACCTACATCCACGGGAGAACAATGCGAAGCTTTCTCTTTACCTTTACTGGAGATTACAAGCCAACTACCAAGTGAAGCTATAAAAGCCCACTTACAAGTTACAAGCTTTTAAAGCTTTCTTTCCTCTCCTTTTTCTTGGTGTTCTTGGAGATCCTCTTCTCTTGCCGCTTCTCCCAATCTCTACACTCTTTGCAACGAATACAAAGGAATGCCCATTCTCTTTTCCGTTAGGGTTATCTTAAAAGAACGAAGCTCTACAACCATTGGATTGACTCAATCCAATGGCTCATAACAAAAGAGCTAAAAGAGAGTAAAAATAGAATAAAGAAAAATACAAGAGGGGAAAAGCAAATAAAGGGGATTTGGCTTCACACGTGTTGCACACATACACAACTCATATACAACAGCGATGTCATCATGAACTCAAACAAAAAATAGAAAGGATCAACATGAACCCTTAATTATTGAGTCTGGTTTAGTTTGGGTTGGTAGGTGGCTAGGAATCAGGGTCAACTTACCAATAAAAAAGAGAAAAGAAAAAAAATCTGGGTCAGTTTTAACGCTTTATACTCATAGAACCAAACAAGCTATGGCCATAGATCCTCTATGATTATATATCCCATCTCTCTGACTTTGGTGCAAGTCTCTCTCTCTCTATATATATATATTTGAATGATTTAGTATGCATGTGTGAGAGGGGTGCCTAAGAGGTTATTAATGACCAAGAATTGAAGGTACAAGGGATTGACTATTAGTGCAAGAGTGTAATCCAATCTATTTAGGCTTGCCTTTGTGAGTTTTACTTATCCCCTCAACCCTATTTGAGGCATACACTTTGTAACTCAATCTACATGTCTTTCCTCTGCCCATGCCACAGTTGAAAATTTTGTTTTGGACCCCATTTTGGTTTGGTCTCCAAACCAAAATTCTTTGGCCTATTTAGTATTTCGGAGAAACATTTTGGAGTTATGTTTCGAAAAATATAAAAAATATATAATATGTAGAAAATATAGATAACATTAAATTTTATAGTAACATCTGTCAAATCAATAACGCAATATGTTATTTCTACATGCCAAATGGGTAATTTTCTGGGGTTTAAATCTTCCTTAAGTCGGCCTATTAGAGGGTACGGGTACAAGTGAAAGGAAAAATAAGTTCTGGATACTCAAGGCCTTTAGGCTGGTTATTTATTTATTTATTTTATTTTAATGATAAAACAGTTTCGGTTGAAATATGAAATTTTAGCTGAAATGGTCCAAAATCTGGACCAACGTTTTTCAGGGGCGTTGTTCGGCCTTTAGGCTGGTTATTTATTTATTTATTTATTTTATTTTAATGATAAAACAGTTTTGGTTGAAATCTGAAATTTTAGCCAAATGGTCCAAAATCTGGACCGAAGTTTTTCAGGGGCGTTGTACAGCTTAAACCATTGTTCGTACCGAAATTATTTGGACATCTCATCTGAAACGAACCGAAATTCGCAACTATGCTGCACACTACCGTTGAAAATAATTTACTCACCAATCTTCTGTAGCCTTTTCTGCCTTTTGATTCAAGCAGCAACTGATGTGTAATCACTAAATTAGACACAAAAAGTGTGGATCTGATAATAATGAGTTCGAGTAGAACACACCTAATTCCTCAGTGGTGCCAAGGTTTGTCCCTTAAAAAAAGCAGCACTTTTTGGTAAATTGATTTGTACTCTTAAGCTGCTACTTACTACTATCATAACGCTGTCTTAGTAAGAATCTTGAGAAAGCTTGGTTTCATATTTGCTCATTCTTGTCATCAACTCGTCGTTGTTGTAAATTGGGAACATGACTGAAAAGCTGAACCTTGCAACCTTGTAGTTGTGCAATGGGTACTTTCAACGACGGCTCTTGGCCTCTTGATAGAAAATACATGCACACCTTGACTGAATTAAGAAATTATTTAAATCTTGAAAGTTGTTTGAACCAAAAAGGAAACTTATGTAAGAGTTAGAGAGACCTTTTTGTGATTGCATCATTGATGAAGCACGAGTTGAGATTCATGCAATTTGCTTCTTTGAGTTAATTTGTTTATTTATTTATTTGCATTGGGTCATGTCTGTGGTGTTCTATTTGATTTATATCATCCACCATAATCGTATGGATCGTCTTATTAGATGTGCCTTTGTTCTTTGCAGAGTTTTAGCTGCCAGGTGGTGTCTGATTGGATTACTCAAATCATCAGGCTTTGAATAGATATCCCTTTGGTTTTGTTGGTTTTGTCTGTTCCTCTCTGATCTGTCTTCACTTGGGCTTCAACAGCTGAGCGCTGTGTGATTATACTGTTGTTAACTTCGGGAAAACATGAATATATTATAAATAACTTTACTGCCTTTCCATTGAAGGGGGCATGTCCATTAATATCCTATCATTCATGAGACACGTTCTGCTGAACCTAATTTACTCATTAATTTGTGTTTCCTTTTCCTCATTATTTCTTTTACTGAGACATGCCATTCCTGGTGAACAGATCTATTGCAAACAATAGGTGTAAGATCTGATAGTGAGGGATGAGTTGATCACCTCTAAATCCTTGTGGTGCCAAGGTTATTGATACCATAAGCTTAGAGGATTTGTTGAGGGATTGTGAATTGGATTATGTTACATTAGTATCATGAGATGGAATGATAAGTTGTTGAGGAAATGTATGATTCTTGATCAGTAAAGTGGACCCATATGATTGAAACATGGGCCTGACTTGGTGATCTGATGAGACTATTTACCTGGTGTAGATTTAGTCGGACTTATCTAGCTTTCCACCCTTGACCCTCTTGTTTTTAAAGCCTTCACACCTCCCTTTTCTGGGGGTGTAAGTCTGGAAATGGACAAGCCTGCCTTCATGCACTTTTGGAAACTGAAGGCCCATCATAGGCTAGAAATGTTTTCAAGCCGTAGGGTAACTATTTCAGCTCTGTAGTTACCAAGTTTTGGTTGATTTTTGTGAGGTTTCCTTTGGCGTGTGTATATTCATTTATAATGAATCTACATAATATTAAAAAATATTCAATCTTAGATTAATTTAAGTTCCCCTCAAAAGGCCATTAAGTGAAAGAATTATGTGGCAAGTGTAGTCAGCCCCAAAACCACTCTGATTGGGATAATCCTACTCATCAGATTTAAGGGATTTTGATGACTACTTGAATTGTCAATAAAAAACTGTTCTGTCATTCTTTTAGATTTGGGTGACTTGTCTTCTATGGGCCGTCACCAGATGGCCTTCTTAAAAATGAAGGGTCTAGACCTTGAACTGGTGCCTATTTTTACAGTACAATTGAATATGTCCAATGTGCTAAACTGAAGATTAGAAGAAATAAAGAGGTGGGAGGTACCATTAGCCATCAATCTTCGTGGATCTTTAATTATATTTCCTTCAGTAATACAAGACAGGTGTTCCCCTCTACATTGGTTAAATTTGCTGAAGGGGCTTAAGTACACTTTAATTTAAAGTCAGGCGTTAACTACAGTCACCACAGATCTGGGAGCAAGAACTTGTTCCAAATGTTCTCCTTCTTCCTCTTCCCATATCTCAGGCAAAGCTTCTTTGATATTGTGGATGCTGCTGAGAGCGAAATCCGCTCCTGGCGTCAGTACTGAGCTCCCAACCTGCAAAATTTGCATTTGTGCATTGCATTAGATTAAGACATGCTTTAATGTTTACTCTTGTTTCTAGTTTTACTTTTATCATTCCATCCCTTGGTCTGGGTAACCGTGGATTCCTTTCCTCAGAGATTTGTTCTCCCTTAACTAGATAGAGTTAGAGGATTCAGAGCTTACAATGACTGTGTGAAAGCCGGCGAGCTTTCCAGTAGCTATGTTTCGCGTGCTGTCATCGAAGAAAATCTGAGAAAGAAGAAGGCAGATGAAGGAACAATTTACTGTTTGGAAAAACCAATCTGGAAGTTCAAATTAAGCACACATTAAAGTAGAGCAGTTGTTGGTCGTCTTACCGTTTTCTTCGGGTCGATGTTTGCGATTTGGATGGCAGCTTCCATGGCTTTCAAGGAAGGTTTACAGAGAATTTGGGATGTTGGTTGAAATGGACATTTCTCAGTGGATTCAGTGGAGTTGGTCTCTGCATCACTTGCGGTGAAGAAGGCAAGATCATCTTGCTGGATGGAATGATTGTCGTTTGAAACTGCAGTAGCATCTGCTTTTTTATCATCATCTTTGGATTCGATGGGTGGATTAAGTGTTTCGAAGCATATGACGCCTTCGAAACAGTCTTCCAAACCCAGCTTGCTGAGAACTTTAGCTGCATGGGCTTCGTCAGCGTTAGTGAAGATCTGCAAACATAATCAACCACCATGAATGAAGTTAGATAATTTTCTATACAACAGGCTCCCCTCGCTTTCACCGAGCTTTAATTTTTTTAAGGTCACGTTTTTGGCAACCAAATCCTTGCAGAGAAGGTTTTTCCTTTTCGCAAAGTCGTGGAAAAGCCGCATTTGGAAATTGTAAATTCCTAAAGGATTTGGACTATTGGGAATCCATACTTTTTAGGATTTTCAAGTCTGAAACCCCCCACCTTCCAAAAATTGGATTTGAAAATCCCCACCTTTTCGGATTTGCACACTGAAACAAAATTTTCTTTGCTATATGCACTGATATTGTAGTGAAATCCTCTGCTATACAAATCCTCGGCGAGAAACCCTTATTTCAAGGGCAGTGAGGAATCCTCACCTTTTACCTAATGTGCTCTAAGAATATTTATGTTGCTTTCTGCTCTTTATTGTGCTAGTAATGAAGGCTGACTTGTGTGCCAAGCACAAATGCTGCAAAGGTGCTGTAAATAACAGGTTAGGTGGACTCTAGCTGTCTGTGACTGTTTCAAATTTAGAGGATTTGTATTAAAGGTTAAAAAGGCTCTTCTTTTTTCGCAATTTGCTCTCTTTTTTGCAACTCTCTTGCCAAACAAGAGTTCCACCCATCAAAATGAGGTTTTCATCCAACAAGTTGTGATGGGAGTTTAGAACTCCCATGGCTGAAGTTCCCATCGGAATGCTTGCAAGTTGCAATCAGACTCAGGAGGGATACCAAAATCATGAAGTTGGTGATCCATGCAAATTGAATTGAATAAATCAAAAGAATAAGTGAGTAAAAGAATTTGACATACTATTTTTCTTTGTGGAATTGACAGCAGAAGGCTCCTCAGCACAGGATCAGGCTTCAATAATTCATATGGCAATCTTCCATGAACATATCCGTGAAATTCGCCATTGTCGAATTCATAATCCAATGCCTGTAGTTGTAAAAACAATAAGCTTAACCTATTTTTTTTTTTTAGATTTTTTTTTAGACTGTATTTTCCATTTCTGGACTAGATATCAGAGTAAATGGAGAAAGGGATAAAGTAGGGATGAGAGACTTGAATCCCACATTTTTTTATACCTTCAAACCAGCCATGGTGGTTCCATGTTCTTTGTACAATTCCAAGCACATCCTTGGCACCTCACTTCTCTCCATTTTGAGATGGTGTATCATGTAATCTGCATTCAACATTATCCAAATTGCCAACTTCCTTAATTAGAATTCCTTCATTCTGAAATGAAGTTGCTAGTCATTTTAATCTAAGTTACTCCTTTGCTCATTCTGAGTCAAAAAATGACTCCCATTTCTTGTCCCTTTCTAGCCATAGACAGAAAGTTTTTCCTAATTATATATGGTCCAGCTCCTTTGATGTCTACCCCTTCACACCCATATGGCTCCCTCCTCACCCACTTGGGAGGCCCACTTTGACACTAATTGACCTTAAATTACCATGGAATTGGATATCAGAAAAAAAATTGGAATTGAGAAAAACCTATTAAACTTTGATGCTATTAAATTAAAGAATAGGATAATCAAATGAGGCTAATTTTTTTCCAGACTGTTGATGAGAACTTTGCATCCCTATCAATCCCACTGATAAGCAAGTATCTATAGGTGGCTCCTACAAGCTAGACCGCATAGGAAAGCCAAGAAACTAGTATAGACATATCTGCTCATTGACTATTAAAAATGTAAGAAAGGTGAGGTTCTTGTTAGTTTTTTGAAAAGAGGAAATCCCTTCTATTTATTTGTGGTGATGTTGTTTCTTTTTTTTTTTTTTTTTAGAAAAGGAGTATTCATTAAAGAGAAAAGCAGGACAATCCCTTCTATTTATTTGTGTTGTTGAAGCAGATTTCTGCATACCTTCAATGTTCTTGCGACAGGCTACATTAAGGCCAGTACTCAGGGGATAGAGCGTGTCATCCATATCTGAAAAAAGTGTAAACACAAAAGTCCCATAAGATAAATAGCCCAATACAGTCTTCTTTTTTTTTTTTTTTTTTCACTAAAAGGAGAATTTTATTGGAAAGAAAAGACAACTACAGAAACTGATAAATTTCAAAGGGCTCATCCACTGCCAAATTTCAAAAGAGCAGTTTCTCAAAGGTTAATCTTTTTTTTTTTTTTTTTTTTGTGGAATTTCAAGGAAAACTTCTTCAATAGTTCCTATGATCATCACTTGAAAAAGGACATTAAGAAACATTATCAACCAACAGAATGTTCTATGGATCTTAGTAGACATTTTGGATCACCAGAACAAGATATATGGTGGGGGACTTCTTTCAAGCAACCATTCACTTCATTCCCAATCTCATGAAAGAAATCATTTTGTGTGTTGAAGTTAAACATACCAAAAAGCAAGCACTCGTACTTGGATTTCCTTGAGCTCTCAACAGATTCCATATTCTCAAAAATCAAGCCTGCCTGCAAATTCAGTACAAAACATGAACAAAAATTCATCTCCACACTCTTATGCATTAATAATTTTAATAAGAAATCATCAATTCTCTCCAAGATCCATAATAAGTTTTATCAAGCTTCTACATTTTATTTAAGTGCCAAGCTTTCCATGCTAGATGAGAGAGAGAGGGGGAGAGGAAGAGATAGAGGACTGGATTTGGGCCAGACTCACCTGTGTTTAGAATAAAGTCCATTTACAACAGAGGAGTCCGAATCTGCATCAGGGTCTGACACAAACTCAAGAGCTCAGATTTGAGCCCCTCATTGGGAATGGGCTGGTACCAGTTTTTTTTTGGAATGATAAGTGCTTGTATTCCAAAATGGAGAAGGTATGCAAAAGAATGAGGGAAGGCTACCACACATTTGCTATACCCAACTTTGGGCAAGCAACATAGGGGGAGCCAACCTGACAGGCCCAAAGAGAGAACTCCAAAATGAATAGCCCACACGCCAGGCCAGCTCAAAAATAAAAACAGAACACAAGGATAGAAATCTCAGCCAGTCCACAGCCTGGATCAGGCAACTATCTGAAAACAATCGTACCAGAAAAGGACCCCTGGAATTCCAAGGAAGAGACTACCTAACCAAGCATCAACCTATCCATGTTGATTGGAGTTTTTTTTTTGGTATCCCAGCTTAGTGGGGCTGGGACCCCTAGCCCTATGAAGAGGGGGACCTTGGTGTGAGGGGGTAAACCGGGTAAGATGAGGGGCCCTCTGGTGAGGAACGCTGTCTGCCCAGGTTCGAACCCAGAATAGGCAAGTAAGAACTGGCGTGGTAAGAGGCCGTTCTTCATCGTTGATTGGATTGAAATACCTCAAACCTGAGGCAATCCAGGACCCCCGGTCATCTCCAATAGACCTACAGGTTATGGTCCATTTGGTGAACTCAGACCCAGACCTACACTAAAGTTTAGGCACAAGTCTGAATTCGTAAATATATGTATCATAAGACCCATTCTTAAATGCCATTTGTATGTTACATGGAAAATATTAACTAGTGTAAACATGGTATACATATACAATAAACAGGCCCAGTCATACAGACAGCTTTGACCGTGGTCACATTCGGGCCTGTCAAGGGCTTCAGACTCTAAAGGTCTGGTCCGGCCTGTTTTGGACCCAATGATGGACCCATGATTTTCATTTGAGGGGGAGACCCAAATGGGTGGTTGGGTTTGGGTGCCAAATCTAGGATTTTCGTGTGGATTTTTGTGACGGACCAAAGATTTCCATGTGGGTTTTCGAGCCGGACCAAAGATTTTCACGTGAGTTTTCAGGTTTGACAATACCCACCTAAATGAATGTGGGTCTCGCCCGCACAATGTGGACTCAGGCCCATGTGAGAGCAACAAGAACAAGAAATTACCTCTTTCACAATAAGTTTCAAATAAAACATGGAAACCTTGTCTGGTTCCAATACTAGAGGGGTGTGCCTATTTATATCAATCCAAGAAAAGGCCTGGACGGCTAGACCCATTCGAAAGAATGTTGGATGGTACACTTGCAGCATCCAACATGTACAGCATATTACTTGGGTATTTCTTGTTTTTTCTACATTGGGTATTCTTGTTCCTTCTACATATCAATCTTTTTGTCTTCAGCAACTGGTCCTTTTCCATTGCCTCAGCCTTCAACATTCCCGTCAGATTTTTAATTGCAAATCCTCTTCAGCATGCCATTTGGTTATTGCATGCCTTTGAGGTGCAATCCTTGATGGGTACCTCTCAAATGGTAGGAATTCTGGGCATCTCTAAAAGGTTTTGGTGTGTTGAAACTTGGGAAGGAATAGTAGGATTTGGGTTGAGGTTTATTCCTTCTCCTTATTCTTTTAGCAATTTAGAACCATGAATTGATGGATGCTTCCTTTGGGCCTTTGAAATTTGGAGTTTGTTCTATTAGAGATTAGTGGGTAAACATCTTTTTCTTATTTTAATGTCAGACCTAACAAATTATGGGTGTACGTTAAACCTAATTAGAGGCAAGAAGAGTGAGCCTCTTCATCTATTGATTTTCTATCTTATAATTAGAACCGTGTTCAGTGTTGGGTGTTGGGACTAGAAAGAAGGGCAAGCCTGTTAAAACTATCAATGATGGGTAATGGGACTAAAAACAAGGGAATAAAAGATGGCATTTACTTGGAAAAAAATTCTAGTTAGTTTATCCCATTCAAATGGAGGAACCATCGGTTATTCATCCACGTGAAGTTGGTTGTTTCATAGCACAGCAATTTGTACAACTAGAGGCATATGATTCTTTGACAGTATCAATCTAATCTGAAGCTTCCAGGGTTCATGAGAACGAATTGGAAACAAAGACTTTAAATAGAATTAATTGAGTAGAAATGTTAGAACTGAGAAAGCTAACGTCAAATAAATGGAATAAGGCTTTGATGATGATGATGATTAGGTGGTCTTTCGCTTTCTAGTGACGGAATGACCATTACCTTCGGAATCATCATTCCTTTATTATGTGAGGGAAACATTATTGTATTGGGGAGGGGAAGGAATGATCATTCCATTCATTTTTAACTTTTTGTTGTGACCAAAATACCCTTGTTTCACATCTACCACTATTTAAAAGAGTAAGATGTACTTTTTTTTTCACTACACACCTAACCAATCAAATGCAAGATGTGGGCCCCACTTATTTTTATATTTATTATAATAATAATATAGATATACATTATTATTATTAGATTAAGATTATCAAAGAGAAGAACTTGTGTGGGCCACACCTATATAATAATAATATAATCGATATATATTATTTTTAAGAACAAAATGACATAACTTGTGTGGACCCCACTTATATAATAATAATTAGATTATAAAATTAGAAGAACTTGTGTGAGCCCCACCTATATAATAATAATATAATCTATACATTATTATTATTATTATTATATTAAGATTATCAAAGAGAAGAACTTGTGTGGGCTCCACCTATATAATAATAATATAATCTATACATTATTATTATTATTAAGAACAAAATGACATAACTTGTGTGGGCCCCACTTAGATAATAATAATATAAGCTATATATTATTATTATTATCCTTCAAAAAGAGAAGAATTTGGGCCCCACTTATATAATAATAATAAGATTATAAAAGAGAAGAACTTGTGTGGGCATGGTTTAAAATCTCGGTCTCGGTCGCGGTATCGGCCAGGCCGAAAAATCGATATGATATCGGTATCGTCGCAGATATCTGTCCGTCGCGATCGTCGCGGTGTGAATTTTTTTAATCCAAAAAAATCCAAAAAATATCCAAAAAATCCAAAATATTAGAAAATGCTGGAAAACAATATTTTTTTCATTAGTAACAATAATAAATCAAAATCTCGGTCACCTTAAGTTATGAGTCCTGTCTGTGTCGCTATTCGTTTTCTTCTCCAGTATTTCATATAATGCAACATTGATGCTCATGATCAATTTATTAGTGTAAAATATAAGAAAATAAAAATAACATATCAATCATCATTTAATACTAACTCAATTATCAAATAAGTTGTGAAATTCATGACAATGAAGATAACATATTAAAATCTGAAACATGATAGTGAGATAGATAAGTCATAAAGCACTTGGATATCAAAAGGTTCATGGTTTACCTGAAATTAGAGGGGACTAGAAATAGAAACTAGAGAGAGATTGATGAGTATGAGTGTATGACAGATTGATAGCCTAATACCAAGTGGAGTGTCGCACAGGCTAAATATCATCATCATCATCATTTCTTCGGTATTGGTTAAAAAGATATGCTCCATACTGTTGCGTAGCACTACCATACCCATGACCATATTTAGATTGTTCTTGATAAGATGATGAACTATCTTCATCCCTTGTAGTTTGTTCTTGGTAATTGTGCAGAAATGACATGAAATAACTATGAGGGGTATATAAAGGTCGTTGGGGATCATGTGGTGGTGGGGGAAGCCTCTCTTGCTCAATTAATATATGTTTGATAGACATTATCGGTGTTGGTGAAGGGGGTACCTAATTAGGGTCATATGAATAATTCATATGTTGTCCATACATGGCACCTTGTTGGCCAACACAACCCATATGATGACCATGAGTCCCTTCCCCCACTCCTTGCCTAGCGGTGTCACTACTACTCCATGTCTGTCCAACATGTCTGACATAGCCACGGCCATGATCTAACTAGGTAGCAACAGGAAAATACTCAACTGTCTCATAAGTGACAAGCTCATCATCTCTATAATGACCATCATCCCCGAGAGAGTCAGGTGGAATTCTTGCTGATGATGAAGAAATAGAAATACTTGACTCACTCTTTTCGTCTACGTCCTTTCTCCTTGGCTCACTTGTATCAGGAGCGCGCCCCTGTTGCATTGTCAAGTTTATTTCTTCCATCCTTTCTGAGGCCCTCACTGGCTCAGGTCTATCCCCAGTCAATTCCTCCATCAACCCCTCTAACTTTGGGTCTTGGTCTAATACCGGTTCTTCTTGTTCCTCCAGCCATTGACCTAACACAGTATCCTCTTCTGAAAAGATATAGTCCAAATTAATTGGACAAAAATAATCTCGGTGATCCTCAAACTGTTTTCTCCTTCTATTTCTACTCCGGAGCTTGAGGTTGTAGTAGATGTAGACCAATTTATTTAGCTTCAGCATTGTTAATCTATTTCTTGGTCTTGTGTGGATAAACGAGAAGGTGCTCCAGTTTCTTTTCCAATTGGAAGACGATGTGGTTTGACTAAGGATTTTAATAGCAATCATCCTTAGTGCAGGAGCACTCTCTCCATAATTCAACCACCATTCAGCTGAAAAAAAAATAGAAATGATATCAGAGTCAATAAAATAATAATAAGTCCTTGAATAATATAGAGATGACATTACAAATTTACAATCAATACCAGGATTGGTCTATGTGATAGCTCTCCGTGCAGTCGTCGTTCCAAAGCTTCCAGCATGTACATTGTATATGTCAATCTGAAGACATTAACATATTAAAATAAATTGGAGAAATTAAAATGTTATACTTTTTTCCTTAATTAGCCTACCTGATTAGTAGCCCAAATTGCTTCATCTATACTCTCTATCGGTCTTTCAATTACATTTTTTAACCCCAAACGGATTTCATCAGATATACGTCCATCCGGAAATTGTGGATTAAAGAAGTATCCTATAAAAGTACCAATGAGTTTTAGTCAATGATAAATTAATATAGTGATGCCAAATTGAATACAACAATTCACTTCCCAGCAATGTGTAAATCATGTTTCAATTGTCATCCCCATCGATCGTTGATGATCTTTCAATACTTTTTGTAATATCTACAATCTGCTTGAATAGCCAGCTTTGATCTCTCCATGGCCTCATGTAAGAAGCCCATTGTTGGCTTATCTTCGCCGTCAACCAATCGAAGAACCTTTATTAGGGGATAAAAAACATTCAAAACACCCTTCACATGAGGCCAAAATTTGTTGGACTCAATTGTTTTACATACTTCTATAGTAATGGGACTTGGCCTCTTTCCCCATTTTGAATTCATGAACTCCTGTGATTTTATCAATTGGAGAAGTCATTCTCTATACTTGTAAACACTTTCGATGGCAATAAAGTGGGTGGCAAATCTAGTGATGCCAGGCCGCAGTAGTTCATGGTTGTCTGTATGTGTTTTCATCATGGAAACGAGTCTATGTGACTGATAAAAAAAATTGGTGATCTTCTTTATTTTACCAATCACTTGCTTCATGACTTTTCCTTTTGCAATATCTTCAAGCATTAAATCCAGGCATGTGCTGCACATGGTGTTGGGATTGGTGTATGCCCTAAAGCCCACTAGCTGCACTCTCATCTTTTGTTACTGGATATTTAACTGGTTATTTAATGGAATGACTCTTTTATGCTTAAACATGTATATATGTATGGTTGTGTAAGGCCCATTGTTTCTAGTAAATGAATTAGGTGTGTAGTGTCTACACACAGATAGGTCTAATTCATGGACACTGGAAACATCATATTTGTTCATAATTGAAAGATGGAGCTGGGCACTTCATCTTGGTAGAAGTTATAATGAGAGACTCTCCTGTATTCAGGATGCCTTACCTAAGTCATGGGAGGGCTTTCCCGGATTCATCTCATTAGTGCATATGCTATGCATTGAACAGGACCATGGTAGGTGTGATCTCTAAAATAGTACTATCACAGAGAGAGATCAAGTCACCTCATGCTACTGAGTGACCGGTGCTCTTAATCTTGAGCATTTGTGGATGAACTGACGAAGTCAAGTTCTTGTGCTTTAATTCACTATGGGTGAGATTCTTTTCATGGGTCAACAGCTCTGTGTTTTGGGTACTCGGACTTGATCAGTTGGGACGTGCAGATGCAATATAGAATCTATGCCATCTGATGATGGAATAATCGTCCCCTTAGAATTATCCGATTAATCATCAAAATCTAAGATCTTAGTATATGGATGTTCCATATGGATATTGAACTTGTGGGTCGCTCCCTGGATCAAGAGAATGATATTCGAATGATGATTATGTTAAGGATATGAAGTTCTAAGGTTTAGATGTAATCGGGAAGGTTGATAGTACAATTGATAACCTGTCTCGATTATGGATGTTACATAGAGGGGCATTCAGGTCATTACACTTAGTAGGTAGAAGACAACCGTCATTTTATGACGAGCTTATTATATTATATATTTGTCCTTGGAGTTCAACCATAACTCTTTAGTGGAATGAGTTAAGGTTAAAATGTTCTTAATGTTGCTATGGGTTTAGCATGGATATTTTGGTCATTTTGGGAGCCAATGGCAAATATGTCTTTTGGTCCCTTCTCTAGTCACTTACCAAGATTGGCATGGTTTCCTAAGATGTTTAGATAACATAAGGATGAATTATTTTAGTGGAAAAATAATTTTGAGTTTAAATTCAAATAGGCATTTGATGGCATACATGAATTTAACTCTAGATAAATTATATGTGGGCCATGATGTGCATTATTAAAAGGGACGTCCATAATAAGATTTCCATGGGTAAGGTTTCCAACTTTGAGTAGGACTCTCTACTTGGAAAGTTGGACTCCTCTTTGGATTAGTATTCTTATGAGAAGGTTTCCTTTTTGGATTAGGAACTTAAAATTAGTAAGTGTTCTACAACTAGGATTACTAATTGTATGGAAAGTTCTTTTTAATTTCCTTTTCTAATTGGAGTGTTTCTTAAAGGAAATAAGTCTTTCCTTTTTGGACATCAATGAGAATTAGAAGAGATAACTTTGTGGGAAAGCTATCCCAAAGTTTCTATAAAAGAAACCAAGCATCCCCTTGGACGTCCAACACTTTGTGAGACACTAGGAGAGCCACACGCCCAGCCCTTTGGAGGTTCTCTTCTTGATAGTTGAGAGCTTAAGGTCTGAGATTTTCCCTTGGAGAAATAGTTCTTGTTTCCTAGATTAAGATCCCACCATCTTAGCCAATCAGATTTGGAAGTGAGATAGAGGAGAAGATCAAAAGAGAACACAATTTCTGCAGCAGAATTCCAGCAACATACTTGCTGATTGCAGACCTGAGTTCACCCTTTTTGCATCAGTTTTTCAGAGGATTAAAGCTTCCAAAACATCGAGGTAATAGTCTTCTATCATCTCTATTAATTGGACACATGTTGATCATGATTTAATGGAGTTTCTATGCGATTCTTTATGGCTGATTTCCGCAGCATAGTGCAGAAATCAGATTTTTTAAAATCTGTCATGCTTTGCATCAGCCATAGTAGTCTCTTTTTGAGAAGTTTCAGATCTGAATCGCGGTTTCTTTCACATGGAGACCAGAAAATCCTTGGCTTTGTTTCATAAGCATCATTCCTGCGGCCTTCATGTTTGTAGCATTGTCCGTAACCACCGGAACTACACAATCTGCCACAATTTCATTAATCACCTCATTCAAGAACCTATTAATATATTTTGTATCTTGGATGTAATCAGTTGCATCAACTGATTTGATAAACACCGTGCCCATAGAAGAGTAGACTAGAAAATTCAAGAGATGACGATGTGTGATGGTCGTCCACCCATCGCACATTAGTGTGTAACCTCTTTCCTTCCATGCCCATTGGAAAGTTTGCACCCAAGCCTGCAACTCCTCATACTCTTTCTCAACACAGACATGCCCAATCTCATAAGGGGTGTGTGCCTTTATACCTGGACCATGTTCTGCAGCTGCATCTAACATGGTGATGAAATAAGGAGAAGATGCCTTGTTGGGTGCAATGCCTCCATCCAAAAAAAACTTCCCAGCATCTCTCACTGGATTTTCTCTTGCTTTACCAAACTTGCCCTTTAGTGCTTTTATAATGCTTGGCTACTTTGATGTTGGTTTTCTATAAGCAAATGGGTCAGTTGGCCTCACCACATCTGGCCTACGAGGTGCATGTGTAGGAGGTCTTTCAACCTCCTCAATGTCTGGATCTTGACGGGTTTTTTTTTTTTTTTTTTGACTAAATGCCCAACGCAAACTCGCTCCACCCAATCCGGATGACCCACCATGCTTATATTTGCTACCTCTAGCGGTTGCTTCATATTGCATTCTTCTCCTTTCTTCATCCTCCTGAAGTGACCTTACACTTTCTCTCCTAGCCCTTCTCATTTTTGGGTCTTCATCTTCATCATCAGAGGAACCAAATACCTCTTCTCTGCATGCATCAAGTTCCTCAGTTCTTCTTCTTTCTTGTACTACTTTTTTTTTTTTTTTTTTTTTTTTTTTTTTTTTGCAGTTGCATTAAGGAGCCCCTGCATTTCAGCTCTCACATTTGGTGGCACTTTCGGACATTTTATCACCTGTCCTGATACATGTGCCAAATGTTGTTTCAATCGGGTAATCCCCCCATTGAGAACCTTCCACAATAATTACATTTTACTTTACTTTTACTTCCTACTGCTTCACCGTGGCTCCATGCCGGATCTATGTCACGCACCATTGTTCCTATAAAATAAGAAATTCATATAATAGTAATACTCTAACAACCATTATAGATTTAATAAAATCATTTTCAAAGTCCTAAGCCTTTGGTAGTTAAAGTATCATAAATATTAAATGCACTTGAACAATTGTTTTTAGAAAAAAACTAAAGATTTAATAAAATCATTTTCAAAGTCCTAAATATAAAGATCTAGCATAAAAGTATGAGATTAATCATCTACACACCACACAATGATCATGAATCATTAAAAGAATATATTTGTGATAAAATCCCCAAAAAATGATATATTATAATTCAAATATTAGAAAATTCAAAAATAAAATAATTAAAATAAAAATCTAAATCATGTTTATGACTATGAGTAGATGTAGATCTATATATCATCTACACAATGCTAATAAGCCTTTGGTATCATAAATACTCTAACAAGTAACAACAATTATTTTTAGAAAAAATAAAGATTTAATAAAATCATTTTCAAAATCCTAAATATATAGATCAAGCATAAAAGTATGTAGATCAATTATTTACACACCATACAATGATCATGAATCATTAAATGAACATATTTGTGATGAAATTTAAAAAAAAATGATATATTTTTATTCAATTACTAAAAAATTTGAAAATAAAAAAATTGAAAAAGAAATCAAAATCATGTGTATGAGTAGATCTAGTATGAAAGTATGTAGATCTAACATAGTTCTAAGTGAAGAACTCAACACAAGTGACATTCTCATGATTTCTATGCTTCATCTAAAAATAAAAAAGAAAAAACACATAAATACATAATAAAATACTTTAAGTTGATTTTCTCTTACCTTAAATAATATTTTCTTGAAGAAAATATGCAAGAGGGATGTGTGAATGTGTGGCTGCTGCTCTAAGGAGTATGGAGATGAGAGGAGAGGGGAAGAAGATGAAGATGGGGAAAAAGGTAAAAAAAATTAGGGTTTGGCTTTTTAAATGATCTTGGTAAGGCCGAGGCTGAGATCGCCCGATATTTTGGCGATATTTCGGTCCGACTCGCCGAGACCGATATCTCAGTGAGATATCGGCTAGGTACCGGCCGATACCGGTTCATATCGGCCGATATGAACCTGTATCGGCCGATATTTTATACCATACTGGGCCTCACCTATATAATAATAATATAATCTATACATTATTATTATTAAGAACAAAATGACATAACTTGTGTGGGCCCCACTTAGATAATAATAATATAATATATATTATTATTACCCTTCAAAAAGAGAAGAACTTGGGCCCCATTATTATTATTATTATATTAAGATTATCAAAGAGAAGAACTTGTGTGGGCCCCACCTATATAATAATAATATAATATATACATTATTATTATTATTAAGAACAAAATGACATATCTTAGGTGTAGTACTGCAACTTTGACTGAGCCAAAGATAAAAATCTAACAAGGGCATTTTGGTCAGTCTCATGTAAATTTTATTTCATTCCGGGACTAATTCCAGCGTACCAAACGCAGGAACATAAATCAACATTGTATTACTGGGTTGATTTCTCAGCGTACCAAACACTGGAATGTAAATGACTATTCCTGTCTCATTCCATTCCAGACTCATTCCAGTTTCCATTCCATTCCCGCCTACAACCATTCCAGCGACCCAAACGCTATCTAAGAAGCTTAAGCTTTTGGGATGTATTAGATAGTCGGACTAGAGATGGTATCAAGCAATGTTGGGTTGTGAGTTTGTACCCCAGGAAGACGTTATTCCCCCAAGTCACGCATGGGTAGAGAAATGTGTTGTGAATCTATACATCTTCTCTGTTTGGGGGGTTATTAAGTAGATTGGTCTTCCGCTCTTTATACGTTTTAGCTTTTGGGTTGTATTGGCTAGTCAGACTTGATATATATAGATTTGTAAGATCTTTACCCATCCAATCTTAGGGCGTTTTGAATGAGGAGAAAGTATAGGTTGGGAAAGCTTCAAAATTCTTTTTTTCCTTTCGTTTGATTGTATCTTACGAGGATGACAGTGGAGACCATTTGATGGAGTTTTCTCAAATTTAGTTCTTTTGAACAATAACAAATAATTTCTATTAAAAAAAGAAGGATTACAATAAGAGCAACATTACAGTACCAAAAACAAAGGAAAGCAAAGGGATATAGCATTATACGTACCAACGCAAACACCAAATTTCACATTTTTAGGAAAGGAAAAACCCCCATCTTTGAAATGAGCGAACTTGCAAAACGCGTATCCCGTGACTCAAACACCCGACCTACCAGGCTCTGATACCTCTTGTAGGATCTTACACCCCATTGAGCTACCACTTATCCCAAAACCAATTGGTGATAGGAAACGGTAGAACAATAGTTTTATGGTGAGGGCGAGGACTCGACCACAATTATGACCGCTCATGAGCAATGGTGGACGTTGACTTCAACAATCTGAGTCGAGGTAGATTGTTGCACCCTATAGCTTGGAATACTAGTTTTATGGTTAGGGCGTCCGAACTCGCAAAATGCATGTCTCGGCCGTGACTCGAACAACCGACCTATCAGCTCTGATACCACTTGTAGGATCTTACACCCATTGAGCTACCACTTATCTCAAAACCAATTGGTGATAGGAAATGATACATCAATAGTTTTATGGTGAGAGCGAGGGCTAGGCCACAATTATGACTGTTCAGGAGCGAGGGTAGACTTTGACCTCAACACAATCCCGATCAACCCATGCTAAAGACCTCATTAACCATGGCCATCAACCACCTACATGGAATCTCGCCGAGCTTTGTCTTTACTGGTCTATAGTCGATTGTATTAATCCAAATACCTTTATGAGGGTCTGACCACTCCTAGGTTTCGGCGAATGAACCAACATGAACTTGTTCCCTCCGAGTCCCAATAGGGGATGTCTTCTTCACACTCATATAGGGATGTCTTCTTCGTAAACCTTGTCCTGTTTGGTAATTCTCTTGTACAGTAAAGTGAAGACGAGGGTCAAATTAAGAGAGCATAAAAGAAGCGGAGGTCAAATGAAAGATGCTTGATGGTACAAGAGAGTATTTTAATTTTTTACTTTTTGGTAAAAAAAAAAGAAAAGAAAAAAGAAGATGCATTCTTGTTAGAGAAAATCTAAATGGCTTGACGTCGGGCCCGAAAAGTGGCCTGACGCCAGGCCCTGAACCTTTGGATCTCATTTCAAATGAGATCCAACGGTCCAGGGCCTGCCATCAGGCCACTTTTCGGGCCTGACGTCGGGCCCTGCAGCACGTCTCTTCTTGTTATTTTAGTGGCATGGGACTCGGAAGAGTAGTTTTTTTACTCTTTTTAGGAAAAAAGGTAGATGTGCTTTCTGAAATTTAGTATTTTTTTTTATTTGAACCCTACTTTTTTCTTGTGAATTGAATTGATCCTTTAGTTCACAGCCATATAAGAAATCTTCAATTAGGCTCTCCTTAAGAAGGTACCCAACCCCTCTAACAGCCATCAAAATGAGGGCTTGTGCCTCTCTTAAAAGGTCCGAGGGCCGGGCTTGGACAAAATTTTATCAAGTCCACCAATATGAGGGTGAAGCTTGGACAAAAAAGTTTTTGCAGGCCAACCAATATGCGGGTCGAGCTTGGACAATACCAGGCCCAACCCAACTCTCTTATTTTTTGTGGATTTGTTTGAGCACATATGGGTGTATTTGGGTATGGTTCTCCTGTAATTTTTATTTGAGTTCTTATGTGATTCTTTTTTATTAACTTTTTATATGATTCTAATTTGAATTTCATGTGATTGTAGTATGATTCTTTTGTAAATAAGTCGTGCATGACTCTTGTTTGATTTTTTTTAACGACTTATTTACATGCAGTTGCTGTATATATGGATATATTTACTATTAAAAAATATATATGTCGATTTATTTGAGAATATGTGTGGCCTTAATTAAGCATGATTCTAATTTGAATATTCTTATGCGGGCTCTTAATAACATGGGATCATTGCCTCTTAGTTATTGAGTCTAATGTAATTTACCCTCATAGTTAGATCCAACTCCAATAACCTACCTCTTGGATGAGCCATAACCTTGAATTTTTTTTGAAAATAAGGTGCTACAAAATTCCAATGGCATCCTGCATAGGAAATTACAAGACTTTATATATATATATATATTTATAGGATCCATTTGTTTGTTAGGTATTTAATTCAAGAGAATTCAATACAACGCATTCTATCAAGGCCAAGGGCTTTAAATCAGCGAGTTAAAAATATCAAATTCATTAATGCCATCAAATAGTCTTCTCTTGAACAATAAATGATTGCCTAGCAATCATTCTACCAAATCAAATGGAAATAGAGTGAGACTTCCATCTACTACCATGTTGCTTGCATTGCATTGATGGGACCAAGCTTGAATGAAAAAGGAGGATTAACATCAAGAGTGAGTTAAGACAATGGATGAGAGTGAAACTTAAGTGATCACTAGTTAAATCTCTACCACTCCAAGTGGGCTCCACAAGTCTCCACCACTCCTTATGTGGATTACACTATATATAACATGTTGAATTCTTCAGGATGGCTTGAACATAGGGCCCACCTGGCCCACCCTATGATCAATCTAAACCCTGCATACCCATTACCTCCTGTGAAATGATGCTCAAGTTTGAAGCCCTTGTAAGATACTTTATTGGTGAAACATCTCCACTACTCTTTGCTTTTCAGGATTCTTAAGTTTGAAGCCCTTGTGACTAGACCTCTTATTTCAAGCAAAAAAAAAAAAACAGAAAAAAAGTATACCTGTTATGATCAGATAGACACAAATTATTGAAATAGGTAATGGGAAGATATTTTGAAGCCACTAAACAACTATAATTGTCATGCTTATTGGTATGTTTCAGCTGTTCGCACAAATTGCATGATCTTTTATGCTTACTCTCAATATATATAGGAATATAGACGCCATGTTTCACATCCAATATTTATTATAAATCTGTACCATGCTTTTAGTGGACCATTTCCTGGATTGAGCATAGGTCATACCTTGTACATTCCACAGGCAGAATGGTCTTAAAATAACTTGCTTTGGGACATTGAAATCAAGTTAAAATCTAAATAAAACAAGACATTCACAAATATTCTTTATTTTTGTTTTTATGTTTCTCTCTTTATTATTTTAAGGGGTTTTGACATATTAGTCCCCCCTTAATATGAGATGTTCCAATTTCATGACCAAACTTCAGGTAATGTCACCAGAGTCAGACTCTGGTCAACTTTTTTTTAAAAAAAAAAAAGAACTTTTTTGCTCCGGATATCATGGCTTTTATGTAGCATCTTAGAGAGATTTTTTTCCAAATGACAAAAACTTGAGAAATGGTGATCAAATGTGTATTTACTTTTCACAAAATGTCAGATTTTGTATTTTGTAAAAAAATGAATTTGTTCACCGGTTGCAAAAAATATATGATACAAAAATTGATAAATCCCATGATATCATGGGATATGGTAAAAAAAAGTTTTAAAAATAGTGTTGACCAGAGTCAAATGACTCTTGTGACATTATATAAATTTGAGTCATGAAATTAGGAAAACAAAATCTGAGGTGAACCAATATGTCAAAACCCCTTATTTTAATTATTTTATATAATTTTATTTTAAGAGTTCATGTTTCCACCTTTTTCAATTTGAAACTCATTTTTAAATATTCTCTCTCTCTCTCTCATTGTTTCACAACCTCTTTTTCTATTGTTCTAAACTATTATTTTTTACAATATTTAAATCCATCACTATTTGCTTTCATAATTTGACTTTATTTGTTTTCTGTTTTTTCTTGTTTCTATTATGATGTTTATATTTTTAATCTTCACAAATACCTATATTTTATCTTCTACCAGTACAATTTTATACAGTTCTTCTTTTTCATCTGTTTTAGAAATTCATAGAAACTACTTTTTTTCTCTTTGTTTTATGACTTCTTTCCCATCTTATATGAGTTTTTGCAATATTTTCTATCCTACTTTCTTGATGCTTTTTACAATCCATGTATGTAATACTGAACACACTCATGTTTTAAGGATGGTGTTGGGTTTATGTCTTGTAATTCGGAATTTAAGCCAAAGTCGAGATTGTTGGGTTTATGGTAGTGGGCTTGTAACCCCAACCTATGGGTTAGTATCCTCACCGATGTTACGAAATTTCTAAATAATCTCGGTTTGTTCGCTCTATCGAAACGAACATGATTATGTAATTATTCGTTCCAATTTGTCTGATTCGGTTCGAATTTTATGATTTCATCCGATTCGTCCAATTCGTCCCAACATTTCAGTTCTCTTTAAAATAAAAAAATGAAAATTGAAGGAGCTAATTTTTTTAAGCTTAAAAGTAAAAGTAAAAGTAAAATTACACTTTTGGCCTTTCGTCCTAGAGAAATTAGTGGGCTCCAATGTGGAGCCGCCCATCTATTAAAATCTAAATAACTATATGGGCCCTATCGCCCTAATCAAATTATATTCCAATGTAAAAAATATTTTATTATGAATAAGCTAGCCAAGTTTCACTCAAATATGAAATAACCTATCAATTATAAACTAACATATTGCATTGATTTAGTACAATAAATTAAATGTATCGTATCTTATTTTTCATTTTAATATATATATATATATAATTTCGAAATATTTCACCGAAATCACGGAATCGGCCAAAACATTTCATTTGAAGGGCATCCGAACCGAATTTCATAACACTTATCCTCACTCTACGCTTTATCAAATACAACTGAATTCACAGACGGGTACTGTCTTCCAAAACCACTCCAAGAAATGAAAACATCCACATTCAGCATAAGAACTCAATCCCAACTACTCATGGATCTTCAATCCACATAAACTCTCCTTAAATACTTTTGTTTCTATTTTCTAACTAAGAGAAACCGTAAGCCTTTTGCGTGACGCTTTTAACAAAGATGATTCGGCAGTAACAAACATAAAAATACATTGAGTATCGGGTAAGATGAAGCAACATCGTAGAGATTGGACATTGTTTGTTTAGATGCCAACCTTCTCATTCACTTCTCAACCTTCTCATTCACTTCTCACGATTCCAGAGCTAGAATTGACACCGTAAACTAGAAAATGGATGGTTTGGTTCACCTAGGATGAATGGTTTACTTGTTTTCAATCCCTTTTCTTCCTCTCTTTCCCATGGAAGCTGATGGGTCACTCTTTGGTATCTTCAGAGAAAAGAGACGACCCTTCTCTACATAAGAATGGTTTCCTCTTTGGAATTTATGAGATGTAAATTCAAAATGAAAAATAATAATAACCAAAAATAATAATAACCAAAAAGAAAATCTGTTATTGGGGTCCAACTACCTGTGATATCACATGGGACAGCTGATCTTACTTGATTACTTAGTTTATACTTAAAACTACAACTTCCTCCATTATAAATCCTGTTATTGCGCCCCACCTACGTGTGATATCACATGGGACAGTTGATCTTACTTGATTACTTATATTATACTAAAAACTACAATTTCCTCCATTAAGAAATGTTGGGTGTTTCTAGTTTCTTCATTTGTAAGGACTATTTTCCCCTGCATTATAAATCCCATCTCTGTTTCTCTTTCTTCCTGCTGCGGATAGAACAAGGCGTTGAGACTCAAGAGAAAAGGAATGAAGCTTCTGTGGGTTTTTGTTTTTATTGGGTTTGTTCTTAGCAGATGGGTTGACAGTTTTGGAGATTTGGATGTAACCCATGTCTCAAGTGGCTTGAATTCTAGCTTTTCCAATAAGCCTTTGCGGGTGGGTTTAACTCTAATTGAAGGAGCTGCTGCTAAAGGAGCATGTATTTTTCTCACCTTTATCTTCCTTTAATTCCCACCTTCCTCTATAACAGGCTGTATTTTTCATAGATTAACCTGTCAATGACACTGCTTCTACATGTCATGAAATGGTTTTCTTAATTCAATGTTCTCTCTTTTCTCCTCTTTTCCATTTGCTTTCTAAGATCAGCAAGGTTCGCTGTTGATTCCACTACTCAATGGCGATACTATTTTCTTTTGGTATAATCTTAAAAATGCCAGCCTACTCAGTTTCTAAATTCATAACTAGTATCTGGGAATGGTGATGCTGACTTTATTAACAGATTTGGTAAGGACTCTGTTTGGATTCTCGGAACTCAGATGCCATGCACTCAGATTACCTGTATAGTTTTTTACTCGTGATGCTGTCTAGGGGTAATTGGTCATTGCAAGGAGCAAAATAACTGTCACTAACAAGTAACAGATGGATCGAGATGGGCCCTTAGGAAATTTGATTAGAAATGGGATTCTTTAAAGGCGAAAGAGTGAAGGATCATTGGTGGAAATCAACAGGGGACCATAAAAGTGTGTCTCCTTTGATGGGGAAATAATAATTCTTCACCCACCACCATATGAAATTAAATCCTAAGAACTTGATTCACTTCTCTAGATCCACATGCCCTCAACCCTGAAATCTTCAGACCTTCAATGAGCCTTCATTGAAAGCCCTTCTCTGTGTATTCTAGGAATTAAGTAAATGAGCCCCGAGGATCTAGGATATTGGTTTGAACTGATTTTAAAAATGTTTAATCTTTCAATGCAGTGTGTTTAGATGGATCATTGCCCGCTTATCATCTTCATAGAGGCAGTGGATCAGGAGCGAACAATTGGCTGATCCATTTTCAGGTAAGACAACCATAAAATCAGGAATTGTGGATTGAAATGCCTACTACTTGGAAAGTTTCATATGAAGTCTGAAAGCTTCTGAAATTACTTTTTTATCGGGTTAGGGAGGAGCTTGGTGCAACAGCATTAGTGCATGTGTTTATCGCAAAAATAGTGCTCTTGGTTCATCAAATTACATGGAAAAGGAGGTTCCATTTACTGGAATTTTGAGCAATAAACCCGAAGAAAATCCTGGTTTTCTCGCTATCCCACTGATTCTCCTTTTTATCAATTGGAATGGCTAGAACTTCACTCTTTCCTGCAAACTTAAAGTTTTGTTGGTCTGCTAAACTTCTTTCTTATTGTGGATTTACCTTTAATGTTCTCACAGATTTTTTCAATTGGAATAGAGTGATGCTTCGGTATTGTGATGGGGCATCTTTTCTTGGCGATGGCCAAAATAAGGTCAGTGTGTGGTCATTAAGAGGATCCATCTTCCATGAATAATAAGCTTACATGAAAACATATACATTAATTCAATGTTTTTATGCTCATTATCCCACATTCAATATTATGGCAACTATAGAATGATAGGAAGTCATCAAAATATTTATATAATTGACGATACTATGCCATAATGAGATGATATAGTAGGTCATTATTATTAGTATTTTTATGTTGGCTAAGTCATGGGTTGGACAAAACTCTGGGTCTATTGAGTTGTATTTTCTATTTTATTTTAGAATGGATTGTGGTTGTGTCGCCGGAAGAGCTGAAGCGAAGAATATAAGAAAAGAGAAGACCGGGCGAGACTCCCAGGCCCGATCGATTGGACAGTAGAAGCGCTCCAATTATTTGGGTGGTCCGATCAATCGTAATGCACTGTCCGATCGATCGGACAGGCGCGGAATTTCAGGAAAATCTCTTGATCTGAATAAGAATTGTTTACGTTTGAGACTTTGTTTTCCAGTTTGAGTCCTACTTGTACACTAAGTCTAAGGCATGAATTTGGGGTTATAAATATGGTATTGCTCTCAACCCAAGGATCACCACTCTCATTAATCTGAGTCAGAGATATCTTAGAAAGAGATTATTCTCTAGAGCCATTGAGATGTCATTCTGAATGGCTGTTCTAAAAAGTCATCATTGCTTCTATCTTTCTTGTAGAAGATAGTTCATTTTGATTGACAATGTGCGAGGATATCAAATAAGGAGAACGGTGCAAGGTGGATGTCGTGGAAGTGGATTCTGTGCAAGAACATCTACAGTCCTTAGGTCGAGGTACAGACTGAGATAAAGGAGCTTGTGAGTATATCTTGTAACTGTTCGTGAACTCTTAATTTCTGGTTTGTGGTTTTTCTCCCTGGATAGGGTTTCCACACTAAATATTGTGTCTGCCTTCTTGTGGTGTGTGATTGGTAGATGGCTAGTTCTATTCTGTTTGATTGGTTATTTCCGCTGCATGTTGATTGGTTAAATTAGAACTAGTATTCATTCTGATAAACCCTGCAAAACTTTCAATTGGTATCAGAGCATGTTACACTATTTTATTGTGTTTGATTCAAATATTGCAAGGATGGATATCTACCGTGAAGGCACTTCAACCAATAAGCCTCCTCTGCTAGATGGTAACAATTATGCTTATTAGAAAGCCAGAATTGTTGCCTTAATTTGTTAAAGACATAGATCTGAAAGTTTGAAAATCTATTGTGAAAGACTATTCCTTGCCCACTGTCACTACTGATGAGATAACCAGTCTTAAATCTGAAGAATACTGGACTAAGGATGAAGAATTGGCAACCACTTGCAACTCCAGGGCTTTGAATGCTATTTATAATGGAGTTAGCATGTCTGAGTTTCGTATAATTTCTACATGTACTACTGCAAAAGAAGCTTGGGATATTCTGCAGACTATGCAAGAAAGGACTAACACTGTCAAACAATCGAAACTTCAGAAATTGTATACAGCTTTCGAAACCATAAATATGGAAGATGATGAAACTTTTGATGAGTTCAACTCGAAGATGAATGCAATTGTGAATGATACATTTACTTTGGGAGAGTCAATTCCTGAAAATAAGATTGTGAAAAAGATTTTGTGGTCTCTTTCAGAAAGGTTTGATGCTAAGGTTGTGGCCACAAAGGAGAATAAATTAAATCTGAATATTCTCAAAGCTAAGGAGTTAGTTGGCAACCTTTAAACTTTTGAAACAAACTTAAGGACTAATGGAAAATCAAAATCCAAAGATGTTGCTTTGAGAGCCTCCAAAGAATCATTCAAGAAAATTACCAGTGATTCTGATTCCGAGGAGATAGATCCCCAAGTTTATGTTCAGTTTATGAAGAAATCTCATTTGTTTATAAAGGGGAAGAAAAGTGATTTGAAAATCCCTTAAAAATTATGTAAAAAAGAAATTTTCTAAGGGGATTCAATATTTTGAGTGTCATGGTTATGGACACATTGCTAATGATTGTGCTAACAAAAAGCCAAGAAAGAAGGCTTACATTTTGACATGGGATGATGACACTTCTGAGGAAGATAAAAAATCTAAGTCTGAGAAGCTTGAAGCTAGCAAAGAAAAATTCATGGCATTCATGGCAACTTCAGTTTTTGTTACTCCACCACTTTCTTCTGATTTGCGACTGATCAAGATGACAGTGAGTCAGAGACTGAACATGATTGGAAAGCTGGATATCAATTATTATTTACAAAGTCCATGAAGAAGCTAAAGATGAATGAAAAAGTGGCCACAAGCTGGAAAGAATCTGAAGAGCAGAATACTTATTTAAAAGCTAAACTGTTAGAAGCTCTTACCAAAGTGAGTCACTTATAGGCAAAAAATAACAAGTTAGCAGATAAATTGACTGCTGAAGCATAGAAGTGTGATTTACTTGATCACGATTTGAAGACCTTGAAAGCTAAAAATACCGACTTGTAAGGAAGAATTAAAGATGATTCTTTCTGAGTTGGATACTAGCAAGGCTTCACTAAACATGATGAATACTGAGTCTAAAAAGCTTGATGACATCATGTGCAGTCAAAAGGCAAAGACAAACATGCATAGCATTGGCCAAAAGTACTATCTGTCTTGTTCAAAATTCAGTTATTACTAATCATGTTGTTCATGTTACAAATACAGCTACCAAGAAGAAGAATGTGTCACATCCTGAACGTATACCCACTTGTCATCATTGTGGAATTAAATGACACGTTCGGGCCCATTGCAATAAGCTACGAAAGTTACCAAATCAAAAGCAATGAAAAAAGCAGAAGGAAGAGTCACTAATAAAAATAAATCTGTATGGGTCAAGAAAGAAGACCTTCCATTTGTATTGGTACACACTTTACTGAAGTGTTTAAATTTACAAGGGTGTGTGCGTAGCTTCATCACCCCTGATCTGTAAGATCAAGCCCCCACTCAGTGCTGATATGAAGATCATATTGAAGGGGAGCTACAGAATCCATATTGATAGAAGTTGCTTGAAAAAATAATTGTTTGTCAATTATGGTAAAAAAAAAGTGGGGGGGGGGGGGGGTGGGGGGGGCGGGGGATAATGAAGCTAGGGGGAGAAAACAAGCAAAGATCTATAGATGTTGAATTTTTTTTTGTTTGAAAATTCAATGTATTTTGGATTTTTCTTATGGGTAGATCGTTTGTATTGTCATATGGAGTTTTGTCCATTAATTGCCAAAGGGGGAGATTGTTAGTATTTTTATATTGGTTAATTCATGGGTTGGACAAAACTCTGAGTCCATTGAGTTGTACTTTCTATTTTATCTTAGAATGGACTGTGGTTGTGTCGCCGGAAGAGCTGAAGTGAAGAAAAGAAGAAAAGAGAAAGTCGGGTGAAACTCCCAGCCCCGACTGATCGGAGCCTCTGTCCGATTGAACAGACAGTAGAAGTGCCCCAGTTATTTGGGTGGTCCAATCAATCGGATGCACTATCTGATCGATCGGACAGGCGCGAAATTTCAAGAAAGTCTCCTGATCTGAATATGAATCTTTTCCTTTTGAGACTTTGTTTCCCAATTTGAGTCCCACTTGTACACTAAGTTTAAGGCACGAATTTGGGGCTATAAATGGGGTGTTGCTCTCAACCCTAGAATCACTACTCTCATTAATCTGAGTCAGAGATATCTTAGAGAAAGATTATTTTCTAGAGCTATTAAGATATCGTTCTGAAGGGCTGCTCTAGAAGGTCATTGTTGCTTCTACCTTTCTTATAGAAGATAGTTCATTTTGACTGAGAATGTGCAAGTATATCAAGTAAGGAGAACGGTGCACGGTGGATGTCGTGGCAGTGGATTCTGTGTAAGAATAAGTACAGTCCTTAGGTCGAGGTACAGACTGAGGTAAATGAGTTTATGAGTATATCATGTAACTGTTCGTGAACTCTTGATTTCTGGTTCGTGATTTTTCTCCCTGAATAGGATTTCCACGCTAAATATTGTGTATGCCTTCTTGTGGTGTGTGATTGGTAGATAGCTAGTTCTATTCTGCTGGATTGGTTATTTCCGTTGTACGTTGATTGGTTAAATTAGAACTAGTATCCATTCTGCTTGCCCCTATAAAACTTTCAGTTATGATGACTAACGGCCATATAGTATAATGACTGACGAGCTTGTGACACTTAGAACGAGTCAAGGAGCACTACCTCTTCCTGAAATTTAAAAACATCAATTTTAATCCACATGGTTCTTTTGGTTTAATTACAAGTAGAAATTTTGTTCTTGCCATTGATAGCTCCCGCCAGTGTTAGATTAATCACAAGACAGGTGTTGTAATATTGTACAGTAGATGCAATATTGATGTAATGAATCTTGAACAATGCTTCATGTTTTCTACACTGTTGAGTGCACAAGGTTTAAAGCTGACCTTTTTTACCTATGAAGGCATTGCTTACATAGAGGGAACATACAGTGCAAGAATCATATCATTCTTCAAAAATATGGAAAAACTAGGGAGGACGACAAATTTCTTTGATAAGAACTGAAAGAGGAGTAGAGAATTCTTAAGATGGTTTCCTTAGTTTTTTAATTTATGCAGGATTGACGAGCGAACTTTTAAAATCTGAGGTATTTAGGGTTAGTTTGGATAACCAAGAAATGGTGAGGTTGCAAAGCTAGGATGCTTCTTCAACTTCTCTTGGTCTTTCATTATGTGGTGGAACATTAAGAAACTGATAGTGCATGATAAAATTAAAGAAATTTTAGTAAAAAATCATCATCGTGGATATTTTTCAAAGGAAAGTTGGCTCAATCCTGCAACCATGTTGTTGCTACAAGCTGACTTGATTCTGCAACTTTGAGGTTGTGATGATGAGCACCTTTCAAACTTGAGGGTTTAGGACTTGAAATCTCTAGATTGGTCCACTCAATAAATCAACCCACTAGTGTGCAAAAAACAATAATCTACGCAGCGGAAATAAAATCACAAGCACACGCCACAAGGACACCAAATTTAAGTTAGAAAACCCTAAACCGGGTAAAAAACCACCGATCCGTACTGGATCTAATCAAACACTATGAATCTCACAATTACAAGATATTCAGATTTCTTCCCTAGATATCCTCTATCTAAAGACTGAAGTTATCTTGTGTCGCATCACGCTTCAACGACATCACACCGTTGATTGCAACAGATCCAGCGCTTGACTCCTCAAATCTTCTACGCAAGAAGATGATCTTCTACGAGGGATGCAGAAGAACCTTGGCTCTCTAGAGTACTTGGCAGCACAACTCTTCAAAAATCTCTAGAGAAAATTTCTCTCAATTTGATCACTAATTCAGAACTTGAGAGATGATCTTTTTTCTCTTTGGGTTGTGAGAAACACTCAATATATAGCCCCTAATTCGTGCTTAAGACTCCTTGTAATTATCTACTTAGAAAAGAAGTCCATCTCAAACTTTATCACAGAATCCGGAAGCAACTGGGCTCAATTCGCCGTTCTCGCTATAGCGAGAAAAAAGTCTCGCTATAGCGAGACACCATTCTTGTCTCCTCAACGATTTTGAGTCCTGACAGCATTTTTTTTTTTTACTTTTTGTGCTGCCCTTTTTGTTGACTTTATATTCTAACAAAACTGTACATCCGGCTCTTGTCAACATATTTGTTTCATGTTGTTTTTCCAACTGGTAATCACGTGTTCCTGAAACATAGATGGTAAATTGAACCAATGGTTAGTTGAAATTTAGTTTCCACATGTATGGAAAATACTGATGCAGAGTGGCTGATAAACAACATAGATAGAATTGATTGCATGGTTTGCTTCCCCATCAAAATACAAGCTCATGTCGTATGAGCGATTTTATTTATTTATTATTTTTGAAATTTGTTAGAATTGTTGGCATCATTAAAAGAAAATTGGCTGGTGATATATATACTTTTCGTTTATTTGTTCTTTATATACCAATTTATGAAAACATCTGGTGATGCTGGCTAGGATGCAGAGCTTATTTTCCAGGGACAACGTATCTGGTTAGCTGGAATGGAAGAGCTAATGTCCAAGGGAATGAGTGATGCCAGCCAGGTCTTTTTCTATCTTCCAATTTTAGTCACCATCCTTGATTTAGTAGCAGCAACTATATGCATCTGGTGTTTTTCAGGCTCTTCTTTCTGGATGCTCTGCCGGTGGTTTAGCATCTATACTGCATTGCGACAAGTTCAGGGAACTATTCCCAAGTAGTGTCAAAGTCAAGTGCCTTAGTGATGCTGGGTTATTCCTTGATGTGTATGATTCTTGAAAGAATATTGTTATATACTATTAAAGATTGACAACAAGGGTGATCTTTTAGGTGATACTCATTATTCCTTTTGTTTCTCGATATTGCATTTTAGGATTGACATTTCCGGAAGGCGTACTTTACGGTCTACTTTTGATGGTGTAGTAAAGTTGCAGGTATCCAGATAAAGATCAAACCATAGTAGCTAGTCCTATTATTTTTGTTTCAGTGATATATATTGTTATATAAATGTTGAGGAATGTTCAGATACCCTGTTCTTGTCATGGTGGATTATTGGATCAAAAGATTCGACATCAGCACCCACGTTCCCACAGTTCAACTGAAGTCATTTTCTAAAGTGATTGTGATCTTACAGCATTTTAGGTTGCAGCGAAGAATATTACTTCAGTCCAACATTGAATGCCATTTGGGTTGGTTGCAATTTCCAAAGGATTCTCTGTTTCAAAATCTGCCTTACTAAGAAATGGGCCTAACGAATCAATTTACTCACATGTTATCGCAACTAGCTGTGGTTTTACCTCTATGTGGTCATTCTCCATTACAATGACCAACTCACCATTGGTTATACCATATGGAAAAGTGAATAAAATCCGAGTTTTGAATTATTTGAATTGTGAATGTTGCTGAATTCCAAGTTCAACTTCAATTCTTAAATATAGTTGAAAAACACCAATACTCTCGTCTTTAGAACTAAAGGAACATGTAATATTTTTTTTATTTGTACTTCTCAGTGATCATTTATTGGAAGAACTTCTTTCTGAATTACTTTTCCCAGTAATTTTGAAAGAAACTCCATGGAAGAGATTTTTTAGATTTCCATGCATGATCTACTCTGTAAATTATTTTCATCATTTAGTAACTTCAAAGGCCTAATGACAAAGGAATTAGTTTCCCTTTTCTATCAGGTGAAGAGTCTTACTAGAGAAAACTACTTAACATGTTTTGAAGGTTTTTTTTGGCATATGGATATGAATTTATGGTCTTTCCTTATCCATAAGTATGATACAGAGTTCCCTTATTTGTAAATATCTTACACAACTATTATCCTTTTCTGCAAAAAAAGAAAAAAACTATTATCCTTTTTTTTTGCTTGCTTTCTTCAATCAGCTGTGTCTGTGTGTAAAATCCTTCCTGTTTTCCTTTTATGACATCCATGTATCAGTATTCTCAAGGATGCATGCATTGTCATTCATTCATATGCCATTTTTTCATTCTCCTCATGAAAAGTTCCACATGTTGCTACAGAATGTGCAAAAGAACTTGCCAAATACATGCACCTCTCACATGGATCCAACTTCGGTAAATCTTTTACTTTGTATTTTTGTTTATAATTTTTTTTTCTTTTATCACTCGAATGACATGATGGAAACTATCTGAGAAAGTAAAATTTGGGGTGCTTTCTCTGCAGTGCTTCTTTCCAGAGAACTTGGTGGCAAACATTAAAACCCCACTTTTTCTTTTGAATGCAGCATATGATTCATGGCAGGTAACCATTCCTTTTCTTTTAAAAATATCAAAAAAGTGCAACCCCAGATCACTTGCTGCATAACTAGTACTTAAGAAAATCTAAGCCAACATTTTTTGTCTTCGTGATTTGGACTACTTTTTCCACCTTTTCAGCTTGAAGAAAGTTTGGCTCCACCATCAGCAGATCCTAATGGTTACTGGAAAGCATGTATATTGGACCGTACTAAATGCAATGCAACACAGATTCAAGCTTTTCAAGGTATATTTCTTTCTCTCTCTGTTTTCTTCTATCATTGGTTTGAATAAGTTCTGAGGTTATTGGATTATAAAAAATTAATTTGTGTATAATGTGCTCTTTTGTTTATTTATTCATCAAGCAGGATTCAGGAATCAAATGCTCAATGCTATAAAAGATTTTATGGTGCTCAATCAAAGTGGTTTATACATAAATTCACACTTCATTCATTGCCTAACAGAGGATCAAGGCATTTGGTTCTCTGACAATTCTCCAGAACTCGAAGGCAAGGTACAAATATATTAGTTGACAACATTAGTTTAATAAATATTTAGTGCTTCTATGTTTTAGAATTAAGCCTAAAAGTCTGCAGCTTTAGATCAGTTCCTGAGGGGAGTTTTCCATTTAGAAAACAATGGAATTATAGGTTAAAAATTACAATCTTATTTTTCTATGGACAACATTGTTTAATTGAACAAAGAATCAATAGAAAGAAACTCATGCCTGCCAATCTCATGTTTGCTAAGTTATTCTTGAATCAAATTTCTGATATCTTCTCAACCACCTTGACTTATTACCAGTTTCACTTTTTTTCTCCATATTCAGGTCTATTAGTTCCTTGGGTGATATCATGCTTCTTTTTCACAATACAAAGTAGTCTTGTCAGGTTTTTTCTTATAATTGGTTTTAACTAGCTAACATTTCAAAAAAGTGGCAGAGACATAAGAGTGAAAAATGCAATTCCTAAAGCATTGAATTATCTAATTACTTGAATATATGTGCATATATATATATATGTGTGTGTGTGTGTGTGTGTGTGTGTGTCTGTATTCTACAAGTTTACAGCTATATTCTCAAATCTTCTCTCCTGAATTTTAGATACTAGCTACTTTACAGTTTGTGTCATACCAGATACATGCTATTATCAGAGGTCTTTCATCATAAATAGGTCAGAGTATTTAGAATAATATGCATCTAATATCATGTACATTGATGTAATGTACCTTCAGAAAGAATATAAGGTGAAAGAAATTTCTTGTTCTTTGGAGCTATTTCCACCATTAACTCCACAGTTAATTCCCAATAGGCCCATCCTTTCTTTAGAAATTATTTAGTTTTATCTCATATTTAATGTGTTGTGCAGAGGATAGCTCAGTCTGTTGGCGACTGGTATTTCGACCGAGCTGAAGTGAAGGCAATCGAATGTCCATACCCTTGCGGTCAGACCAATCTGGTCGTCCAGTGATAGATGACTCCTCTGATCTATAACTTATTGATCCCCCTCCAATCCATGTTATTACTTGAAATTGTATGATTCAATAAAGCCAATTGAACAATAAGGTGAGGACTGAGGAGGGAACAAAACCATAAACAACTACCCCTCTGCAAACATTACTTTGATGATCCATAAATGCCAAAGAATAATAGAAACATATCTGGGTGCTATATTACTTAGCTATAAAAAAAAAATATCCTACCTGACTTGAATCATTTCATTCGTATGTACTCATGATTTCCCTGCTTATCTTCAGTTTCATTTATCCATATCACATGGTTGTGTTGAGCAATGAAGAAAATCTGTAGTGAAGTTCCAAAGAAATGATTTCAATGCAACTTGCTTAACAGACTTGACAACAAACCAAAAGTACCCAATTAAATTGGTAAAATTAGCAAGCTTTCTGAATAATATATGAGAATCACATAAATTCCACGAAATAGTATAACAGTCATATGCAATATAACATGTATGATTCCAAGGTCATTACATCAGTTCTATATCCTCAATATCACCTTCTATGCTATTTACAAGAAAGGTATCATGGCCTTTCCAATCTCAAAAAGAACATTCCATGCATGCACATAAGAGAATTGAAAAAAAAAAAGAAAAAGAAAAAGAAAAGGCACCCACAAACAAAAATTCAAATACTGAACATCATAAGGAGTGTAATATAGAAGATGTTCACCACTAAAAAAAAAAAAAATTTGTAGATGATGTTCAGCCACTGAGGCTATAGGTAGAAGCAAGCGCAACTGCCTGCGCCCACACTTTGAGTCTAGCCTTGACGTCTCTCGGGTCGTCACCTGAATCCACAGAAAAAATTCTTCTCAATCTATAATTGAGATAGATAAAAAAAATACCTAAATACAAGCTATTGAGAATCTTAATATGGCAGCCAATCATACTTAAATTTTTTTTAGAATCATTTTGTTAAGGCCGATATGAATTATGTAATTTCGAACTCATTCGAACTTGACACTCATCCAACTTTTTCTCATTCTTGGATGGAAACATCCTTTTTTTTTTTTTTTTTTAAGATGTTGGTACGAGTTGAAGGTTATGATTTTACATTGATTTGGGGCATTCACAAGCCATGGATAGACTTTTCCATCTCTTTTATCCTTCATCAATCCACATCCATCAAGGTGAGCCAATAAAAATTACAAACATGGATCTGTTGTATATAGCCATTGCTACGATGATGAGAGATTTGGTGGGGCACCATATGGGTGCACGTTAGGGTTGTAAACGGATCGGTTCCGGTCCGGATCCACCACCATTAAGGAGAAGGTGGAATTGGATCCAAACCCGTAACTGTTTTGGAACCGGTTTCTTGGCTCCGAAACCGGAACCATATGTGAGACGGGCTGGATTGGATCCGTAACTGTTTTGGAACCGGTTTCTTGGCTCCAAAACCGGAACCATATGTGAGACGGGCTGGATCCGGATTCGGATCCGGGTCTAAATAGAGAATGATATTAAAAAAATATAATTTTTAGAAGAGATTTTCGAAAATTGAAATAATACGTGGGATGGACTAGGTCCGAACCAAAGTGGAACCGGACCGAATCTGGACCCATTTCCTTATCAAGGCCTAAATAAGTACCCAAATCCGATTTTTAACTGGTCGTAACCTTCTGGTATTCATCGGAACCATTCCCTTGCTCATGGTAATTGGATGATCCAGATGTCAGCTGTGGGCCACTAGTAGGATGTCGAACAGTCAGGTAACCATGGTTTTTGGGTTATGGCCTATTGGTGACTTGCATGGGTGCCTCATGTACGGTGAAGATGTTTGGTCTGCCATTTCAGTGAGCAGAGAGAGATATTACTAGTTGGTTCCTGGCAGGTGTCCCCCCAAAAAAAAAATCTTTCAAAAAAAAATATATCTTTCAAAAAAATATATTACTAGTTGGTTGCCAGCATGAAGCCAATCCACACCCTACTTGTTTGTAACTGAGTTGCAAATGTCAATTTACATCTAGCTCACAACTCAAAACGGTCAATTAAACCCTCAATCAAATACAAACTCCAGTCAATCCAACATTAGTTCAGAAATGTCATCCTAAACCAAACCTTGAAGTGAGAAAGGGTCATCTCAAACCCTGACTTGCTCGCTCTGGTTTGAATTGAGCTGGTGAGTCATGTCAGGAAATTGCCACCCCTCATGGCCAATCTAGGTTTTGTGCTAGGTGATTGTTTAAATTGGATCATTGTTATTTCCTTCTGACCATCCATTTGCTTTCCATACATTTTTTGGCCAACCCAGTAAGTGATCCAGCCACATCACATGAATGGTGGTCCTTAAGATCAGAGGCTACATGCGCAATGAAATAACATTCAAAGCAGAGTCCAGATAAATTTTTCAGAGAGAGAGAGAGAGAGAGAGAGGTGACTCACCAGCACTAGAGATCCTCCAATTGGAAATAGGTGAATTGCCTCCACTATCTGTATCCATAGTACTGGAAACAGAGATCCCACTAGGAATCTCCAAAGTCCACTCCTGCTGTAGATCAAACCCAAGATCCCTACATGCCTTCACTTCCTCGATATCCATGCACAAACACTTCCCTCCTCCCTTGGGCCTAGCAATCACCGCACACTCACTGTCCCCACTCGGATTATTACTGATACTCTCCACCTCCTCATCTGCCGCCTTACACTTCCTCATCTCCCAAGCCCTCTCCAACCACCTCTCCCTCAACCTCCTCCATCCTCTCTTCCCTTCACTCTCACTCCCATACTTCATCTCTCTTTCTGCAATCCCCTCAACACCCACGCCTCCAATTCTCCCATAAGGCGACGCCGGGAGTGAAAACCAACCTATCTCCTTATCAAAGTCCTCGGACCCGATCGACCCCTCCTTTCCGCCTTTCCCATCGGAGTACTCACCGTCAGCCTCCACCTCCGACTCATGGTCCACATACAAACGTGACATGTTCATGATCATATCATCTTCTTCTTCGTCGTCATCATCATCAAGCATGGAGTTTCTACTGTTTCTGGTGCAGATGGAGAGCCTTGACATGGTGTAGGAAGAAGGATGGCGATGGTCATGTTCATCACCATCGCCGTCATCATCGTCTTCTTCATGCATGGAGAAGATGGTCATGGTGTCCTCTGAAGCCATGTATGTTTTGAGTGAGAAAAGTAGCTGAAGATTCGATCTTTATATGGTTTTAAAGAGGAGAGGAGAGGAGAGGAGAGGAAAGGAAAGTGTGGGTCTCTCGTGGGGTACGGTTCGTATTCGTATAGGTCTGTCTGTGCTGTTGATAAGATAGAAGAGGTCCTTAAATAACCCCACCAGTCTGAAAATGACGGGGTGGGGTATTCGTTGCACGTGTTCGTTTTAGGAAGAAGAGATGATATAAAGACAAATACATATGTGACAGAGGATTAAAGCTACTAATAGCGGTATCCTTACCTGAGATGATATAAAGACAAATACATATGTGACTGAGGATTAAAGCTAGTAATAGCGGTATCCTTATTACCTGTATGTAATGTGTAGCTGTCCTTTGAAAGCTCTTTCTTTGTTTTTTGGGTCAACTCTCCTTTGAAAGTTATCCACTTATCCATTTAGAAATTTTCACTTGGACAAAGTGCAGCCACAAAGTTCCGTGTAACAGTTTTAGAGATCTCCATAGTGGAGTTGTTTTAACCAATTCAAATCCTTTGGATCAAACTCTTACGCCACAAAGATGAAGATGTGGTAAAATATTATGCTTATTGCAGTGATATTTATTAGCTTTGATCCAAGTGGACTATAATATCACATTTTGTACCCGTTATGTGGCCGGCAGAGAGATTGTATCTTGTATTCTTATCTTTTGCCTTTGAACATGGTAGAATCATAGAATCGGTGTGATTCGTGGATTGTGTGGTTTGATTGCTAGCATTTTTATTGGAATTAACATATGTAAGGTCTAAGGTGTAATGATCTGGGCCCACCATCCACATGATATTTTTTGCTTTGGAGCATAGAATTTCAATCAACCTTTCTCCTTGTTTTTAAAAGGCTTCACGTGGGGTTAAGGTTAGACCACAGTTATATAATAGGATCACAACTTTTATGTTTTCGATATGGGACCAGGGCCGGTTCTGAATTTTTCAGGGCTCAGGACAAGAGTAAAAATTAGGCATCTATATATATATATATAAACTTAGTGATGGCATCATTCATTTTTCAACCAATATCTAACATGTCAAAATTAACTAAAATTTAACATTCAAAGTATATAAATTCAAACTTCAATATATAAACATTCAAAATAAAAGGCTATAATGTATAAACAAGACAAATACTTGTAAGTTGTAACAATTCAATAGTTCTTTTACAAGACAAATACTTGTAATTTGCAAAAGATTCAATTGATTAAATGAATTAAAGGTTCGGATGTTGATTATGGGCCCCACAAAAGCTCAAAAAAATAAATCTAAGGCTATAAGGTTTCATAAACTTTTTGTTTTAGTTCCAAATCAAGAGTAATATTGTTGCATTCAGGGTGGGCCAGGGACTTTTGTAACAAAGCTAAATGCTAACTGGCCATCAAAGTTTTAAGTGGGCCCAATTATGATAAATCAAAATTAGTTAATTTTGCATATAACATTACACATTTTTCAGTGGGCCTAATTATGAAAAATAAAATTTTGTTGGACAAGGAATTGTATAATAGTAAACTGAGCATCGAATTTTTTTCAGTGGGCCTAATTATGAAAAATTAAAATTGAGCATACTCATCTAATAATTTTAATATTAATTTTATTTTCCAATGAATCTCGTCAATCTCGTTTTTGGGCCCCCCCTGAAAAATGGACCCGGGGCGAGCGCACTTCTGACACCCCTTCAGGGCCGGCCCTGTATGGGACTTAAGCACTACTGCAAACCTAGTCCTTTTTAAGGCATGCTTGGTAAATAGAGAGAAATCCTTTATCTAGAGGATTCCTTCATCCCCTGGAATCATACCATCCTCCATAAGGATTATTGTCTACTGATGAGAGGAGTCACGGTATTCCAAGTTTGGAAAATACGCAGAGGGAGTTACTTCTTGTAATTCAGGTGCTTTTTTGCCTCTGTGGATTTATAAAATCCGACGGGGGAGGTGGAGACGAAGGAATCAATGGAAGAGAAGATTTTCTTTTTTATGGGTTTAGAGGATTTGAAATACCCTCTCACTTTTCCTCTCTTTGCTCAAACGTGAATCTTCCTCTGAGGACATTACCCAAATATGCCAATTTCCCCACCCTCTTTTTATAAGCAGATGCTCGCCGGACCCAACGCCCTTTTACAGGGTGGGCCACAGGCATGACATGCCTTTTAAAACCGCGCGACAAGATTGGGTTGAAACCCCATGAGCTAAACCCAACAATATCATGTGGATGGTGGGCTCGGGTCGTTACATAGGGTGCACGGGTCAGAACTTGTATGGATTCGGATTCATACCGATTTATCAATAAGTTGGATTTTGAATCTAAACTTGTTTATGAATCAGAACCTAAAATAAGTTCAAAGCCCAAATTTTGAGTGGTCAGAACCTCCACAAAATCAAATAATCAAATATTTGTTTGCATCTCCAGGGATAATCCTCATCAGCAAAACAAAAAAAAAAAAAAAAAAAAAGAAAAATCCCTTCACGAAGCAAGTATGATCCTGATTTTAATATATATGAATTCTTAAACTCACCATTGAATTGAGACGGTATACATTGCTCTAATTGTAGTGAGAATTTAGTGCTAGCTTGTCTTTGAAAGGTATGTGATGTGGTTGGCTTAGATGAATTAAAAATAAACCCTACATAAGTCAAATTGCAAATCATCTACATGGTAACTTCTTAGTAGCAATTTTCATAGATAAACCAAATTACTTTTCTGTATAAATTTGTTCCATTTTACCTAAGAAAAATAATTATACGCTGGCATTGGATTGGGATAGTACTTTGTTTCAAGTTACACCCAATAAAACATTCATTGGACCTACCTTATTTTGATACAATTAATCAAATCACATGTCTTATTTTGTATTTACAATGCCCAAGGTTCAATTATTCCTATGCATTGACATTACACTGGGCTCCACACTAGAAAACATCAGATGCAGCCTTGTTGTTTTATAACATTATATTTCTCCACAGCTAAACTCTATTTCGCCACTTTTCACCTGACACCCAAAGTTATAAAACTCAGATGTTGGTATTTGGTATTTGGTAAATCCACAGGGGGGTAAATTGATGCGTATGTATGTCACTATCCGATTAGCTTATGTCCCAACTCAATTGGACCTAAATGCCCTCTACCAGCTAAAAAAATCACCTGGCCAATGTAGTTAATACCAATTCCGGACAAAGGGTATTTTCGGCAGTGAAAAATAGTAGATTGGAAAAGTTCCTCCATGAAATTCAAGTCTTTCAGGTGGAATAGGTAACATGGACCGTAACAATTTTTTCTTTAGTACTATATGAAAGTTGACTGTAGCAAATTAATATAGGAGTATGCTAACGTAAGCCGGATAGGAATTTCTGCTAACCGGCACAGCACACCCACCCACTTCACCAAGCCAAGCAGCTCCTTCTCACGCCGTGCTGCCAGCTGTCCACGTCAACCCACGCGGTAGAGAGACGCGTCGAAAAAGCGCGCACATCATCGTCAGATGGGCCCCACACAACTGCAGAGCGTGTACGTGGCACGTGCCGATGATGGCACGGTTTCAAACGCTTATCCTGTGAGCCGTGGGTGGGTCCTACTGCTGGTGCGACATACAATGTAGGTCTAGGCCCTTTTTAATTGGGAGGCTCTGGTAGCCAGAGTCGGCGCTTGTGGGACCATCTTGGACCTCACTTGGATTAGGGACCGTGTGGAGGATGGAAAGATTTTCCCTAACACAGTTCGTGTGCGTTTTTTTTTTTCTTTTATTATTATTATTTTTAACGGGAGGATTTTAATCTTCGGAGTCGGAGCTGGACTAATCCTTACGGATCCCGATGGACGCGGTGTAATCTCTCTTATAGCCTTGATATAAGTACAATTTTGAAACTATAAACTCCAAAATGCCAACTGAGTTATCCCTTATATATTAGCAAATGCTTCCATCATCATAAGTCTCACTTAATCTACTGCTACTAATTTTTCATCGGCTAAAATAAACGCACACTAAATTCAACTGTCCAATTCATTCGGATGAATATCAACCTTCGAAACACATGACTATAAGTGGGTGGGATTCTTATTTTATTGGTCCGCTCCGATGGATGAAAACATGGGTCCACCACGTTTTGCAGAGGCGCTGGGCTGAGCGGTTTCCATGTTTATTTGTTTTAAAAATTGTAAATAAACGTTGCTGGTGGACCGTTGATTTCATTGGGGAATGGATTGCCAGCCGTTGATGAAAGATGGATAATAGGTGGAGAGGGTAGGGACACGTGTACAGTATTCATGTGGGCCCACAAAATAGGATAAAGGCGGTGGGAGTGGGGTTGAGGGCACGTGTTCGATTTGGACTTGACACTTTGAACGCGGTAACCGTACTGTCGCCGGTTCCCTTTACTCTGCAGATGTCTCTGTTTCGTATGTATTATCGTCAGCAAAGAGAGAGTACGGCCTCCACATGGTTCGGACATGTGGACCCGATGTATTACTTTAAAATTTTAGAATCGTTTATTAAAATTAGAATTTTTTTTTTATCATACTCTATTTAGATCCAGATCCTTTTAATATTGGTTCCACCATCTCCTAATAAAGGGTTATGGATCCGATTCCATTATTTCCTTGTGAACCGAAAAACTTGTCTTTGGGGGTTTTGGGTCCGAGCCTGATTCCACTTTCTCCGTAAAAATTTTAACTTCGAATCCAGGTCCACTAAAGACACAAACCAAAGCCGAAACATTTACATCCCTACTCATTTTTCAGTCCTCAGTCAGAGGATCCCGGTGAGATAAAACCCAACGATTACAGTGCATATAGGCACTGAGGATCCCGAGTCCCAACTCAACTTGTAATTGGTGACACAAGATCGAAGACTTTCACCTGTTATCAGAAGAAGTCATGCACAAATGTTGGAAAGGAAGGAGCAATTCTGTGTGTTAAAATTTTGCAGGTGAGATTTCCCACAAGGAAGTCCACAGAAAATACGTCACCTACAAAAATTTTTGTTAGCATTTAATGTTGAGCGTGATGCCCTCCATTGATTGCTGGGATTTAATTTCCAATACGACATTAAAGACATTCATAGCAGAAAATTTCGCTGGTAATAGATAATTTTACCTGATTTTGTATGGCAGTTGACTCTAGCATCACGGTTTGTATCCTTATAGGTTTGAAACTGATGCACTACCACAGTAGAGCTAGGAAGTTTATCCGGCTTTCCTCATAGCCTGAATGGATTAGTTTAGCCAAAAGGACTAGGAACCCTCCGATAGCAAAAAAAAAAAGATAAAAAATTAAAGAAGTAAATTTTTTTGGTGCCCAGCCAACGGGGATGGGACCCAAAAGAGAGCCCGCATGCATACAGGAAGGTAGTCCACTCAAATGGAATGGAGGCCCGCACAAGCAGGAAGAAAGCTCATACAAGTAGAAAAGCAACTCGCACAAGCGGAAAGAGGTGATGTACTCGAGTTTGGACCCGGGCATCCAGATAAGAACTGACGCTCCTTACCACTTGGGTAATTAATGTCTAATTTTGTTTATATATATATATTCTCATCTATTATATGAGAACTTTTTTGCGGGTCCAACTAGCAATACATCCAAACCTAGCAATCACTAGGAAATCCCCTGATAGTCACTAATCCCAATGATTGGCATACATCCGAATGGACTGAACCGTTTGATCGGGGGTTGAATATTTTTTTTTAATATGAAGCCATTAAACTTGTGGGCTACGGATGAAGGGGTTACGGGGAATGAGTTTAGAGTCAAACTTGATACTTGGGGTGGTCTCACATAGATCTCTCCATCCCCCCCGGTCCTATCCCCAAATGGGCCCTATAAGAAAAATTCGCATATAATATGTGAAAATTAATTCTCACCTGAATATTACCGATATATATATATTCAAAATTCTCATTCATAATTCTCTCTCTTTCCCGCTCTCTCCCGGTTTCTTACGAGGACTTGGTGATGTGAATAGGTATACCAAAATTGGCATTTGTTTCTGGTTTGGGGACATTTATCCTCCTTTCAATTCATCTTCCCTTCCCTTGCTAAAGATCTCAGTTTTAGGCAATTAAAATTATAAAAAAATACTTTTATTTATATGAATTGTTCTTTAACCTGATTCTTCTTCTTTTTTCCTGCAACTTGATTTTCAATTTCTTATCTCGATCTTTATTTTAATTATCTGGGTGTCATTTTCTTCTACAAGTCAATCATCTGTTCATAAATTCACAAAAATAAAACATGAAATAACAATCAAACCCTTCTAATGCATATATTGGACCTATGTTATTATACTTTAATTCATTTTCTTTTCTAGTCTCCAAATTGGTTAAACACATCCTCATAGTGTAGATTCTATGAATGCGTAATATATAAAATATATCTATATGTTGGGTTAAGGTTTAGGGCCACAGTCTAAAATGAGAAGGACCCTAACACAGACTCTATCTTCTTTTGTTTTTCCAACAAAGTGGACCCAAACTTGGACCGAAAAATTAAATGGGTCCAAAGAAAAATAACCGGCCCTAGTTTCATGCGTTCCGTTTGGTTATAAGTTAATTTATGTGACACTAAACTCTAATTTTAATTAACAATTCAGTTTGCATGAGACTTAACCCATGCATGGAACAGTCTTTACGTTGGTAGTTATTATATATATAATTTCAAAAAAGAAGTAAACGTTTTAGGAAGGTAACAAGATATTATCACATTATATCAATATTTGAAGTTCTTCCTAATATTAGTGGCTCATTAACATTTCAAGAATAAACAGTCTTTTTAGTTGGGCGTTTTCAAAGTACTGAAGGTATTTGTGAAATATCATTTAGCGGGGCGCCACCCAGGAGAATAGTCCTATTGGGTCATAGACCTTAGAAATATTCACGTTATAAAAAGAAAATTCACAAAGACTATCATTTGAGGGAATTCTCGATCTAGATATTATTAGGTTTTGAGTTTCACTAGGATCGATAGTGGGAAAATGTCACAAATAAAAAAATAGAAATAAAATACTAGAGACTTTTAGAAAAAGAGCACTCTCTAAAATTAATAATTGATTTGTATGTATATATTTTTAATTTATCTTTACATTTGAGACCTTTTAGGGGGCTATAATTTTAAACTTCTCCTCAAGAAACATGACATTTGTAAATGCTCGAGGACAACATGTCACATCATGTCAAAAATAATCCCAACTTGACAAATTCTTGTAAAAAATCCTGATAAAGAAATAGGCCCTAATAGTCATTTTTAAGTGGGTCACACGAGCAACAGAATAGAAAATTTTTTCCTAAATGACAAAGGCTCCATTGATCGATATGAGCTTTTTTTCTTTTATTCTTTTTTTGCTAGTTGGGTGAAGTAATATGAGTCTTTCAGTGAGGGTCAAGAATATCAAAATTTGGAGAGATCCGATACTTAGCCTAGAAGTATTTAATGAATATGGTAAACGGGCTATTTCTTGTGCAGGAAGAATTAAGCTGTATTAATTCGTTATATAAGCTTGAGAGAGGACAGCAAACCAACCTGAAATTTGATAAAGGTTAATGTCAAGCTAGGAAGTAATGTGAGGGAGCTTCCAGAAGATGGAATAATATATTGGTAGTCGATGATTACTTTAATTTACTTCACAATGACATGTCTTCTAGAAAGGTGCCATAGATTGAAACTAGTTAGCCCTACACGTGCAAGGCACGTGTAGTATCCAAAGGTAGTTGCTGCTAATTGTATTAAAGGAGATTTCAGCTATAAATACATAATGTAATAAAATACAGTTTATTTATTCATTAAAGTCCAGCTTAACTGTAAAAAAAACATTAAATTCTGAATTTGGCAAAATGATTAAAATAACTTGTTCAACAAATATCCAATGTTTGTCTTTCAAAAATATCTGTTTTTAAAAAAATTGTTATTCTGTCTGAGAAACTCTTACTTTTAATCTCATCAATAATCACAAAAAATGGCATTATATTCACTTGTATTTTTCATATTTTTTTAAATGTCAAAATATTATTAGAATGTGATGATTAGAACCCACATCCAAATTGCCTATAAACAGAGACAGTCTGGTAGACTACAACCAGAGACGGTTTGGATAGTGGATACCTACAGTCATGCAGCATATAAATAGAAATTAAGCACATAGGATGCAATATAAAGCTAGCATATTCAACATAATCAATGTCATTTTTCTTAAGGCTACTATAACTTACTAAAACAAAATACTCCCTCTATACCTTTAAATATCTCATAAACCAAAGTCTAGACTGGCTAAAATGATTTAGAAAATAAGTGCATGTCATGATTTAATACCGAGTGTGGATGCACCATAAATGACATTGGATATTTGGATGTAGGAGGCTAGTAGCAAGTATATATAATATTGTTATACCATGGAAGGGTGGAAAAACGAAACAAGGTGAGAGGAAGATCAGGTGGCTCGGACCAGAGCAAAAACTTGACCTGTGTAAGGGATACAAATGGGTCTCCGATTTTCGGATTACTCGGAGGTTCCGACCCATTAGAAACCCGATAAGTAAATAGGTCTGGGTTCGATTTCACATTCGTTCGGAACTGTTGACCCAACATATTACCTCAATTTTCAGAAATCACTCTTAAAAATTATATTTTTTAAATATCATCCTCTACCTAGACCCGGACCCGAATCCAGACCCATGCATATATGCTTTTGGTTTAGGTTCCGAAGCCAAGAAACCGGTTTCGAGTCCAAATTCAGTTTCACCTTCTCTTTAATGTTTCTGGACCGGAACCAACCCGTTTACAACCCTACATGTGTGTCAACTCATATGGGGAACTTGGGCTCTGTTATTAGTACTATATGATCTAGACCTGTCCTAATGAGCCCGGATCCACTAAGTGGGTCCCATGAGTGGGCGGATTGGATTCAAAGTGAGGCCCACCTTGCTCCACAAAAACTTTGAACCTTTATCAACTATATTTAAATTTTACACTAAAGAAACGGGTTCCAATCGTGGGGCTCATATCTATTTATAATATTAGTTGTCAAAATGAATGTCATATCTATTGATAAAATAAAAGTTGTTGAGTGGAGCCCACTTTTGAAGTATTCAATTGAAAATGATTTCATAATTTACACTCACTTGGGACCATATTCACTTGGAATGGAAAAGGTTGATCACCGAGGCTCACCACTGAGAGAAGTCCACTTGGCAGAATGCATGTAACAAGTGGGCCCACATTGGTTGTGTAGAGAAAAAAAAAAAAAGCAGGTAATTTGTTCTCGTTTATGAGGGTGTGTAGATTTACAACAGTGCGTCTGTGAATCTTGCAAAGCAAATTGGGGAGTCGTTTTGGTGATGAAATATTTTTTTTTCGAGTTTCGATCGCTTATTTGATTGGAGATATTATTTCATCTAATCCATATTCGCCAACTATATATATCTCACTGTTTAGTAGAACTGTAATACAAGAAACTGCTTGTGCTCACAAAGAAGGCAATTGTATGTGTTCGTATTGGTTGGATGAGTATAATTTTCTCAACCTCATCAAATCATCATAATCCCTTAATTTACGACCCTCAACTTTTTTTTGAGAAATGATTTTTTAAAAATCTCAATCCAATGATGAGCGTGGGTTGGATGACAGTCAAGTCTTGGATTCCAGCGACTTACATATGGGTTTTCTTTTTCTTGTTTTGGCGTGCATGTGAGTGAGTGCGGTAACTTCATCAAAGATGAGCCCACGTAGCTCATTGCACCCTAAGCCCATGGTACTTACATCGCGAGCACATATATATATATCTATTGAGGGTTTCCAAATTCTATTGAGGGGAGCGAGTTGTACTCCTCTAAAATTCCTTACAAATGAGGATTTTTACTAGCTGAAATCCTCAAGGTTTACAATTGCAATCAGGGCCGGTTCTGAGTTTTTCAGGGCCCAGGGCAAGAGTAAAAATTAGGCATATATATATATAAACTTAGTAATGGCCTCATTCTTTCAACCAATATCTAACATGTCAAAATTAACTAAAAATTTAACATTCAAAGCATATAAATTCAAACTTCAATGTATAAACATTCAAAATAAAATGCTATAATGTATAATCAAGACGAATACTTGTAAGTTGTAATAATTCAATAGTTCTTTTACAAGACAAATACTTGTAATTTGCAAAAGGTTCAGATGATTAAATGGATTAAAGGTTCAAATGTTGATTATGGGGCCCACAAAAGTTCAAAAAAAAAAATCTAAGGCTATTAGGTTTCATAAACTTTTTGTTTTAGTTCCAAATCAAGAGTAATATTGTTGCATTCAGGGTGTGTCATGGACTTTTGTAACAAAGCTAAATGCTAACTGGCCATCAAAACTTTAAGTGGGCCCAATTATGATAAATCAAAATCAGTTAATTTTGCATATAACATTACACATTTCTCAGTGGGCCTAATTATGAAAAAATAAAATTGTGTTGGACAAGGAATTGTGTAATAGTAAACTGAGCATCAAATTTTTTTCAGTGGGCCTAATTATGAAAAATTAAAATTGAGCATTCTCATCTAATAATTTTAATATTAATTTTATTTTCCAGTGAATCTTGTGAATCTCATTTTTGGGGCCCCTTGAAAAATGGGCCCAGGGCGAGCGCACTTCGGGCCCCCCTTCAGGGCCGGCCCTGATTGCAATATGTGAGTTTTATATAGCTTAGGGCACATTCTGTGACAAGAAATAAGTGAAGAATCCATGAATGTAAGAATTCTTTACTCCCCTAGAACAAAGATTCTTCTTTGAGGATTTTACATTGATATCAGTGTACATCGCTGCTATAGGTAAGAAGAATTGGTATTGGTGTGTAAATCCACAAAAACGAGGATTGTAGATCCTATAGGAGAGGTTGAACTTGAAAATTCTCGGAAATAAGGAATTTTCATGGCCCAAATCTATTTTGGTAACTTTAGTTAAGTGAGGTGAAGCATCAAATAAAAAAATAAAAATATTTAGGAGTCTAATCATAATGCGATGATTTTTTATCTTTAGTGACTTGATAGGAATCTTTTTGACTTTGTTGTACAAAAGTATATGCTTTTAGTCATTTACTGGCATTTTAAACATGTTGTATTTTGACTTTTTTTAGAATAAGAGGGAGATCTTTGTACAAACTTAAAAATGTTGTTTCACCTCACTTTACTTTAATAGTAAAGTTACCAAATAGGCTTCATTTTTCCGGACTCTATGGGAAAATCAGCCCTGAGGGTTTGATTGCAAAATGTGATGAGTTGAAAATTTTCCAGCTTTTCCCCATACTTGATTGTGTGGCGGGCCTTCGGCCTTGATATCTCCACCACCAGATTTTCAATGAGGTTAATTTCTGGATCACCTCAATTTATGTGTGCTTTTTTAAAATCAAACCAACCAAAACCCACCCCAAGAGACCCCCACACAAAGTTCTCCTAATGTCAGTCTTGCTCAAGAGATCAATTTAAGGATGACAGGGGATTGAGTTAAAATGGTGACCGGCCCTCCTGACCCACTCCTATGATCATAGGCGGGTTCGGTTGGTAGTGGCTTTTTTTGGGTTTGGGGCGATGGATGTATAGATTGTGACCCAGTTACGCGCATAGGGCAGGTTTGGATTTGGTTGGCCTACCCATTTATAACTATTAACGTATTTTATTCAGAAGGTTATAATGTCCATAAAATCATGTTATGGCTATTAATTAAAGAAGATTATGCATTATGATATTTACAAATTAAGGTCATTTTTCAACTCATTACTGACATGGCTTAAGGAGAAGCGAGAGATTATTGTCTTTTTTTCAAAACTAGTGTGAGAGACCAGTGCCCAACAGGGGCCAAAAAAGAAAGAAATGTTTTTAATATTTTTGAAAATAACATTATAAATAAAATGAAGCCAAAATAAATAGATATATTATTTAACCTTTGAAATTCTTTATATCAAATCTATTAAAAAGAAAAACAAGTTGCAAGATGCTTTGATGATGGTTGGATGTAGTGAATTGAGTGCCTTTCCTTATCATTTCTTATTAGATAAGTGATCTAATGGCTGTAGTTAAATTTGATGTGTTTATAGCATGATCTATTAGACTCATAGTGGATCATTAATTGAGGATAGGAAACTTGAAAATGTCTACTTATAGATAGGGGTCATCATGAAAAGATAATAATAGTAATAACCAGATGAGGGCTTCTTAGACTAATAGTGGATCATAAGGGCAAGATACTGGTAATGGTCTCATTATAGATAAGGATCGTCATTAAAAAAAAAAAATCATATGAGGACTTCTTGATTCTGGATTAGCTAAAATGTCCCTCTTACCTTTTCTTATTTAAAAATTTAATTTTTATTTGTTAGAAATTTGAATATAAGGGTGTGGCTGTAGAAGAAAAAGCATATATTTCCATAGGCAGACACACATATAGTGGTATGAGGGCTGAAGCCCCCCGCCAAACTGGAAAAATGCTCATGAGGTATCTATAACTAAACTAGCCCAGCCCCCACTTAAAAAATTGTCCAGCCCTCTTCTATTTTCCCAAAATCTCTCTCAATCTGAAAAGTCCCTAAATTGGTAGAGACCCTCAAATCACACTCCGTATCCGGCATTGGTGTGCCACCATCATCCCTCTCTAGGCAGGTATTCTTCGTAACGGCACCGCTTTCCATTTTTCCTTTTGTTCTTGAAAACTCCTCTTTAGGTAAGTCCCCTTATTTGTTCAATTTCTATGCTTTTGTGTACTGATTGCCAATTTGCTTATCTTTTGCCAGATCATTATGAGCATCATTTTCAAGCCCGGTTTTTAACTCAAATCGAAGCCTACTTTTTAGATTCAAACACAAACTTTATTTATATTAATATAATGCAACTTAAGTTAAAATGAATTTGAATATTGGACACAAATATAATTTTATTTATTTAAGTACTTTAGTACTTGGGACTATAATTCAACCCTATTGATATTAGCACCCTTCTTTTGGCTATTTTCTCTATTTTTACTTAGTTATATACCATAACTAAGAAGAGCGGGCGAATGGTTTCCTTCGGCCCATTCATTTCAAAAGGAGAGCTTCATTTTAGAATGATAGAAGAACGAGAATAGAGAACTTGATTTAGTAGTGGCTCTTTATCTCATATGGTGTTATAAAAAGCTAGTATGATTTTTTTTTAATAGCTCTTAAAACTCAGGCGGCACATATTAATTTGGCCATTAATAAAACTCATCTTTCAAGTTATCATTTTGAATAAAAAATTATTTTTTTCAAGGCCCCTCAAACGAAAATCCTTCCGCCACTTTATATTAATTTCAATATAAAAGCAAACTAACACAGGCCAAAATTAAGAACCAGCATATGAAGTAATTACTAAAATAATAGCTTTAAAGATGATGAACTTAACCCTTACGGTTAAACCGGCATAAGGGCTACCCTTTGGTCTACCTCCAATTCCCTTTGGTCTGTTTGGTTCAAAAACAGGTATTTCAAATACAGACCTATATGGAGCCCTGACAACACCATCTATGGATCTTGCATTTGGAGGAAAATCCGCCGCTCTGCTTCCATCATCCACCATGGTAGCTACTGGATTCTTGGTAATGGACAGAGCATCAATGCTTGGCATGATTCATGGCATCCTGGCGATCCCATATCCACCCTATTTCCCCTTCAGAATTTCCCCAGAGATCAACGACTTTCTTCTCTGTATCAATCAGGATCCTGGGTTATCCCTGCCACTATACCCTATAACATTCGCCAGCTAATTCATGCCCAACTCTCAGACCTCTCCCCCAACCAGGCTGTCAAAGACCTTCTCTACTGGAAACATTCCCCTGATGGCAACATTACCCAACGATCTGCATGGCAGTTAATCAGGCACAGAGCAGAGCCTCTTCACTGGCCCAATTTGGTTTGGAACCACATCTCTCCCCTTAGAATTAACTGCTTTGGATGGCGATTGATGCTCAACAAAACTCCATCTGAGATTAGGTTGAAACGCCTCGGCTTCTCCCTTGCTTCCAGATGCAGTATCTGTCATGCTGCTGAAGACTCTGTGGAGCATCTCTTCTTCTCTTGTGAACTGGCAAAATCAACCTGGCACTGGCTTCTGCATGCAGCTGACATACACCCTCCTGGTAACCTCTCTGCCTCTGCTCTTTGGGCGATCCTCTCTCTAGGCAACGACTCCAATGGTTACAAATTCATGGCAGCCATCTTCATCACCATCCTTTTTTATCTGTGGAAGGCCAGAACCGAAGCAGTTTTTGATGACAGAAGACCCTCATTCCACATCACCCAAGCCAACATCTCTGCAGCGATCTCCTTCTCCCTGAAGCAGATTTCGAAGCCCTTCGTTAGCTCTCAGCTGAAGGCCCTCTTTGCCGCCATGAGTATCGACATCAATCCATGATCGGCCTTCTGCTTCTCCATCCTCTCCGGCGCTTCTTGTCTCTGGCGATATCCTCTGATCAGTCTCTCTTTCCCCTCTTTTCTTTTCTGTTCTTCTCTTTTCTCTTCTCTCTGTTTTGTTCTTTGGTTTTCTCTTTGGGCTCCTCTTAGGTGCCTTGTAATTTTTTCTCCCCCCCCTCTTCTATCAATACAATTTTACCCTTACAGCAAAAAAAAAAAGGGCTACCCATCATATAAGAGCCATTATTCTACTAAAGTAATAGCATAACAGCAATATGGGCCTACCAGTATAAGGGTTAAAATTTACTAAAAGAAATTTTAGTACAACCACTTGATATGGAGTTAAATTAGGAGATAAGGTTAGTTGAAAATCTAAGTCCCTAAATAATAGATTCCAATTTGAATTATATATTCACTTATATAGAAAACCGAAATTAGAGAAGATTTTAGAAATCCTATTTGAATTCCAATGAATCCTAAGGAAGGGCAACTCCAGAATGTAGCATTGCGAAAACTTTCAGGGATGCGCAATGTGTTGCTCTCCCACCAATGGGCCGCTATTTTAACATATATATATATATATATATATATATGCTCTCATAGGAGCATCTCTCTATATATATGCCCAGTCAATGGGGCGCACAAATAAGTGGTCCTTCTCGAATTAAAGTATAAGAATTCAATGAATACAACTGTCCATATCCAATTGAGAATACAATACCATTTTCTCATTAGAAGAGGTTGAGGTGAGGTCCAGGTGAAAACATTTCTCTTGAGTGACATCATGTAGGTCCCCTGTTTTATATCCATAGGATGCCCTATGATCAACCTACTCATTACATCTCCATGAATTGCTACTTAGCCCTTTTCCAACTACTACTTACCGTTGGAATGACATCGGGCTCAATAAAAAAGTTAAAATTAAAAGGAATCTAATGAAAATTAAATCCAAAACCTTTGGCTTTAATATATTATAATAAGTAAATAAGATGTTTTCGGTTTCCTAATAATCGAGTTTTAGTTTCTTGAGTTCACAATTTTGTTCTTATGTAGCATGATGCGATGATCACATTATCATAACTATTTTTTTCATGAAGTGTGATTTGGATTGCAATTTTGACTATCACAAAATAACTCATACACAAAATTATCAATTATTTAAATGGAGATGGAAAAGTACAAAGCTATGAGTTATTTTGAGAGTTGGTTGTGATTGCAAGCCTTATTAACTACAATGGAAAAAGTAAGTGAGAGAGAGAAGATTTTTTTTTTTAAAGACAAGGAATGAAAAGGCAAGGAAACGGAGGGAGTAGGGTTATCAAGAGTTCGGTTCCGGTCCGGGGTGGACCCAGAATTAAAATCATTAAGGAGAATGTGGAATCGGATCTGGACCCGAAATTGTTTTGGAATCGGTTTCTTGGCTTCGGAACCAAAACCAAAACCATATATGGAATGAGTATGGATCCGGGTCTGAGTTTAAGTAGAGAATGATATTAAAAAAAAAATAATTCTTAGGAGAGATTTTTCGAAAATTGAGATAATATGTCGAGTCTCGGGTCCAAACCAAGGGGGAGCTGGACTCGCACCCATTTACTTATTGAGGCCTAAATAATGATCTATACCTGATTTTTAACGGATCGGAACCTCCAGGTAATTAGAAAATTGGGTACCCATTTACATCTCTAGAAGAGAGGGAGGGATATTTCTCTGACGAGGTAGACACGCCCATCAACACACCCCCCAAGAAATACACACACCCACAAATCTAACATAACTATCAGGGCAGTGGTATTAGAATACTATTAACTACAACCAGAGATTGGGTAACAAAAAATGAAAAAACTACAACTAGAGATCAAGCATGGAATCGTTTTTCTATAGTACTAGTGCAACTAGCCCGCCGCCCAATGCGGTCCATCATAAACAAATAATTAGGCTTTTAAATAAAAATATTTAGAAATATTGAATAAATAATAAATGAATATTATCATATATTTGTTAAAACAAATACAATTAAAATTGAACCTAAAAAACCAAAGGTTTAAAGGAAAGAATAAGGTGAACCTCCAAAACCAAAGGTTAAAAGGAAAAAAAAAAAAAAGCAAAATGATCCAACCAATTTATCTTGGTTTAGGACCTTGATTTGATTATATTTGTGTTTGGAAACAAATTTAGTATAAAAATAAATTAAATGTGGATTTTAAAATCAACTGGTTTCCACAATGAGCCCCACATATTGATCATGCAGAATATTAAAAAAAAAATAAGGAGAAAAAAGTAATAAAATGCAGCTGTGCGCTCCCCGGCCCCCCGGTCCCATAAATTGTGAGATTGGGAAAAAATTGGACTCACAAATTGTTCTAACTTAGGATTAAAAAAAAGAAAAATGTCTTTGATAGTGGTCCCCACAAATTGATGAAAAACAACAAAGATGAAGTCGGCTATGAACTATAAGTGGCCTCCAAATTCCTGCAACTTGAATCTAACTTTAGGGTCCCATAATACCCACCTATAATACAAATCAATGATGACACACATTAATGGATGAAAAAAAAAAAAAAATGAAAGAATGGCAAGAAGAAACTTTACGGAAGATCGATCAGCTAGGCCCACCTCTCAAATCCGAACTGGTGAAATGCACAGTGGACCGATAGATGATAAAAAAAAAGGGTGAAATCAAATTTGGTGGGCGATTTTAACTTACTAAAGTCAAATGCCCAGTGGGCTACAGACGAAAAAAGGGAAAAAATTGAAAAGAAAAAAAAATACTCCTATAACAAAAAAGGTGTAAAAGACAGGGAAATAAGTGTATTTAAACGTAGCATACTTTGGGAAAAAAAGATGAGAAAATTAGCGAAAGGTCTCTAGAGTAGATTGTTTTAAGCCTCCAGTCCAAGCAAAAACTTATTAAGGCCTTTAGTCCACTCAGCTAGTTTATTTGCAGTCATAGGTCCCTGTGTCCACATGATTACATTTTTCAGGACTAATTTACCCTTTCAACCGTTTTAGGCATTAAATTTTAAAATTTTAAATTTCAAATCTTCCCTCCTCCCTCCTTCCTAAATCCTCTCGATCTTTAACCAAAAGAACCCCTTCTTCTTCTTCCTTTTCAGAAACAGAAGAGAGATCATTTCGTATCTCTGCCTCGCCGTGGCCGAAGATGGAAGACGCGCCGGAGAGCCCCTCGTCGCGCGGGTGATAGAAGATATAAAAATCACACACACTCTTTCTCTCTGCAATGACTACACTTTTTGCTCCCTCGGCCCTGGTTTCCTTCCCAAAATCGAAGAACTGCAATAGAATCCATGTGGGTGTTTCTGGCAGAAACGAGGCCGGATTTCAGGGCCTCATTGGAGGGATCGAGATCGAGGCCCTTGCGGTAGGCGGCAACGGCGTCTTCAGCGCTGCCGAGGCCGAGGTGGGCAGCGCCGAGGCGGTTGTAGCCCTTGGACCAGTCGGGTTTGATCTCGACCGTCTTCTTCGCGCCGGCGAGGGCATCGGCGTAGCGATTGAGGGAGGCGTAGGCAGCGGAGCAGTTGGAGTATAGGACGTGGTTGGAGGGGGCGAGATCGATCGCCTCCGAGAAGAAGCGGATGGATTCATGTGGAGCACTTCTCATGCATGTGGGCCCTCCCACTATTGGTGGGTGCTGCCTTGGGTGTCTTGGGGACAAAAAATTGCTGTAATTGTGCGAACCCATTTGTCCCATCAGGCACCTACAAATGGACGAAGGGAAAAACAGAGAGAAGAAATTCAAGGCATGGTCAAGTTTTAACATCCTATTGATCTAATAATAGGATTTAAGTTCATCAGACTGAAGTAGTTTGTGACTCTTATTATCCCTGACCGATGTAGTCTATCCACCTTGTTTAAATTAACCAAGATGGGGCTCTAATCAATGAGGTACAGAGGCCTTTGGGTTATTTGTCACAGAATTTCTCCAGATTTCAGTCGTACCACCATCGCTGCGCATAGGATACCAGGGCCGCCTGGGTTCTTGATTTGCAGTGCCTGCCGCTGCCGGAATCGGACTGGAGGAACGTCGCCAAACCGCCTCGCAGTCGCCGCCGCCGCTCCATCTTTCGCTGGTTCGCCTGAGCCGGAGAGGAAGAATAAGACCACTGCAGCAGCCCAGGTTCGGTTGTAGAGACAGAGCAGCCAGGCTCTGTTTAAGGAAGAGATGAGAGAGAATAACTTAGTGTCAAATTTATCTGTTTTCTGTCAAATTTATCTGAGTTTTGTTCAAATTTATCTGTTTTCTGTCATATGAATCTGAGTGTTGTTCAAATTTATCTGTTTTCTTTCAAATTTCTTTGTGTTTTTGGTAGATATATATGAGTTTTTTTCAAAATTTATCTGAGTTTTTGGTAAATATATCTGATTTTTGTTCAGATTTATCTGAGTTTTTGTCAAATTTATCCGAGTGTTATTCAAATTTATCTGTTTTCTGTCATACTTCTTTGTGTTTTTTGTAAATTTATCTGAATTTTTTTTAAAATTTATCTGAGTTTTTTAGCAAATTTAGTTACGTTTTTTGAAATCTATATGCGTTTTTTAAGTTTATTTGCGTCTTTTGAAATTTATTTGTATCTTTTCAAATTTATTGCGTTTTTTGAAATTATTGCATTTTTTAAAATTTATTTTCGTTATTTTAAATTTATTTGTATTTTTTGAAATTTTATTTGGATCTTTTGAGATTTATTTGAGTCTTTTGAAATTTATTTGGATATTTTGAAACTTATTTGCATCTTTTTAAATTTATTTGCATTATTTGATTATATATTGATTTTTTTTAAACTTATTGCATTTTTTGAAATTATTTCATTTTTAAAATTTATTTTCGTTATTTTGAAATTTATTTGTGTGTTTTTAGAATTTAGTTGAAAATCTGGGGATTCCATTAATCGTGGGCAATTAAATGTTAGTTGGCCATTATTAATGGGATATCCCACCGATCATGGGTTATGATTTAAAGAAAGGGTAAACTAGACATTTCATGTATGAAAAAGTGTGGGAGAGACGTTTGCCTCTATCACTTTTTTTTGTGGATCTAAGGCCATCAAGTGACATATTCAGGGACCTGTCGCCGAATGCCCCAAAAAAGATTTGGTTGGTTTGAGGAATTACAATGAGAAAGATAAATCAGGGAAAGATTAGATACAAAAGGAGTTTCATTGAGGGTTATTAGGAAATTAAAACTTAAGAGAAGCTAGAAGAGGTTTATGGGGAGAGTATTGGAGACTTCTTGAGATTAGAGCACATTGTGTGTCCATCTCTGATGAAGAGACTGCTGCTTTAGCTTAGGAGAGCTGGCTCCATATATATATTATATAAATAATTATAACTATGGAATTCCCGAATCACCCCGAATCACACAAATGCATCTTGAAGGGCCCACCTTTTTATGTGGGAATTGAATTTCGAGGGTTTTATTCGGTAAATCTTTCACTTCAAATGGAGGATAAAAAAAAGGATAACAAGGGATAACTTTTCCTTCGATATGAATTGATCACTCAATCATCACCTTAATAAAATAATTCCTAAAACATTAAACTAACTACCTCCTCCTCTTGTTGATTTTGATTTGAATAACATCAAATTTAATAGGAAACTTTAGCGATTACCTAGTGATAACACTTCTGGTTGGTGGCTTTACTCCTCTCCAATTTACTCCTCTCCAATTTGGCCACTTAACCATGCAAGCGAAAAAAAAAAAAAATTACAATAATAGCAAACTGGCCTTGACCTGACCCACACCTGCCATGCCTTGTAGGGGTGTACACGGATCGGATTGGTACGGATTGGGCCAAATCCGTCACCAATCCGTTACCAACGGATTGACGGATTTGGAATCCGTCACCAATCCGTTACTGTTAAAATCCGATCCGATCCGATCCGTGGAGGACCGGATCGGATCAGATTAATCCGTTCAATCTAATTTTAAAATAAAAATATCAAATATATTATAAAAAATCACATTTTGACCCCTTAAATTTTTTTTCTTATTTTAAATTTAGACATCTTAATTTATATTTAGACCCCTTATATTTTTTTTATTTATATTTAATGCCAACGGATCGGATTGGATTGAATCCGCGGATTGAAGGTGAAATCCGCCACCGATCCGTTGCCAACGGATTACAAAATTTTCAATCCGTCACCAATCTGTCTACCTTCGGATCGGATAAAAATCCGCGGATCAGATCGGTTCGGATTTCCGGATCGACGGATTTTTTTTGTACACCCCTAATGCCTTGTACTCAAATTGGCCTGTGTGACGGTTTATGAGTTGTGATACCCAGCCAACTCGCATCATAACAGGATCTTTTAAAAAGAAATTATAATAATTATATATTTTCTCTTTCATGTAGTAGTATTGAACTAAACCTGGCCTCATATTTGACAATATTCCTCTATCCACTCCACTGCAACACACAAGATACATGTAAATGTATCATGACCTATTAAAAGAATATAAACAATGCATTAACGATAAAATCCAAATCAACGTTGAACCCGATTTGAGTCAAAATCTATAAATTCATATTAAATTTAAAACCCTGAATTTGAGTAAAAAAAGGACAACTCCCAAATTTGACCTCTCACTAAGGTCCATGCCCTGATTTTGAAGCTTGAATGTAACTATCCTACTAGACCTCCGGAGGACTTTGAGGTCTCCTACCGATCGAGTTACAACAGGGAACAGAAGTGGGAAATGGGAATGGGTTAGTGATCTCTTGTATTGTTCAACCAAGAATTCAATTAGGAGATCCACACCATTGAATTAATTTCAAGTTAGCAAGGACACCTTGCATGTCACATGGTCATGACAGGTGGTGTGCCACCTTCAAACCCTAAGAATCAACCCTGACTGCTACGTGGTTGAGAACACAGAAAGGATTGCTCTAATAGACTAATGAACAACAACAATAAATACAATACAATAATAATCTTCTCTAAGAAAATAAATGATTGAGATCAGGAATGGTTGTTGGAAGAAGAAGAAGATGGGATATACCTGATTTGGTGCAGCCCTCCCAATCCTTTTCAGGGGGGGGCATGGTCATCGTCGACTATGAAGATATTTTCCTTTTGTTTTTCTCTCACCAATTCACATGGGAATTGAATCAATCGCTTCTTCATCAAGTACTACCAAAAGATCAGATGATGGCATGATGCTATATTGCTATCTATATGTTTACCTTTTGCTTTTGTTCCTTGTGCAAGTGGCACTGTGGATGAATTGGCATTTATTGCATGCAAGGGTAGAAAATATGTGTGGTGTTAAGATGGTCCACAGGTGGATGTGTGGGTCCCACCCCTGGTCTTGACTCATGAGTCATGCCCCCAAAAGATTCTGTGTCGGCAGGATGGTTATATTCCCTTTTTTTTTTTTTATTTATTTATTGGATTGTGGATGGTTAGCAGCAGCAAAACCTAATCCAACCCGCTAACCTAATCAACCCGACCCATATGCAACCAGCCCAACCCTGAGAGTACAAACATGGGGGTAGGTACAGTTGATTTCATCCAACCCATACAAAAGGTGCTGGTATAGATGAAACTGGTGATTTTTAATTTTTAATTTTTTTTTTTACAAATGGGCCCATCAAAAAAAACATTTTTTCTTTATTTATGTTGGTGCCATATTTGTAATTCAAACCATTTAGTTTGTTTATTGTACTCCCCTACCCCTTCCTGAAGATCTTGTAGCCAATTATCTTATATCTTCATAGATTTTTAATAATTTATTGAGAATTCCAAACTTATACTTTTCTGGACATGTTGGGCCTCCATTTCATGATCCGAACCATTATAATAGAAATGAAGTTAATTTTGACTATAACTTCTGATTTTTGACCGGAAGTTATACCCATGTTCTACAATCTACTCAGTTTTTCCTCCCACTTTCAACATGTAATTGTAACCACTTAAATCTTCTTTCTACTTTTCATTCTTTGTAACTTCATTTCTATTCCAAATCTTATTATGCTATTTTCTTTCTAACCCACTTCTCATAGCCCATTTATATTCTAAGGACTCTTGGATTGAGAAAATAGGTACTCTCATAATCTTTTCTTCTTTTACTCTCTTTTTAAAATCTTATGCTCTATTTAAATCAATTTGATGTCAGTAAATGTTTGAAAATGATTTTACGTGATTTAGTTTTTTTTAATGGTTCATAGAATATATTTTTCAGTCATTGGTGAACACGCCCGTGCTGAGCACGGGTTATTGTGCTAGTTAAATATTATTGTTCTAATAGTAAACATCAAGACTTTAAATAGTTTCATATCTTAATTCAGGGATTTTGTGAAAACATCCGAAAAATCCAAATATATCCAGAACCGTTGGATTTACTCATGTGAAGATGGTAGTTCGAACAAACATGTGTATCGTTTGCATATGTGACATATGCACAAGATGCATTTACATATGTAACATTTGCATAAGTAATAGGCAAATGACCCTTAAATGGACATCGATCAGTGTTTGTTCATGGTTTTAAGACTTTAGTGTTCTTTTCTTTTCTTGCTCTTTCCCTTTTTTTTTTAATTATGTTTAGCTTGTTCATATAAATATCCAAAAATGTGTAGGCCTTCACGTTTGGGTGTTCATGTCCAGGTCGGGCTGGGTTGAGGCATATCCAAGCCCAACTAGACTTTAGAAATGCAGGCCCATATCTGGCCCACCCCCACAGCTTGTGTCTGGCCCAAGGCCGACCCGCCTCAAATGTGTCAAGCATAAGACTACTCATTTAGTCAATTGATTAATGCTAACAAAGTAAAAAGACAAAGGGATCTTAAACTCAAATGTAAAACAAATTTCAAATTCAAATGACTCTTAAATTGATCGATAGAGATCTTAAATGACATAGGATTTGGATATATCTCTTGTTTGGGCCAGGCCGGGCTTTGGGCTTGCTATCACTCAATCCAATCCTGGAACAAATTTTAATCCAGGGCAGACCGAAGTACAAAAAATCTAAGGGACAGCTCTGGTCCAAATCAATCTGGACCCATCTGAACAGGCCCATGAGGACCCCTACATTCATACTCTGTTTCAGGTCTCTGATAATGTGGCAGATTGGGCTAAGCAAAAAAGTGATCTCTGAACCTATTCACATTGTTTGAGCCAAGTCCCTCTGACTGAACTTTGAGCCCAAACCATACAGCACCATGTCTCGGAATGGTCCTATGTGGGCCTGCATAAATCACCTGTCATCTATATAATCAACTGGACAGATACACACATATAAAGGATCTTTAAGACTGCACATATAACGTCTGCCGATGTGGTATGGGCTTGTTTATGATGAGGAGAAAGGCCTGAACTAGGCCAGAATCATACCTGGTCCTGGGCCGGAAAATATAGTCTGGGCCAGAACACACGAGAACTTTGGAAGCAGAGCATGTGCAAATCTTGGCCTGTATCATTGATTAAACGGAAATAGGTCTGGCTCAGTACCTACCACCCTCATGTCATAAATTGGAGATAATTTCGCATGGGCCAGCCTGATTATATACAGAATTTCTAAGCATACCACTGTTCTAAAATGCACAACAAAAAGGGTTCAGAATAGGGCCATAAGCTGAAAATTGTAAAACCAAACCCACATCCATTAATTCTGGCTCTTTTTGGGCCTATAGATTTTATATTTGTTAGATTAGAAATGGATGCTTTGGAACTTATATCCGTTGTGTGTTTGTTGGACTAGAAATGCATGCCATCTAAAGTTGCAATTTGATTTGGTCAATTAATTCTATGACCCATTTAAGATATCTGTGAATCGGCTCTATCTGACCCTTCAAAACCTTGTGCTGTGAGTTTGGCTGTATTCCAAATACTTCATTTAGTTGGACGGACAAGATCAATGGCCACCAATTAGATGGTGATGGAGAAAAGCAACCAATTGCTCAAATCCAAAGGCAAGGAGTCCGGGTCATCCACTTTGAGCAAATCCAGGAACCTGGAACTCCCTGCTCAAGACAAAAAGGTGGGCCACCAGTCATTTTCATTGGGCCCACCTGATCCTACGAGATAAAGGTTACTCTCCAGATTATGTTGGCATCTACTAAAGCCCAGCCCCTTGATGCTCTACACTTTGGATCAGTCCATCTGATGGGCTGACAAACATTTCAGGTGGGCCACTTTTTTATCTGAGCAGAATTGGTGGTTCGCTCAAGGCAGATCCTCTAGATTTCAGAGCCAGTAGGAACAGAATATATATTGTCTCCATGATCATCCTGTCAGTTGGGGGAGTTCCTGGGTGGGGTTGAGCCATGCCAATGTTTGTCCAAACCAGCCCATTTAGTTTCTGGTAGTCAGAAAGTCGCGCCCTAGCCCAGCCCATTTGCAAATTATACAAACCCCTTTTTCTAACGCCCAACATTCAGTCTGGGCTTCCAAAATACTTGGTCTGGCCCCATCCATGAGCACTCTCACACTCATTGCAATTTTATCAATTGAACACCCGGAGATAGATGAATGATACGAAGACCAATTCCTTCCCACTTTGTGGGCTTCGTCTTCCCACTTGTGTGGGCTCTTTTGGGGCTAGGAAACACACACAAAAAAAAAAAAAAAAAACCACCTTGATAACACCTCTTGTGCAAGTTTAGCCCAAAATCGAGCATTATCACCCAATACGTACAAATTGGCCATGAGTAATACATGTTCCGCCAGTTTAGCCCAAAACTTAAAATGTATTAGAACTCCATCTATTCTTTCTTTTTAAAGCTGAATGTTGGTTTAAAAAAAAAAGCCCTCAATTATGGCCTTAGAAAAAGTCACATCAGCTTCTTGCGGCCCATTTCTAGATATGTCCTTTCAATAACACATAATATGTGCCTTTTCAATGAAACATGTCTCTTGATGCTAAATATGTGCATTTTCAATAAAATGTCTCTTGAGCCCATTTGTATAGATGTAACCCAATTCAAAGGGATGCATTCTAACTCTATAAATTAAGGTTATTTTTCAAAGTTTTTATATAATATTCAAAATGAGCATAAATGCATACGAATCATTTCTCTTTAAGATGAAACGTGTATGCTGATGTGGATTAAGCGAAGAAAGGTTTAGTTTTCATAAATTTTTAGTTGATTTAAATTTCTTACTTAGTTTTTTAATTAGTTTGTTGTACATATATTTATATTAAAGGGATATTATTTTTAATATATTATTGAGGGCTTAACCTGTGCAATGCACAGGGCCTTCATGCTAGTCTCCTTTATCTATATTCTGAAAATACCATGACTCTTTTTTTTTTAAAGATAAGTTAGTCTTTCATATCAATTAAATCAAAAAATACAAGAGGGAGAGTTAACTACTCACAATAAATTGGTCATGGCATGGGGTATGCCATGACTCAATTGAAAAGTGTATCCTTTTATTTTCTTCTTTTACCAAAATGAAATTCGAAACAAATGGAGATAACATCGCAGGACCAATATATATCTTAAGCATTTGTATAGGTTCTGTCTCAGACTGAGACACTGTCCAAAACTGATAATGTTAAAAATCTTGTAATATTAAATGAATACTGAACGTGTGAGATATACTGCACATATGTCTCCAGCCCAACCGACGTATATCCGTTCCATTTATCATGTTTTGGAGGCATTATGGAGATTCTCATTTTAGGGTTTCAGATATTGAAGTCAGGGTTCTTTAAAAGAGAACTGTAAAAAGCCCAAGAAGACTTTGTCACTCAAAGATACTGACAGCTTGGGGGTGTTTGGAAGGAAGACATTTCTTGTGAAATTCTCCATATTACATTCTTCAAGGGTAAGGTGAAGAAAATCATATACTAGATAAAAATCTTTTTAAAAAAGGGTGGGAAGATTTATAAGTTAGAGCCCATCATTATAATATTACTAGATGTGTGACACCATGGATGCATATATGGTGGGCTCCGCTCTGAACATTGTTAATCAGATTTCATGATTTTAACATTAGGTGGTACATTGATTTTCTAACATTAAATGAGTTCCGCCGTGATTGCGAACACATATAAATATCGGCGGATCCATTATGATAAGATACCTTTGTTTTTCTTTTTCTTGTGAATTCAAATATTAAACAAATAAATTAACAACTGAAAATATTAGACCGATGTTACATAATTACCAATATTGGGTGGGCCCCATCAGATTTAACATCAAAAAAAGGATTCCATTTCTTTCCCCAACCTCCACCAAGATGTTGAGATTTAACTATATACGATTTTGGTTGGTGAGTTGATTTCTTAGATACTGTTGAAATGACTTTTGCTTTACCTTTCTTAATTCTTTCAATCTTTTCCTCCTTTTATCTTTTGAATTGTATTTTAATTTTTCAACCTCTGTCAACAATTCATTCATTCTTTGAGTCAAGGGAGGAAGATTAGGAATATTCTTGTTCTTTTTGGGAGACACTTTCTTAGTAGATTTAACTTGTTTCGACCTTTTAAAGTCTTCCACTTTATTATTTATCCATCTCTCATTAACAGTAGATTTTCTTTTATTAGGCTCATTGAGTGGTATTATGCTCATGGATGGGTGTAACATCCTTATAGATTTTCCTTTAAGAGGGTCCTTATGCTAATCTTTGGAGGTCACTTTAGGATAAGATTTCTCCCGGAAGAGATTTTAAGATTTTACTAATATATTCTTCCTTCCCGTATACTTTCTCCTAGTGGCCACATAGAATTAACTATTTCATTTAGTTTAGTGTGGAATTGAGTAAAAGTTTCTTTTTCCTCCATCCAAATATTTTCAAATTAAGTACTGAGCATTTAAAGTTTGGACCTTTTAACTATAACAGTTCCCTCATAGTAGTGGTGGACCCCAGATTTTCGTTTGGGTGGGGTGGACAATCGTCAATTGGAAACGTCAATCATTCTTTTGCTAGATTTTTTTTTCACATTGACAATAGAAAAAGAGAAAAAATATTGCATTTAAATAGATTAGCATTTGATCTTTTTTTTGTTATATTTTTCCATATCTAATTTAAAGATAAAGTCAGTTGCGTCAAAATCATTGCCAACTATCAATAATCTCCATTTATAGCATATGTTAGAGACATAGTTTTAAACAAAATTTTCTTTTTGTAAGGAACCCTACTATCAACACCAAATTTATATATAAGCCTTTTCAATTCCTCAGGAAACTAGAGAACCCAAAAAAAAAAATAATCATTATATTGTGAAAATTGGTATCTTTTTATTCTTTATCCTTTCCTTAAGCTCCTAATAGTTCCTTTATCATATGACCACCTATATTTGTAAATAAATATTATTAGAATAATCACAAACATCTTATTATAGTCCAAGAAGAAAAATTCCAAAATAGGGAATTTGGGGAATTAGGGGAGTTTACGATGTTAGGGCTTACAAATGAAGGGAATTTGGGGAATTAGAGCTTAAGTTTTGCATTTAGGATTTGGTGATATTGGGCTTAGGGTTTCGATTAGGATTTGAGGATTTAGGTTTTAAATTACGATTTAGAGATTAAGATTTCGAATTTAGCCATAATTCCCCAAATTCCATTGATCCTAATCTAGGGTTCCATTAGGGTTCTTTGGAGATAAAAGAGAAGCTGAGCTTTACTAGACACCTCTTTTCCTTGCGTTTGTGCAAATGAAGGTTCAATGTTATTAGCTCTCTCATCTCTACAAAGACACTCATTATTCATACAAGGCAAGAGACACAAACCACGAGTAGCTGTTATTTCAACCTCCTTCTCTTGTGCTGCCGTCGATTCCAAGCTCCATCATAGATTCCCTCAACAACTTCTACAATGGTAGATTTGGAGATGACCCAGATGATAAAAACCAATAACAAAAAGAGACATCATATAAGAAAAAAAGGTCAAGATCGATCACATATAGGCAGACAAGAGCATTCATCTTCCTTCTTTGGTCATAGAATGGAAACGAGCTACGTAGTCTTACTCTCCTAGAGAGATGGAAAGAAAATATTTTTTTTTCCTTTCCACCAAAGAAGAGAAGAAAAGGGTCGACGTGGGGCAATTACTTTAGCTTTCGTGGCGGCATGGGCCAAGGCCCAATTCAATCTTTTGTGATTTTTGGATCTGACCTGGGGCGTGCGGCATTTTGATAATTCCTCTTTCCATCCTTATTTCCCTATGATTTTGATCTCAATTTGTTGAGCTCTGGAAAAGTTCTAAAACGAATGGGAATGGGGAAATCTAATCCACGTAGTCTAGCTATCCCTAGGGGATTTGTATGTTTCAGACGATAGACTTTTGGCTTTGTTTTATGGATTTTGTATATTACTGAAATTCACTTTGGATGTCTTTGCTTTTATCAGATTTCACATGCTTGCATGTTGATTTTTTTTTATTTATTATTATTTTTTTAAAATTTTTTTTGTGATTTGAGCATTTAGGGCTTTGGCAGGCAATATAGGTTTTGAACTTTGAAACAGGTGTTCTGGTACTATGATAGTATTCTTCGTGATTTGAGCATTTAGGACTTTCATGGATCCTCTAGGCTCACCTTCAATAAGTGAACCGAAGCTCCTTTCTCATCCCATGATTTGGCATCATGATGCACAATTTTCTACAATCATTGAGCCTTCACTCACCATTGGATTGAGTCCCAAAAGGATAATAATCTCAAACCACAAGTTTTTCTTTTAGGATTTCAGTAAAATGGATGGAGGATACGATCACACCAAACACACATCATATTGGTAACTTATAGTTTAAGATGAAAACAATGAACTCCTTAAGACAAGTAGGACCACTTGTTGATGTAGACTGGTGTGAAAGCTTCTGAAAAGTGCAACAATCTTTGAAAGTGATTCATTTTCCTTGATTCTGACAACCTCTAGATAAACAAGATGATGGTTGATAGTTGGAAGAGGAGTGAAGTTTTTGTAAGAATCACCTCTTTCTATAACTTCCTATTTTAATTATTACGGGAGTGGTTGCAAAGGATCTGATTGCAACAACCTCATCCCATCCTTGCTTGTCGCAATCTTCATCCTTATCTTAACCACTCAACTTTGGGAGAAAAGGCTTGTGATAGAACCTCTTTAATGAATGGGTTTACTACAAAAGGTGGGGGCCCTATATAGATAAAACACAATCTTACTAATAATTATTTATTTAATTAATTACTATACCTAAAATTTACATCATACTTGATTAACTGTCAATTTAGTATGATTGGGGTCGCATAGGATGAACTAGCTATTGATCAGGGTCGATCAAGTTCAATATGAGTTTAGGTTGTTACAGTAGCCTCCTTACAATGATTCTTGGTGATAAAAATGCTCCAATGTGTGCTCAAGCAAGAAGGTAGTGGAGGTTTAGGTTTAGGGTGATTTGGGTTTACTATGTGAGCTTAAGAGGATACCCTAGAGAAAAGGAATTCCACTTATCACACTAGAACGATCTTTAAATGCTCTTCTAAGTGTGAATTGGATCTTTGGAGCTCTAGTAGGTTGTTACTTAGTGGCAAGCTTGTAGAGGAAGAGAGTTCTTAAAATCATAAATGGTGTAGTCATTGAAATGAGCTCAAGTATATATAGAGGAGCTCTCAACAGTTAATTTAAGATTAGCTGTGTATTTTATACGGCTAGCTGTTAAATCCAAATGGCTAGTTTGACTGATAGTCAGAGGGCCAATTTACATAGTGGTTGGCTCACGGTTAGCCGTGGAGGATATATAGTTAACCGTGGGCTTGCCGTAGTTTAAAGTCACTAAAAAATCTCAATTATGAAAAAACAACCGTGAGCTAACTAAAGGGCTTTTATTGTTGGCTTACGATGACCTTACTGTTAACTGTAATAGAGATTACGGTTAGCCGTAAGCCAATCGCTGTTCAAAATGGTGAGAAATCACCATTCTAAAAAAGCAACCGTGAGAGGCCGTTGGGGGCCTTATGGTTAGATGTGCCCCTCTTACGACTAGCCGTGAGGCCAGAAACTGTTCAACTAATCAATTTAGCCCTATTTTTCCCTATGAATTTTTTCTCTGTAGGTTTGATGGTTCCAAGGGCCTATCCTTAGTTAATCTTAAAGTCCATTTTACCTGAATAGGTTGGCACAAATCGGAGTACATCTTGATGAAACACATGCCTTCCTAGACTTGATCTTCTCCCTTTGAACTTCATCTTCATTGTAGAGTCCTCTAGAGGCAAGGTCTTGGAATTGACAACCCAAGGAAGTGTAGATTTGGCTATGATACTAACAAGCTTGTTTTCCATAATCAATTACAGGATTTTGGTCATATCTATATAGAGAACGTGGAAGATTAGATGAGCTAAACATGTATTCATGGCATTGAAGATGATGGGATATATATTGGGCTTTCCAGCTTTAATCAAACTTTGCATTCTTGCAAGAGGAAGGGGAGTTCTTACTATTATAAATATAGTCAATTGGTCTCTTTTAGCCTCTCTCAACTCAAAAATTAGAAAAGTCTGTCGTATCCAAGAAAAACATATATGTCATCTTGAAGATCTGATCAACTCAAGTTCAAGCAAAGATACAAATATGTTTAAACTCTTATCTAATATTGTTTAATTTGCTGCTTATAAAATAATAACATAATTAATATCTACTACCCTATATGCTAGAGTGAAAGTTTTCCCCCAAAATGGTCCTATGCTAAGGATGTCTTAACCAAAGAAAAACTATTTCAAGTGAGTTTGCTTTTCTAACAAAAAGAAAAAAAAAAAAAAAGGAGTGTTTGTCTGATTTGAAATCCAAGGCACTCAAAAGTTTCCAAAACCTGTTTCTTAAATTGGTATACATACAAGTTCTTGCATGTACATATGCATATGTATATGCGGTGGAGTGCATACATATTCTAACATTAACCCAAGCTTGACATATCTATTAGCTAATTAGTAATTTGACCTATTACTACATAATTAATTAGGGAAGACCAAAGAACCATAGTCATGGCCTAACTAACCAGTGTTCTTAATTAATTAGCAACCCTAATATTTTTTTTTTCCTTTTGTTTATAGCATCTGAGCTTGAAGTGTCTATTAATGAGACAATAAACGTTGAGCGTTGATAACTTAACCTTGTAATTAAATTTATTACAACTATAAATTTATCAAATTAACAGTACTTCACAAGTGAATTATTGTTTTTCCAAGTATAAACGTGCTTAACTATATATTACGCGCGCATGCCTAATATTTACTTAGGTAAATGATGATAAACAAGATACCTTTTATGGAAACCTAGTGCACCTTTTAGGGAGTGAGAGTGCCCATTCGAGTTCTCCCAAACCAAAAGATGAACCATAAGAAAATAAAGAAGAACAAGAACAAGGAAAAAAAAACCCTAAATTAATTGTTCCAATTTCAGTTTTGGACAAACTTAGATTTTCATTATTTTTAGTTCAATTGAACTCCGTTTATTATTTGAGTCATTGGTATTTTGATATAGTTTGGAACCTAAATAGGAATTTTTATTATTTTTAACGAGTCAAAGTCAAGCTGGTAATGAGTTTTTACTTTTATAATAGTGGCATTGTAAATAAAAGTACAGTACAATTCATCAAAACTCTATTATGGAATTCAAGCGATTTGCTTTTATGCTTTTGGAGAAAATTCCAAAGTTCACTGCTTTTGGTAGAGATGGTGATCATTTTCAACTCACTACATCATGGAGCTTGTTGGTCTAGACATATTGTTCATGAAAACCTAGCTCACATTTGAGGCCTAGGTATCATAGGTTTTTTCTTTTTTCCTCTATATTTGTTGGTAGAAAGAAGATTTCATAACAAACAAAGGAGAAGAACAACACAGATCATCAAGTATAAAAAGAGAGCAACCTAAAGCTCCGAGCTTCAGTCCTTGATATCTCTAGCAAAATAAAATAGATTGACCAATCCATCAACCCATTAAAGGGTTAATTAAATGACCTTGAGGATATCTGACAAAAGGTGAATCTTCTAGAATCCCCAACTTTTTGTGTGGGTAATTCACAAGGTGGAATAGTTCAAGTGGACCATACACCAGGCATGTTCGGCAATTAACTAGTTAAAGTAAAGTAAAGTGAATTTAAACAAGAAACGACAAGGGGTCATATCAAAAGTACATAATTTCAAAATTCCTTCCGAATTTTTCAAAAAAAAATCTTTTTTCTCTACTAAAAGATAAAAAAAAAAAAAAATTAACTTTTATATACAAAAAGTCAAAAAGATTTCATACCAAACAACTAAAAATAAAATACCATCATAACACCTTATATTTTATTCTCTCTTGATTATCAGCTTTGGGCTAGGCTTGGATATGCCTGTTTAATAATTAGGTCGGGCTTGGATTAAGTGATAGAAAGTCCAAAGCCTAGCCTGTGTAAGGAATGAATGTGATTTAATTTGGTTAGTCCAAACAATTGCTCAAATGCCCTTAAAAGAGACAAAAAGCCCGGTTCCGGCCCAGTCCGACTGATTAAATGGGTGGGCTAGGGCCTGACTTTTACCGCCCTAGTCGAGTTTGGGCCGGGCCGGATAGGCCTTAGCCTGGCCCAGCCCATGAACACCCCTAGAAAAGAAAAAGAAGAAAGAAAGATAAACAAATAAAAAAAAAAAGAGAAAAAGAAGAAGAGAAGGAGAAGAAGGGGTGCACAAGTGGCGGGCTATGCACAAAGGAACTCCATGAAGACCTTACAGTCGACGCAGAAGGGATCCTCATTGCAGGTAACTTTGAATAGACTGTATATATCCATACATGTAGGAAACAGTGAATGACAAATGAAAAATTTAGGAAACTATATCACGGGGCCCACATAATGATAGTCCGAACCATTCCAAATTATTACCTACCACCTCCTCTCCAATGATATAATCTAACATTTCAGTTCAATAATAATGGGTCCCACCGTTTGATTGAGCACTTAATTAGAGTATTGATTCGGTGGTGATGAAGGCGTCCATTGTTGTTGTGGCTAGTACACATGAACTTAGGTCTTTGAAACTTTATCGTAGGGCCCATAAATTAATAATTTAAACTTTTTAAAATCAATGTGATTCCCTCCTATGATATATCCTTAAATTCCATTTCAATTGAAGCGGGTCCCACCATTCAATTGATCGCATGAGTGAAATGTGATTGACTCCATGCTAGGCACCAAGTAACGGGCCCTGGACTTCATCGTGGGGTTCACTTAGAGATGATCTAAACGTTCAAGATGAATCTCATACCCACAAGTGATATATGCTAGAATTTCATATCAATAAGAGTGGAGCCCATCGTCCAATTGAACATATAAGCAGTTATACTTGTAGAGTAAAAGCATAGGAAATGTAATTTCACAAAAAAAAAAAAAAAATCAACTTTCCTTCACTACAACAATCCAAATACCTTTTTAATTTAATCAAAAAGTTAACTCTACTTTCAAGCCACCATTAAAATCTAATGATGTGACATTCGACTTTATTTTATGGTACAAGTTAATTTACACCATAGGCCGGTGCACAAAGAATGTCCTTTGCCTCAACTTCTTTTGGAGAAGCAACCTTGGGTCCATCAAGATCTACATGCACCAAACTATCAAACCAAATAGCAAATCTGAAGCCTGTTTTTCCATCCGTGGCTTTAAATGAAGCATCTAAAATCACCAAAGCCATACCTCTCAGACTCCTAAAACTAAAATCCTCGGAGGGTTTGAGGATTATTGGTGGTCCCCCTTTTGACTTGTCTATTGAATCATGAATCAAACTGATTGCATATAGGATCGTGGAGATATCATATGAATCAAAATGATTGCAGAATCAAACTGATTGCATATAGGATCGTGGAGATATCATACTTTCTTTTGTTTATGTTTTGAGTTTTTATTTTTTATAATAGTGGCGTGGCATACTGGCATTGAAAACAAAAGTGCAATAAAACTCATCAAAATTTTATTCCTGAATTCATCCATTTGCTGGTATGCTTTTCTAAAAAATTCTCGGTTCACTGCTTTTGGGAGAGATGGTGATCATTTTCAAGTTTCAACCCACTGCATCAAGGAGCTTAATTGTTGTTGGTCCAGACATGCTACTGATCATGCAAGCCTAGCTCACAATTGGGGCTTAGATTTCATAGTTTCTTTTATTCAGGTTTTGTTTTGTTTTGTTTTTTCAAACTGAACTTTGTTGGTACTCCCCCATCTATATAAAAACTTGTTTTTTTCTTGTTTTTACTACAAAGAGAATATGTTAAGTAAGTTCACATACACACACTCAGCGAAAGTTCTTGTTGGTACTCTTTGTTGACACTCTCACACATACATTTATGTACAAAGAGTACTCTCCCAGTTGAGTTATAATCAGGGACACAAATAAAAACCCTTTTAGGTCTTAAGAGATGGAAGAAAACTTCTTCTTCCTTGGAGCAATAAACTATTGTCATCTCACATCAATCTAGAGCCTTCAGTGTCAAGTGAGTCCATGGACCTCTGTTGAGTGAAATCTAAAGAATCCCCAATCAACAATGAGAACTATTTAGCTGGGACAATGAGATATATATCAGCTTTTAGTCCATCTTCGTCGCGAGCTTGTCAATTTGGTGCTTGGAGCACATTGCTCTGGTCACTTTAGGAATTTAAAATGAATCAGGTTCAGGTCTAGTCCATGTTGAGTTTAAACTTAGGGCAGATTATGGTAATATGTACTTGAAAAAGAACTCAACTTTGATGCGCTCAAATGGACAAAACCCATCTCGGTCCTAATTCAGTGGCATAACTAGGGATCGATCCGTGGACATTGCAACCAACTGAGCAACCATTTCTTGTCACATAATAAAGTGTATAATGTTTTTAATGTAACATAATGTAGCTTATTTTACATAAAAAACGTTATACGCTTGGATATACTAGAGCCTTAGCCAGTTATCAGTTGGACCTATAATGTGATCATGGACTAGAATCAATTATCAATACGGCCCTTTTGAAAAAAAATCAATAAGGTTCATAAAAAGGTACACACCAAAAAAAAAAAAACTCCCAGATAGAGCCTTCGGTAATTGGAGGTCCTTTGACATCCCTATGTCAAGAGGGTCATTAATTAAGCATCATCATGCCAATCTGCAAGTCAATTGTTAAGATGGCTTCCCTTAAGCAGGATTTAACATCGATCTCAATTGAACCTTCTTCATTCAAATGAACAATTTGTTAATCTAAGGATCAGCAAACATAAATTGGATCCACACGATTTAGGACCGATTTAATAAAACATATGTGCAATATTGAATCATAAATGTCAGTCCGATTCCATGATAAATACTTGAGGATTTTACGGGGAAATTTCCGGTATACGACTGTTGCACGAAAATGTTCCCCTTAGTTGGGGCCTTACGGAAGGGTTCCGTCATCCCATTTTTATTTTTATTTTTTAAACTTTGAGAGGAGTGACGCTAGTGTCGCTCGTCTCCGACTTAGGTGACGCTAGCGTCGCTCCTCGTTTCTTACATAGAGGATATGGAATTGTTTATAAAGGTGTGCCGGAGAAGATAGTTGTAATAATATATGACAGACATTCTAATTATGTTTGCAACTCACAGTTTGGTTCGCACTCTGACTCCCATCACTAGAAGCTATGGATTCTCCAAAACCACGCTGCTCCAGAACTCCAATCAATGCCTTTACACTCTTACTTTCTGTAACTATGTTTTCTACTAGTGGGACTGCATGGGCTAGTGAAGGTTTCCATGTTAATTAACAAATAAATACAAGAAGAGATGCAAGGGGGTTCCAAGTTGAATCAGTTGTACACCCCAAGGTAATTGCTTCTGGAAGAGTTCTTGAAGGAAGACAATATAAAGTGAATCTTTGTGAGTTTGGAGGTCAATTACCAAGGCTCAAGCTCTTTTAAGTGATCTAACTGCAATTATGAGCTGAGGCTATTGCTTGCTGGATATACCTAGCAGTATAAGCGTGCTGCACTTTTCTATTGCCGCTATGATGGCATCATATATGTTTCTTGGGTGTGGGCGGGGGTGTTAGGTGTGAGTGCAGGTCCAGTAACTAAAATGTCTCCTCCGGCAGGGCCATGGACGCGAAGATCTGATCGCTCTGTCGGAGCATTATCCTCCAACACATCTTTATAAACAATTTCATATCCTCTTCGTAAGAAATGAGGAGTGACACTAGCATCGCCTAAGTCAAACACGAGAGACGCTAGCGTCACTCCTCTCAAAGTTTTAAAAAAAAAAAAAAATTTGTGATGAAGGAACCCTTTCATAAGGCCCCAACTACGATGAACCTTTTCGTGCAACGGCCATTTACCGAGAATTTTCCTGTAAAATCCTCTAAATACTTCTGTTTCTTTACCAAAATTCCTTCTGCTTCTGCTTTTTTTTTTTTATGCTAAGTTGTAAGAAAATATCATAAAACTCAATAACAGAATTCCAAGAATTCATGTCTAGGGAAATTTCAAATTCTCCAAAAGCTTTCCCCTTAACTAGAATTCAAAATCCCTCCTCATGACGGAGCATTTGAAATTCCATAAATTAATAAAGAGTGGAATTCTAGGAATTCCAAGATGTCATTTGAGACATTTTAGGTGGTTGGAACTTGAAGTTCTGTTGAAAGAAAGATGTTATTTCAAATGTCTGGAGACAACATGTCCAAAAAAATCCTAACACAGCAAATCCTTATTAGGATTTCTATTAAAGAAACAAGCCCTTTATTGGGGATTTATAGCATTCCTCTTCTTCTCCAAAGACATGATCAAATGATGGGGATATCCAAGCTTTGTGAAGTGTGGAGCTGTACCACCAAAACCCTTTATATAGGAATTTTCATTAGCAATTCCCTCCCTATGTTTTTAACAAGTTATAGGAAATCCTGGTATATTAGTACTTTCCCAGTTCTAAGATACAATTTATATGCACTTAGGAATATGAGATTTTACCAAAACAAAAAAATACAATGTAAAATTTCCCTTATTACACTTGGGCCCGTTTGTTTGCATACAATACATAGAAATTCCATACCAGGTGCCGCCTCATACCATTTGCATTAATTAACCTCTTTAATAACGATTTCATAGAACTCATTTGACGATGAATACCTATGAATTTAATTGCTATATATTCTAATGCAAACAGACAGCGGTCCAAGTGCTCCTAGAAATGGGTGTGGTAATGAGTACCACACTGTCCACACTCCATGAAGTTCAATACCATCACCCATATATATAAAAGTATAATTTTTCGATCACATCACCAATAAGCAATTCATTCATTCTCAAGATATTTGTTAAAATAGGTTCTGAAACATGACATGGTATTGAGATTCCAACTCTATTTTGTATCTTGTGACTCGACTGATATTAGAAATTACAAATTAGGATTCTTGAAGTCAACTTTGAGAAGGTAGCATTTACAAAGTGGTATTTAACTTGGTTCAAGGAAACCACAACTTATCCTTCAACTGTGTCAGTGATGAGGGTTCTTGGTCTTCAATGCCCCGGGTCCAATCATTGGGGCCACTTGATGCCGTATCCCCATTGTTTTCAACCATATAACCTGGAAGTCATTCTTGCCTGGCATTGAGATTAATATTCCAGCACTACATGTTCATTAACTTATACAGATTCCTCCATTTATAATTCATGTTTTGTTTAGGCCATGGAAGTTTCTTAATTGAATATTCTTTTGTTCTTCCGTGTTTCCTGGCTTCATTCCCTTGTTATCTACAACTGAGGTGGATAAATTGGCTCTGATTTCACCTTCTGTTTTCGGCTTATATGGGTGCTTATTTTCACAGCCTCCAATTTTATCATTTCCCTTGTCTTATTGTTTTCAACTTTTTTACTGAATGCACAAACAAAACCTAATGTTGGGAATCAAGCTGAGAGTGAAATTTGAGGGTTTTTTTTTTAAATTTAATTTAAGATAGATGGTGAGATATTATAAAGGTATGTTGAGACTTGATTTTCAAATTTGATTTTAAATAAGGGAATGAAAATTGTTTAGTTTTAATCATTTAATCGGAAATTTAAGTTTAGTGATTTTAGTGGGAAGGTGAGATCAAGAGGAGATAAGAGTTTTCTATTTGTTCTTGAATATTTTTTTGAAACTTGTAGATCTTATGTTCTTCAGTTGAATATCTATAAATGGATTTACAAAAAAAAAAATTAATGTCTCAAAGACAATGGAGCTTCTTGTGTTCAACTTAACACCATGTTATATTTTTTACTTCTTTATTATTATCTTCTTCAGTCACATTGATAATTGCCTATACACATGAAGACATAAACTCATTTCACTTTCTTTCTGGAAAAATGACATGTTCAACATATTCCAGCACTGTCATTTCAACAGGCTCAACACTATTTTTCTTTATAAATTTGCTTGAGGATAGAAATTGCCTAAGTCATGACATCATTGTTTTGCCACCTCCCAAGATCCAGTGAGTAGAACCCCGTGACCCCAATCTTGTGGTCCATGTCTCCTGATTGCTCATGTGTGAGACCCAAACAGTCAAACCTCTTGACAGATGCTCATATAAACCATTCAAGGGATTGCCCTCTATTCTGCCCAAATAACCATCTAGTTGATAGAGACAACCCCTTGTTTTGTGTCCTTTTCTTTACCCAAGTTTTCTCTCAATGTAAAGTCAAGTTTCATGAGCTTTGGAAGGATAAGGACTAAACAAAGGATTCAATAATGCACTTCACATGCATTTCCATAGAAAACAAATATATAAAAGGTTTGAGGGTGCATGAATAGTATATGATACAGCCATGCCATGCCTTATTGAGAATCAGACACAAAAGATATTGGATTAATGACCTAGCCATCTCCATTTTGTCAAAGGGCACAAGGTAGAGCCTAATTACCTCATGTTTGCATGTGAACATGAGCACGTGCGCCTGTGCGTGTGTGTGTGTGTGAGAGAGAGAGAGAGAGAGAGATTATAATGGTTTGAAAATGCGAAAAATCAAGATAGGATTGTAAAACAGAAATGCTTGAAATGAAATGTGTAAGAAAGGAAATCAGCTGCTCAGGCAGATTATCATGTCACTGTTTTAAAGACAGATTTTATGCTCTGAAAATTTATCCAATTAACATATATTCAATGTCTAGCCCAGAACTTTCTCATGCCTTGTGTGATTAAGCATCTAAAATTAGTTTTAGCATATATTCAATGTCTAGCCCAGAACTTTCTTATGCCTTGTGTGATTAAGCATCTAAAATTAGTTTACTTCAAGACTTAAATTACTATATTACTAACATAATTTACTAATGTGAAGTCCGCAGCATGTTCACATTACTAAATCCAAGAGCAAGAGAAAAAAGGGTCTAATTTCTTTTAAGTTTGATGAAATAAGTGACAGAGTATGCTCACATGCTGCGCATCTCTATTCTTCCCAGTCAAGGAAGTTCCATTTATTAGCCTTGGATAATTTGGGGAAAAAGTTTGAAAACAAATTGTATCAGATTTTGGATTTGGAATGGCCCTCCAATAGAAATATTCTTCTCTAGAAAATGACTTGCCATTTTCTCCATGGGGCACTCCCCATGTCTGCCTATTCTTCTCAAGCATTTTGATGATATGGTCCAAGAAAACATCCATATCAAGAACTTTCATCACTACTTTCCCCAAGTATCAGCATCAAGAGGTGCCCATCAGAGGGTCTACAATACCATCAAAGAAACCCTTCCCACCCATCCCAAAAGTAGCAAAAGGTGGGCACAATGCTGAGGGGTATAACAGGCAAGCATCAAATGCGCTGATGCCAAGTGGACGACTGAGCTTTCATCGCCAGCTCAGCGACCCCACCACCCTCCTAACCTACCTTGCAGATGACACCTGAACACATGTTCATTTCATTCACTTAAATTGCAAGTCTCTTGCTTTCTGTGGCCGCCCTCTTAACATAATGCCTACAGTTTTGAGGAAACCACATCACATAGGGCCGTTATCAGATTGGAAGTCAGAGTCCTATGCAGTTGGTAAATTGCTCTCCTGGGGTATCTTTGTTTCTTTCTCTAGAGGGGAAGTAGTATCTTTTCTTGGCAAAGAGAGGCCATCAGCTTTTGCCTCCAAAGCCTTCCAATTCAAGTAAAAGGGATTGGAAGGCATTCATAAGATCAAATCCAAAGAAGCAGATAACTATAATTAGTGGATTCAAGAAAATCTCACTCAATTCACTGTGACTGTTGGAAGTAAAAACAACATAAATTTTACTAGGAAACATTATAAAGAGCATTCTGGGAAGATAGTGCCAAGTATTTTCATCCAGGGCATGGATTTGCTTCTAAATAGGCTGCAATGAGACTTGATAAACGATTGGAAAAGAAACCCAGAAAATCAAAGTAGAGAATTTGTTGGTTTACAGATAGAATTACACAATCTTTGAAATGCAAAAGCAATTGGACGAGAAAAAGAAAAGGACACTGAAACAAGCATTATTTTGCACTTCACCTCACCCCAAGAACAAGGCAAGGTTTGCTTGTTTCTGCACAAAAGTCCAGAATAGATGAGAAATGAGAGAGCTGATGAGACTCTTGTATAGGACCTATTTACACAAGAAAAATCTATGGCACACACACCTGTAATTTGAAGAAGCCCTTTTTTTCAAGCCTTCTGAAATGGAAAATTCACATTCTTTTTCCCACATGAATAAGGCTCCACATATATATCACTGGTGGGGAATGTTTTGTAGAGAATTTCCATCTATATCTGCTCGAGCACGACTCTCTGGAAATCCTTACCATATATATCTGAAGCTTGTAACTGCTGTTGGGACTGATGCCAATTACTTAGACTGTTGATATCAAACTGGTTTTCTGTTTTAATTCCACTGTATAAAGGTTGGTTTTGATTTTGAATGGTCACAGCAGTAGAGAAGTGGGGGGAATGGACATATTCAGACCATTTGATATCTTCAGATTGGCCTTGGAGATGGATTTGAGCTTCTTTATCAGGTGTCAATTCCGATGACTCCACTCGGCAATCTGCCAATCCCCAAGGGAAGACGCCATTTTCGAAGAAAGAGTTGTTGCTTTGTAACTCGATGCTACTGCTTCCGCTTCCACTTCCACTGCCGCTGTTACTCGAAGATCCAGCATCCCAGAACTGGATGCCATTGATATTAAGAGAACTAATAGAAGGATTAGCAGGTGGAAGATTGACAATGGGCTTAATACCCATTGAAGTAGGGAGAATTGAGCTGGACAAGGATGGCATAGCAGTGGACATAGTATTCAAATTGAACTCGGAATTCATCTCAAAAGGCCTGCAACTTTGATTCAACCAGAGAACTGGATTCGGGTTAGCTGACAGGCCAATTGAAGTCGTCTGATTAGCGAAATTGGAGCTGTAATTCAACTGATGGAGGGGAAAATAACCCATGGAATCTGAAGGCCTGCAGCTGGTGGAGCTTTCATCACTTGCTACGAACCTCTCTAGGAAGAAGTCTTTGGTGGGTGTGAGAGAATTGTTCATGATCCTGTTGATGGTGGAGCCGAAACCTTCGACCGGAGACTGGTCACCCACCATCAATGGTGGCTTCTGTTCTTCCACTACTGGTTTAGAATTCTCAGACGAAGTGGAAGCCGCCATGAGGAGTTTTAGTTCATTGGACCCTGATGCATTCTCATTGTTGGTAGGGACCTTATTCTCAACATTTTCTACTTCAGACAGCGGTTTGTGTGTATTCGGGTCTATGCCTCTCTGCCTCAGTTTCTTCTTAATGCATGAATTCCACAGGTTCTTGATTTCATTATCGGTTCTTCCAGGCAACTGCGCCGCAATTTGAGACCACCTGTAGAAGAAGTGACAGTTAATGGAGAATTCAGAGCATTTCATGCATTGAAATAGGAAAACTAACGATTACCTGTTGCCTAATACTGCATGGAGTTCAATTATCAGATTCTCTTCCTGTGGAGAAAATGTGCCTCTTTTCAGATCAGGCCTCAAGTAGTTGATCCACCTCAACCTGCAGCTCTTCCCACACCTCTGTAGACCTGTAAATTCACCGCATATTGGAAATTGACATCATAAAACTGCAATAGAAACACAACCCATCTTCTCTTTCCCCTTGTTGCACACTACAAAATTTACAATTAGTCACCTGCTTGTTTGGGCACAGAGCTCCAACAGCCATGACCATATTGAGTAATATGGCGCATAAGCTTCTCATCTTCCTCGGGGGACCAGAGGCCTTTCCTCAGTTTCTGCTTGTAACAGCAAGAGTGCCTCCCCATTCCCTCCTGAAATTCTCCTTCAATGCAGTTCCTACAATGGCACTTTGGTATTGAATTCGGTTGAATTGTCACCAGAAGCAGAGGCTTTAATAGGATTCTGAATGTCGGCTGTGGCCTAAAGTGGTGGAGATGTGGGAGAGAGGCAGTGGGGGAGGCTTGAGAAAATGAAGTGGCTGAGGAGGAAGGTAAGGGAACTGAATTAAGAGAAGGAAGGTGGAGGAGAGCCCAAAAGAGAGAAGTCACAGTCAAGAGAGTGATAGGAGTTGAGAGTTACTCAAAGGTGGGGAGGAGGAGATGGGTTAATAATCTGAGTTGCAGATGTCTCATCAAGTCCTGAGAATTAATGTCTGTTGTAGCAATGGTGGGGCAGTTCCTCTGATATTTTATTGAAGAGAAACAGCAGGACTATGGCCAATCTTCAAAAACAAGAGAGTAAAACATAAAAAACAACAGTAGAAAAGTTGATATAGAATTCAAAAAACAGCCCAAACAGGAAAAACATGGAGGATTTCACTTCACATTGGGGCCCAGAAATTCAGTATCTGTTCTCAAGCAATCCTCCTTTCTACTCCTCTGTCTGCTGACTCTGCTCCAAGATTCCAATACAAAAACCACCAAGAGATTGTTGAGATAAAGAAATTTTCTTCTTGACAAGAAATGCCCATGCTTAGTTAAAAGTTCACCACTGTAGTATACACCACACATGGATAGTAACAGAAACTCTACATGCACCTGTTTTTTTATAAGAAAATCCCAATCTGAATTTCTGATACTCTTTGTCAGACCCCTCAAAAAGACATAACCTTTTCTGTTTTATAGGTTTTTTTTTTCTGCATAAATCATGATCTTATTGAAAAGTTTCATCATTAGGTGGAAAGAAGAAATACTTTGAACCTCTTCTAAAATAAACGGCATCTTTCTTTCTTTGAAAGATCACTGTGATGATAGAAAATCCATGGAGCATTTACACATTTCTATATTTGAAGATTACCCATCTCTAATTGCCATGTGAAAATACAAGAAAAATCTGGAACACACTTATACAAGTAGTAATGACAAAATCAAAGAATATCATCTTATTCATAGCAGTCCATCTATCAAGATGGCATAGAGAGGATAAGTAATCCCAATTTCAAGAAACCAGTGCTGTTTTCTGATAGGCCATGACAAATTATCTGTAAATTAATCAAGATCAGTGTTTAAAGCGTCTTAATTCTTATCATCTGGTGCCTCTTTGACCGCTGGAATTCTTACAAATCATGTTGAGAAAATTCCAAAAATTCTCTGTACTGAATAGCATTTGGAATTATAGAATCAAAAGAAGTTGCAATAAGAATTGCTCTCTTAAGTCTTAATAAAATGAGCCCTTAGGGATGTATCATCACCCAACATTACATCCTACTCAAATATATCAATTTCTTTAAACAAGAATAATTTGAACTGATGATACAAACTTATGTCCAAGAAAATTTGTAAATGGCGAAAAAAACTGTTACACATGAAACATTCAATGTACATTGTATATGTCGTGATATAAATGTCTGCATTGAATATTGTTTAGCCACTGATTTACAAAAACATTATCAACTACTCATCTGAAGATGCATTAATGAAGCTCTGGGAGTTCTGTGATGTCGACATTTTACTGTAATTTGAATTCTATATGATAGCTTTCCCTTGATTGTTTCACTAGATAATAAAACTGAAAGTTTCAGTGATTTTAAAAGAGAGAAAGTGATCAATCAATATTATTGGAGTTTCCAGACACCAGTATCTGTTAATGTCATCATCTGGGTCAGGATGAAAAATATTCAGCAAGAGGAAAAGATCTTGAAAATCTGCACAGTATCTTCGGAATTAATTTTATTTCACTCAATGATTAGAAGTGCACAGTTGCATGAGTTAGTAAGTATCATAAGTGCCTGAGTAATGCAAAGTTTGGATTGCTATAGAAAATAAAAGGAAGGATAGAGTAATAGATCCTGCCCATGTTCACTGTGTGACTTGTATTTGATCCCAAAATAAACAACTGTTTCCTTTTAACTCATCAATCTATGCTGTTTCCAGCTTATGTGAGGGCCCCTTCTTAATAATCAAAACTACCCAAAACCAAGACAAGAAAAATTATATAAAAGATGGAGTTGAATAAAAAAAACAAGACCCAGTTCAAAATTCCTTGCACCTAAAAGCATGAGGCATGGTAGCAAATTCAATCAGTATATAAATTAGAAAACCCTATTAAAAAAATCAGAAGCATTAGCTGCCGTGCTATGTGCTGCCTCAACGGTGGACGACGCTCGAATCTTCCTCGAAAAATTGGAAAAATAAACTAAATTTATTTTAAGAAAAAAAAGTAGCAGAAGTGGAGCTTGTATTTTTCATTGGTTTTTCTGAAATGTGGGCTTTTGTTTTTTCCTAAAATGATAATACATAATGTAGTTTTTTCACTGAAAGAGAGTTTGTGCTTATGATATGGCAAATGCAACCCTCCAAAGGACACCTAGGTTGACTCATATTGTTGGTAGGTTACATGTATGGGCCCCAACCCAACCCAGACTCATCTTTCAATTGGTTTGAAAATGCCAAACCAAATCTGATCCAAAAATTCAAAAACTCAACCCTAAACTTGAAATATCAGGCTGGTTTCATGTCTGACTTAAATCAGAACACAACCTATTCACTATTTTGGTTCGAAATATTAAAACTTGAACCTAACCCAAAAATAAAATAAAGGTCAATCTGAACTTCTAATTGCCAAGTTTCACTGTTATTTTAAAAATTATGACAATCCACTGAACTTGAATGTACAAAAGGTTTTGGAAAATGGCCAAACTGTCCAACTTGAGCTGTCCTTTGTTTAGTTCTTAGACCCAAAAAGTGGGGTTCATTTGGAAAATATTTGTTCCATGAAAGAAACTTCCTTCCAACCCTGTTTTGGTAACACTGGTAATTTCCTATAAATCATCATCCTTTAGGGCCCCTTTGTTTTGCAGAGTTTTGGGTAAAAAGGATTCCATCAAATGATTATTAAAGAAGAGAGGGGTGAAAGATATAAGGTAGAAATGCAAATGGGACTCGCTCCCTAGGATTTCAATTGATGACTAGGTGATCATTTTCACTGAAGTGGAGATTATTTGATACATGGGTGTGGATCTTCACCTATATTTCTTCAATTTTAGCTACTTTAATCGAATTAATTTTCTTACAACTCATAGGAACTCAATTCCATGCAAACAAAGATCAAAGCAATGGATTTAGATATGAGTTTACATTGATTATTAAAGCTGTGCTTTTAAGATCAGCTCTAATGACAATAGATCCTATGTTTGTAGATTGTGACTGATGCTTACAATTGAAGCTATTGGGCTAGCTCTATCTTATCATTTTGTTATTACAGGTTATGTTATATAGAAACCCCTTTCTTTGCTCGATGGTAAGCAGAATTCTCTCCAAATCAATACAACACTTGGCACGTTCATGAGGCACGCCCAGAGGAAGACTCTCAATTAGGCATCTATCAAAATTCAACTCCACTAGACAAATTTAATATCCACAAAAACTGAAAATTAGTTATAGATGAGAAGGTCTACATTAGATACGTTGCGTCCGATCGGTTTCTCTCAGCATTATTTTTCAAAAGAAAAATTTTCTTGTATGCTAACCCAACTGAACATGCAGTCCAATCATTTCAACAAGAAAAAGTCTACTTGGCCTGATGTCAGGCCCGAAAAGTGGCCTGACACCAGGCCATGTAGTAGGGCTCTTTCAACAAGTACCTCCCTTGTTGTGCCCAAGGTGGTCGTCTCCCTCCATATTTTCAGGTGATCTACTCTCGAACATGTGCTAGCGTTCATTCCCGGGTTAGTTGTTTCTCTCTCTCCCCAACCACCTTGGCAGGTAAAAAAAAGAAAAGTAGAAAAAAAAATTGTAGCTTGTAATTTCAAAAAATCTCGTATTGTACTTCACTTCCTGGGTATTGTTGTAGTTATATAGGCCAAGAGGGACCTGTGAGTTCTCAAAAGAATAGACCTTCCTTCTGCAGGAACCTCTCATTCCCTTACACTGGAACTAGGGTAGCCACTATCATTCAAAATTAGGCTTGAAAACTGGTTCAGCAAGGTCCCTTGCTGCCATTTAGCAAGTCTGAGAATAGGATATTGATCGTCCCAAAACAGAGTTTGCAAATATAATTTATTCATAGCTATATCTCTACTTGTGAGAGTAAAGATGTTAACCGAGTGTGGTATCCACTGGGACAAAAAGGCCAAGTTGTGTTGGTTTCCAAATTCCTAAACTAATCATATTAGAAAACGAAGTGTTGATTTGATGGGTTTGATTCCTAAATCTAGAAAGTAAAGACAATGTTTGATTCAATCAAAAAGAATATCTTAGGGTACGAATCCACTCTAACCTTGTAGAATGACGAGTATATACCTAGGGTTTCACTATCAACACTTTAAATACTCGTTTTGGTTATAAACCTTCACAAATTCAACAAATAAAATATATGGTTTCAGATCTGGGCATAACATATCTCTAAGGCATAGATTATCCTAAATCTAACAATACATTCATTCAAGCATCATTATATGACTGATATTCAATTCTACAAAAATAAAATACCAAAAAAAGATATTGCATTAATAAACAGAATCCAATCAATGGATCCATGTCATATAACCAAAAGCGTTCAAAGTAAAACCCTAGAACCTATACACCACCAAAATACAAGATTAGAGCTTCATCGCAGCTCTAAGGTGTAGAGTTAGTTACTCATGGAGAGAGATTGATGAAGAATCCTCGACGAAATCCCCATTGGCGCTCCTTCCAAAGCTCTAAAATCAGCCTCAAGATCGTCTCCCAAGATGTGAATGACCTAAAAACGAGCATCCTTTTTATAGGTTTTGGACCAAAAATCTCTTCAAAAAGCACTTGGAGGTGGAGTCCACCGGGTCGGGCGTCCGGACGCCAGGAGGCAATGGCCTTGAATTCAATTCAGTGCTCTGGGCGTTTCCCGGAGGCAATTTGTCCGGGTCGTCTCATGTTGGCTCCATTTTCTCCATTTAGCTCTGAATTCTGATTCTTCACCTAAAACACATGCAAACATGAAATTAATACAATTAAGGTCATATACTTACCATTCCAATATGTAACAAAGTCATCATTGTACCATTTAAGCTCTCATTTCTCAAAAGAACAAACCTTCCTTCTGTAGGAACCTCTCATTCCCTTACACTAGGGACTAGGGTAGCCACTATCATTCAAAATTAGGCTTGAAAATTGGTTTAGCAAGTTCCCTTACTGCCATTTAGCAAGTCTGAGAATAGGATATGTCCAAATCAAAGCTGATCAAAGCATATGTTTGAGTGTATTGGACTATTTGGAATAGTCTATTTTTCCATATGATTGAATCAGCGTTAAAGATCATTTTTCTGTTTTCAAAAGTAACAAAATAAAAGAGAATCAGACAACTTTTGGTGTGTTTTTACACAAGATTGTCATATGACTTTTACTATATCACAAGATGTTTGAAATTTTCAATTTAAATAGACATATTAGACGTCTCTTTGAACAGTGTATTTGTAAAATAGTCTAATTAAAACAACTCTATTTCAAATATATCTTAATCCAATCATCTTTTATCTTAGAATAATTCTCCTTTCTTTTTGGAGCCGAAGACTATTGACACATGTATGATACATGATATGAACAAAGATCAAATAAATAAATAAAAGTCACTACAAATAGCTCAACTTTTTAAGAAGTTGCTTGGAAACTGATAATTATAGGATTTAGTCTACATTCAATGTAAGAAAAACCCAATTTGTGGTCTGCTTACTAATAATGTTTTTCAATTCCCATTTCAAAACATCAGGGCCCATTTGCTGGTTTAGTCTTTAGTCCGTATATAAATATCCAAAGTACAGGTTTCAATAGAGTACATAGTGCTAAAGATATCAAAAGATGAAAGTAAGATTAAATTTACTAAGGTGATCAAGTGGATAATCTTTTTTTTTTCTCATAATAGAGACACTATGTGATGGGCTGATGGCCCTGTGTGAAAGACAGTACTTAAAAGTCCTAGAAATAATTCAAGTCTGTCCAGACAAATGGGCCTTATAAAAACTTCAATTCTCATGGTATTTGTGAGATTTATGGAATTGAAAATGATTGTATGATGTGAGGATTTCACAAGCTGTTAGGATGGCCCCTCCTTATTAATGACACAGAAAGGAAAATCTGAGGTATCTCTATCCATTTTGATAAGGGGCCCCTCTAAGGCTCTAGAGCTGATTGGAATATTTTTCTTGTACTTGTCCACCGACAAAAAGAAAAGGTCATGTGAGGAAAGTGACCAAAGTACCATCAATGAAAACTCATTCATTTCTTTGAGCACAAATGTAAAATCATAATCAAAAGTGATACCCCAATTGAAATTATCTAATTTCTAATTTCTAATTTCTTATTATAAAGATGTGTAATTTCTTATATACTAAAAAAACTGCTCAATTATGGACAAACTGTTTTGCTCACTCTTGCCTTGGTGCATATTGTATGGGTGTAAATAATCTAAATAGGGATGCTCATGGTCGAGGCTAGCTAGCCCATGCCCAACCTGAACTTGGACCACACTGGACTGGATTTGAGCTGTAAGATGAACCAAGGACTGACTCTTTGGCCCTATATATAAAGGGGCTTGGGTTGGCCTAGTGTATGTATAAAGCCCAGCCTCCCCTAACATATTTAGCAAAATGGCATGTGGAATTTGAAAATGGGCTGGACTTGGACCTAAATTTCAAACCCATGGAAAAAAAATCCGGGCTTTAGTAAAAAGCCCCCATTTCTAGATGTAACTGATATCAAAACAGGCTGGACTTGGACAAGCTTTGGCAAGATCATCTAATAAGTCTATCAGTTTGGCCTAACCCTAGCCTGATCCGCATCCAGGCCTTTTTATCCCCCCTAATTTCCATCAATGTGGTGGATTCAAATGGACCCGGAGACCAACTCATCCTCTTGCTAAATGCATACACACTTGTGACATATTTAATCATCTAATTCTCATTTTTTAGAAAATAACATAATTCCCAGAACATAATTAGTCGTTTTCGCGTTATCTTTATTGGTGTGATAGTTCTTAGCTAAGTATAACATCATATAAATCACATGATCACTGTGTGCCCTGTTCTTTGATGGTACATTACCATCACCATCAAATATAAATAAAGAAATACACACAAAAATATAAATATATATATATATTTATTTAAGTTATGCCCTGATTATTATAACCCGAATCCGCCTGTTTTCTTTTGAAACAGCTTTTAAATTCAGAAACACATTATATATCAACATTTTTCAATGGTTGTATTTTGTTTTATACCAAGTCAAGGGTGGCTGCGGCACTGGCACCCACAAAAATGATGTAGAAGGAGATGACAAAATATTTATATTATTTGCAATTACCAACTATAAATGTGACTTTGAAAATAATATATAAATAGATGTATGTGTGTAAAAAGTAGATGCCTTGCATTAAACTACACTTTGCTTATGTAGTTATGAAAAGCAAATATTCCATGCAAGGGTGTGCATGGAATCCCGACAACACAGCTTACAAAGGGCATCTTCCTTTTTAATTCCTTTTTTCCATGTCCAAAGCTTTGAAAAAAGGATATTAAATCCCTCCTTTTTGGATTTCTTTGTCCCCTTGTTTTGGGTATTATATGGGGCGTCCTTGACCTTAGTATCGTTCCTGGTTCAAGCATCTACAGAATAAAAGGAATAAATTAAAAGGGGAAAAGAAATCAAAAGATACTGATAAACCCAAAAATCTAATCATAAACTCTTGAACCTATCATAAGGGAGCACATGATCTTGTTTGTTTAAGTCAACTGCAACCGCGTTTTATTTTTATCTGCATTAGTCATTTTTTATTTGCTTTACTTCCATGCATTAGGTACATGAGTAATTAAACTTGATTAGTCATTTTCAATTTTCAAGTGCTTTGCTTGCATGCATTATGCACAGTGTAACATTCATATAACAGTGCCTGCCCTGTGCATTGTATCAGTGGCTGCAGTGATGATAGTGATTTGGGTCCAATCCGGACATCAGTGGGTTTATCTTAAAAGTATAGGTGCAATGCTTTCCAATCATCCTCAAAGATCAGTGGGCATGAGTTTGTCTTGAAATTATAATTCAGGCAATCATCCACAAGTATATGGAAAGTCCACGCACCTTAAGAAATTGATCAAGAAGGGCGCGCAGCAGAGATTTGCGATCCACTTACAATCACAATGCACACACAAATTAAATCAAGCACACACAAGGAAAATATGACACTAAAATTTCTGTTATTCACTACTGTGCTTATCTCCATAGAGAGAAAGAGATCCTTCGATTCATTATTCCTTTTCTTTTTTCTTTTTTTTCATTTTCTTCTTCTCCCATCATAATTATAATTTAAGAAAGAGATCCTTCGATTCTTCCTCTCCTTTTTTTTTTAGTGCATCATAGTTTTTTTACTTCTCCCATCTAAGCATCATAGTTGATGGAATATGAATATGATGAAGGTGCTTTCGGATTTTATCCTTCAACCTAGCTACGAGCTTAATCTAAAAAACACCACTAGAATAAGAGTTTCCTTACGTCAGTTAATCATTAAGACGTATAAATATGGGTTATTTTGAGAGGTCAGGTATGATGATTTATGCCCACCTGCCCACCAATGTTACGTTAAGATTTGAGAGAGAGAGAGAGAGAGAGAGAGAGAGAGAGCTCTGTTCATTCATTGGATAGGATCTGGTCAGATTCGATTGAGAGAGAGAGAGAGAGAGAGAGAGAGAGAGAGCGCTCTGTTCATTCATTGGATAGGGTCTGGTCAGATCCGATTCACCACCTGGCCTACCATGTACAAACAGAAAACAGGAGCCTACTTTATAGGATTACGTGCCAAGCATGTATGGTTCTTCAATTGGGTCAATACACACCCCCAATGATATACAAGAACCATTGTCCTACTTCTCTCTTGTGCCATGGATCATGGTGCAGGGCCTTTTCTCCAATGGACCCCAAGAGTCCCCCATTCATCCATTCTAAGGTTATGTCACTCTTCTCAGCAGAGTACATCACGAACATAGACAGCAGAGAAAAGGGAGCAGTGATAGACGCCACTTATGACAGTCCTCATACAAGAAGAAATATTGGCCATTCATCATTCCATATCTGAAAGGAAGAACTAACCCATATATAGATTCTTATTCCTTTCTCACTAGTAGAAACCCCCAGACCTCAAAAAGTAGCAGAAAAGCTGTAGACAAGGGCATGGGATCTTTGATGGATGGTGACTTCATGTCAAAGAGTGGGCCATGTAAAGTGATGATATCAAACGTAACCTCCCAATGAATTAAATTCAAGATAAGGATAAGCCATTATTAAAAACAAATTTGAGCTGGAATGATGAACCCAAAATGCCCTAAATGGCACCCCATCACATGAGATATAATGATGCATATTGGCTACTAGAACAAAAATGTTAGCTAATTGAGTGATGTCCTTCCCATTTGGTTTTTCCTGACTTTTGTGTTGATATTAGTTGTTTTAGACTATGCTCACTAAATGGAATCCTCCAGTAAATATATTGTCTTACTTCTTATGGAATACTTTCTATCGGATTCAGATCTAAACATGTAAATACAAAGAAAAGTTAACTTGTATAATGGTGATCAGGAAATCTGATTGTACCTTTCAAGTTTAACTTTATTTTTTGGTAAAATTAAAAATTATGTCGGAGTAAAACAAAGACAAGAGAGTTACACCAACCTATTTGCATCCCTAGCCTGACCAACTAAGCTGTAGGTGAGGGCGTCTAAACTTTTTCGTCTAAACTTTTTCGCCAAAATCAAAGTGGTGTGATTCTCTTCTTCTCTGCTTGGCTTGTTACTTTTTTTTGGAGCCATCTAGTCCGTTCTTTGTGTTCTTTGTAGGATCTTTAATTTTCAGCTCCCACTAGTAAGTGTTTGTGCAACATTAAGATTTAGTGGCACGCACAGATTCCTTCTCCGGGGTGCTGTAGTAAATCGACTCCTATTCTCTCTAAGAAAATGATTTTCTGTTGATGTTATTAAAGTAGTTTAACTTTTTTCTCTTTCTGTGTAGTGAAGAGTTGCACCAAATAATAGAAAAATTACGTATGAAAAACAAAATGGGTTTTACTTGTTACGGAGGAATCTTAGACAATGCACAAACCAGTAAGTGTGCTCCAAAATGTCATATACTTTATGGTAAGACTCATTATACTTTTTTTTTTTGTCATTTGGTAGAGAATTATGATCATTATTATTTGTTATGTTTAAGAAAAACTCCGTAACATTAAAATCAAGTCTAGCAATCAAATTCTCAAAGATTCCTAATCAATTTTTCTACAGTGTTGTGGAAACCATGTTTGGCAATTGTATATCTTTGAGAATTTGAGCAAGTGAAAATTCTCATTTTTTAGTGTTTTTTAGTTACTCCTTCCCCACAATTATTGTGGATATAAACAATGATGCCAATTTTTCTTAGCTATGCACATCCATATTGATGTGAGATCCTCATTTATGCAAATCCTACAAGAAACCCTTGTTTCATAAAGCTGTAAGGAATCTTCAAATCTACAAGTTTCTCACGGATATATTCCTCACCTATTACCAAACTTGCCCAAAACAAAGATATAAACAAGATCATACAACCAAACCAAATGGTAAAGAATTATAGACCTTCATTTCTTGTATTTCATGGGATTCTCTATCAAGGATTGTTAATAATAATAAAAAAAATTCTATCATATAAAGAAAAATATGAGATCCTAGCTAATAACCCTCTAAACTACCTTTAAATTGTAAATGGACCCTAATTACATATCTACCTGAAAAGCTGGACCAAAAGTATAGATACTTCTTTTGCCTGATAAATAATTGGGTCCGAGTCCACTACAGTTCGTTATGTCAAATTGGGGCACTAGACCAAATTACCATTCAATTCGTAGTCAAAGTGCCCATAAACCGACTCAATATCTACCCATTTATAGTCTTAGCTGCCACTAGCAATCTTAATTAAGAGGATGGGTTCTAGTTGTTTCCATGGTTGACCTTAGGCTAGACCTAAATTTGAACTTGACATGAGTCTAATGTATAGGGACAAGGCCCCAAAACTGATGGATTCGATTAGACTCGAACATGGGTCAAGCCCTGATTCAGAAACCATGAGTACTACACTAATTATATTATATGTAATAATATTTATATAATGTATTACTAGTCCAATAACCCGTGCTCAGCACGATATCCTCTTGCACTGTAAAATAAATAATCACATAGTAAAAAAAAATTACCTCTTTCCATAGGACAAGTTGGATAAAATAGAAATAGAGAAATTAGAGCAAAAATGATATAGTTACATAGGAACAATTGAAAAAAGGGTATAGTTACGTAAAAACAACTGAAACATGAGTGGCATGATAGAAAAATGAGTGGGTAGTTGCATAAGTAGTTACATAACCGTTAGTCAAAATTATAACTGACGGTCAAAATTGAGTCAAAAACCTCCCAGCGTAATATATTATAATATGTGTTCGAGAACCATGAGATAGACAGTGATAAGAGAGTCTCATCTCACAACCAAAGCCGGGGCACAAAAGTGACGCCGAGTACAAACAGAAAACGTACACTAGCGAAACACAGATGGAGGTCCTGTATCATAGCACTGAAGTAGAGCACCCTAGAAATGATCCCTTGAACCTAAACTAGGTTAGTTTAGGACTAGGATAGTTTAACAATCCTCCCATGTACAAGCAAATATATATATGTTATGTATTTTGTATCTAATATATACATAGTAGAGAAATTACTGAAAAAATCACCTTAGTTGCCCCCACACCAAAAAAAAGCCGTGGCAGATCTCTTTGAACCATTTTAGCGCTGTGGGGCCTTTTCCTTTTCTTTTCTTTTCTTTTTTTTGTTGGAGGGAGCAACAATATATATAGGCATCGCTCCCCTTATATATACATTCCTCACCCAACTCCTTTACCCCTAATTCTCTTCCCCCTTCTTCTTTTCCACTCCGTCAACTAAGACGTTGTACTCTACGGTGGTCCAAGATGAAGGTCTCATGCATCTATCTTCAGTAGTTTGTTTCTTCTGATTTTCTACAACCTCTGGTCCTACTGGAGCCCATAGAGGTATATTTTTTTCTCAATCTTCTCATTTATGCCTTAGATAGTGACAATATGTGGGTTTTGGTTTTTTCCTCGTCCACCAACCTTCTATCAACATCGCTACTCTATAAAATATAAAGAATCAATATTTTCCTATAATTTCACCGTAATTGGCATGAAAGGAAATCCTCTTGATTTATACAAGAAGAATAACTTACTATAAGATTATTTAAAATTCAAATTTAGCTAATCTTTCTCACCTAATCTATTCCTAACAATCCTAACAACATATTGTTTTCTCCAACATACTCCAATGTTACATAGAGAACGTTCAAATGTTGCTCTTTATTCGATTTGTGTATTTTGGTTGCCCACCGCTATACATGTTTTCCCCCCTTTCTTCATTGGGGTTTACATATAATTTGAAGTCTTGCAAGTCATCCGTATGCATTAAATTCCGTTTTTTACATTCTAAGATGTTGCATATTTCCAATGTTTTTATTAGGAATGTATCTATCTTTTTGTAGTGTTGTGATGCACAGTACAAGAGATCAGAGCTCCTCAAGCTTATTGAGTAAGTGCGTCATATTGGAATGTTGTGTATTATTTCATGAACTAAGTATATAAAGTTAAGAGTAATGCTACCTGGACATATTTTTTGGCATGAATCTTGGACAAACTCATATGTTACCCCTTGAATATCACTGATATTCAAGGGGTAACATATGAGTTTGTCCAAGATTCATGCCAAAAAGTATGTCCAGGTAGACTTTTTGTAGAATTAATTTTCTTGCCAAAAGAGTGGCATTTTATCTAGAAAGATCACCCTGTTTAGGAATGACAATAAGATATATATATATATATATGTATTGGGGGAAGCGGCTTAGCAGAACAATCTCAAGACCGACAATCAAGCACGCAAACACAAATTACACAGTAATGAAGCAGTCAATCCATGAAGAAGATGAGAGACAATAATTTATATGATTCGGCAAAACCGCCTACGTCCACGGAGAAAGATCAAGTCAATTCCTTTCTCACCTCTCCTATGCTTCACACAACTTCGCTTAGGTAGCGTTTGGTTCACTGGAATAGTTGTAGGAGGGAATGGAATGGAGACCGAAATGAGTCTGAAATGGAAAGAGGCGGGAATAGCCATTTCCATTCCAGGGTTTGGTATGCTAAGGAATCAACCCAGTAATAAAATTTTGATCCATGTTCCTGTATTTGGTATGCTAGAATGAGTCCCGGAATGGAATAAAATTTACTTAAGACTGACCAAAAAACCCTTGTTAGATTTTTATCTTTGACTCAGTCAAAGTTACAGTACTACACCCAAGTTATGTCATTTTGTTCTTAATAATAATAATAATGTATAGATTATATTATTATTATATAGGTGGGGCCCACATAATTTCTTCTCTTTTATAATCTTATAATAATAATAATAATAATGTATAGATCATATTATTATTATATAAGTGGGGCCTGTTAGGGATTTTGTATATTGCAATTTGATGGATGCATTAACATTTTATTCATCATTTGAATTATTCACACATGCATTGTTTTAGAAATCTTGAAATCTTGATTTACACATGCATTGTTTTAAATCTTATATGTCTTATAGTAGGGGTGCAAATGGGCAGTTCGGATCCGTTTAACACTAAAACCAACAACCAAACCGAACCTGTCGGTTTTTTAACTAACCGATCCGATTCGACCGATGGAGAGGGCTTAAACCGAACCGGACCGAACCGTGGTTAAACCGTTGTTTTTTATTTTATTTTTTTGAAAATCAAACATTAAAAATTTCAAGATGATGATACCCCCTCCTTTGCATTTATTCCAATGTTTAGTGCAAACATAAAAATCCAACATTCCAGTGACCCATATAAAAAGTAATTCTACTCCACAAAGAAAGTTTGGACTAAATGCAAGCACAAAAAAATGAAACCCTAAGGCTAAAATAGTAAAAAAATAATACTTAAGTTATTGTATACGGTCGGTTCGGTTTAAGCGGTTAACTGTGGGCTCAATCCGATAACCGACCGATGTAAGCGGTTTTTATGATTTTCAAACCGTTAACCGAACTGATCTACTATAAACCGATCCGAACCGCCCGGTTCGGTTCGGTTTTACGGTGATATCGGATTTTTTGTGCAGCCCTATCTTATAGTTTATGCATGTTTTGGTTTTAAACTTGGATGCATTTAATTTGAAAAAGAATTTCTTTTAATCAAGCTAGCTATTGATTTTAAAGTTTCAAATTATAGTTGGCTTTTTATGTTTCATGATTTTAAAAGTACTTAGATTGATTTAAAATCATGTTTCTAAGCTTGATTTAGTGGCCCAAAAATTCCCATAGAAATATACTTTGAATTTGCAAAAAATGGGATTTTGGCCACTGTCGGTTAGCCTGACAGGTGTCGGCTAACCGACAGTGCCTCAGAAGCTGGCCGAAAGCCATCTCGGTTAGAATTCCAGAGAGCTAATTTTTGATCCATTTTGCTCTGTCGGTCAGAATTTCGGTTAACCGAAAATGTTCGGCTAACCGACGTGCATATTTTGGTCAGCAATTTTTAAAAATATGACCGTTGGAATGAGACCGTTTGAATTTCGGCTAGCCGAACTATGCATGTCGGCTAACCCACAGGAATCCGTTGAGCCATTTTTTCTATAAATACAAGTTCATTTCCAAACCTTTTTTAGAGTTTGGAGAGGCCATTCTTGAGGTGAATGAAGCCCATATCAAGGGGAATGAACTAAAAAGGCTCTTGGGTCATTAGGAAAGCTCAAGCTTGGTTTAATGAAGTTAAACCTCCAAGTAAGCTTTGCCTTTTTTTAATCATATGTTTTATGCTATGACTAAATTATTGGTAAATGATTTTTAGCATATGAACTATGATGTGTTGAATCCATTCTTCTCTTAATCTTTGATTTTAGTTATTGGATTCTTCACCAAGATTCAAAACAAGTTTGTTTTAGAAATCTTCTCAAATCATGCTTTACCAAAACCTTTGATTTCTTTAATAGCATGATTCATTAACTTGTTTGAATCTTTCTTTGTTGTTTTCATTCATTTGAGTCTTAGTTAAACCTTTATTTTTTAAAACAATGTGGCACATGCATCACTTGATTAATCTTAATCATTTTCATACAACTTGTGATCTTTAGATTTTCATATCATTCACAAGTTTGTAATTGTTCAAGTGATTTGCATTTTACTTCAATCATATCTTTGTGTGCCTAAAACTTTTAAATGCCTTGAGCATATATTTTGATTGAGCTTATTTTTATCTTGATTGAAGTTTTCACACACACACACACACATTATGAGCATTCATCTTTGCATTTCATAGTGTGTTGTGTGAGTTGATTTTACACTTTCATATCCGCCTATTTTAGAGGCAATTTTTATTGAGCTTAATTGTATCTCTTAGATGTTTTGTTAAGACACATTCTTGAGAAAAAATCATTTGATTGTAAAGGTTATTGCTTAGCCTAAGAAAAGCATAGTGTAAAGGTTCTTGCTTAGCCTAGAAAAACATAATTGATAAGTTGTTGTTAAGCCTAGAAAAACAACATTGTAAGGTTATTGCTTAGCCTTGGAAAGCATATTGTAGAGGTTATTGCTTAACCTTTTAAAAAGAATAAATAGTGGAAATCCGGTGGGGTGTTGGATCACAAGCCGGTAGTGGATGTGGGCATTGAGGCCGAACCACTATAAATGATTGTGTAATGGTGCATGCTATGTGATTATTATTTTATTTAAGCTTCCGCATTTTATTTGATCATCATCACTTGTGACTAGTTAATTTTAAAGAAAATTAAAATTGGTTAGCTCACCCTATTAAACCCCCCCCCCCCCCCCCCCCCCCTCGAGTAAGGATCCCGGACTTTTAATTGGTATCAGAGCCTCGTGCTCTATTTTAGGATCAAGTGTTTAGAACTCTTGATTAGGTATGAAAACCTAGAGTCAAAATCCTAGTTGTGTGTTCTATGAAAATCATTAGAATGGATTCCACTATGATAGACTTTGTAGATTCTTGTATAGATTCTTTTAGACCCCTCATTCTTCTATCTATTGGAGATTCAAACATTGAAATAAAAGAAAATCTCAACTTAAATTAAAAGAAGAAGAAATTAATGAAAATGAAAATGATATTCAACAAGCTTATGATGATTTGTGTACATTTTCTTTAGAGCTTGTTAAGAAGAATAAAAGATTAGAACAAGAATCTAAAAGACTAAACAAATAATTAGTCTCTTCAAAAGATGAACTTAGAGAGAAAGATGAAGTAATAAATTGTGTAGAATCTAAGTTCATGATCTCTTTACATAACCTATCTAATATCAAAGATGAACTAAATGAATTAAAGATAGGAAGTGATGAACTTAATAAGGAAAACTTAAATCTAAGAGATCAATTAAAAAGGCAAGACAAAGATAATAAGAACTTAGAATCCAAGTTGAATATTTCTATGAAAAATTTATCTAATCCACAAAATAAGATAAAAACTCAAGAACTTGGATCCAATGTTATTAATGAACTTAAATATGAATTAAAACTTGCCTATGAAGAGATAAACAAATTTAAGGGAATTGAAAATGAACTAACAAAAGTTAAAAATGAAAATTCAACTCTTAAAAACCAAGTCACTCAACTTGAAAGCTACAAACAAAAGTATGAGTGCAAATTTACCCAAAGTGAGGAAAATTTTAAAAAGTTATTTAAATTGGGTAAATCTCAAAGAGATAGGACAGGTCTTGGCTTTAAAAGGAATATTTCACATGACCCTAAATTCACCAACACTTTTGTCAAAGGTGAGTCCTCATTCTCTACCACTCAGTGTATGTTTGGCATCTCTATTTTTAGGCTCTACATATCTAAATGTCTAAAGCGGATAGAGGTTTAGAAAATTAGAGCGTTTGGCAAGTGATTTTAACCTCTACCCGCTTTAGAGAAGTAGAGCCAAATCCTCTAAAACTGAAATGGCCCAAATCTGGGCAGATGAAAATTAGAGGCATTGGGTCTAGAAAAAATAGAGGCGGAGGTCGTTTTTTAAGACAAAAAATCCGCTAGACGGTGTTTTATTGGCACCGAATATCCTTTCAGCAAAAACCCTCTCGTTGGACAAAAAAACCCAGCCAATTAGAGCTGCTGGCCGGTACGCCTTCCTCTTCTTCTCTGATTCTTCTTCTGTCGTGAGACCGATTAAGATGAGATTTCCCATCTGGGTCCTCTTGAGATCCAATTTTATCATCTAGGTTTCTTGCATTGTCTTATTTGTTATACAAAGCATGTTTTTTTTCAATGCGTAGGTGGGTAAGGATAGGTTTGGTAATAGGTCTCGATTAGGGATGGCAGTGTATGAGGCTAAAGGATGAGATGGGTTTTGTGAGTAGGAGAAGGAGAGAGATGATGGGGAGTTGCATGGATTTTTTGGTTGTTGTTGTAAGTTTTGTAGAGGTGATCTGGGTTCGAATAGGTTGTGTAGTGTTTTTTTTTGTGGGACTAGTTCTGTGAAGAAGATGATGATGGGGTTGTACTTAATTGTTATGGAAACAAAAATGCAAATCAAGGATTTTAGAGACAAAATCGTAATTTCATTGATGATTTGTTTGTTCGGGGGGAATCTATTTTGTGTTTGGGTTTTCTATGAATTTTCATTGTCGGTTTATTGCAATGAATTATAATATTTGAGAATCTATTTTGTTTTTGGGTTTTCTATGAATTTCCATTGTCTGGTTAGTGTTTAAAATAAAAATTGAAATTTACTACAATTGATTTCTGGGGGATAGGAAAACTAGAATCTTGGATGGAGCCCTAGTTGTGCTTTTGTCTACCCTAGTTGTGCTTTTGTCTATCTTGTTCTCATTTTGGTTGGAATGAGATCTCTCTCTTAAATGGAAAGAAGTGATATCGTTATTAGATTAGGTACAAGGCAGTAAAATCTCCATTTATTTTTGTGAGTTGCAGTAGGCCTGTAGATCACTGTGGTAGGATTGAGTGATATTCACCATAAGGCTGAAATGGAAAATCTCTCTCCAATCTGAGTGACATATGAAACCAGTTGCAATTCACATTGGTGGGCGTTATCTGATTGCGTTTTGATAGGAATTGGGCTTGTACAACTAATTTTACTCATCTTTATTGGAACTACTGGTATTGGCTCAACTGTCTGAAGTTACGAATTAGGATCACCACAACTAATTTCACTCAACTTTATCTAGAACTTACTGCTGTTGCTTCAACTCTGTATAGTTAATTCTTGATTGGCAGAATCTTTTAGGTAATTTTTTTCAAGAATCTTTTAGGTCAAACCTAGTTGAATGTGATCTTAAATGGGTCCATGTTGAATGTGATCTTGAATGATATATGCAGGTGGGAATATGTGCATAAGTTTCTTTTTTATATAATGACATAAATTACCCTTCTAATAAGAGGTAGACCCCTCTAAACAAAGGCAAATAGTGGGTGTACCAAACGGTCTATTAAAATAGATATCTGCATTACCAAACATGTCTTTGGATTCTAGCTTCTCTTTTTTTTTATAGCTCTTTTTTTAATGGCTCTATTTTGATGGGTCTGTCAAAAAAAGGGTAGAGATGCCAAACAAGCCCTCACACTTCCTTGCCCATGTCTAAATGTAATTATTGTGGCATTAAAGGGAATTTTATGTTTGAGTGCAAATAAAGAAGAAGTTATGTGTCTAAACCCATCTTTGAACCAAAGAAAGTAAAAACAATCTCTATGATGGATAAGACACTAAAAATCAAAGAAGACTCCAAGTAGACTAAACAAGTTAAACCAATTATAAAGGAGTCTCTTAAGATGGATTCTAAAAAGTTTAAACAAGTTAAGCCAACTATAAAAGAATCTATCAATAAAAAGCTTCCCAACCGACCTCCCTCAAAACAAATGAAAGAACTTTTGAATAAAGTTGCTAAGTTAAATTTAAAATTCAAAAGTCGAGTAAAGGGAGAAAATAAGAAGAAAAAAAAATGGCTCAATTCCCTAAGAAGAAAATTCACCAACCTCGAAAGACTAATCACCAACCTAAGCTAAATTTAGTCAAATCTAAAAATCATGGTGATAAGTCTAAAAATTTATCAAGTCAAATCTCCTATAGTTGGTGGGACTTTTAAGATGGACCTTAAAGATCAACCCTCTCAAGACCTTAGGTGGATTCCCAAAGTTATATACTTAGTAAAACCTTAAGGCCTTGAACCTCTTTGACCAACCTATCCTTTATAATTAAATCATTTTGTTGGTCATGTTACATATGCATTTTGTTCTTTCATAAGTTATATTTATTAAAATGCATTATTTCCTTATGATCAATTGATTTTGTTTTCATGTACTTCTCTAGTTACATATCATGGTTTTCAAAATCATTTGATTATAATCTCCTCATGATAGATTTGCTTTTTACTCTCATTTAATTATATCTTTTGTAATGCATCTCTATATATGTTCAATTGATTATGGTTTCAAATGCTTTCATAGCTAGATTATTCATAATCGATTGATATTGCAAAATCATTTGTTTAGATGTCTTAGTAAGATTTGTTTTAAAAACAAATGATTTGAACCAAATTAGTTTTTCCATGGATTTCTAAGTAATACTATCATATCGAAAACTATTGTTTTGAAAAATCAACTTGTATGTGTTTCAAATAAGTTATATCTTTTTAAAATGCAAGTTGAAAAATGATTGTGTCTCATTAATTAGATATGATTATCAAAATTGATTTTCATTATATGCTCGCTAAGTTAGTTTCTTTTTATGAAAATTAAATTCTTTGATTTAATTGAGATTCAATTGGTTAGAGCCTTATAGTTATACTTTTCATTTGAGTGTATTTTCCAATTGATATCAAGTCATGTTTTAAGTCAATTTATATGAGCCTTTGTAGTTATATTCTTTAGAATACAAATTGAAAAATGATTGATGTGTTATCTTCAAAATCATTCTCTTTATGTCCATTGTTGGATTTTATTTATTGTAATGATTTGAAGATTGTTTGAATGGAAATGCTTTAAATCATCAGATCGTAACCATGAAGCTGAAGAACTGCAAAGTACAGAGGACCCTCGTCGACCCCGGCAGCTCATCCGAGATCCTCTACTTCGACTACTTCAGGAAGATGGGCCTCGGAGAAGAAGACTTCCAGGAGGCACGCACTCCCCTGGTAGGCTTCAGTGCCAAGCCTTATATCCCAAGGGGAAACTTTCCCTAAAAGTCAAAATCGAAAGCGCCTCTATGTTCCTCGTGGTGGATGCACCATCCCCGTACAATGCCATAATGGGGAGGACCTGGCTGCACAATATGGAAGTCGTCCCTTCCACCCATCACCAGAAGCTCAAATTTCCCATGGAAAACGAGAACGGCAGGATGGAAGTGGTCACGGTCAGGGGCGACCAGCAGATGGCCAAGCAATGTTTGATGGCCATTGTATCTGGCGAGGAGATGCCAAAGTAGGTACACATGGCCGAGCTGGAAAAAGTTGAATGGGATCCCCGAAAAGAAGAGCATCGAAGACCTAACCGAGATCAAGATCGTCCCCAATGATCCTGAGAGATATTTCCTGCTCGGGAGCCACCTCGCCGAGTCAGAAAGGGCCGAGCTCCTAGACTTCTTACTCCATAACAAAGAGGTCTTCGCTTGGACCCCCTACGAGATGCCTGACATTGACCCTGAGGTCATGTGCCACAAACTGAATGTGGACCCCAAGCACAAACCTGTTGTCCAAAAAGCTAGCAGAACAGGGGTGCCGCAAACAGAGGCCGTGATCGAGGAAGTCGGAAAACTGCTGGAGGCCAGAGCAATCAGAGAAGTCCAGTACTCGGACTGGCTGGCGAACACAGTGGTAGTCAAGAAGAAGACTGGCAAGTGGAGAGTCTGCGTAGACTTCACCGACCTCAACTAGGCGTGTCCAAAAGACTGCTTTCCGCTTTCGAAGATCGACCAGATGATCGACGCCACTGCCGGTCATGACAGGATGAGTTTCCTCGATGCCTACCGAGGTTACAATCAGATACCAATGAATGGGCCTGACGAAGAGAATACCACATTCATAACACCAAGAGGTATCTACTGCTACAAAGTGATGCCCTTTGGGTTGAAGAATGCAGGGGCGACCTATCAGAGGTTGGTCAACAAAATGTTCCATGTCTAGCTCGGCAAAATTGTAGAGGTCTACATCGACAACATGGTCGTCAAGTCTAAAGGTCGCAAGACCACTTGGCAGACATACGTCGGGTGTTTCGCATCCTCAAAAGGTTCGAACTCAAGCTAAATGCCTCGAAGTGTGCTTTTGGTGTCGGCTCCGGCAAATTCTTGGGAAGCCTTGTCACGAGAAGAGGAATCGAAGCAAACCCAAATCAGATCTCGACGATCAGGGAATACAGAGTCCAACCTCGGCAAAACAGGTCCAGAGGCTCGCAGGCATGGCTGTCGCACTCAATCGCTTCATCAGCCGAGCCTCGGACAAATGCCGACCTTTCTTCCAGCTATTGAAGGAAAACCTCAAATTCCAATGGACCCTGGACTGCGACCAAGCCCTACAAGAGCTCAAAGCCTACCTCGCCTCACCGCCCCTGCTTTCAACTCCGAAACAGGGAGAAGTGCTTTATCTATACCTGGCGGTCTCGGATCATGCAATAAGCTCGGTGCTCGTCAGAGAAGAAAACAGGCAGCAGAAGCCCATCTATTACACGAGCAAGAACATTCTTGATGCCGAGATCAGGTACTTGCCAATGGAGAAACTTGCATTAGCGCTCGTCAGTGCCTCTCGCAAGCTCTCCCACTACTTCTAGACCTACACCATAGTGGTTGTCTTAGAGCATCCACTCGGATCCCTTTTCAAAAAAGCTGATTTCTTTGGAAGGGTTGTCGAGCTTGGGCAATATGATATCCGGTATCGACCCAGAACGACAATCAAGGCTCAAGTTTTGGCGGATTTCATTGTGGAGTACATCTCTCCTAGTTCGGCACCGACCTCGTTCGACACCGAACTGGGGCGCAAAAGGAGTGAGGACGAAGTCACCGAGACCGAAGAAGAGTGATCTTGAAAACAGTTCCTTGTTTCAGCTTGGAAGGTCTTTGTCAACGGATCCTCTACCTCCAGAAGAGGTGGCGCCGATATAGTCCTCCAATCTCCGGAAGGACTGGTTATCGAGCAAGCCCTAATACTTGACTTCAAGGCGTCTAACAATGATGCTGAATATAAAGCACTGATCGCAGGGCTGAATAGCGCTAAAATCCTGGGGGCACAGCGGCTGGTGGTTTTTAATGACTCACAGTTGGTGACAAGCCAACTGATAGGGGAATACCAGGCTCGGGACGAAAGGATGGCGGCCTACCTCGCTCTTGCGAAAAAGCTCCTCGCTCAGTTAGAAAAAGCTGAAGTCAAGCAGGTCGGTAGAGACTCCAATTCCCATGCGGATGCTCTCGCCAACCTGGCCTCCGCTGTCAAGGCAGGAAAGAAAAGAATTATCGAAGTAGAATCGATTGAAAGGCCGAGCATAGAGCTTCATCCACCTCGGCAGATTATTTGTGTTGATCTCTGTCCGAGCTGGATAGACCCGATCATCTCATACCTCAAAGACAATCGATTTCCAGAGGACAAGAACGAAGCTCACAAGATCAGGCTCAAAGCAGCCCGGTTTTAGCTGTCTCCAGAAGGCAAACTCTATAAGAAGTCGTTCACTGGCCCCTACCTTCAGTGCGTTCATCCAAGCAAAGTTGAAAACTTCTTCAATGAAATTCACGAAGGGATCTACGGCAGCCACATCGGAGGTCGGTCACTAGCTTACCGGGTTATCAGCCAAGGCTATTGGTGGCCATACATGCAGAAGGACGCTCAGCTATATGCCATGAAATGCGAGAAATGCCAGAAGTTCTCGCATTCTCTCCATCAACCAGTGTAAGATCTGAGTCCACTCTCTAGCCCATGGCCTTTCGCCCAATGGGGGTTAGACATCGTGGGACCTCTCCACCGACCTCCAGGGAATAAGAGGTGGCACCAAATGGATAGAAGCAGAAGCACTGTCTTCCATCACCGAGCATGATTCAAAAAACTTCGTATGGAAGAACATCATCACAAGGTTTGGCATTCATCGAGCTTGATCTCGAACAACGGAACCCAGTTCGATTCCAACCTCTTCAAAAACTTCTGTTAAGGGCTCAGCATCATAAATCACTATTCCACTCCAGCCTATCCTCAGAGCAATGGTCAAGGTGAAATCTCCAACAAGATGATACTCGACCGACTCAAAAAGAGGCTCGACCGAGCGAAGGGAAGATGTGTGGAAGAACTCCCAAGTGTCCTATGGGCGTACAGGACGACTCCAAGGCACCCCACCTCGGCAATGCCATTCTCCTTGGCCTATGGAATGGAAGCCGTAATTTCACTCGAGGTCGGCCTCCGGACCTTGAGATCAGAACTCTTTGACCAATGCCAAAACGAGATAAATCTGACTCGAGAGCTAAACCTGGCCGAAGAGATAGAGAAGCAGCAGCCATCCGCCTGGCTGCCTACCAGCAACAATTGGCTAGGGGTTACAACCAAAGAGTCAGGGAAAGGAAATTCTCAGTCAGAGAGCTGGTCCTGAAGAAGACACTCCCTGCAGAAAAAGATCCAAATCAAGGTAAGCTAGCACCTAACTGACACAGACCGTTCAAGGTGATCTCTGCTGCTGGCCAGTCGGAGTATAGACTTAAGGACATGGACGGCAAAAAACTGCCACGGCCATGGAATGCAATGCATCTCAAAAAGTTTTACTTTTGAATTGTAATTGATTTTTGAAGATCAATAAAAGCGGCCTTTGTTCTCTGATTGGTCTCAAATTTCACTAAGATAAAAAGCTCAGCAGTAGTGCCACTCTCCAGCTCAGCAGGAGTGCACTCTCCAGTTCAGTCACATGCGCATCTCGGTAACAGTATTAGATCGTTGGCCAACGGGACTACACCTCTGGTGACGAGCCAGCTGGTCATGTCCCAGCTTCATAAAGCTCATGCTGAGACTAGCAAAAGAAGCATCGAGCCAGTTCGGTCACACGCGCATCTCGATAACGGTACCAGATTGCTGACCAACGGGACTACACCTCTAGTGACGAGCCAGCTGGTCATCTCACTATTTCATAAAGCTCATGCTGAGACTAGCAAAAGTAGCATCGAGTCAGTTCGATCACACGCGCATCTCGGTAACAATACCAGATCGATGACCAACAGGGCTACACCTCCGGTGACGAGCCAGCTTGTCATGTCCCGATTTCATTAAGCTCGTGCTGAGACTAGCAAAAGCAATATCAGGCCAGCTCGGCCGCATGCGCATCTCGGTAACAGTACCAGATTGCTGGCCAGTAAGACTCCACCTCTGGTGACAAGCGAGCCGGTCATGTTCCGGTTTCATAAAGCTCGTGCTAAGACTAGCAAAAGGGGCACCGAACCAATTCGGTCACATGGCATCTCGGTAAGAGTACTAGATGACCGGACAACGAGATTACACCACTGGTGATGAGCCAACTGGTCATATCTCGGTCCTAAGCAACTCAGCAAGAGTGCTACAAGGCCTACCATGGTTTCAGTAAAATCACTAACCAGGTATGTTTGGGTTTCTCAGTTGGTGACAAACCTATTGAAGGAAAATAACCAAACTAAGGCTAAAAGCAGTTAAAAAAAAGACACAGTGCAAGGCAAAAAGAATTTTCATTAGATTAACAGAAGAAAATACAATCTTCTTCATTACAAGCAAAAATATTCTCTACTACATCTCATTACAAGCAGAAATATCCCCTATTACATCAGAAAGGGATAGATGCGTCAACGAAAGAGCAAAGATCATCTAGGTTGGCCCGAGGTCACCAAATATAATTGTCTCCTCCTAGCCACATCAGCAAGAGTTGATTAAAGATGTATTTTATTAAGACGCGGGCGGCTCCATGACAATATCCCCCTCGATCTCCTCTGCAAAAGTGAATCGAAGATCTATTTCATGAAGACACGGGCTGCTCGATAAAAGCAATTCCCTTGCCCGAACGAACATGGCAGAACGACTTTCTGACCGCCAGCACCATCCCTTCTTCATGGGAGACCAGAGGCTTGATCTTGGTAACAGTTCTTCCCTCAGGCGAGCAATCTCACTGCAAATTCATTTGCTTCTTCCCCGGCAAAGATGAAAACACAAGATGGAGAGACCTTGGCCCTCCATCCATATTAATAAGAGGAGAAGGTGCTCCTTCCAAGTTTGAAGGTACAAGCATTAGGCGTTCCTTTATATCATCTCGAATACTGCAGGCGCCCCCTTTGAGACGGCGCGTGCCTTTTCAGAGCAATCGGATGACTATCTAGATGGTGACACGTGGTACCATCGGAATGTCTTCTACATAGATGAGAGAGCTTCATTTTTTGACCTTGGGAGACCAATTTCCCCAGAAGGTTCTCTAAATGACTGAAGGGACATCTCCAAAGATACCGAGATCACATTGGTCTCGGCAAGAATGGCTAGGGCGCAGCGCCTACTTACAAGAGTCGGTACTTGCCTCGAAAACTACTTCAGTTACAGAATCGAGCGCATCACCAAGATCAAATACCTATATCCAATTCACCCTCATCCTAGCTCGGTCAACGAGTCAAGCTACGCTACGGATGAACTCAGTACCTATGGATAACTTCAACTGTCTAGCGGACGGAGTTGGGCAGACTGGGCCAAGCTCGGATACTTGCATAAATATCGAAAAGCAAAAACACCTATGAAAAGACAAGGCCACCCAAATGATAGCAAGAAAATTTTGATTGTATTAAAATTATTTTTCATTACATGAGAGATACAATCGTCCTTCATAAAAAAAACAGAGATATACAACAGAAGAGAACTTCAAGGAGCGGCGGCCTCAGCATTAGGCCCATGAGGGTCGGCCGTGTTGGTCTCAGTCGCGGCCATGGTGGTCTTAGTCACGGCCATGGCAGTCTCAATCGCAGCAGCTTGAGGATCGACCTCAGACAACAAAGAAGGGATCGAAACGACCTCTGGAGAAACCTCAGGAATAGGGGCAGCACTCGGCTCAGGCTCCAAGCCCGGGCACTTGGGGAAATTCTGATAAATAGGGTGCTCGTCGGGGATCCCCGCCTCCTTCAACGCAGCCCAACATCCAAGTTCGAACACCTCAAGGCATATCTTCTCCACTTGAGCCTCGTAATCTTTCGTCGCTCCATCCACCCCATCCTGGAATGCCACATTGATTTCGGCCTGAACTGAGGCTTGAAGTTCGGCCTTTTCCCTCAGCACAGCCTTGAGTTCGGGCTTCTGCTTCGCCAACTTGGCTTCAAGCTCAGCTGACCTCTTCGTCTTGACCAAGGCAGCTGCCTTCAGCTCATGAGTCTCGGCTTTCAACCTACAGAGTTTGGCTACTGTTGTCTCCGCCTCTGCAACAAGGCCAGCGTTCAACTCCTCTGACTCCTTGAGCCTCTTTCGGCTTGCCTCCAAAGCTGTTTCGATCTCCTTCTTCTCTGCCTCCTGCCGTGAAATCTTAGAGGAATTTTGTTTGTTCCTGTCCAAAACCACCTGGATCCTTTACACATTTTGCGAAAGGAAAACGTGAGAAAGAAAGCCGAGATCAAACATTCGACAAAATTTATAGAGAGCAGAGATCGAACACTTGGCAGAATCTGTGAAGATACCTACCAAAATAGTAGACTGCAATAATGACAGCAACAGTCCCACGTCGTCAGCCTTCTCATGCCTCTCCATGTCACGAGGAAGGGCACAAGCTTTGGAGAGCGCCACAATGACCAGGGGGTTTCCGGTTATCCGCTCCTCCATGTTCATGGCCCTCCCGGGCTCGGTCTGAAGATTAGGTCTCCATGGAGCTGGCTCGAAAGGCGAAGATACCGAGATCGGCCCAGTTGCTTGCTCTTTTAGCCTAAGCCTCTTCTCGGGAGGAGCCTTCTCCTTCGGATTCTGCCGAACTCCTTTTCCACGGTCCTCTGACCGAGGCCTTTTTTCTGGCGGTGGCCCTTCCCTGGCAACAACAGCAGGATGCTGCCGAACTTCTACACCAGAAGCAGCAGCAAGAGCAGAAGAGGTCCCAGCCACACCTGAGGCTGCGGGAATAGATTTAGGGTCGGCAGCAGGGGGCGTAAAAGATGAAGCTCGACCCCCGGAAAACCTAGCCGACAAATATTTTGTCTTCAAGACAGGACGACGTCGCTCCATATTCTCTCTTTTTTTGTTCGGAGGAGGACGAGTAGGCTTCAATGACTTGAATTGGATCTGCAGCCTCAGGATCCGCGAACGATGTGGATGCCTCGGCACCTGAAGCTCTTCTGCGTTCAACATCGGTCAAAGCAGGCACAGGCTCCCTCTTCTTGATATATGTTTGGTACCTCGGCCAGTACCCTAGAAGGTCCCAAGCAGCTCACCCGCTATGACCTTTGTAGTCGTGCACAGCCCTCAACTAGGCATTGTTCCTCTTCCAACCTACCCACAGAGCTCTCTGTTTTCTCTCGGCAACCTCTGCATGACAGAAGAAAGAAGCGTCGGCTCGGCAAAATAAAATACAAACATTCAGAAGAAGTAGGAATTTACTTGGAGGAATCCCGAAGCGACGAGGGATCCTGTACGACCTCTCCATTTCGGTCTCGTTCACCTTGAACTCCCAGTTTCCGGAGACAAACAGGCGATCGTCCCCGTCATGTCTGTTTGAGTCCTCCAAGTCATAGATGAATGGCTCCCGTCTCGGTCTCCCCTGAAGGTAATAACAGTGATTATCCCCTATGGACTTGGACAAATCGTATACGTCCTCAATATCATGGACACCGAGATTAATGCCCAGAATCCCATTGAGCTCGGCAGCCCCGATTATTATTTTGAAACTATTGGGCATCAGCTGATAGGGGCTGAGATGCCATGCCTCCAGGCAGGCCCTAAGAAGAGGGTGGACAGAAAACCTAACCCCACCTTCGACTATCGAGACCAAGGGGAAGGGAATCCAGTCATCACGGAACGAGTAGCCATCGAAAGGATTTTCTTGGTTGTCCAACCTAGTCTGGACATCATCTGGGATCCCATACATCTCCCTAAACCCGACCATGGCCTCAGGGGTGTCTAACCAACGTCTATAAACTCCCATTTTCCCCAAGGAAAGAGGAAACAAAAAAAAGAAAAGGTGGAAACCCTAGAGAAAGGTGGAAGCCCTGGCCGAGATGAAAAAGGTGCGCAGAAGGAAATGAGAAAGAAGAACTCACAGAAGGAAAAGGGCAGAATGTGAGGAGCTTCAAACTCAGGCTAGTACAACTTCTTCTGCAGCAAAGTTTCTCTCCGACGAAATCCAAGGTAAAGAAGAAGAAGAAATGAGGACACCCCTATTTATAGCAAAAAATGGGCCGCCTCGGGATGACGCCGTTTCGAATTTCGAAAATGTCGCATCGACTACTGTACGCGCCTCTTAGAACTGACAGGGATGCCAATCAGGCGGTGACACGTGGTACCGCCAGCCCGTATCCCGCGATGATTAAGGCGTGGCATTTAATACCTCGGGCAGGCGAAGCGACGTCGGATAAGGATGAAGCATCAACAGCCAAGACCGATGTGAGATTTAAAAAGTACCCCAGCCCGGGTAGGTGGAAGCTCGGCAGTACATTTCCTACCGACGCCTTCGATGACACAGTCTTCCACCGCTGACCTCTGAAAATACTCTCGTCTTATAACTTCCGACCTCAAAGAGTTGGCTCTAAGAGCTCAGAAGCTAGGGAGCAATTGTGTGGGGGCATTTCCTAAAAAGCCGAGATTACATCAGCTTCGGTAATAATGCCAGCTAATCATATCTCCACCTCGGCCACGCGCACCTCGGTAACAAGTACCAGGGCACCAGCCGAGATCAAGATCATCCCCGACCTCGGTCATTCCTGACCCCGGCACTGTGTCCTGGCCTCGGACACGCACCTCGGCATCCACTTACTTAACTGCTACAGAGCGTTAAGGAAATGCCAGAGCTGGCCGAGATGGACACTAACAACCAAACTCCCTTGAAGGCTTAACCACGTCATAGGGCGAGTGACAGGACAAGGGCATGTGCTAGGGAGGCAGAGAAGACATCATAGCCGTCCATGATCCCTGACAGAATGGCTTCTAGCGGCTACGTCCCCATCAAGGCAAAGCTCCAAGCAAGATCCGATGGGACTACCGCCAAAGGGCCCAACAGGGTAAGATCCGATAAGACCACCATTTAATGAATGGTGGGCCGATTGGACTACCATTTAATGAATGGTGGGCGGATTGGATTATCATTAATTAAAGTGGGTTGATAAGACACCATGTCGAATCATGGGGCCCATTGTACAATCTCAAGGGGACTTCTCCTATAAATAAGGAAGCCCTCTTCAAATTCAGGTACACGTAACGTTGAACCATAGCCGTTACTCTGCCTCTCTTCCTCCTCCATCCTACTGTTGAGTTGTTAAACTGACGTAGACATCGTAGGGCCTTGTGCTGCCTACAGCCAGGGTCTTTGACGATTGTCTTTTTCTCTTTAAATTCAGGTTCAAGGCATCTTATCTTCATTAAGGAGTCTCAAGGAGATACTAATCCTCTATAACTAAGCCCATAATTTTTAGGCACTTACAGGGAGGTTATTGGAGGATTGGAAGATAGGGTACATGTTTTCTTCATCTTCGATAGGGTTTTGGAGTTAGTGGGTGGTGGGTGGTAGGTGGTGGGTGGTAGTATTGAATTGGGAGCTTAGCAATGGTCGCATGCTCCGTACCATCCAGGCACAATCAAGAACGGCTAAATTTATTTATTTTTTCAAGAAGATGATGAAACAAATTGGATTAATGGAGACATTCTGTAGAAGGAGAAAACGAAGACGAGGATCATGAGGAGGAGAAAGAATGTGGAAGAAAAAACAACCAACATTAATTCCTTGATATTAGTGAATGTCCACAACATTCACTGATGCCAATGAATAAAGGCAAAAAGTCTTAAGAAAAGGAAATAATTCGGGGGAAGTGTCTTTAGTGTCAATATATAGAGTTTGGGTCAACAGTGGTCATATCAAATTTTAAGGGGATTTTCTTAACTTTAATAAGTAGCTAATCAATTAAAATTTCATCTTTTTTTTTTTTTTTTTGACTCTAGGAACAAAAGTTTCATTAAAAACCAACAAGGTCCAATTACAACAAATCAATCAAACTAAATAAAATTCCACTCCATGCTGGTACCCAAAGCCTGACCAACCTGCCCATTTGGAACATATGGATGGAGAGACCAAGAAGAATTAGAAAAACTAGTCATAAACATGACATGGGTTGCTACACCGCCTGCATCCATGAATGGTTCATGTAATTGTACTCCTTGTGATTTGAAGACTTGCGTTTCTAAAAAAAATGGTTAAAATAAAAGAAACAAAGGCTATTATTAAAAAATAACATTAAATATTTTTTTCATCACCAGAAAATAAATAAGAGGAAGATGGAAAAGAAAACTCAATCATTTCCTAGTAATTTAAAATAATACGGCAATATATGCTGCTTCAAGTATCGTCGCTCGCGACATGGAGAGCATTGCATGTCTAAATATCTAGTGGGGCCCATTTTATGGTCCGTCCAAGTAGACCATAAAACAAGGACCCCCTTTAATAGCCACCAATTCCTGATTTAATACCCATCCAAAGTATCTAGACCGTGAAAACTCGTCGGCCATTGATCAAATAATTAAAAAAAATGATTCGAGCTTCTATCACTATTCACCACCTTGCAAAATGTAAATTGATAATCAAGTAGATGTCATTTCTATTTTTCGAAAAGCATATAAAAACTGAGATAGATTCCTCTACCTCTTCATTGATCAGTCCCACCTCAAACTTACCATCCTGCCGGTGGGACCAATTAAATCATTATCCATGGTGGGGGCAGGTGCAGGTGGCCCACAATCCACGCCTCTTGTTCCTAATCCTGTCGTCAGCAGTAACGGCTCAAGTAACGCCGTTACCGGGTGACTTTTTCCAACTCCTTGAGACGAACAGAGCACGTGTGTCGAAGCATGTGGGGCCCACTAGGTCATATACGATTTAAATCCAAGTCACATCAGCTGCTGTAGGACAGGCCAAGCTGTCAAAATGTGATTGGCTGATCTCGTTTTCGAGGCCCCACATTGGATCGTACCTTACTTGTCGACATCTGCCATCCGCTGCAAAAGACCTATCAACGTTTTTCAACTCCATCGGGCACGACAAGAGGTGGGACTGCAACTTTTCTGATTTGGAATTCAATTCGCTCGAAATCATAGATTTTGTTGTTTAATATAGGTTTCGTAAACTTCTTCTCCAATTAAAGTTTGGCACATGGTTAAGATAAAAAAATCAATTACTCAATTTATTTTCAATTCATTGGTAGCTCAATTGATGAATGGGTGCTTTCCTTCCACATAAATAATTAGGGCTTAATCTCTTATTATAGCATTAACGATCAAAACTTTCAGGTGAGTGTATGGTGGGTGGGTGAGTACTTAACTTTCCAAAATAGAAAAAGGAGAAATGTTGTTCTCCTTAAAATGGTACTAGAACACCATTTTTTTTAGTGAAATTGAATTTTGTAATATTGTAATAGTAGAAATTAAGATCTTTTAATAAAGATTCTAACATGAGTTTTTGTCCTTAAATCCATTTAAATCCAAAGAAAAATTGAGAATGACTGCTTAAAAAAGGTAGTAAATCTTTATGAATGATTTTTTTACCTTTATATTTATCCACTTACTTACACGTACGTGCTCGGCTTTCCACTTGTCATTTACTTCTTATCTAAACTAAACCCTTTGTGAAGTTGTGGTTGAATGATCTAAAGGGCCAAAATGATATCATCTATGAAATGGGGAAAGCAATTAGAATAGTTATACTTTTTTTCTTTTTTTAACTTCAACCAAGGGGCTGGGACCCAAGAGAGAGCTCGCATACACACGGGAAAATAAAGCAGCCTACTCAAGTAGGAAAGGAACCCATGAAAGCGGGAAGAAGTGACGTACAACCAGATAAGAACTGACGCTCGACGGAAGAAGCAGGAAGAGGTGACGCACAGTCAGATAAGAAGAGGTAAGGCGCCGTTCATAATTAGTTATACTTGATATTAAAATATTGTAGACATCAATTAATTGATTCACAGTTGAAGCATTGTTAAGTTCTTTTCAACCCTCTCATTTCAAGGACGTACCGAGATTTTTTTTTGGTATCCAAACAAGGGGATGGGTGGGGGGCCATGAAAGGCCCAATGCAAGGAGGTAACGTCTGCTCAACCTGCACATGCAAGGAGGTAATTTAATGACTAATCCTTGGGCGGTTGGGTGAACGAGATGTCCAACTAAATGGGCTATCCTTATGTACTCTAATAATCAAAGAGTTATTCTATGCTCATGACAAGTCACATACAAGGAGGTAATTTAATAGCTAATCCTTGGGCAGTTGGGTGAACGAGATGTCCAACCAAATGAGCTATCCTTATGTACTCTAATAATTAAAGATGTATTCTATGCTTATGACAAGTAAATCTATCACAAGAATGGTTGATTGTAGCTGAGGTTTTTTTTTTTTTTTTTTACCCATTCAAAGGGTCCGAGAGCCATTAGAGCTCAATTGGGGGAGAGAACATCCACTCATTGAAAAGTAAATTTGCTCACTCAAGGAGAGAAACCTGCACCACAAGATGATGAAAACCTGCACCACAAGAAGATGATCCCCCCCCAAATGACTCCTAGGGTGGGGCAAGAGTGTATGAGTTTGAGACCTCCCAAACAAAAAGAAAAAGAAAAAATGACTCCTAGGTGGGGCAAGAGTGTATGAGTTTGAGACCTCCCAAACAAAAAGAAAAAGAAGAAAAAATAATGGAGCAGCCATTTCCCTATTAATACTATTCAGGTGAGAGCTTAAAGAGGAAAAAAACTAATATAAGCCTTTAAAAGGTCTAGGCAAAACCATTATTATGTTGGTGTGTGTGGGTCCTCATGAAAGTGAAATAATCCTAAATTTTAAAAGAAATAAAGGAATCGGCTTTCTGTGAAAGTCATTTGACATAACTTTGGAAAGCGTGAATAACCTCATGATAAATTATAAAAGTTGGAAACTTCCTCAATTATTCATGAAAGTTTTGAGAACTATATATATCCTAGACAATCCCATAATGAAAGATAATTTTACCATATGAGAGCAGGTATTAGGACATGTTGATAGGTTAAAACCACATAATCGTGGTAGCAAGACTTTTAATTTTACCGCTCTATGTTCAAGTGGGAGATATTGGTGTGTGGTCTCCTTTTAACCCGAACTCATTCCTCTATCCAAAACGTTTTAAAGGAATTGAGAAAAAACTCAATAATTTCTTCCAAACATTGCACCAAATTGAGACCCAAGATTTGGAAAACTCTATATTAGACCCCCTTTCATCTTCAAGTAAAATATATTGAAAATGCACAATAAAAAAGAAGCTTACAACAGTCTGTGAACATCAGTGATTTTCTAGTCATGGAATGGTTCTCATCTCACTACGCGTCTATTTAACACTTGACAGTTAATTTGAACAATTTTGAAAAAAAAAATCATCACTAATAATTACATTGATATTATTCAAAGCATGTTTGAGGTGGCAATAACAAGCATAAGAATTAATTTACAAGATAACAAAGCTTTAGGTAGGGTTGCACCAAAGGGTCTTCTTTAGGCCCTATATTCCCCTTGATTATCCCAACAACTTTGCGCAAATATCTAAGAATAAGTTTCATAATGTCATGCCCTCTGTTCTCTCTTTTCTCTTAATATATTCTTTTGCCTTTAGCCAAAAAAAAAAAACGCTCTCAAAAAATTAATTTTTATCATGCTTCAGAAAATAATAATTATAATTATTAAGTTGTAGCAACCATTGCTTAAATAAGAAGGCAAGTATACTGTAAGATAAAACTTTGCAGAATGACTTTTGAGACAAATGAATTAAAAGTTCATATAAGAAAATTGTCAATACATGGAGTTGGAAATAATTTATTGACACAAATGAAATCTGGTAGAAGTAACTGTGGACCAATTTGAGTCTGATATCAACAAATAAGAAGAGTGCAACTGCCCAAGGTGACTAAACAGGAGACTAATTTTGCTGGCTCTAAGAAAAAGAAAATCAAATAATTCATTTTGAGATAGTTTGGTACATACACAGAAGATAGGAGTTTTAGTAGCTACAACAAAGATGGGGGCATAGCCATAGATGGGTTTTTCTTCAAGTCATCTGTACCTCATTTCAAAAAAAAATAGTTGCTCAGAATTTCTGAATGTGAAACAAAGAAGTATGAAGTTGAGAAGAGAAAACCATCCTTTCAAAGATTATCTATCAGTGTAATCTAAATGAGGTCATGAGATTTTTGTCATTTAAATTCAATTAGGACATAAGAAACCTCAACCACTACTTTATTTGACAAAGGTACGAGGAGAAAAGATGGGTAGTGCAGAGTAATGGGCTCTTAGTCACACATTCACAATCAAATCATCTTTCCTGCCTGGAAAAACCCCATTTATGTAAAAAGCTAAAATCCTCAGCATTAGAACAAGAAAAACCTCTTTTCAAGAATGTCTAATATTATGGAGAAGGTGATGGGATATTTGTGAGTGAAATTCATGAAGATAAGGATTTTGAAGATACTAATCAAATGGTCCTTTGAAATACCATCAACTGTGATAAAGCTGTCTTTGAATAAAAGGTGGCTCTCACCATCCTTAACCATCTTTTCCTGAGCGCCACAAGAAGCCTCACCCCTAAAGACAACTAATTGACAAGATAGAGCAACAAATCAGTTGATAATGAGATCAAAATTCCTATTAAAACCATCATCAGAGCTTTAATGTCTTCACAAATGGGATCTAATCACTATCAGGTATCAACCCTAGGGGGAGTCAGAAGTTACCCTTTCACCCCAACAGAATCACATTTCGCTATAGAAATGATCAAGTCATGACGTCACCACCACACATTTGTGCAGGCCCACCTTTGGTTGATCTAATCTTTTATAACACAAGCCGCACTCCTGTTCAAAAACTCTACGGGATTATTTGTTTGCTTTATAATAAATAGGAATTGATGGTGAAATGAGCTCCTTGGAAGGATTATTAAAGAAGTGACAGACTGACATAGGTGAATGATATGAAGTGGAGATATGGATGGAATCTTGACTTTCGTAGCTACTGAATTACTACGTGATGGCTGGTTATTCATTACAAAGCTCTCCTCGATTAAATTTCCATTAAAGGGAAGGTTTTTTTATGGTCTTTTTTACATATTCACCTTACATTCTTCATTTTTAACTAAACAATTGTAAGTATTCACTTACACAAAATAAATAGCCCCGAATTTCAGTTCAATTGGAGTGATTTACCCATTAGAACTGATCATGTTTGAAATATATGAATTTATTTAATACTACTTGTTCGTTTTTGGGAAATTTTTATATCTCAAATGAAAAATCTCTATATGAACAGTAAAAAAATCTCCGAAGGCTGGGAATTTAACTTATTCGAAATCAAGAGTTGTACATTTAACCAAACCCCTAAATTTTATGGGGCAACTCATGTTTATAGGATACACAGCAGGCATTCACAATGCTTACTTACCATGATGACACAATTAACCAAAAAGAGCCCTAGAAAATGTGATATTTAGTGTAGGGTCGACAGAGAGTCGGAGAAGATCTTATTAAATCAAAGCATAGTCTTACCCTTGGGCATGCTGTGCACATGGCCGTATATGATTATGTCGAGAAAATTATCATTATTAGACCATAACCATCCATTTACCGTTGGTTTATATCCTGTTTTGTGGGCCTATTGGGGTCTAAATCCATAACCATCTCCAATGATGCATGAACTGTTTGAGAGTTCAGAGTTTAGGCACCATCCTACATACAGTATAATGTCTGCCAGGGAAAGAGAGAAAGGCGTTTCCCTTGAGTTACCAGCATCTACAGGAAGGCTTTAGCTCTTGATTGATGGAAAGGAAAAGAGGAGAGGGGGGGGGCTAATTATAATTGTAATTGACTTTGATAAGAAGGAACATAAACTTGGAGAAGGTTTTAAACCATCAATTATCAGGACTTGTCTGGTTGAAATGTGCTTGTGTCCCCCCCTCCTTTCATAATAACATGTCCCCTTTAATTTATAGTGGGGAATGATAGTCTTCCTTCATCACACATTACATCATTGACTTCATTTTTGGGGGGAACTTAGGCCCCAAAGTGCCATTCATTCTCACTGTTTAGAGATTCCTATTGAAATCTTTGGTCTTCTCCAAAAATGATTATGATAAACCAGGTGTCAAGCAACCATTACAGAATATGGTTTGTTTAATAAAAATGTTAGATCAAACTTAAGGAGGTAAACACTTAACAGACCCCGGAGCTAGTTCAGTACACATAAGACTTATTTTAACAAAAGAACCTACTTTCCCCCTTGTATTTTTTTAAGTAAACTTGTCATGCTAAAGGTAAACTAACACTTGAGAATCGTTTAAAGTGCACCCCGCATCAGTGATTTCTAAATTGGTATTGGTGCAGCTTTGCCGACAGCTTTACCTCTTGATCACCATTAGTTCATTAATATTGCAGCTATTCCGATAATATCGACAGGATATAATATCAGAGTAGTTTTAAATTTTGGGTTTGTGTTGGAGAAAAATATATATAGTTGGAAGATCAAAAAAAAAAATTATAAACCCTTGGAACTAGAAGCTCTTTCTTTATATCATCTTTGGTGTTTTTTTTTTTTTTCCTTTTCTTTTTGTGTTTTTTCATGATAATATCATCATATCATTGTTAGCAATAAATCAAGTTTATCGCAATTATATCACAATAGAATGTTTTCAAACAACATTATCATGATTACATTACATTGAGTTCAATATATAGCGATGTTTGTTGCTTGCTTGGTGACAATATGAGCCCACTGGGTAGAAGTTCTGATAGAATAACCAATATTTAAAAGATTGCTTCTATGGGCCATATTTCCAATAGAAGATTATTGATTTATTGTATATTTAAATCATAAAGACTTCACTTTCAATTGCATTGTGGGTCCCGACACTCAAAAGATGTACAAAGAGCTCTAAAGCAGACACAAATTGTAAACGCATCCCATTGCTTTCATGGCGAGCAAAGAGATATTGCTAAAGTATTCCTCAGTGCAAATTTGAAACTACTGCAAATAAGATAAAATAAAAAAAAGGCCATCATATATACATGATTATGTTCTGGTAAGAGGCACCTCTCATGAGTTGCGTGAGAGGTAAAACTCTAAGTCTCTTGTAGGACTCACTTAGATGAATATACCAATTATGGGAGGATGGTGTGATGGAGGGTCTCACTTTGGATATGATTTTACGATAAAATTATCTCAATCAGATTATCACCACCATTGATTTAGGGCTCGAACTTGAGCACTCCCAGCCCTTATAGGGTGGTTGTTTGGTGTCCCTAATCAACAGAGCTACAATTAGAAATAAACATCAATGTACTTGTAAGATCACATCCTATCTCTAGATCGTAAGGGGCATTCAAATCCTAGTAACAGTGAAAATCACAGAGCTGATAAACATGCAGCACTAGTTCTTGCATTTGTTGACAATGTGGTTTGTTCGAGGGTTTGTCCTTTGAAAACCCACTTTTCTTTTCAAGCAAATCCAGTAAAAAAAAAAAACCCATTATGGGCCTCTTTAATTGCAATGATTCGGAGAACTGATGGTTGAAGAGGACCCAAAAATTCCATATATCATGACAATAACCATTATCATCTTAGTCGTATCCTAGAGACCTAGAGTAGGCTTAGATACGTTCAACTCATAAAATCAAACAGGCCATGACCATTTAGGGTCGCCTTATAAATCACTCCTCAAAACTCAAAAGAGCCCTGCCGTATACAGAGGAACCCATGGCAATAGCATATAACCTATAAGCCTACTCTCATCCATAAATTCCATTTCTTCTATAAGCCTACTCTCATCTATTTGGAGTAACCTTTTAAGTTATACTTTTCCAACTTCATCCTGTTTGATTCCATACCTATGCAATCCTGTTTGCTTCCATACCTATGCAACTCTATTGTATAACATCTGTTTCCTCAATATTATATCCCAAGTCTTAACCAATCTCCCCCTTTCCTCATGGCTTAACCTGTAAACCTTCTGTAGATAGGAGCCGATTTTGGCCTTTTTTGTACATAATTAAACCATCTTAAATGGCATTCCTCTTTTTCCCCCTTCTATTTATTTATTTATTTATTTTTCTCTCATACCCTAGCTAAGGGAGATGAGACCCCATTGAACCCAAACTAGTGGGAGAAGCCCGCAGGTGAGGTAAGGGAGCCCTTCATGAGAGGAGGAGACATTAAGTGAGGTGACAGAGTCCTCGGATGAGGGAAGGTGGCAGTGCCCACATATTACTCACTAGATTCTAGCTTGTTACTCCCCACATTCATCTTAAGGTCCACATATCATTTACACATGTTTTATCTTCATTCTTTTTTTCATATTGCCCAAACATTCATGCATATGCATACAGACAAATGACATTGTCACAGTTAGCGCCAGCAAAATTCAAATGTGTTCTTCTGGTTTATTGATTTAACTCGAGTCTCCTTATTGTCCATATAGTGAGAGTCTCTCGCTATTCATTAAATCCAGCTTAGAAATACAATATTTTGTTCTACAACGGCCTATTTGTTTGCATTAAAATACGTATAAATTAAAGAAAAAAATATTCAAGGTGAAATGAACTCAACCAAAGGATTATTAATGAGGTGCGGGTGAAAGATACAATGAATATAAAACCTTCATAAATTACTAGGGTAATGATTGGGACATTCATTTCTCATCTACTTTTAAGTCTATTTCCCTTGTAAAGAAAAAGTTAATTGAAGCTCGTTTTTGAGAATTCACCTTTGATCTTCATTTTTAACCACTAATGATATGAATCATGTGTATTCACTTCCTATCCGTTCTAATGCAAACAAATAACCCTCAAGTGATCCTGGATATCATAATTCATCTCCAGTCTTGATCAACTCATCCTCTCTCGATTGAGAGATCCACTAAATTTGTACCGTGCGTATTGTCTTCATTAATTCTCTATTCATCTGGCTCAAATGTCTTTTTCCAAGCAATTGCCAGACTTTCTTAATTGACTAATAAATAACATATCAATAGCAGATCACATACACTGCAGCATCTCGCCTTAAACTCGTTATTTCACCCACAATTACAGAAAATAATATTAACAGCTCAGAGAAAACCCAGGGCCTGTTTATTTCATGCAAATAATTTAAGTAGGATTGTATTTCTATAAGTGGTTAAAATGAAGAACTCAAAGTGAACATCTGAAGATAAGCATCAAATAACCTCCCTTCTAATGGAAATTGAATCAGAGGAAGATGAAAATGAATACCCATCACGCTAGTAATTCAATTCCTGGAACAGTCACGGTCTCATCTACATCTCCACCTTATAGCCTTCACCCCCACCTCTTCAATAATCCTCCTTCGGGAGCTCCTTTCACCATGAATTCCTTAGTATTTTATGCAAACAAACCGGCCCTCATGCTATTACAACTAAACATTTCTCTGTATACGCTTAGTCCTTGTGCTAGTTAGTGCCCCCATCAGACATGATGTCTAAAACGTCGAAAGAGCATTTTAAGTTGTGAAATTCAAAGAAATCCAAAATAAGGTGCTTGCTTTTGAGATCCCATCAAACTACTAATCGAAATTTGATAATCCCCGTGGTGCAAAAAGTTGCTTGGATTCAAGAAGGCGCATCTTCCTTGCACACACAGTACACCCAATAGATAATTCTAAAAATTAAGAACTGGAGAGGCCAAGCAGTTCATTATACCTTTTCAAATGAATTAAGAAACAAACCACAGACCATTTCAATGGGGAGAAAACATGTGGATATATTTGATCAACAAATTTACCAATAATGTGAACTGGGAAATTTAGTAAATTTCAAATACATAATCCGTCCACATCAAGTAGTAAATGCTAAAGCTGAATTTTCTGCTGAAGACCAAGGGGCACTAGAAAAGTATTTGATAAATCAAAGCATGACCCTAGAATGGCTGGCACCAGAATAGTAAAATACTCAACTTTGGACAGTAAAAAACTCTTTTGGTTCGAAGGCTATATTACTTGCAAAAACATGGAACTAAACAGATGCTTGAAATTTGGCACCTAAAATGCCAGTTGGATTATAAAAAAAAAATACAGCAAGAATCAGGATAAATCCACAAGGTGTATGAACACACACAAACAAACTACAAAATTAGGAACATATATACATGATTGAGATAATATATATATATATATTTATCAGCACTGATTGAGAAGATATATTGCATGAAGCTTGTAAAATAGCGAACAAAATAAAGAAGTTTAGTGAAAAGATTAAAAAAAAAAAAACTGCTTGGAGGCTTCCAAGTGACATTATTTCATCAAAAATCCAACTGTTCCACATCCAGGAACCCCAGTCAGCATTGATGAGATAAGATTTAGGTTGTAGAGATGGAAATGGGAATAATAAATTCCATCTCATGTATGCCAGTTCTTGAATTTTTTTTTTTTTTTTTTGAATGGTAGTCCTTGCAAGAAATACAAAGTGGATGAGTAATTAAGAAATTCCGATTCTTTCGTCCACTGTCAATGAGCATTCAAGCTAAATAGCACCCGGACTTAAAGCCATTCACCAACTTATTTCATACCATATTTGTTTGACTCATGAAGTTCCGAACAAACAGAATGAAGGCCCCATGACAAACAAATGGAATTAAACATAAGAGCAGTCTTCAGATCTAAAAGGCAGCTTACTTTAAACTGATCTAGAGATATACAAAGCACCTAAGATGGAACATGGGAAGGCCATCTGCTAAAAACATTTTTAAATGGGTTCCCAGAGAGTCCATGGATATCAACCTGAACCATATTTGTCACTAGTCAGCTTTTACCTGATTGATCATTTTGGGGCTCAATGCTCTCGTCAACTTTAGGCCTTGTGTTCATGAGGACCTATCAAATATGAAAGAAATTATTCCACTAAAACAAAAATAAAATTAAAAAAATTAAAAACTGAAACCATAAAGAGTAGAGAATGCTGAAATGGAGAGTATCATGAAAAGCAAGGCATCAACAAAAGCTGTTTACCTTACGAAGCATAGTATTTTCATTGATTAAAGTAGATATTTTCTCCTCTAATTTGGAATTCTTGTCCTGCAACTCTCTAGCCTTCGATTCCAGATCATTTACATAGACCTTCTTTCTTTCCCGGGCTTGTTGAGCAGAGACCCTGTTTCTCAGCAACCTGGTGTAGATGCAAGTTTAGTCAGGGAAGTTCAAAAGGTCAGTGATGACTATATAAAGGAGCATCAGATATTGGCCACCAAAATTATAACAAGCCAATATATTAAACTTCTATTAGGTGAGAACCACACTAAGCCATCATAGAAAGTTAAAAAAAGTTCAGACAGCAACACAAGGGAACATTCTGATTTTCAAAATCTATTCAATCAGCAATGTCTCTGAAACATAATCAACATTGAGAAAAGGGTCCCAGGTGCCTAGAAGTAAGTACCTCACACATAAATTAGTTCTCCTCACACAGTTTAAAACACACGCGCGCGCACACTTGAGTTGAATAAAATTGTGAGGAAACAAAAACCAAAGGCAATTATCGTTTTTCCTACCCAAGAGGTTATGCCTGAACATAATTTCGTAACTCTGAAAACACCTCAGAGTAAGAGCAACAGCTCCATCAGAGTGCTGGAAGTGATTTTTTTTTTTTTCTCCCAAATTCAGTAATTCTTGGGGCATGTATGCAAGTTCATCTCAGACCTGGTTTCCACAGAAAGAAGAGTGAGAGTAGATGGCGAAGGCATGGTGGAACAATGCAGTGGATGGTCAATTCAGTGCAATAACTAGATCGGCACACTCCCCCAATGAAAATAAAAATCAGATCCATGTAGATCATTAATCTGACCCTGCATCTTTCTTCATTGGAGCACTCTCCAATTTGATAAAACTGGGTAAAAGATGCATGATTGATGCAGGATAGAACTCATGCCACATGTGTAGGGCCCAAGTCAAATTAGAATTTCTATTTCACGAATTACGCGTCATTAGTTTTCTAATTTTATTTAAGAGTTGATTGATGCAGGATACACCTCAGGCCACATGTGTAGGGCCCAAGTCAATTTAGAATTTCTATTTCACTAATTACGTGTCATTAGTTTCCTAATTTTATTTAAAAGTTGTAATTTGGATAAGTTTCTAAAATTGCTTAGTTTCCTAGTGTGATTAGGTTTTCTTAGCCCCTAAGTTTGCTTTTCTTATTTATATTGCATTGTAGAGATTTATTTCTCAGAGTTCGATTAATAGAATTGGGTTATCCCTTTTCAGGTGCGCCCTTGTTTATGTTCTCTGCAAAGACGTGTAGTGTCTGCAGACGCGTGCTTCGGCACTAGTATTGTGCTTCAGCACTTCCCCGCAAGCCCTAACCCTAGGACCTGCATCAATGATTGATGAAGAGCATCATAATATACACATATACAAGGGTGTCTTTTAGGTCAGAATCAGATAGGAAATTGTAATATGCAGTGTGGTTAAAACCCTAGGATGTATATCTAGAATGCTACAATTCATATTGAATCCCAAGGAAATAGATTCGCATCTTTGTAACAAATCTCATTTATATGTGAATCTTATGATTTAGGTGTAAATCTGACGATTTGATACGTGTTTTATGAAATCAAATCTTATTATCCAAGCGATTGGTCTAGGTGAGAATAACTACAAACAAATGGCTGGTATTAATAATGTTTTACCTTTTTTTTTGGTAAACTTTTTTTTTTTTTTTTGTTAGTATGCCAACTTTTAACAGGTTATCTGGTGAGTAATGAAACCTTAAGAAGTTATGGGATTTCAAGAGATTTTATAGATAACTAAGGAATAGGCATGTGAGTGGAGCACATGACTATATGTATGGCATATCATTCTACATTCTTTTTTTATTATTATTTTTTTTTTGGTTTCTTCTTCGTAAACACTTCTTTAACTTCAAGAGTAACATTGATTGGATTTTATCTTTCTTTTTTTATTTAAAGAAAACAAAAAAAAAACTGCAATTCATTTAAACATTGACATTTTAAACATAATTAACTACTCTTGCATGCCAATGAGATTACATTGTTGTCAGAATCCTAAGATTCGTATCCCAATCCCCAAGAAAGATATTTGTACCTATGCAATAAATCTAATTTAAATGTGAATCTTAGCATTTAGGAGTGAATCTTACAACTTAATACATATTTATCTAATCCTAAGATTCACGCAATTCATCTAAGTGAGAATAGTAACAATTGAAAGGTTAATATTAGTATTTTACCTTTTTTAAAGGTGAATCTTAGCATTTAGGTGTGAATCTTACAACTTAAAACATATTTATCTAATCCTAAGATTCACGCAATTCATCTAAGTGAGAATAGTAACAATTGAAAGGCTAATATTAGTTTTTTACATTTTTTTAAAGGTGAATCTGAGCATTTAGGTGTGAATCTTACAACTTAATACATATTTATCTAATCCTATGATTCACGCAATTCATCTAAGTGAGAATAGCAACAATTGAAAGGTTAATATTAGTATTTTACTTTTTTTATTTGTTAGCATTTCTATTTTTTTTTAAGAACTTTTGCATATTTTTTGGGAAGCTTAAGAGATAAATAAAGAACAAACATGTAATTAAAGCATTCAACTATACTCATTGATTTTGTCCAGCTTTCATTTTTTTAAAGAGATTTATTCATTCTTCATGAATACTTTTTTGACTTCAAGAGACGTCCTGTAACCTTATAAGATTGATGGTTTACATCTTTATTTTATTTTTTAAATTTAAAGAGAACAAAAAAAAAAAAAAGAGCAATGCAACTTGGTTATTTTTCTTAGTATGTAGTAACATTGATATCTTTAATATGCTTAACTATCAGAAATATCATTTACAATTAATATATATGTCGATGATGTTCTTTGCATGATTGCATCCTATAGTCTTAACTGCCATGGTACTAATGTTGCTCAGATTGGAGAATCAATGCAGTATGTAACTACTTGTTTCCCTTCTTTTATTTTTAGTATTTTAATTTTTATAAGAAAAATAAGAAATACAATGATTCGCAATATGACTCGATTCATCCCCTAGAATAATTTGTGATACGATTTCAATTTTCAGAAAAATGATTATCCATATAACTATATCAGTCTTATTTTTCACTCTATTGATGCTACTAAGGATGGAAAAAAATGGATCGAATATAAATAACTAACTTATTTTCTTTATTTTTATTTTATTTTATTACAAGAAAATGAAAATTCCTACCTTTAAAAAGAATGAACATGAAAAATCCTACATGTTGCAAAACAATTCACAATTAGATTCAACCCCTTTAACCAATGCAATGCAATGCAATTTCAATTTTCAGAACAATGGTTGTGTGTGTTAATCCTAAGGGTTATATTTGCGTGTCTTTCCTTTTTTTTTATCGGTAACGAAGGAATTTTATTAAAGAGAGAGACGATTACAATACAGCTAAAACACCCAGAGAACAACTTTCAAAGATTTATGTGTCTTTTCTTGTATAATAAAAAACCGAACATTACGCATGAACATCTAGGCCACGTGTATTTTTTTCACATGTATTTTGGCTTCTAATCTTTATCGCTTGCCCAACATTCAAGTTCAACTCCAAATATCAAAGCTAGCCTAACTACTGTTATAAAATAGAGCCTCCCAATCAATCTCAATGATCGCATAAGACTACTAGGTTGTCTCCAATTTGCCACCCTGCACTAAATCATCTTAAGCTATATCTAACACAAGCTCTCCATTATGTTATATAGTTTCTCCTGGTTATCAAAATCGATCACACTGTGGTATTGAGTTTATTTTAATTTTGTTTAACACTTTTTTTAAATGGTAAAATTTATTACTCCAAAAAAGCACACAAAGCTAAAGCCAAAAGCAGCCTAACCAAACATAAAACAGAACTTTCAAAAAAGCAACTACATAAAAAGAAATAAATTAAACATCAAAGGAAATAGAAGAATGAAAATCTCTCCTTTGCCAGACCATCTGCTATAACAGTTGCTTCTCTTACAACATGATGAAAAGAAGCTCCCATTTTACTAGAATTATCCTGCACCTCCACCCAATCCGCCAATTTCCAAGGATAATAAGTCTTGCTAAAACTTTCATTAAATTGCCGAGAAAGAATCACCTTCAATAATAGGATTGTATCCTCCCAACCTTCGCAACTCCCAACATCCAATTAAAAGAGCAAAAACCTCCACCACATTAGCATCTAAAGAATCCACACGCCCAGAAAAATTCCTCACAACAAAGCCATTGCTATCCCTAATGACACCACCAAAACCTCCTCAGCTCAAATACTTAACAAAACTTTCATCAAAGTTAAGCTAGAGGATTACCACTAGAGGGGGCACCCAAGAGGCTTTAGGCATAATTTTAGCACGCCACCCTCTCATAACAAAAGTTGCCTTAAGGTCTTCCAAAGGGACTCCATCAAACTCCTTTCTCTTACTCAACCATCCCGAAACAGACCAAACAATAGAATCAACAACTTCCTACACTAGCTTACTTTTGTTTCTGAAAATTCTATTATTCCCTTCTAGCGAAAGCTTCCAAAGAGTAGCATACAAAACTGATTTTCATAGAATTTTTCCATGCACAAACTTACACCCCACACACCATGGGCAAAAGACATTAGCAATAGTCCATGGCACAACCCACTGCATCTCAAACATATTAAGAAAGGATATCCGTACTCTATTATCAAAAGGACAATGTCCTCATCTCTTAAACACATTGGATACCCATTAACCATAATATGCTTTCATCTTCTCAAATTGTCCATAGTTAGAATTTTATGTCATCATGCTATCTGGCAAAAAGCCAACACTCTTGGTGGAATAGAATAATCCCAGAAACTCAACCACCCTTCCACTCTATTATAGGAGTTTGTCAAAATACTATAAAAAGACTTGACCAAAAATTTTAACATCCTGTTTCCAAATCCTAGCATCTCCTCTTCCATCTGACACATAAACCTTGTCTAGAATGCCAAGCAACCTAGTAAGGTCTGAAGTTTCTTTATTTATCAAATTCCTGCAAAAAATTAAATCCCAAAGTACATTACCACTAATTACAAGAAAATTCTCAACAAAAAAAAAAAGAATTTTGATCCCCTGTCAAGCAAATAAAGATTACGGAAAAGATGAAGCACATTTTGCCCACACCATTCATCATGCCAAAATCGAACCCTGGATCCATATGAACCCCCTACCAAATCTGCCAATCAAATTCATATTTGACAAACAAAATTGGTTGCCATAAACCTGAAGCCTTGGAAATACGGTTCAACACACACCAACCATCATTACCCACCTTATATTTATGGATAAGAATCTGACACCACAAACCTTGACCAGACTCCAATATCCACCAAAGCCACTTACCATGTAATGATTTGTTCATCTTAACAATGGATCGGATTCCCAACCCACCTTGAACTATTCGTTTACAAACTGTCTCCCACCTCCCCAAATGGTGGTATCTCATTTCTCGATAGAATCATTCCAAAGAAAATCCCTGCAGAATTTTTTTAATCCGACTCACAACACTCCTAGGACATTTGAAACAAGTTAGCTAGTAAAGAGTACATTCCCTTAAACGAATTTAATTTTTTATATCTATATCTGCTCCACATCTTAATCCCATAAGGTCTCTTTGGTAATCCCAAACATAATGGCAGCCCCAAATATTTAGAAAGAAAATTCCCAACTATGCATCCAAAAAACATTAACCAATGAAGCAACATGACTTTCTTCCATCCGAATACCAATCATGTCACATTTACCATAATTAATCTTCAGCCCGATAACATTTCAAATCACTTCAAAATGTACTTAAGAGTATCCACTGGCCGACCAATGCCACACAAAAAATAATAGTATCATATGCAAATTGTAAATGAGTTACCACACAATCAACATTTTCAATAGCAAAACTAGCGATCAACCTTACTTGTTTCACTCTCTCCATAATGCATGCAAAGCTTCTGCAACAATAACAAAAAGCATCAAAGATATGGGATCTCCTTTTTTCTTTCTTTTTTTGAAAAGGCAGAGATATGGGATCTCCTTGCCAAAGACCTTAGAACTCTTAAAAAAGCCTTTTGGAGAACCATTAATTAAACCTGAAAAATGAGCTAATGAAACACAACTGTAAATCCACTCCATTTTCCCAAACCACATTCTAACCATCATATATTGAAGGAAGCTCCAATACACCTTTTCAATATCCAACTTGGAAGCTAATCCAGAACATGCATTCCTACTTGCTTTTGCATTCTTTAAATTTGCAATTTATATTTTTTTTCTTTGGATAGTAATTTTACACCCATTTAACTCAAATACCTTTTTCCAAAGTTCTAGTTCACCATTTGTTTGCTTTAATGACTAAATAATGAGTACCACAACACCAGAGAATAACATACATCACGTGACTTCATCTTGCATCTGTCGTTCGGTCATCGTAATCGAGGCATATAAATAGGCACTCAAATGCAGACTGTTTGCCAAGTCCAATTCTAACCAGATTCATCAGCTCAAACAGTTCTCACACTCACTACTGCCCCATACATGTCTTGCATATTATCAAGATACTCATTTATACGGATGCCTTTCCTCTACAATGTCAACCAAATGAACTGTCTCGGCATCCAGCAATGAGCTTTCTCTAAGTCTATACCTTATGCAAGTTTTTCCTTTCCACAAAAAGCTTTCCATGTGTTAGTTTCAATAGTAATATGGCATCTTAGCGCAAATCCAAACCGATTCTGTTAAAGTATCTGATGTCTATGCAGGTGTCACTCTATCACTGTCTGTCTCTATAGTCTGATTACAATAGTTCAATAGTTTGCATAGTTCTTAATGTTGCATTTTTTCTTATCCAAAGGGACCATAGTTCTCTTTCTCCATTTTTTTTCTCTAATCGGTTCATTCTCTTTCTCAAACTATCTAGCATTATTCCTGTACTCAAATTTTCATTGAAAAAATCGGTTACCCAAGATATCCCAAATCCCAATTACATCTATTGGAAACCATATACCCATATAAATATCAATATAGATGCGTGTGTATTACATATATCTATATATATATATATATATATCACTTGATCTAACTGATTTGCTTTTCTTCATCTTAGCTAATCCAATCTCAACTTCTATTCCGGATATTTCAATGACCATTCCTTGGTGGTAAGACGCAATTTATCATAATTTACCTCACTTGCATATTCTGTGTAAAAGTCTTCAAAATATATGCCCCAATTATCTTTGACTTAAACCATATACCCATATAAATATCAATATAGATGCGTGTGTATTACATATCTATATATATATATATATCACTTGATCTAACTGATTTGCTTTTCTTCATCTTAGCTAATCCAATCTCAACTTCTATTCCGGATATTTCAATGACCATTCCTTGGTGGTAAGACGCAATTTATCATAATTTACCTCACTTGCATATTCTGTGTAAAAGGTCTTCAAAATATATGCCCCAATTATCTTTGACTTCCTCTTCTTTTATCAAGACCTTGGATTTCCATCTGTAATGTACCTTAAAAGATCAAGGTCTTTGTACCTTAAAAGATCAAGGTCTTTAGTTTTCTCGCTTATCATGGGAAGGTTGATAAAATTCTCTCAATTCCTGTTCCCAATTACAATTATTGAAAGTTTTGCATTTGACTTTACACATGACTTCCTTCATGGCCTTATTTGGTAATTTATACCTTTCTAAGTCTTCAACACAACTTGTTTTCTGTCATTCTTTACCATTCAACAGGAGGGGGGGAAAGAAAGAAAGAAGAAAAAAGCTGTCATCCTTTGGATAGTGTTTTATTCTCACCAATCAGCTTTTGGATTTCTGGACTCCACAATTGTATCTCTTTTACTCGATCCTGATTAGAGTCCCATGGCAGAATTTTATTTTATTTTTTTTCTTATTTATTTATTTTTTGAATGATAACAGGATTTTATTAAAGGAGATAGAACAGTACAAGAGAACCAAACTTAATAGCCACCAACACAAACCACCAAACGAAAACTGAACAGAAGTCGGGAAAGAAGCATATTGGTCCAATCATCAAGGATTGGCAGGAGAAGACTCAACCAAACAATCCGCCTCCGAATGGGGGCTTCTTATCACATGAACTCATGAAGGAAAGATGCTTCAAATGCATTGCCCAAATCAACCAGTTCCTCCACCAAATCCACCAAGGACCAAGGAACCAAACAGGAACCAGAACCCATCAAATGGCAAAAGCATCCCCTTCCAGAACAATGTCCCTGAGGTTTCATCGACAAGCCTCAGAAAGATCAACCTGAATAGCTTCCATTTCCGCCCTGTTGACTAAGCAGACACCAATCGGACCAAAGAAAGAGAAAATTCTCGAGCCTCAGTTGGCTAGAATAATCCCTCCAATGCCCACAAGGCCTGGATTACCAATGGTGCTACCATCAAAGTTGAGCTTACAAATGTTTGTCGGCAGAGGGTTCCAAGATGGAAGTTATAGATCCTTAAGGCTACTTCATTCCAATTATTCAATATAAAGTCTCCAGGAATAGAATGAAAAAGACGGAGGACTGTCACCTATGTGGCCACCAAAAACCAGGTATTCTCTAGCAACAAGATCTCCAAAGAGGGTTTCCCTTCAAAGCATCACAAATTTCTCTCTTTCTGTAGCACCTAAATGATAGCCATGGATGAAAACATGCCACATCACTCTACCCCTTTCAGATCCCACTGTGGGGCTCCACACCTCAAACAAATCATGCAACTTGTTAGGTAAGACCCAGCTGCAATCAAAACACTGCAAGACAGATCTCCAAAGCACCTGAACCACCTCAATTAAGAAGATGTTCCACCATCTCTGAATTATTTAAACATAAGAGACAACCATTCAACAAGATCTTCTTTTGGCACTTGAGATTGGCCATTGGCACAATTGGAAAGTGCTCATTGTCGCAATGATGAGGTTGTGGGTTCAAGTCATGTTACCATTCAAAAAAATTAAAGCAGCAGCAAAAAAATATATATCTAATATTATTATTACCATTATAACCCTATCATTCTTTTTCTTAAGCTCAATAATTTTCTCATTAGAACTGTCAATTATAACGTCTAACCCAATATATAGAATCAAATTATCCTCATGAAAAAGCTTAACCCTTCCCCAAGGTCACTAGCTTTCTCCCTCTTCAGAGGCAGAACTAGGGGCGGTGGGAGGTGGCCATGGGCCCACCAGAAATTTCAAATAACCACCATATCTTTTATAAATTTATGTTTTTTAATGGTTGCCCCCAACCCACAACCCCAAGGCAGATTTTCTGGTTCTGCCACTGCTCTTCCGCGTAGTCTCTTGCAAATAAGCTATGTGTCATCTTCATTTTCATAGCATCTAGTTTGGTCTATTAGGGTTTTGTTAGCGGGGGAGAGAGATTGGATTTGAAAACCCTCTCACCAAGAAATTACTCACAAAAAGGTACAATTTCTGCCAGGAGTATAGATGCACCAAATGAAGCATGGTTTAAAAAATCGGCCGAGTCCGAGTAGACTCGGCTTGGCTCGGCACATACCAAGTTGGGTTGCATCGGACTCGGACTCGAAACATGGGACTTGGCCCTCCTACTGAAATTGGGACTCGGCCGACTCGACGAGTTGACTCAGACTCGGCCATGGCTGAGCCAGGTCCCGAGTCCGATTTTTTAAGCCTTGCAAATGAAGGAAAAAAAGTTGTAGAAAACAAAACCAGATCCTTATCTTGCTACTTTTCTACGGAATTGATCCTGCGCAAATGTGCCCTTAAAGCCCACTTAAATAAGTCCCAAAAACTAATATGTTTGCTGCCTGTTTCTGCAGAATTTTCTGCAATTTGTAGAAAACGCCTTGTAGTTAACTGCCTTCTCAAAACATTAGTTGACAATAAAATTTCTTGAATATTTGGGAACCGTTTGGGTCCCAATCGATCCTTTAAATGTTTCGAGTGTATCATTTCATTTAGACTTCGTGATCTAGTTTTGTTAGCCTAAATCATGACTGTTTATTACTTTTGCATTGCTGGCTTTGTTTTGATGCATGAATTATAAATTTTATTATTATCACTATTAGACAGTATTAGTATTTATTCACCTTTTTCCTCTGCAATGTTTTGTTCAGTGCCATATCCATCTCAAGTCCGGGTAAAGAAGGTTGCATTAGATTGATAATTGGCTATAAACTTGTACACTTCATTATGAATTCTTTTCGTTTATATACTTATAATATGAGAACTAACCCCTAGTTTTTAGATTTTTTTTTTTCTTTTTTGGTAAAACATAGTTTTGGATGTTTGTTAGAAGTGAAACGCCGAACATTACTTGGTTTTAGTGAATAGTGGGCATGGGTTAGGTAAGGTGCCCTGTACTACACACCTTAGGTGCAAGTGTGTTGTGAGAAACAAACAGGAAGCGCCACACCATGAAGGGTAGCTAGGCCACGGGTTAACAAGGTACACAAAATAGGATTGGTATTTTGGAATATGTTTAATTTTGAAACAACTCGAGAAACACACAAGATTTGTAGTAGTAGTGTTGGATTTATGCTTCTCAACCACTCTATTTATAATGGAGTCTCATGAACAATAATGCACTACAATGAAAATAGACTAACTACGTGAATCTAAGAAAATGTATGGCATATTAGAGACTATCAAATAATGGTGATCTTCTAAAGATGGTGGTATATTGAGTACCATGCGCGTCTTCACAACTACCAAGGTCACCCAAGGGATCCCTAGCAGATGCTTGGGGCCCATTTATCAAAAACAATGGACCATATGGGATCCATAGGAAGAATAGTCCAACTAGTTCCATACACGCAGCCAAACCAGGAAGTTGCATTTTCTTTTTATTCATGTTGAGTCATCCCAGTTAGAACTTTCCATATTAGGAGTCTTGAATATCAAGAAAATTGGCAGAAGTTGATTAGGATTGTTTAAGGTTGCGTTAATAAGATTTTCTTTCGGAGTCTCCACAGATTTTAAAAAAAGATGCGGGGTCCGACTGAAGAAGCCAAGTTCTGGATGTCGGCATATATGATCGAGTGTTTTTCTTTTGCATTTTCTTCACTGGATTGAAGTATTGCCTCCACGGATGAACAATAGTTTGCCCTAATCAAACCATGCAAGCGCATTGTTTTTATCATTGCTTCTGTTAAATCTGAGAATTTATGGATAGTTTCTGGTTTGTGAGTATTGGCCCTTCAACAATCCGATCACATTAATCGGGACTACGTTAGTTGGTATCAGAGAAAATTGATCCATATGATTTGTTTGTCCATTCCGTCTCTTAAATCATGTCTTCCCAGCGTGGACAAGGTCATAGGTATTTGATTGAGAGCGATGTAGCCAATGAACCCAACTCTGATGTTGACATCCAGGAATTAAGAAGACAAGTTGAGCTATTGACCAAGAACTTGGAACGCATGGAATCACCTAACTGTCTTGATGATTTTAGCAACGAATTGGAGGAAGATGGGGACGATAATGATGAAGCCAAATCTAATGGTAACTATGATTGATCCTGTTAATGATAAGGGACCAGAAGACAATAGTGATTATCAGTTCTATAGAGATGGCGTGTGCTCTTTGGTGGATCAGAAGACTTCTTTACTCCTAAACACCAAAGGAAGACAATGGGTCTAATTCCCCAATATTTGATGAGTACTCAGAGTCTCAGACGATGAATTTGACCCACCCAACATGCAATAAAGATGTGAAGGGTCATGAAGGTATGCTTCCTATGGACCTAGTTAACGTTCTTGATGGTCCAACCATTGATATATATCAAGACAATGATGTCACGGATCATCCAATTTCTTATGCACCTCAAGATGTTGATATTGAGAATACACTGACCTTCGACATGTACCCCAATGACAGAAGCTTTGACTTGTATTCCAATAACATGTCTTTTCATAGCAATCTTGAACCAAACACTAAGGTCGCGTTTGGCAACCAAATTTTTAGGGAAAAGATTTACGGTTTTCCCAAGGTTGGGGTAAATCCATATTTGGCAATTATAAATACCTAAGGGTTTGGACGAATGAAAATCTTCATTTGTTAGGATTAGATCCGACCACCCCCCATAAGATTTGAAAATCCTCACTTAAGTGGATTTGCACGCTGAACCCTATTTTTCTCAACTGTATGCATCGATACACACCAATATCAATGTGTGATCCTCAATTATACAAATCCCTAGTGAGGAATCCTCGCTCCAGTGGTAGTGAAGAATCATCAAATCTATGGATTCATCGCCTGTTACCAAACATGCTCTAAAGGTATTATAGAGTACTTTGATCTTTCATTCAATGATACATCAAGATGCATTATTTTGAAGGTCCATTCGATGAAGTCAATTCAAGAGGATCTTACCCTACGCACCTTGATGACTTGATATTGAATTGTTGGATCAAAACACACTGGATGGACATGACATATGGAATATGCAACTACACTATCCAGCAACAACTTCAGCAGCAGGAATCTCTAACAAGATTGACAGAACTGCAATTTTTTTTTGTCCATGGTCGATGTGGCATCCCAACTCGAGACAATTTTTTTTCAAGCGGGAAATGATCATGCAGATCAATCCGCATCAGGAGATATTAATCAAGAAATTGAAACCTTGGATTGAATATTCAAGTATTTGGATGCTGAAGATAGGGCCTACGGAACCTGGACACCCTTCTAAACAGACAGAGGATCAATTGGGACCGAAACAGTTCCCAAATATTCAAGAAATTTCATTGCCAGGGATTGTTTTGATAAGGCAGTTAACTACAAGCGGTACTGCAAATTGCAGAAATAGGCAGCAAGCAAATCAGTTTTTGGGCCTTATTTAACGGGGCTTTGATAGGTCCAACACCATGGAAACCCATTACTACTAGGGTCACCAAGGGTTCCCTAGGAGCTGCTGGGTCCCATTGATCAAAACAATGGAATGTATGGGATCCATTGGCAGCTAGTCCAACTGGTAACTGACACCCAGCCAAGAAGATAGGTTTCTTTTATTCATGTTGAGTTGTTCCAATTAGACCTTGCCATATTAGTAATATTTGAATATCAAGAAAGTTGGTAGAAGTGTTTAGGGATGCTTCAATAGGTTATGTGTGTGTGCGCGCGCGCGCCGACTGAAGATGCCCAGTTCAGGGTTTTTGCATATATAATAAAGTGATTTTCTTTTGCATTTTCTCCACTGGATTTAAATATTATCTCCATGGTTCAAAATAGCAACCGCTACATAACGTAGCAGCCGCATGATTGGCTATATCAGTTGAGGCTGCTGCGCTATTTTGAAAATAGCAGCAATACGTTCTAAAACCTAATAGAGCAAAGCAATTTTAATTTAAAACAATATTTTTCCTATTTCCCCTCAATAACCTCTCGTAAAATTATCTCTACCCTTATATGGTTCCAAATCACTAAAAAAACACAAAATTTGACTTCTTTTTTACCACTTAAAAAATCCACACCATTGCGCCACTACGAATCACCACACCCCTACATATATTGCCCACTACGTAGCGTTTTGACCACTAGCTGCTACTCCCGCCGCAACCGCGATTTTGATCCTTGATTGTCTCCAAGGATTGTGAATAGATTGCCCTAATCATATCGGGTTAGTGATATTTTTTTGTTCCTTGCTTCTGTTAAAATCTGAAATTTCTGGATACTTTCTGGTTTGTCAATGTCAGCCCCTTGACAGTCCAATTGCATTAATCGGGACTGTCAGAAAGCAATAAGTGAAAGAAGCAAAGAAAGATTCGAGAAATACAAAGCAGCACCCTATGGCCTAATACTTGAATGACATCCTAAAGCCTAGAGAGGTCCTAGAGGGGCCCACAGCCACTCAAGGTCCCACTTGTGGTCAATTCATAATTAAGACTTTTTTTAGAGTCGTTTTCATATTTCTGTAGAGAAAGGCATGTTTTACATGTGTCAGCCAATGATCTGATTGACACAATTACATGTGCTTGAAGTGTTATTCAATCACATATACAAGTCTGAGATTGTACTACTCTGACAAGTATCTTAGAAGATATGGCCCAATGCTATAGCAGAAAAGTTTACAAGTCCCAGTTGCTTTAGGTCAAGAGTCCAAGTATGATATCCTAGAGTCTACTAATATTAGTCTAAGTAGGAAACCGTTCAAAGTGATCACAGGATACACGTTAAAGGATTCACAAATCCTTGTTCTAGTCAATAAGAACAAATTTCTCTAAATATTGTAATGGATGATCAGCATAATTATAGATTCAGATTATTTTCATTTAAAAATTGGGCCTTTTCCCCTTTATCCTTAGATGATATGCAGTCATCCTCATTTCTCGGTCCAAAATCAAGAAACATGCCAAAATGTGAATCCAAGGGCTCCTACATCAGCTCTTTTTCAGGGGTATGGTGGATGAACAATCAGTAAAGATGATGATGGCTGACACAGGTTCAACCAAATAACATGCAAGTACTATAACAATTACGTTCTCTGACCAGTCAAGTTTAAGCAATAAAAATATCCAACAATAATGAAAATCACATTCCCCACGCATAACTACAAAAAACCAAACAAACAACCGTGCAACACCTGATCAAACCCAACAGTTTAGATCACTGTTTCTAGAGAACGCAATCATAATGTGGTCATCGCTAAAGCTTTATTAATCTTACAGAGGTGGCTACCCTAATTACTCTATTTGAGACCCCTTAATGAAAGTAAATTAGAACACACAGAACTGAGAAGCTCTCCTAATCTCCAAGGAGCAATGAGATAAAAGCTCCCAACAAGTCACTGAAGCAGATCCTCAATAACAAATAATTTTCTTCTTCTTTTTTTGTGCATGTTTCTCGGTGTATGTTCCCACAATAAGAAACATTGGATGATGTATTAAGTATTTTATTTTGCTTGAAGGCCCTCTTATAGGCCTTGCAAAATGTGCTTTCGTGTTGATTGTGTCCGATGAAGATCTTGTTGATACACACTATCAAAAAGAATAACAAATGGAAGTATGAGATGCATAAATGAACGATTTTCAGGGAAATACATGGGACTTCCCCTTTAGAAAAATTTGGAAATAACACGGGACTTAATCGTGAAAAGATATGTAAGAAGACTTGCCTTGTGGAAGAGGACTCGCTAATACTTATGAAGGTGAATTACAGTCAAGGCACTTTGGGAAGAGTATTGAGTAGATAGATATTATGAAGAAAAAAAGGATAACCAAAGCATGCTTGTAAGAGACTAAGTGGAGAGAGGAAGTCAAGGGCTTAAGCTTTTCTATTTAAGAGAGAGTAATGGAAGAATGGGGATGGCCATAGAGCCATAGGACAAGTAATAATAGAGTTATGATGGTTAAGTTAGTACTAACAGAAGAATCCTAAACATTTTTATGCACCCAAGACAAGATAAAGTGAAAGCAAGGAAAAGAAATTTGGGAATTAGTGGATGGATTGATACAAGATATACCTACTGGGAAATGTATTATAATCAAAGGAAATTTTGATGGACAGATCAGGAAGGAAGTAGATGGCTACAATAAAGTACATGGAGGTTACAATTTTGGCAAAAAATCAAGATGGAGAAGCAATTCTTAACTGACCTATGGCTTTTGATCTCCAACTAGCAAATACATACTTTGTGAAGGAGGAAGAACATTCATTGTGACATAGAAGAGTGGGTCTAGAAGGAAGGACACAAATAGACTACATGTTACTATACTAAGATGTCGAGAAGGATCAATCTGTTAAAGACATAAAGTCATCTTGACAGAGTCCTACAGCATAAAACTGACTTTGGATGTTACTGTCAAGAGTACCATAGCTAATAATAAAGTGAAGAATTTCCCACTGATAAATGATGGAATTTAAAAACGGAAAATCACTAACTTCAGAAGAAAGAGTTTTGGAACAAAGCAATTAGAATTTGGCTATGGATACTAATTAAGTGTGGAATCAAATGGCAGGTTGTAAGTTGCTAAAGAAGTGCCTGGAGAGTCCAAAGGGGAAAAAAAAGAAGAATTATACACGTCAAGAGATTTGGCGGTGTAATACAGAAAGTCAAAAGGCCATTGATGTAAAAAAAAAAAAAAACACTATTTCAGGAAGGACAAAAGACAGTAACATCTGGAGCTAAAAAAAGGAGTAAGCAAATTCAAGTATAAAGCAGAAGGCAATTTATATATTCAGTTGGGAACTAAAGAGGAAGAGGAGCATCGATAAACTTGTCAAGATCACGGAAAGAAAAACTAAAGACCTTAATCATGTAAGGGCGTTAGATATAAATGGACATGTATTTTGAAGACTTAGTAAATACGAAATATGTAAATGAAATGTACTACAATATAGAAGCAAATCAAGTCATGATCGAAGAAATATCTAGAATATAAAATGAAAAAATCTTTCAATAAGATTCAGAAGAAATAGAACCATAGGACCAAATGGCTCACCTATTAAAAAGTATGGGTTTTGAAGGGAGAAATATAGGAATAGATTGGTTAAAAACAAAATCTTAAGGACAATTAAAATGCCAATTAAATAGAGAGAGAGAGAGAGAGAGAGAGAGAGAGAGAGAGAGAGAGAGAGAGAGAGAGAGAGAGAGCATGGTGGCCCTGTTTCACAAGAGCGAAGGGGAAATTCAAAATCTGCGAACTACCAAGCTATCAAACTTATAAGTCAAGCGATGAAACTTTGAGTATAGAGCAATGCCTATGAAAAGAATGAATGTTTCAAAGAATCAATATTCTACCATAAAAATTTACTTTATAAAAAAAAAAATTTCATGAAACATTTCGATGGAGAAAAAGTAATCAACATATGGTATTGCAAGTTTGCAACAGTTAAATTGGTAAACATAGATGAAAATTTATATTTATAATATCAACATAGAAATCATACAAGACATGTGACAGGGCAGTTATAAGTGGCAGAACAATATAGAGGGAGAAGTGAGTTTCCACTTAGAGTGAGCTTACTCAAGGGTTTGCCTTGAGCCCTCATTTATTCAGCTTAATTATGGAACCTTAAGGGCAAAACCCAAGATGCAGTTCCTTTTTTTATGTTGTTTGCAAACAAAGTAGCACTCGGTGGTGAACACGAAAACACTCACGTGATCAGCCAGAACTTTCGAGAAGCAAAAGAAATGAGACAAAATTGGAGAAGGCTCTTAAGTCACATGGGTTGAAAAATGGCAAATTGGTGATTACAAATATGAAGAGGAAGTTTAGCAGTTTGTGAGTGCAGAAGATAAGGGTAGGAAAAAATTAAAAGGAATGACTAGTAGAATATTTTGATGTGTTAGGAAGTATCACTTTAAGGAAGAAACAATCAAATCTAGAGGAAGATCAAATGCCAGCCTCCTAATCCACAATGGCTCAATCTTAATATGGATCATGGTTCAAAATAGCGACGTAGCGGCCACATTATCAGCTGTAGCAGATGAGGCCACTAGGCTATTTTGAAATTAGTGGCGCTACGGTTTAAAACCTAGTAGAGCTAAGCAATTTTAATTTTAAAACACTATTTTTCTTATTTCTTTTTCTCAATAGCCTTTCCTAAAGTAGTATCTACCCTTATATGGTTCCAAATCACTAAAGAAAAGTACAAGATTGGCTGCTAAACAAGATTCAAATTTTTGTATTGATTAAGAAATTCATGCCGCCACGTATCGCAGCCACAACTACATATCGCCTGCTACGTATCATTTCGGCCAGTGGACGTTATGCCCGCCGCAACCGCTATTTTGATCCTTGGTAGGGATGGAGCAGTCAGAGGAAAACTAGGACCAGTTAGCATAGGAGGAGTTCTGAAGAACAAATGAGGGAAACACAATTCTCTCTTTCAGGATCAGTCTGCATGTAGTCAAATTAAGCTGAATTGTTAGCGATTCATTAATTTTCATAGATCCTGTACACAATTTGGTTGTTGATGGGATCCGATGAATGTAGTTAAATCGAACAAGAAAAAAAATAGTAACCATGGATGCTACCCATCATATTAAGAGAAATCTGGGGTATAAGATAAGGGGTGAACATGGTTTTCTTACACATTTACATGGAAGCTAATCAAGAAGCAGATGCTCTGGCAAATAGGGGGTTGATCTTGATTCACATATCAATGGCTTTAGTTATTTTTATATGATATGCATTGATATGTAAAGGGTAATTGCCTTTGGCACATATTAAAATACAATATATTTCTTTTATACTGTATTCATTAACTGTATTTTCTCTAATTAGTAACATCTGTCTTTATTGCCGATCACCAAAAGAAAGGGAGTAGGAAAAATGAGTTGGTGAATGTTGAAAATAATCAGCTCAACAGTGTGATGAACTACGGTGCCCAGGAATAAGTATTGAGTAAAATGGAGGGCCTTAGTTGGATATTAAAAATCGGGTAAGAGTTGGGGCTTGGGAGGGAAAAGTGGAGTATTATAATGCGATCGTCAAGTGCCACTTCAATTAACGGTCTTTCTATAAGACAGCAATTGGACCTGATTGGCTATTATACGGAATTCAATGTCTGGAAATGAATAAACTAAGAAGAATAGAAATTTCATGTTGCAAATAATTGTGCATGCTAAGAGAGATGTAAGGACCTGCAAGAAAATATAGAAATAGAAATGAGCACATACAACAAAACTCACTGGTAGTTCCAATAAAGACGAAACTCGAAGATGTTTGAAATGGTATAGGCATGTGGACAGAAAACCTAAGGTTTCATATTAAACTTTCAGGGGACTAGGAGTAGGAAAATGGGAGATCAGGAAAAACCTTTAGCTAAGAGAAAAGACACAACTGAATGTGGAGTTACCCAAATAGAAGGAACAAGGCTTTAATGATGATGATGATATGATGATGATGACGATGATGAATCACAGCATTAAGGTGACTCGGTCTATCCACCTTACCTATTACCACTTGCTATTCAAAATTTTCACATGATAAGAAAGTTGGGAAAGTGTTGCATGAATTCCCTTGAGAAGGAAGAGGAGATGCTCAAAACGTTCACAATATTAAATACAGATAATGAAATTGTACAGAAATGCAGAAGGTAGATATTGGGAAAGTAAAACTACAAGTAAAAATCAGGCATTGAACAATAAACACTAACGAATTTGGCCAACATGATGCATTATAAATATAAGCATAAAATAAAGAAAAAAAGTAAAAAGAATCGTGGAAGGAGATTTAAGAGATGGGAATTACAAAAAGAAGAGGGGAAATTGTTTGACATATGGGGTGAGCTTAAATTAGCAAATAAAAAAAAGGTTCTCCTTTGGTCAGATTCATAGTGTATAATCATCCATGGGCCCAAGAACACCAAAGGCTCCATAACATTGCAGAAAATGAGACGTACTTCAGTCAAGAAGTGTTTAACTGGTCGGGATAGAACTCATGGAACAAGAAACCTTCCTGAATTTGAAAGAAAATTTTAGTAACCATATTTATTTTGAAGAAAAATAATACAGGGCAGTTTGAAACCAAGGCTTCTGGAAGACCCCATATCAAAGGATAGGATAGTGGTACCTGTACTGGATACTGCACGGAAACTTGTATGAAGCCATTTTGAATGTATCCTACTGTACGAGCTACATTATTTCATAAATTAGTTTTTCTTTTTTTAGCAATAAGTTATACTAAATTTAGGAATGATCGAGGAAAAGGCGGGAAAAGACAAAACTTTGTATGAAACAATCAAGTTCTTGCATGTTGTGAACATTTTCTAATTAAAATCTTAATATGAAATAAGACATGTCATCCTAGGGATAGTATACTCATAGATTGTAGTGAATATTTTTGTAATGTGCTTACAAGTTGGTTAAGATGTAAATCATTCAGTCATCCATCACTCTGGCAATGACAATCATCCAGTCATCCATCACTCTGGCAATGATAGTAGGGTGGCCTGCACTCACTTATGAATTTATCAGTAAGGAAACCTTTTGAAGCGCTGCAGTATGAATATTGATCCTGGAATGACAGTATTTTAAAGGATATGTCTTGTGGATGTCTTTTGTCTCTATGAACTGAAAGAAATAACTAAACATTGTCCAAACTATGACAGAAAGTGCTGTCTGGTTTAAAGTGATGTATTGGGTTTTATTAAGATAAGAGCTTCAAAGGCATGTGTGCATACAATTTATGATGACTTGCAAGGTTCCATTGATTCTGTTCATGTACAATCTATTCTAGACAAAGTATGCCTTTAGACATCCCCTCCCATGTTGTGATGTCATTATTCAAGTAAAGTTCTATCGTAGTTATTCAACAAAGACTACTAAAGGCAGCAATATGGCAACATTTGTAACCATGCAGGCTTGATTATTTGGCACTTTTCACGGCCAGCATCTGGGACAAATTCTAACGAGGCTAATGGCTTTCAACTGTTACAAGGAGCTTCTATAGATGGTTATTGTAGATTCCCCTTCTTGAAGGCTATTCTTTTGCACTATACAATGGGTGGCTATGTGTGGAAAATGGCTGATTGGGTAGATGAATTTAAATAACTGGCCCTTGAGAGCCATTTTGTGTTCAAGCATATTCTCATAAAAGCAAATGTATAAGATATGTTTGGGATGAAGAAGGAACTAATAAACCCACCATTTACTTTTGATGTGTGATTATCTTCTGCTTTATGCTAAGCTTGTAAATTTCCTTGGTTTCTAGAATAAAGTTCGTCATCATTTAAAAAAGAATCTACTAGTCACTAAAACAAATATGGACAATGAACCAAAAAAGAAGTAGGGTACCATAAAAAAAAAAAAAAAAAAAGAATAATGGATCAATGAATATTAGGAGCCAAAAAACTCATTCCTTTGATGGTTATTTGATCATTTCAATTCTTTGGTTTAATAGACCTTGAATTTTTAATGATTCTTGTTTCGTTCTTAGCAATTCACAGGTTGATGAATCACCAACCACAAATGGATGGATACTTTTTTCAACCCCATTTAGATGGAGATCCTAAAAACTGACCCCAATAACTAACATCACCCTTTTAGCAAGGTTTTCAATGATAAAATGGCACCCTAATCTTCTCAATTAGCAAATTCTCCCTTCGCGGCTAATTTATTCTCTCTAACCACACACCAACAGCCCTGCATAAATGGAAATCTCCAAAAGATCCTACCTTGTCTTCAACAAAACAATGAGATCCTTCGTTATGAAGAACAGCAAACTTAAAACCTAACATATGAGCCCCATGTCACAGAACGAGAAAGGATTCAAGTCTCAAAATAATCAGTTCCTTCCCATCGGGCCAAGCTCATCTAACACCAGCACATTGGGCCAAACTGACTGATCCATCAGACCTAACCCTATGGTCCGCCAACCTTATAGCCATCAATGCTTTCTTTCTTAATGTGTAGCTTTCCTATAAGGTTTCCTAGATCTAGATAAGACTAGGAAGATAATTATGTAATCAATTAAGATAATTAATTGACATCTCATCAATAAAAGAGAGAATATTTAGCACCAAGAGATTGGCATGTAATCAATTCATGGAGAAAAAAGGGAATCTTATCTAGGTCCCCCTAATAGGCAGGATTGACCTCCTCTCCTCTATAAATACCTTGTAATCTCTCATTTTGGATCAATGAGAAATTCTCTTTCCCAAATACTATTATAATTGCTTTGAGCAATTGTTTCCCCTTACGAAGACTCCTTGGGTTGCCAATGGTGATGAAAGTCCAAGCATCCATGGTGAATGTGTGAAGACTCCATTCATCATTGGGTCCCATCAAAAGTGGAAAAAAGAGCATCTATAATGCACATCTAGAATTAATACAATGAAATCATTCTCATTTTATTTATAATTTACAAGATTTTATATATATGAGGATTTGGCCCAAGATAGAATGGAATAGCAAAACAAAATTCACATAGCTGACCCCAACATAATTAGGACAAGGCTTTAACGATGATGATGATATATGAACATCTTGATTCAAACACTGGACTCTTAATCCAGTAACCTCAGTTCAAATTCAGTGGAACCTTGTCATTCCTTCTTAAATTGTTATGAGCCCACTCTGATCAAAATGAAAAAAAAAAAAAAATTAAGCATAAAAATCCTTACATTAATAATAATTTTAGTTAGATCACCAGAACAGCAATTAGTAGTAGGCACATGGAAAGGAACAGAGATGTAGGTGGAACAAGACTTTCAAATGAGCGAGGCATATTAGGCATTGTGGAGAATAATGGAAAGGATTCCATCTGCCATGATTAAAAGGGTGAGCATATGACTCATTTTAGTATATCCCCCTACCCACTAATACACAAATGTACGATAATCAAGTCAACAAGACACTGATGTAAGTTAAATAAAACAAAAGAAAATAAATTATCGAATGCATGTGCAAGCACACATTTATGCCCATTCCAAACACGTGCATGTAAAATGTCTCAATTTAAAATAAATTCAATGTCCTTATGCTTTTATAACATCATATTGACATGTACCATAGTCCATACCATGAAAGAGCAGCACTGAGATAACCAAGCAAATTCCACAGCCCGCATGCTTCCTAATCATAAAGTATCATAGTTTAATCATTTAAAACAACAACAACATCATCATCAAAGCCTTAACCCATGTATCTAGGGCCAGCTTTGAGATTTTGATTTCAATTCAACTCCATATAAAGCATGTTCTCTGAACCTGCGCAATATATAATGTATTTCTGCACTACTTAATTCAAGGTTCTTTAATGGTTTCTCCTTCCCTACTTCATTTAACTTGTAATCCTTCAATAAATCACACAATGGTTATCCCTCATCTTCTATGTACATACCAAACCATCTCAAACAACATCTCTTGATTATCTCTTCCATTGAAACAACCCAAATGTTATATCTTAAATACATTTCCAGATTATTATTCTTTCTTATTTTTCCACGCACTCCTCTTAACATTCCATCTCAGCCACACGTACTTCAACCTCTGTGTGTGTGTGTGTGTTCAAGATACAAAACAGACTTAATTGTCACCTCATAAAAATGCCCTTTCACCAGGCTAAAGCCAAGAGCGTCCGCCAACCCAACTCATACAACCTTTCCAATAACCAGAACAATCCAGTGCCTTGCAAACAGTGACACAGCATCTTGCAGGCAGGACTCAGAGCCACACAGACGCTAACGCAAGCAGAGAAGTTGATGCAATTAGTGATGTAGAAAATTACATTTACCATTGATCTTTGCATCATGATATCAAAGTCATCCGAATTCAGATTCATTATCTTTTTTCACCTACAGAATCCTGAAGGGGAGATCTACACAATGATAGTAAGAAAAAGATGATGCAAAGGTTTAAAAGCGTGTTGGTCAGCAATTACGATCAGTGGTATGTAGACTCTCCTTTTCTATTCAAACCTTGGATATATCTTATAGATCAGCACAGTTTAACCCCGCAAGAAGCAATGTTTTCAACGGGAAGAACGTTACCCGTGTGGAGACGTCGGATGTATTCACTTTTGCACTTTGATAAAATGACATGTGATTAAGACAAATGTGCATGAAAAAACCCACTGCTGATTCTCCTTCTGATGATTGACATTATTATGAGCAGTGGGTGTACACTGTACAGTAATAAATCGGTTAGGCATCTATTGATCAAATTTATATTTGATGAAGTGGTCAAACAGTTTGATCATCTTCTAAAATCAAAACAGATTTACAATCAAGTGGTACAAAAATACGATCAATCCACCAAGTCTCACTTGATGTCGCACATATGTTAGGCATAAGATGCTTGAGGAGGCATCAGTTAGAGATCACATTGATCAAATGTCCACAAGAGTAAGAAATCTGAGCTTTGGGAAGCTAAATTAATCAAGTTGCAAATCACGTATTTCGCTGCAAAATCTTTTAGTTGTGGGAGAATGTTCCTCAAGCCCTCAGTTTTCAAAAACAATTGAATCTAAATGAGGTAGAAGTTGAATTAGTTTTTGAAAAGAAGAGGCAAGCGGCTCGCGGTATTGGTCGTAATGTTATTATTGCCCATGCTAAGTCCATGGCTGGTGCATCAATCATGGTTCAAAATAGCGACGTAACAGGCCGGATTATCGGCCATAGTGGTTGAGGACCGCTACGCTATTTTGAAAATAGCGGTGCTACGGTATAAAAACTAGTAGAGCCAAAAAGTCTTAAATTAAGACACTATTTTTTTCCTATTTCTTCTCCTCAATAGCCTTTCCTGAAGTTGTCTCTACCTTTGTGTATGATTCCAAATAACTAAAAAACACAAAATTTGCTGCTACACAAGATTTGAATTCTTTTGACCGCTTAAAAAATTCACACCGTTATGCCGTTACGTATCACTGCAACTACTTCATACACCCAGTACGTAGCACTTTGGCCACTGGCCACCACGCTAGCTGCAATTGCTATTTGATCCTTGGCATCAACCACTAGGTCTATGGATAGTTTAAGGGTAATCTAAAACATGGAAAGAAACAAAAGAAAAGGGGCAATTGTTTTACTTAATAGACAGCCTAGACACTTCGTGCAATATTGTCCTAATAAGAAACAAAAAGGAAAGAATGGAGAACAAAATAAGGTGCCACACAGACTCAAAGTCCATGATGGTTGACACAAATGAGAGCAACTAGTGCATTGATTCCAGAGAAACTCGACACACATTGAGAAGCAAAGCTGGATTTGTTGAACTCCAAGAGATGAAAGCTATAGAATAAAGCATCTACATGGAGAATGAAATCTTTTGCGATGTGCTTGGAGTAAGGAAAGTTATGATTCCCTTGTCCACTAGAAAACCGTTGTAACCTGGATATGTCTACTTCGCTCCCGCTATAAGGAGTGTGGTTTTTGTGGGCTAGTTGGCCTCTAATGGTTTCGAGATTCGAATCAGGGATGATAAAGGTACCATTGGAATGTGTGAAAAGGTATTAGTGTCTAGTTCGCTGTGTGAAAAATTGTATTTGGTGGACAATTCTATTAATGCAATGAGTTCTAATTCTGCTTATTATGTGCGTGTGAATGTGTCTTAATGGTTTAAAGTATCATAGCATTTAGGATTGGACACATCAAAAAAAAAAAATACACTGGTTAGGGATGGACGTTTACCCAACCTAGGTAAAGTTAAATACCCTATCAGTGAATCATGTCTAAGTAGAAAAATGGTCAACTTAAGGAAACTAGAAGTTCGGATTTGTTGGACACCATCCACTTTTGTGGACCTTTTGAATGTTCATACTAGAACCGGAGAAGGGGATTTCATTACTTTTTATTGATGACTACAGCAGATGTGATTACATAAATCTGACTAAACATAAACATCAGGCTTTGAAAATGTTTGAATGGTATGGTACTAAAGTTTAGAATCAAAAGGGCAAGAAGATAAAGTGTCACGTTAAGGAATATATCTATGAGCATGGGACCATGTTTCCTTGTATCTCCTTTGGACTATATTTGACTCTTGGTAAAATTTCCTACCTTGAAGATTGTGGCCGTATCGAACTAGGGCACTTTTCTGTAAGACATCTCATTTGCTAACAACCACCAAGATTTCTATTATTAATTTAAAATTTTAGAATAATTTCTGTCAGTTGGGTTTTTTTTTTTAGTTTTTGCTAGTTCATCATATATGGAATCCACTTATTATTATTATTTTTTATTTATTTACTCTCTTTTTTTCCTAAAATGGATTAAACGCATAAGCGTTGGACCAGATGGTTTGGTTGAAACCGGTTGGACTGTGATGTTAAATGATAATATGTGGAAAATTATACAATTTTCAATGATTAAAATTAATTTGATAATTCCATTGGATTGATGTCCTAGTTTTGGATGTGGCATGATTGATCAATGTCAAATATTGATATGATACTTTGAAAATATCAAGGTACTATGATAATATTATTAGGTAGGGATGAATATACTTCTCAATTATTCAAAGAACATTGTGCACGTGATGTGAGGGAATCTTGCATAAATATTCGATTTTGTATATCCCACAGCAAAATGATGTAGCCAAAATAAGGAACCATAGCTTATTGAATATAGTTAGATCTCTGAAGACCCACGCAACTCTTCCACCATATTTGTGGGGTGAGGCATTAAGCACAGCACAATATATATCGAAACAAATACCCTCTAAGTATATACCCAAGACCCCGTATGAGTCATGGACTAGTGTCAAACTTAGATTGGAATATACGAGGGTTTGAGAATGTCTTGTACATTTCTTGTTGCCGCCACAAGAAAGATACAAACTGCAAGAAAAAACAAGGAAAAATTGGCCCTCCATTTTCTACCGAAGTCATTTTAAAGGATACCGTGTGTTTGATCACAATAACTGAAACATCATTAAATGTCGGAATGTGTATTTCCTTTGGGATCCAATAGAAATCCTAAAGATGAGCCACAACAAGTGGATCTATATGAGACCTCTAAGGATGGCGATGCTCAAACGAGAGAGAGTTCCGATGTAGATAATGTTGGATGTGAAAGTCTTTGCATGGGCCCACTTGAAGAGAAATAATTCAAACCATCTAGTAGACCTGCCAGGATTTGGAAACATCCGACATATTTGGATTATTATTGCAGTTTGGTAGGAACCGTGGAAGATTTGGATCTATCATCCTACTCTCATGATGTCAATTCACATGATGCAAAAAACTGGCAAAAAGCTATGAGGAAATGCAATCGATTCATAAAAACCACGTATAGCAATTGGTCGGTCTACCCAAGGATTGTTTGAGGATACTTCAATAAATGCAAAGTATGAATGGTTGCTAAACGATTCACGCAAGTGGAAGAAATAAACTACAATGAGAATTTCTCTCTAGTTATAAAATTTCAATCTATAGGAATCATAGTGGCAATAGTGGCGTATCGTACACTGGAATTGAACCAAATGAATGTAAAAAACGCATGCCATGAAACAACCTGAGGGTTTTGTGGTGCATAATCATGAAGATAAGGTGTATAGGATTCATAAAGCATTGTATGAACTTAAGTAGTCCTTAAGACAATAGTACAAAAAATTTTCTCAAGCATAAGTAAAATTAGATTTGTCCCCAATAGTAAGTAATGGTATATGTTTCCATAGTTATCAGAATCCTAAGATTCGTATCCCGAATCTTAAAGAAAATTATTCGTATCTATGTAATGAATCTCATTTACAAATGAATCTTGGGATTTAGGTGTGCATCCTACGATTCGATACTCATTTCATCGAATATTACGATTTAAGCGATTCGGCTAAGCGAGAATGGCGCTAAGCGAGAATGGCTAAAGTCAATAACTTAATATAATCTTACACCAAATGAATGTAAAAATCACATGCCATGCAACAACCTGAGGGTTTTGTGGTTCATAATCATGAAGATAAGATGTATAGGCTTCATAAAGCATTGTATGGACTTAAGTAGTCCTCAAGACAATAGTACAAAAAAAATTTCTAAGGCATAAGTAAAATTAGATTTGTCCCCAATAGTAATTAATGGTATATGTTTCTATATGAAATGTGGTAGGACTTAGGAGTAGTTGTTTATATCTATGAGTCTATGTGGATGACATTTTGATCATCGGTGACGATTTCGATATTATCTGTGAAATCAAACAATGGTTGAAGTCACAATTCGAGATGAAAGACATGGATAAGGCAAACATCATTGACAGACTGAATCAGTCGTTGACTTTGTTAAAAAAATCCTTTTAAAAATTGTGTAAAAATAATTTGATATAGGGTAGGGTGAAGTGCAAGTCAATCGACACTTCTATTTGCAAAACTATGAAACTGACCTACAAGCACGGTCCCACGGCTGAGGCTGAGGAAATGATGAGTATAAAACCTTATGATCATATTATGGGCAATATCACGTATGCAATGATGTACACGAGATCAGATGTTACACTTGTCGTGGGTCTCGTAAGTAGGTTCTTGCGTAACCTTGAGTTAGCTGATTGGCATGCAATTGAGAGGATTCTGCGGTACATCAAAGGAACATTAAAAATTCACCTATGTTATCAAGGAGATAACCAGGAATTGTGGTTATTCGGATGCCAATTGTGTCGGTGATTTAGACAAGAGTAAGTCCACAACCGATAATATGTATACAATTAGTGAAGGTGCGGTTTGGTTAATATATGCCTTTACCATTTGGTTAATATACTTCTTGCAAGATTTGAAATTGATCAAGGATGATGTGCATGTGTCAATGTTCGTAGATGGTACGCCTGCAGTCTCAATAATGAAGGAGCCTCAATTCAATAGTCGTTTGAAGTATGTCAAGCTGAAATATCATTTTATTAGAAGAAGGCTGAGAAAGATAAATCTGAGATTTTTTAATACCTTCGAAAGAATCGATAGGTGACCCTATTGACAAACTTTACCTACAAAATCTTTTACAAGGCATGTATGCGCGTGGCAGTGAGATATATTTGATGCACATGGCATTCGTGCCAAGTGCGAAAATGTTAGAAATCATATAGCCCGCCTGCTATAGGGCATACTTGAGATTAGGTGGTTGGCTCAAGTCAAGGTAAATCTCCCATAGAAGAATTAATTTGTTGGTGTCAGATAGGGATCATAATGTAATTTGAATTCGAATTTGAATATGTGGGATCAGCATCCAACTCATGTGGCATGCTTTCCATCTTAGTCAAGAGATGTGGGGTTTCTTCTAAAGCAAGTGTAACTCTTCAAGATTACTTATTTAATGGAGTTGGGAGCCCTTGGACTCATCCAGCAGATCTAGCATTCACAAAAGTTCCCATGGTCACCACTGCCGAAACACACAAAGATAATCGGAGTAGAGCAGACATCATCTCCATTTGGGACTAGCACAAATTAATTTACCACATGAACCATGTTCCCATCATCCCATCACACATTCATTGATTCCACTGGCTTGTTTTGTACAAAGCCAACATTCACATAAAAGATATCGCCTGAGGACCAATAAAAGATTCTCTATCCGGGTCACACGAACTTCAATGACAAGGAATTCACAGCCTACTTTACACCGACCGTCTAAATAATTATGTAAGTGCATTGGTTAACTAAAACAAATCAGATTCTATTCTACACTACTCTACAGCGGCTTCCAAAACACCACCAACTAAAGACCATGAAAAGCATCAGCAACATACATCAGAACCCTCCTCCAAGAAAAACTGATAAGATCAAACAAATGTTCTGCTTATGAAGATGAGGATACAGACGATGAAAGAGCAAAGAATTCCCCACCTTTTCAGCCTCTTATACTCCCTATCCGCCGGATTCCGTCCTCTCCGACGCTTCCCAGCAGCAGAACTACTCCCATTTTCCTGCGTGGCTGCCTCGGCCGCCGCCGCCGCGGAATCGCTCGGCCGAGACTCCATATCCGGCACTGTGAACAGATCCTCGTCACTCTCTTCTAAAAAAAGAAGAAAGAGAAAGACAGCGCAATCAATGGCAGAGCAGATAAACCCTAACAACCCTAGTAGTATTATAAGAAGCTTCGAGAGAGGGAGAGAGATGCACCAACCTACTTTGCTCTTCTGAGTGGCGGGAAGGGGAGGGCTCCGCCAGGAAGAGGGCGGGTCCTGGTGGCCGGAGGAGGAGGCGTTGATATCGGGAATCGACATTCGTCGCCGGAGATGGAAGCAGAAAGAAGGGGAATCAGGGTTTTAGTTTTAGGTGAAGAGAGAGACGTGGAAACGTTTAGAGATTTCATAGTGAGGAGGTGTGAGCATGAGGTGGAAGATATCGCTTTCGCGGGGTTTGGGTTTGGGTTTGGGCGGGAGGGAGGAGAACACGTTGATGTATGGAGCACCGCCACTTTTCCAAAGCTTAGCCGGGGTACTGGGGAATGGGAAAGATGAGATTACTGGTAAGTGGTAACACTGGCGGTAAAGTAAAAAACAAGAAAGAAAGAAAGAAAGAACGAGGAATTGGAAAACAAAAATTTGATGGATGGGGGAGAGTCAGACAGGTACAATGGAAATAGGAATTTGATGTTCTTATGGTAGCTTCGTGATTAGGGAAATAGAGGTTGTTTGTTTTGTGGGGTTGGTTGGACAGTGGAAAACTGGGAAAATGGGGAAAAGAGTTTTGTGTTGGGATTGTCGTACACTACGTGATGTGGTTTAGTGCATTTTTATGTACCGAGGGAAGGCATGAACAGTATCGAGGAATTCTTGGCCTTTTTTTATATTTATAATGTTCAAAATCTTCCATTTTTTTATTTGTTCGTTACAGGGGGATCAAGTAAAATGAGGGCATATTACACGGATTGGATCACTAATCATTTTACTAATGGTTTGGGATAAACCTTTTATATTTGGGTTTTCACCCGTTGATTGCCCACTCTTCAACACTCCCCCCTCGATACCTAGTCGGTAGGGGCGGTCCCATGATTTGGAAACCTTGTCCTATTTTCTCTCCACTTGTTGAGCAACCCTCAGCACGCCTTTAAACCTATTTAAACAACTCTTGCTACCCTACAATCTCACCTCTCTCCCATCCAAAGATTTTGAGAATTCCTTGAAAGATTTTTTAGAGTTCCGTGCCTTGTTGTGTGTGCAAGAGTTTTGCGCCTAAGTTTTTCTAACTCTTTGTTGTTTGAAGCATCTTGAGAGGCATCAAGGTGGGTTGCGGTTCAACCACAGGTGAACGGTGAGTTGCTGGTGAGAAGATATACAGTCCATTAGATTATGGTCAACTGGGGATTGGTTTGTGAGTTCTCTCTTATAATCGTTCATATTATAGTGCTTGTTTTACCTTGGACCGGGTGATAGGTCTCATGGTTTTTCCTGCTTGGGTTTTCCACATAAAAATTGTGTATCTTCTCTATGTGATTGATTCTTTGCTTGTTTAGTTTAGTTTAACTGGATTGAACTGCATAATAAAAATCTAATTGGGACCTACACCCTCATGCGGTCATCTATCAAGTGGTATCAGAGCAGATCACACAAATCTCTTTTGATGTGTGGGATCCCTAGATTTCTATCATGGAATTCAACAAAGAAGGCACATCCACTAATAAGCCACCACTTTTGGCGGGCACAAATTATGCCTACTGGAAAGTCCGGACAGCTTCTTTTCTCCAGTCCATAGATGAAGACGTTTGGAACTCTGTTGAATTCAAGTATTCTAAACCCGTTGTCCAGGTTGATGGAAAATTAGTTCCAAAGCCTAAAGTACAATGGACTAAGGAAGAAAAACATACATCAAATTACAATAGCAGGGCCATTAATGCAATCTATAATGGAGTTTCACCTTCATAATTTCGTAGAATTTCTACGTGTGTGTCCGCTAAACAGGCATGAGACATATTGCATACTACCCATGAGGGCACTATCACCGTGAAGCAATCCAAACTTCAGAGGCTTACTGCAACCTTTGAGACCCTTAGGATAGATGATAATAAAACCTTCGATGTGTTTTATGCAAAACTAAGTGACATTGTCAACTTAAGATTCAATCTGGGCGAGATTATTCCTGAAAATCAGGTTGCCCGTAAAATTATGAGATCTCTACCCGATAGATTTCAATCTAAAGTTGTAGCTATAAAGGAAACCAAAGATTTGAATGCCCTAAGAGGGGACCAATTGGTAGGAAATCTACAAACCTTTGAGGCAAACTTTAAACCAAATAAAAAGCCTTAAGGGTATGGCCTTAAAGTCGTCGAGGGAATTGGAAGAGGACCCTAATGAGAATGCTGACTCTAATTATGAAAAAATTGATCATCAAGTTGTATCCATCATTGTTAAAAGATACAGACAATTACTTAAAGGGTAAGGAACTTGGCTTGTCCAAAATTTTCTCTAATACCAATGCACCATTCAAATTTCAAATCCAACACTCCCATGAAAGCTAATAAAAAAAAATCTGCAAAGTCCAATTCACGGCCTGTTCAGTGTTTCGAGAGCAAAGGTTTTGGTCATGTCGCTTCGCAATGTGCGAACAGAAAATTGAAGAATAAAGGTAAAGTATTGTCTGTTACCTGAGGCGATGAAAGTACTGATTCTAATTCTTAAAACCTAATTCTAAAAGTTCAAAATTTATTGTGTTTATGACCAGATCTAACTCTTTGTCTCTACAGAGAGCTTTTAGCAAAGATTAAAGATCTGATGATGCTGTTGTTAGTTACAGGTTTGATGATGATTAAGATTGAGAAGAAGCCTATAAATCCATGTGGAAGGACTGCAGTAAAATGAACGGACTAATTGACAAGATGACCATGAAGTGGAAAAGTGCAAAAGATCATATTACCTCTCTCAAATTAGGATTAGAAGATGCTAGAGGCAAGTTAAGCCAATTGGGAACCCAACATAATCTAATGTCAGAAAATCTTATGGATGCAGATGTCAAGAGCAATCAACTCATTGAAGATGCGAAAAAGTAGGCCAATGAGAACGAATCTCTAAAGAAAGAACTTCTCATGAACAAATCATTGGCTATTAGATAGGGGTAAAAAAATTCCTCTTTTGAGATTAGGGAGTTTTTGAGAATTTCTCAATGAGTATTATGGCAATCAAACGATTTCTAGTAAAATAGCCAAATAGCCCATGAAAAGTTCCTTCTAGAATTCCAGATGTTGAGATTCCTAATGGAAAAGCTTCTCACTAGCATTGATAGGGGTTCTATAATTCTCAAGACAAGAATTCTAGGTGGTGGCAATGATTGGACAACTTTTTTTTTGTGCAATGAAGTTTTATTAATTTATTAAAAACTTAGATCTTATTGAATTATCGGTGAAATGGACATTTGTTGAACCATCCTAGCCACATGGTTGGATGATTTGCTAGTAGCAATAAAGCTAAGGTTGCAAATGGGACAGTTCCGGGCTGGAACCATACTGGATCCGGACCCAGACCCGATTCTAAAATAATGGTCCAGTTCCGGGCCTAGTTCCAACTCGGAACTTGTTTTATTGGTTCCAATCCATTTATGAATTGGACCGAAACCCATGTATGAATCAGAACCTAAAACAAGTTCCAAACCGTTTTTTACAAGTATAAACTTTCGAATAATTGGAGAATCAGATATCCGTCTGTGACCCTGTAAAGTACCCACACTAGTTGAATTATCGGTAATGGCCACCTTGGCACCTCCCCTTTATAAATTTTAACATCAACCATAAGATACTGCTGCAAAATATATATATATATATATCTTATATGAGTGCTATTAGTCCATGTAAGATTGAATCAGTTAACCTTATGCAAAATCATTCGCCCTTGTTTTTATATAGAATTTAGTGAACGGTCAAACTTATGTTCCATTGGTTTTGGCGTTCTCCCAAGATGATCCTGCACTTTGTGTTTAGACTGGTTGGAAATTGGATTTATGGTCGATGAATGTTTTGTAACACCAAACAAATCACCATGTTGTATTTTTTTTTCTCTTTCATTGAATTGCAGGAACATGGCCAATGATAATGTATGCCCTTGGGATAATCGGATCCTAAGAGCATCTCCAACAACTCCTTCAAATCCAAGGTGGACTTGCTACGTTGGATATTTGGCATGGAGTGGAGTTCCAACCGTCATGCCAAAAATGACATGACATTTGGCATGTTGGAGCTCAATGTCAAATTCGGCATATGGAAAAGGAAGATGCCAAATCTTTTTTTGGATTGTTTAATCCAAAATGGACCATTGGAGATGGGTTGGGTTGTTACTTTTAGAGAGTAAAAGTCCAAAATGCCAAAGAAATAATAAAATATTAGATTTGGCATATGGGGTAGAGTTGTCACTTTTTTGAGATGTCAAATTCTAAAATGTTAAATTACCACATAAGCCATCAAATGAAATTTGGTATCTCCAATTTGGCATATCTACTGCAGATGCTATAACTAGTCAAAATAACCACATTTTTAAAGTATTATGGATAAAACACTGTACAAGTAATTGTCTAGAGATATTTTTTTGGCAAGTGGGCATGGAAATTATCTCTGTAAGTAAGCATTAATCCTTTTTTTTTAGGTTATTTGCAAAACTTTTACCAATTCTTTTTTGTTATGTATATGGAACTTGCACGCTAATGACCTTCACCACACACCAACTAAGCTAGTCGATTTTGCTGGTTGTTTTAACCATGTCACCAACTGATACTTCTGATTTGAAGGTCCATGGATTGATCCATAGGCATGTCTGTGATACCAAGGTGCCAACATCACTCAACTATGAGTGTGTTAGCAATGTTCATTACATTATTTTCAATGTAAATAATTACAAAACAAAGTCCATAAGTGTGAGATCCAACACATGTGGAAGTGAACCTCAGCACTCGCTGGAGAGATGACCACCTACACTTAGAGGTAGAGATGTAAATGGGTCGGGCCAGCACGGCACGGCAGTCAACGTGTTGTGACCCGACCCAGCCTGGTCAATGGCACGAGCCCGCGAGCGGCCCGGCCAAGCACGTCATGGCCTTTGACTGTCGTGCTAGCATGGAATGGCTTGGCCCGTGAGGCACGACACGTGCGGGATGTCTGTGGCCCCAACGGCTATATGGGCTAAAAGATCCATTTTACCCCTCCCAACAGTCATATTAGGAGTATTTTTCTATCTTTTTAAAATTTCCAAAGTCTATAAATAGTCTCGACCTTCCCATTTTCATTCCTCACCAAAATCATCCAGCTCTCCCACTCTCTCAAAACTCTCTAACTCTCTCACTCTTTCTAAGAAATTTTTAGGGAGCAAAAAATCAAGTCCTTAAGTGACAAAATTAAATGGGCCTTAAAAAGTTTTGACGTATTTATATCATTTGAACTTGAGATTCTATATTTATATATATAGTTTATAATATATTATATTAACTCTCATCTTCTCCCCTTTTTTATATTAATTATAATAAAAATCTCTATTACTATTATATAACTATTGCTTTCAAATTTAATTTCATTTTTAGAATATGACTGAGCGATCTTATAGAATAATTCCTACGCAATCTTTTAGAAAAATTCCCACACGATAGGTTCGGAGGCACGATACGGCCCAACACGACTTAGGCACCGACGAGCTAGGCCGACCCTCGCCTTCGGCACAATACGACCATTTGACATTTCTACGTGGAGGGGAGAAGACCCAACAAACTCACTCACTCTGGGCAGTGGGTCAAATGAGATACCCAACAATTGGACAATCATTAAACAAAAAAAAAAAAACCTACTAGGCAAATCCCTTTGTATTAGACCCCGATGGCCGATGTTATTGCTGCTGCTAGACTAGTCTCCACTTTGGTACTTCTCCTACTAGAGTGACTGGGCTGGGAATTTGGTGAAACTTAGTTCTGAAAAATGATGCCCCTTTTAGGGTTTTATAGATAGACTCCTATATTTGAGAATCTCAAATATCCCTCTTTATTATGCTTATTTACTAACTCTTCATTCCTAAAGGCAAATCAGATTTTGTCTGGTTTACAAGCTAAAGACAAATATTCCCTTTTTAATGGTAAAATACTCCTTGGTTAATGCATGCTTTTTTTTAATTGAATATAGGATATGTTTTTTCGGGCTATTAGTGATTTTTCTACTAGAGCCTCCTTAGGGTCTATTTGTTAGGAGATATTTTTAAAGAAAATCATAAGTGCTAAAAATTAATTTCTAAAACTGCGCCAAAACATGTCTAGAGAACATTTCATAGTCTTTTTTTAAAACATTAGAATTTGGAAAACTCATTTAACGAAAGTCACTTTTAACATTTGAAATTTTCATAATTCTCACTTTCTGATAAAAATTCTCAGAATCAATCTAATTGAATAGTCCCTAAAAGCGTGATGTTGCATTGAATAATCACCTTTAACCTTTTCATTGTTTTTTCATATTTCTGTCTACTACAATTTCAGACACCTACTCAGCACACTCTACCCAAGTCTATGGCCACGAGCTTTAAAGTGGGTGGGGATTGAACCTGATGGTTTCTGATACAGAAAGGAAAGTGACTAACCATTGATCTAACAAAGTATCTCAAAGTACTACTTTTAAATTTATATAGTTAGTCATGTTTCACACATAATTTTTATTTTGCACCTTTCTTCCACTAAGGGGCGTACCTATGATGAATCCTTTCTATGCAATTACACTTGTCTCTTGGTAAATATAGCGCTGGTGCTAGTATGGCATGGCTATGTCCACTGTGTGTTGTTGGATTCAATCACAAAAAATATGCATTATATTAAGCCAATAAACCTTGAATCCTTAAAACATTGAGATATAAGCCACTTCCATCCACTTACTGTATTTAATTGGTCCAGGTATTCTTCTTCTACTATGTGTTTAATTGGCCCAAATAACTATTGTTATTTAACTTTTATGTTCGCATAATAATCTTACACTTTACACACATAAGACGGACTATAAAACGATTTGAGGGATCCACCTAGATGTACTGACAATTTGAAATGAATGATGAATCGATATCAATATAAATTTAGTTGCCTGGAAGAGTTGTCGAATTGGTTGAAAACCCGGCTTCTTATCATAGTATACCAGGCTTGGGATGATGTTACTTACTGTGGAGCAGATGTTATTTTTGGAGATGGGAGTTTCTTAATTAGCATAGGAGCCAATGTTATCTCTCATAGATGGGGTCTCCAGTATGGGCCATCCCACCTTGGAAGATGGGTATCAAAAGAAAAACATAAGTTCTGTAGTGGGCCCATTCCAGCAAAATTAGCCCTAAGTCCATATTTTTATGATTAAATCCATGGGCGGATAATGCACACATCAATGTCAAAGTGAGACAAGTGCTATCTGCTCATTGTATTTAATTGGACAAAATGCTCTTTTCTTTTAAACTACACTTCTGAGTTCTGACAAATTGCATCTCCTTTTGATTTATTTAATTTTTGTATTATCAAAATAACCATAGATTAATTAATGTAATGGCTGCTGTAGGGTTATACACACACCATATCATTCGAATACGAGAATACCAATGATTGAGAATAGTAATATAAAATTTGACCCAGACTTATGACTTCATTGCGTTTTAAAAATGTTTTTTTTATTTTTTATTTTCACTTGGTGGGGTTGGCTTTAGATTTTTTTTATTTTATTATATTTATTAGTTTTGCTCCCTTTTGTGCATTTTAACATGTGCTTTTCAACCTCTTATGTTATGTTAGCACAAAGTATGACAAAAAAAAAAAAAATGAAAAACAATAGGGCCCACATGTCTGCAGATCACTTTATTAATCTTGTTCCCAGTCTTATGGTGGAGCCTATTGATAGAGATAAATTTCGGGGCATTCTTATAAAAGGGGAGGCCATGTATTTTGATTGGTCCTGATTCTCAAATTTCATTCCTCCTAGGATGATTAATTGATATCCATAAAGAGAACACCAAAAAATTGTATGATCATCCTCATGTGGGTCCAGCACAAAGTCCCCTCCCGCAAATTGGTGGAAGAGTCCACAATTATGGGGGCGCACCTATTAAATACTTGCACCGCTTTTATAGATATTCCTGAGGTTTACACAAAAAAAGTGTTGGTCTAATGCAAGAATCAAATGAGTGACACTTTTGTGGACCATGGGGATTGAAAATATTGTGCCATCCAAATGTAGCACATTCCATGGGTGAGATTTCAATGATTAATACATAATAATGCATAGAATCATTCTATGATTTATGCATTATTAATAATATTCTAAATTTTACGGTGTGATCAATTTTTATTTGTGTAAAAGGTGGCTCACCTTACAAGCAGAGGGCATACAATTTAACCGGTTTCAATTTTCAATAAGTGGGCCCACCACGGAGTTTCTCCAAGGTTTTGGGTTCAAGAAATGTCTAAGCAATTTTATGGGTAATGGGGACCACAGGCCTAATCAAATGATGGCCTGATAATTGCAACCAACAATTAATGATGGCACTTAAAAACCCGATAAACATTGGTTCTGCAATTCAATGGGCTTGACCATCAGATTAATTTGTCCGTCTTCTAACTTATTAATGTTGGGGCCTCAAATCCCTATTTCCTAGTCATCTGTATGAAGGGTGGGCCCCCCTAGAGATCTTCAAACTTTGTTGCTATTCCTTGTGAGGAATAAAAAGGTAATTTGGTCTTTTCCTCTTTCCCAGCAATACCAGTACTCATCCGACTGACATCTTAGCCTTACATTTTGGTCATGTATGGTTGGACTGTTTGGTCCTTGGGTCATGATCAAGGGATATATTTGAATCATCAAATGGAAAGGTCCAATCTTGATAGGAATAGCACTAATTCAACTGGTACTGCAGAGCATCCCCCAACAAACTGTTTGTTGTTCAAATTGGGTGAAAACCCATTCTCATTACATGCATCAATAGAATAAATTAAGCATGGACTTCTCATGCAATCATCTGAATCCACATATTTCATAGTACATTTGGAGTGAATAAAGCATACAACTAACTCCAAGCAAAAAAAAAAGCATACAACTAACTCTTCCTCATTCTTCAAGCGTGATCCTCTTCCATATAAGAAATTTAAGCTCAATGAGATTGCAGAAGGGAGCAGGCAATAATCACTACTACTATCTGATCTCTACTTTTGTCAAACTGAAAGGTAATATATAAGTTCTCAATATTTCTCATTAATTAAACCATCAAGTGCTGCACACTTTTATCTTGTTATACTAATTGCAGGTTTTTCTACAGCAACAGAATGATCATTTACGTTGTCACAGAAGAAGGTGAAATTCCTCTAGAGGTGGATCTGATGGAAACTGTTCTTGTAGTGAAACAAAAGTTACAACTTCTCTTGCGTGTTCCAGTGGCCAGACAAACCCTCTCTATCTATGACATTGAGTTAGTAGACGGGTTCGAGATGGAATTTTACAGTATCAACAAAAACACACGTATCAATCTCACGATCATGCCAAACAACAACAAATTTCAAATTGTAGTGAAGTTATTGACAAGTGATCAGATCGATTTGGAAGTAGAAGCAATGGATACTGTAATCAGCTTAAAGGATAAAATTCATAGTAACATTGGTGTTCCAATCAGACAGCTCATACTTTTCTACCTTGGTACTGAGTTGGAAAACCATTGGCGTTTGAGTGACTATGGGATTGGTTTGCATTCTGAAATCCTTGCCATTTTGAAGCCAGTGCCACATTCAAGAATGATACCTCAACCTAGAAGGTTGAGTTTGGTGGTACAAACTTCAAGCTCATTGAATTCAGCGAGTATCCCATTGGAGATGAATGAGTGTGACACTGTGAGCGATGTTAGAGAACTGCTGTTGGAAAATAACTACCTCCCACGAAATGACTACTTCTTTATTCACAAACAAAGGATCATGAAAGACAATCAAAGCCTCCGTTCTCATGGCGTTAAGAATGGGGACTCCATTCAAGTATTTCAAGGGACAGTAAGCAAAGGAGAATAAAGATCGATATCTATTAACAATATTATCAAGGGTTTATGAAGTTTTATATATGTTATAGGAACATTATTAGCTATGATGAAAAATTTTATTCAAGAAACTCATTGCTTAGTTTTTAGATATATAATAGAGATGATCAGATTTATGCTATTTTATATATAAGAAAATGATTTCTGACCTTGAGGGAGATTATTCATATATTATGTACGTGAAGGTTATTAATTGATGGTGGTTTAATAAACTTTCTAGCTTACTTTCTTTACTACTACATGAGATAAAAATGCTAATTATTTTAAAAAATGAACCATTGGGACCATGCATCCAAAATAGTAATCAAGGGGTCCCAATGGAACCCATTTCAATGTTTTGATGCAAAAGTAAATCACTCAAAAATTTAACATACATGAATGCTTCTTACAACTGGGCCTACTTTTTGGCCCAGCTGGGACTAGATTCTAGCCTGATCAGTATTAGCTAGGTATGATGAGTAAAGGGGTTGTACGTGTTTGGACAAGCTTCAGCCAAACCAACCCGGCCAGCCCATAAACGTCTCAATTAACTGTACAGATAACATACATTCAAATGTTAATCATAAGATGCATGACTTCCACCTTGATTAACATGGTTCCGTTTTCTTTGAATTGGCCCTCTATATTTCCATCAATGAATGGTGTAGCCCACCAACATTATTTTCACATGGGGTAGGAATTCATCATAAAGTGGGTGGCTCCCACTTTGGTTACATTATTTTGGTAGGTAGAGTACATACTCTTATTGCACATTTGATGGTGGGATCCACCTTGATTCTGTTAATTAATCTATGCCAGACTCTTGTATAGATGGAGAGGGAGATCGTGAGTGTGGAGCCAAATGTTTTGATGGGGAGATTTCAATGTGTATTTTTAAATGCAAGGAGAGTCATTTGTAGTCAAGAGAGCTTTTCCATATTGAAAAACAACTTATAATTGTTTCCATATTTTTCTTCTCACTGCATACGTTCTATGAAATGTTTGTTTTTATAGATTGCGGCGTAAGTCATAGACAGACAGTCATGACTCAAACCACATCTGATAATCACATATCCATGATTGCCAACGATTATTACCAACTAGATTGAAAAACTAAAAGATGATACAAATCTTTCTTCCTACACACATAGGAGCATTACAGAGCTACTTCCTATACAAACAAACATTATAAAAGATACACCGACGCACAATGACGACTAAATAAATGTGACACTACACATCACAAGGTGCGTGCAACCTTGGATTTTAGGCCACTTTTGATCATGTGGATCACTTTTGTCTAACATGGACAATCTACTATTAAGCCCTATTAATAGGAGCCCTTGCGCTTTCACCTCCACTTGCCTTTTGGCTTGTTTTGTTTTTGATGTAGCCTTATTCCTTGGCCCGTTGCTCGTATGTTCGGCATAGCTGGTCGCTTTAGTAAGGCCTTGTAACAAGGATGGCGAATCCTCTCTCTCTATATATTTTTTGTACATTGGGGCCTTCCCTTTTGCTTAATATATACTTACCTTTTGGGGAAAAAGAAGGATGAAAGTGATGGGACTAACTTTATTTAAAACACTTGGTCTCAAAAAGAGTTCATCCTTCCTACTATTTCCATGCAACCAGGTGCCTATCAGATTCGTGTCTGTGCGAGTGAAAACATTCGTGTCTGTACTCTTTAGTTATTGGGCGTGTTTGTTTAGTGCAATTGAATGCAAAGGAATTGTAAGATTTCTAATGTTAGAATAGATTGAAATTGAAAAGGAAAAGTGGATTTTTGGAAATGATTCCATCAAATATCTCCCGTTAAGTAGAAAATAGATCATAGGGAGATTAGTACCCATCCATCCCATCAAATATCTCCTGTTAAGTAGAAAATAGATGATCAAAGGGAGATTAGTACCTATGCATCTCCCCGTTATAATTTAACTCTTAAAAAATAGAGAGCATCTACATCTCCACTTTATATCCCTCACCTCCCACCTCATATCCATCACCCTTCACCTCTTAGATAAACCTTGGGTGGAGCTCATCTGACCATGAGTTTCTATGCAGTCTATTCTATGCAAATAAACAGGTTCTTCGAGTCAAACTAAAGTAGGTGTTCCAAACCAGTCCCACCATTAGTTCATACAAGTTCAGCAACTTTGACTATAGTTGGGATGGTTTTTTTTTTTTTCCCCATCTTTATGTTTGAAATGGCTGAACAACCAATCAGGTCAAGTTTTTTTTTTTTTTTTTAATAGCAAAAAAGTGTCATGAAAAAAACAAAAGAAACCCAAAAGAAAACAAGCCAAAGAGACCCAAAAGAAGACTACTGCTGAACAACAGAAAAGGTGAAGAGCAGGAGCAAAGAAAAATAAAAGACAAATCAAAATGTCATTCTTGGATGCTAAAAGAGCTATAGAAAATGTCAAAGTATTTCAAAACATAACCAACCTAAATAGAATCACTAAAATAGTACTGATCATTTCAGTAGAGACATAATCAAAAGTTTTTTCCATTGATACTCTTTTGTTTTTTATCAACAAAATCAAGCTCAATCTGATCATTGGATTTTCCATCAGAATTTAAAACATTAACTAAACCTATTTAGAAACAATGTTGGACACTGGCCAAGAAAATAGTCGCACTCCGGATAATAATTCATAATGTCTCTATGATAGGTATATATGACCCTCAGATGAATACTCTGAGATAAATTAATAAGTATTTGGAACTTGGATTCTCTGGAAATTCTAAAAATAGAAAACTCAACCCGATGTGCAGCCATACAAGGAGGCAAAGGAAGAGGGCGAAAATATCAGAAAAATCAAAGAAACACAGGAACAATGCAAGTGAAATGGGCAGAACACAGTAAGTTTAGTCAGCAAATCCAGTTGATTGGCCATTACTTCTGTAGCTACTAGTTCTACGAGAAAGATGAGTCCTAGCTTCAGAAAATTTACTTAAGACCTCAACTTTCAGGTTTTTTATTGGAGCATTTAATGTCCTACCTTTGAATCTCTGTTGTCAAGGAGACATGGATGGATCCAAAAATGCTTCCGTGAGTTTCCTGCAATATGAGTACGTAGATGATAAGATTTTGATAGTGGTTGGCCACAAGGGAGATGATGGTAAAAGAGGCTTTGAACATGTCTTCATCCTCATTTATTAGAGTCCAAGCTGGGTTCTTTACTGCATCCGTCAGGAAGCCGACACTAAATCCATTTTGTGGAGAGATGAACAGGTTCCGGTCTTCATGATTCTTGATGGCCACGTGGGAATCTATTGGAGGATTGAACAGCAAATTCCAAGAAGCTGCTATAGAGCTGGAAACATCAAGACAAAGGAATATAGCTCTAGTTTTAATTTTTTGAAGGATCAGAGTCGGTGTATGCTCCCAACGTTTAGCTTTGTCACGAAATATGCGGTCGTTTCTTTCTTTCCAAATTGACCATGTGAAGGCTGGAAAACACAGCTGGGCCAAGGTGGTATTTCCTTTCCTATTGTGGTCACAATTGTTGCAGAGACTATTCAAAGCTTCTTCAAGAGACCCAACTTGGGGATTTGTAACATTGAATTTGGAAAAAATTCCAGCCCAAACAGAAGTACTGTAAGGGCATTGAGCAGATAGGTGGATGCTACTTTCTGGAGAAGAGGTGCAAAGAGGGCAGCTTGTGTTTATAATGATATTCTTGGATGCTAGGACATCCTCTGTTTTCAGACCATTTAAGAGGGCCATCAAAGCACAAATAGAATGCTTGTTTATTCTTCCCTTGAACCAGATCTTGTCGTGCCAAGAATAGGTTGAGGACCTGTTAGAGCTTCCAAACATCTAATTAAGATTGAATTTTCCATTCTCAGATGCTTTCCATATGATTTCATCTTCGAAGTTTGTGTCTGAAGGAGGAAGTCCATTGATGATTTGGAGGATGTCAGCAAAGGTGATTTGAAGCACTTTGATTAGTTGTCCAGACACAAGCTCAAGTGACTCATATTTGCTTTGAGTTGGATGATAGCTTAATGAAGATTATGAAGGACCCCTATCTTGGTTTGGAATTCCCAATTTCAAGCTAGGCATGTGCATGATCTTCTCAATGCCAGGTCTTTTTCTCACATATTGAAGTTATCTTCTCTATCCTGCCATTATTTTAAGATGCTTAAGCAGACATTTGCAACTACAAGGTTGTCTTCCGGTCTGTGGGCTGTGGGCTTCTTTTGCCTTTTTTGGGCTTTTTTTTATATTTGCCTTTCTCCGTTTTGTGGAGCTTAGGATCTTGTAATTTTGGATTTCCCTCTTTTAATAGAATAGAATCAGTCTTTATCTTTCAAAAAGAAAATTCACTCTGTCAATCCAATACAAAAAGATGTAATGGTTTTTAGATACCTTTGCTGCTACATATATCAGTGCAATATATACTGTATTAAAGGATAGTAGCAATGGATTGGGTTGGCTTGACTCGGCTTCGCAATAGGGATGCAAAATGGGCCGGGCAGCTCAGGCTAGGCATGGCCCAGCCCGTCCCAGGCACCGGCCAAGCTGGGCCAGAGTGCCCAGTCCCGTGGCATAGCACAAGACGGCATGGCCAGTGGCCCAGTAGGCCCAGCACGTTTGGCCCATATGATGTCCATTTTTTTTTTAATATCCCCCCTGCATAGAAGATATAAATGAACTTTTAAAGTTGTTAGAAATTATTATTTCTGTTTTCATTCCCAATGTCTCCTTTTCCATTTTGAAACTCAATTCCTAATTTTTCTCTTATTATCAAGTAATACATCAATCAATATGTCCCCCCTTTCATCATTATGTTTCATGCCATGCCACCTACCCAACATCTCAATAAATCTTCTCTTATTCTCAAAATTCTTCACCTGATATAGTAGAGGTGCACATTCCAAACTCCATTGAATGTATGTGTTTCCCGTCTTAGCCTTACATTTTATTATCTTATGGTGTGACCATTAGGAACTACTGATTTTGTTTGGTCTATCAATCCAGGATTGAACCATCAAATGCACAGTCCAATTTTAATAAGATAAGCACTGATGCAAGTGGTAGGGCGGAGCATCTCCTAACCACCTATCTGTTGTTTTTATTGTGTTACATCATCCCATTCTCATGAAATTCACCAAGAGAAGAAATTGCATTTCAGAATTCATTTGGAATGCATATACAACTAACTCTTACTCATTCTTGTAGCATGATTCTCTTTCTATATAATATGTAACTTCACCGGCATTGCAAAAGTGAGCAAGCAATAATCACTAGCAATCACTTTTCTTTTGCCAAACTGAGGTGATACAAGTTCTCATTTCTTAACTCTCAAATCATCAAGTGCTAAACACTTTATCTTGCTACTAATGCATTTTTTAAATTCTAATGTGAAATCTGACTGTTCATCGGAAGTTCATGTGGGTTAGATAGTTAATGTGAGGCGAATATTGTGATTATTAGTGTTGTAGCTGGATCAAGCAATTCTAGGGCCAACCTTATGCATGCATCCTGTTTTGTGTAAGAATAGGGATGAGATTTTAGGTATGAAGGTTGGACCCAGGCAGAAAATCTTGCCTTTGAAAGTAAGAAATCTGGTGTGCCAACTTCCGCTAGTGCCCAATTAGTTGGTCTGGCTGACTCAACATTTAACTACAATTTGCTTTGTGCCTATATCTCTATCAATGCCCTGGGCGCAGTTCTGATTATCAGGCCCATGTGCTTGATCTGGGCCATAATATGTGGCCCTTAACTAAATGGGCTGAATTAGGACAAGCATCAGTAGGGTTGGTTGCCAGACCCACCAAAAGAAAAAATTAGGTTGGACTTTCCAAGGTTTGGGTCAGGCTCAGGCCTGAATCTTGAAAGCTGTATGCAATTCAAGGGTTTGGGTCTGGACTCTAGGCACCCAAGTTAGAGCCTAGTACCAGAATTATCTATAAATATAAATGTATGTATAATGTATAATTCAATCTCTATATACTACTATCATATATGAAAAGTGGATTCATTTCCTAAATTTTATATCTTCTGAAAAACAAAACCCAAAGATTTGGTTAGCTGACCCAACCCGAGTCAACCCTCCTCAAACCTGAATTGCCTTCCAGTGGGAAATTTACGAATCGGGTCAGGTTCAAATTTCAACCCAGCCATTTGCAACCCCAATGTGGTCACCATCTTTACACTTTTTTTTTTTTTTGCATTTGATGCTTCTTACTGATGGTTGCAGGATTTCCCACAGCAACAAAATGTATATTGTCATTGTTGCAGACGAACGCAACCATCGCCTGGAGGTGGATCCCTTGGATACTCCTGCTGAAGTAAAAGAGAAGTTACAATTTCTCTTGGGTTACCCAGTACGCAGACAAATTCTCTCCTTTGAGGGTAAAGAGTTAGCAGACTCGATCGAATTGAAGTCTTTAGATATAGAGGAAAATTCGCGCATCGTTTTCAGCATTAACTCGAAGAAACAAAACTATAAAATCTTAGTAAAGATATTGACAAGTGAGTTTTCTTTCGAAGTAGAAGAAATGGATACTGTGAGCAGCTTAAAAGAAACAATTCTTGAGCACATTGGTGCTCCCAGCAATCAAGATAAAGATCAAGATATGGTTCTTCACTACAGAGGCAATGAAATTAGAGACCGCCTGCGTTTATGTCAATATCGGATTGGTATGAATGCTGAAATCACTGCCAGCTTCAAGCCTGGGACACCCTCAAGAGTGCTGATGCCTACACCAAAAAGATTGAGTTTTGTGGTGGAAACTTGGAATGGAGAGCAGTATCCCATTTGCGTTGACAGCAGGTCGCACTGTTAGCGACATGAAGAATGTCCTGATTATGAATAACCACCTCCCAGATGATGACTACTTATTTATTCACAAACAAACTGTCATGGAAGAAAATAAAAGCCTCCTTGATCAGGGTGTTCAAGATGGAGACTCCATTGCTGTATTCCAAGGGAAATTGACGTGAGAAGACTTTGATACACTATAAATATTTTATGAAGATTTATGGTAGAGACATTATTAGCTATGAATGTGGAGAAATATTGCTCAAGGAACTCCTTGCTTAGTTATTAGATGATAGATTTCTAGTTTATCTTTTTTAAACAAAAATGATTTGGTAGTCTGAAAGTATCAGTGGGCATATTATTACAGATATTATGAATTTAGTAAAACAAATATACATGCAAGAGAGATTATTGATAATCGTTTTCATGGACTTGCTACCTTAATTTTGGATTTTACAATACTTTTGAGTGTACTGCAAACTGTGCTTATGCGTTCCAGCTTTTATGGCACCCTAGATGCATTCCTCTTCTTGCAAGAAATAGCTCCATCAAATCATCCTAGCTCTTGATTTAATAGACTTACAAGTTCTTCCAACACACCACACACACACAATATGTCCTTGTGGAGTTCCATAATATGTATTATTGTATTGTTCAATCTTCTCCATTTTCCCCAAGTATCCTCCAAATCAATCTTGGAAAATGGGAGAAAAAACCTTTTTAACCCTCCAAATCAATTGGGAAGAGGCTTAAAAACCAGTAAGTTCTAGTTTCTATTTTAAATTACTTATCTTTCAAACTTTTATATATTTTTTAATTCATATTTCTCCATTGAAACTTTAATGAAAAGAAATGTAGTGATGTTTCATATTTAATGCAAAAACAAAACGGCCTTCGAAACAAATTGACAACTATACAATGATGTGAGATTCCTATTGCACACCCTCTCATGAGTAGAAGGGGTGTTTACCACATCCTCTTTAGAAACCTTTTTTTTTTTTTTTAATCTTTTGTACTAAATAAACAAACCAGAGCCAACACACTCTACAGTTGAGCGTGGGTGTCGGCACCTTATTATCATAGGGATGCCTAGGGATTGATCCTTGGGTGTTCCAAGTTCAAAATATCTCTCTAGATCAATAGCCCGTTATAGCCACCAAAAAAAAAAAAAAGAGGTCTGCTTTAGGTATTCAAGTCATTAGTATAAAAAAGGCTTCGCAGTGCATGTGCCATGTTGAAATGAGTGAGATTCAGGCCATTCATCATGTAGGCCTCCTAATAATATTAACAATTGGGCCAGTCATTAGGGGAAACAAATATATGGAATGGAAGCCATGCAAACCATCATGTCACTCTTTCCTTTAGCTACCCAGTACCCACTAAGAGTATGCTTGCAGAAGAAGTCTTGAAGGGGATGATCAGTGGAACAGATCTTTCAAGAGGCTCTTCTGGACATTTTTCAGGTTATTCCAGCTGAAGTCCAACCTCAGAGTGACTTTGATGATGAAGTTGTATGGACACTAGAAGAGGATGGTAGGTTTACATTGAAGTCTGCTTACCATATGATATGTGGGAATGGGTTTCAGAACCTGCAGTGGGCTCCTTTAATATGGTTTAAGGGTTCTATTAAATAGCATTCTATTTGTGCATGGATGTTTCTTTGAGGCAAATTGAAAACAAAGGATTTCCTCCAAAGATAAGTGGATTGCGACTCCTGCTGTGTAACGTGATTGTACCTGGGAATCTGGCTCACATCTTATGCTACAGTTTCTCAATCAGTGTGGACTCTCCTATTGGCAAAGCTCAACTTGACTTTTCTTCCTTGTAACTCGCCTATAGAGTTGATGGAATCCATTACTCTTCGCGTTGATCAGCGTCACAAGGGTATCCTAACAGTTGGTAAATTGGTTAGTTGTGCTTTCGTTTGGCATATTTGGAATGAAAGAAACATGCGCATATTTCAAGCTACCTCTAAACCAGCCCTTAGTGTGTTACATAGTATCACTCAGGCGATCCACAGCAGGATGATGTTTCTCGGTATTTCTCTCCCGGAAGCTGTTTCATGTCACTGGGACATGCCTCCATCTGTTAGTATGCGTCTGCATCTACTTCCTGTATCAGACCAGGATGGAGAATTTCCATTCATTTCACTCGGCAACTTCTTGTTGGCATCCTATGGAGTGAAAATGGCTTCCCAGTTGAAGGAGCGATTCGTTCAGGGTTGGACTATTATTCACAAATACTGCATCTGCTACAACTTATTCCTGTCCATCTTCTTTCTATTATGGTCGAGGCTGATCCTTCTTTATCAAGAATCATATGCTCTCCTCATAAATCTCCCTGGAACATGCGATTTCAAGTTCGGAGATTACATGCTTTCCTTCAGCACCTCGAGATCAGCTATGTGGACCTTCATCCCAAAACCACTCAGTTCAGTAGAAAGATAAGCACATTCAGAGTGCCTCCTTGCCACATAACAAATGAAGGGGTGACGGTCTTATGGCAATCTCGTTAACATTGAGTAGTTTGGTTTGCTTTCAGGTGGATGCTCGTCTCTGTTGTGTTTTATGGGTGGGGCTGAATGCCAATTTGCTGCTGCAGTGTCTGGAAGCCACGGTTCATCCCAGAGTGTAGGGAAATTTTTATGTATTTCTCTTTACTAATAGCGGATGTTATTCATGTTTTTTGTTCTCTGGGGTATGCCCCTTTGGAAGGCTCTGTGGACCATATTGGTCTTTAGACCTTTACTGTAAATTATTTCCTTAGATCAAATGAAGAACTAACTTATTCTTCAAAAAAAAAAAAAAAGATCTTTCACGAGGCGTTTGTGAATTAGCCACGGAACCGCATTTCCTCTTCCGTGGCACCCGTTTCCGACCTAGGATGTTAGGAATTTCGGATTCCCTCTAGCGCATTAAAGCGAGCTATAAACTTGTTTCCGACTGTTGAATTCTCACTGCACCAAATGCAAATGAGGAAGGTTCTCCCTCCGTTTCAGTGGCTCAAGGCATTGCACAAATGCCTCCTCAAAGTTGAAGATCTTCTACACGAACTCTGATATGCTAAGTGGGTTGTCTCCAAGAAATCATGCAAGTAAAGAATGAAGTAAAGAGTTCTTTCATAGAAACAACGCAGAGCAACCCTACAAAAGCCAAACCATTGCTATGCAAATGCCATTTACATTTGAAAGTACACAAATTGGACAATTACCTACATAACTGATTAACTCTTAATAACTGTAAATCTCAAATTATTTTGTTAATGATCCACCAACTACAAGAACTAGTTATTGGCAAAAGTACGTTTCTTAGAGAAAATTGCACTAAGAGGTTTCATCCAGACTAACATTCTGTCCTGTTCTAGTTCTTTTAGCACATTAGGATGCAAGGTGGTTGAGTAGTTAGTCAAGTTTCATGTTGGGCAATGAGTCAAGTTTCGTGTCTGAGGAGAGAGAGTATCGACTCCCTTCTGACATGAGGAATACAAACACCTGTTCTTATAGGAAGTTCTCTTCTAAGTTACTCTGTAAGGCACTTGGTCAATAACCACCCACCTTAAATGCTTGTGGCAGGGCGTTCTTCCTCTGGAGTGGTCTTTTTTATTGGTTGATGGAAATGTACAAAGTATCTACCATTGATGACTTGACACGGCGAGATAGAGTTGATCTTTGTCCTATGTTCCCCCATACAAGGTGGAGAATATTGACACTTATTTCTCCAAGGTTAAATTTGGTGTCATCTAATGTAATTGTGTCAATTGAGGTGAGGTATCCAGTTATTAGGAATGCAATGGAAGGTTGAAGTGGTGGACCATTTTCCCCTCATGGTCAAATCTCATGGAGATGGTAGCTTTTCACCATCATGTGGTCCATTTGGAAAGAAATGAACGACAGAACTTTTAACAGTAAGAGAAGCTTTGTAAGAGACATCAAGAGCTTACCAAACCTTGTGACATACATGCAAGGACAAAAAACTCAGACAAGAAAAGCAACAAAGGTATGACATTGAATCAGGAAAGCCTTAAAAAATTAAACAGAGGCCAACTATATCTAATTCACTTTGTAATTAAGTACCACTTTAATTAAAAAAGAAATGTGCTTATGACACTGCATTCACAACGATCTGTTATTGCAAGACCCATCACTTGTTCCCAAGATTCATGAACATGAGCTAAAAGCAAAGGCTTACTTGGGTTTAAGAAGTTCCCTGAGCCGAAGCAGCGACAGCATCCTCAATTGGTAAAAATGGTATTGGCTTTGTAGGGGCAGGTAGACGTCCAATGCTATCCACCTTATCCCGCTGCTTAGGTGGAGGCCTTGCCGCTCTTGGTAATAACCGGCCCTTCTTTTCAAACCACTCAGGCTTGAGCAATGCCCGGAAGCCCAACTTGTTATAATACACTTTCCTAACAGACCCACCAGCGGCTTCAACCGCTTCCTTTGCTCTAACTGTTACTCTAGATACCTGCAATGCAGAGATGTTAGTTCTTCACGCTTTTGTCACATGCAAAAGAAAGAAAGCAATGTAGATGTTTCCCACTTGATTCTGACCAGAACCTGTTAGCAGAAATTACCTCAAGATGAATTGGCCACTTGATGTGTTCAGCACCACGACCCATCAATCTTACACCATCTTTTATTTGCTTCCCTATGGCACTTGTATCCTATTATCACATAAATAATCCATCTCAGCCAAAGTCATCCATCGAAGTGAAGACAACACTAGAAAGGGCGTACCTTAAGAGTTTTCATGGTGATCAGTTCTGACGAGTCTATCTTGCCGGCATTTATGAGCTTTGCAATCTTTCCCAATCCAACTGGCTGTTAACAAGGATAATAAGAAGACTTATTAGAGATGGTGAATACCCTGCTGAAGGAAAAATTGATCTATACAAAATGTATAAAAAAAAGAAAGAAAGAAGGAAAAAAACACATGTATTGAGGCCCCTAGAATCTATGAACTTGAATATTGTATAGTGACTAAAAATTAACTGCAGATCTATTCATCCATAGCATAAACATGATCACAATACTTTTGTAGAATATCCCATGGATATTGGTCTATGAATCTATGATAAGAATGAAACTGAGTCTATTGAACTAAGTTATGGTTTCATATGTTGGTCAATATAATGTGCATCAGCTAATGTTGGCAGGGATTTAGGGACGTTAGCTTTGTTGTGTAAGTTGCGGACTTGAATAATCTCTTAACTAGTATCGCCTACTCACCTGAGGCATTAAACAGTGTCAAGCATACATTATGGAACCTATATGCAATAAATGTCCAACAACATATACAATTACATAATCTGGGGTGCTTAATTTTTTTAAAAATTTATATAAAAAAAGTTCATACTGATCATGGATTTGAGTACAGTCAAATACTTAAGTAGAACTAACAAAGGTGACCAGAGACAGACATGATATGTCCTAAATGACGACACAAATGCATACCAATATGTGTGTACATCAGTTATTCTACCAGCTAATGGCAATTCTGTTTTTGTGAAATTTGAATTTAATCAATAGAATAAATTTGATTCTTTTCTCTACCATAGGTAGACCATAGTATTGGAGCATAACAAATGATGTAACACAGGGACTCCATCCTCCATAATCTTCCAACATGATGTGCTTGACATACATAAGGCCTTCCTAAGAAATTAATTTAAATTGATTTTTTAAGTTATACTATCTTCTAAAATATATCGAGAACAAAAAAAAAAAAAACTAAATAAGCTGTATCAATTTATGTAAAAATTATATTTATTTATTATGCATGTTACAAACTGAAATTTATGTTATAATTCATTGACTGCTATCATTATATATCTGCACAATCGTGTCACGGTGTCAGGCATGTTCTGACCACCATGTCTAACACACTGTTTTTGTATTCAACACTGAACATATGTCATGTCAAAATTTAAGGGGAAACAAAAACATGGACACCTTCAAATGAGAAATTTGTATGTAAAATACAGCACAGAATAGTTTTAATATTATCCTCACCAGTTGGCTCAGGGCCTCAGGGGGTTTAAAAGCAAACCAACTTTCTTCGTATTGACAGGCATAATGCCATTTAGAAGAGAAGACCAGCACCAACAGTCCAGAGATAGATGCAGTTGACACTTGACACTATTACAATACTATAAAATAGTAGATATGAACTATTGCAGATGTGATAGTCACAGTTGAAACTTAACAGTATTTCAGTACTATAAAATTAGCAGATATAAACTAGTGGCAGAAACAATAGTTACTTCCATGCGATCTTAATGTTCATCCATCCTTGTAAATATGAACTGGTGGCCAAACATATAATATTATAGCTTGCAGTTCAGTATATGGCTGTGAAAGCACTTCAACTCAATTGTCTCGAGCAAGCAGAACAAAATAACTGCTCAATACCCAAATAAACGATAGTTCGCAAAACTAGCAGGTCAGATCAGAACTCGCCGAAGTCAATGTGGTCCTTTATATGCTGACTGGGATGGGTTAAACTAGGATTGCACCAGCTTGTTCAAACTTGCCTCGTCACCAAAGTCAACCTGGTAGGGTTTTTCTATTTGATCATCTGTTCAAATGAGTTTATGAACAGCCCATAGCATGGTGGGAAGTTGTTCAGTGTCACAACCACAAGGTTTCTGGTTCAAGTCAAGTTGACATTCAAAAAATTAGTCTATACTTTAATCCTTCCAAATGTACATTGTGTCAGGCGTCAGCCTCGCCGTTCTTGTCCTAGGAGTGGTGCAGTTTGCAGAGTTCAAAGTATCAACACTATTCCCCAAAAAACAACCATAAATATGAAAAAATGATTTAAAGACAATTATTGAGGAACTGCTTGAACACAGCCCCCCTCCCTCTTTCACTGGTTGTCTCACTCTCCAACACATTTATTGGTTAAGCCTAAGCCCAAGTCATGGTTTGTAAATTATAGATAAATAATAAATGTATAAAGACAATGTATGTGCTCATAGGAAGCAGTATAACTGTATAAGCATGATGATAGACTTTATGATGAGAACCCTGTATAACTTTTAACTTTTTTGTTGGCCCTGCCTGTGGTGCAACACACCCACACCCACACCCACATCCTGTGTATTGGGCACCAATCTGATCTAGATTGAATAAAAATAAGAAAAAAAGTATTAAAAAACAGACAGTTTGGCAACTCTACTAATAGAGTCAAGTGAAGTAAAGTTGATTTTGAAGAAAGAATAAAATATAAGTGGGTTATGATGATATTTTATTTTTGAATCTTTTTGACTTTTTTGTATGGGGAAGTGGAGTTTTTTTGTATTTTAGTAGATAAAGGTAGTTGTTTTTTGACCTTTTTTTGAAAAAGATTGAGGGAGTTTTGAATTAAAGTTCTTTTGATGTGACATCTTGTCTGAAAAATGAAGGCTTTACTTGACTTTTACTATATTAGTAAAGTGCCAAACTAGCCCCGGGCTTTCTGCTTTCATATAAACTTTTGGCATGTTTTGGGAGAAACAGACCGATACGTCTGACATGTGAGAAAACAGTTTATTTATTTATTTTTCAATGTTAACTTGTATTAATCAAATGCTTAACAGTACAAAAGGGATATACTGGAAAGAAGAGCAAGAGGAAGTGTGTACCTGGAAGGTGAGGGAAAATGGGTTCTTGAAGCCTCTCTTGGGGAGGCGTCGACGGAGGGGGGTCTGACCTCCCTCAAAGCCGAACTTGAAGGTGCCTCTGGCCTTCTGGCCCTTGTGCCCTCTTCCAGCGGTCTTTCCCTTACCAGACCCAATCCCTCTCCCTTTCCTCCTCTTCTTCTGCCTTGCTCCTTTGTTGTCCCTCAAATCATTCAATCTAAGTAGGCTACCACTGCTGCCACCAATCGATCTCATTCCCATTGCCATGCTGCAGTAGCCCTTGAATCCATGTGCCTCATCGAGCCTCCTCCGGAGCCACTCGATCTTTGTCGATGGCAACGGCGATAATGATCCTGATGAGATGAGTCTGATGGTAGAAGTAGAGCTGGTACAGGAAATGAAAGAGTAGCGTATTGATGACAATGAAGAAGAAGCTAATCTCTTCAACATGACTGATGGCCTGGGTTGATTTCTTTTCTTCCTTAGGCTCTGTCGGAATCCTTTTTAATCCCAATTACCTCGAATTCTAATAATGTTTGGTTCCTGTCCTGTTTCCCTGAAAGCCAATGATTGCATATTACCTTATCTACCTAGATATGGATTAAATCAAAGCTACCAACCAAAACAAGCGACTTCAAATATTAACAGAAAATACAATAGCCCTATAGCCCTATAAATGTGTTCTAAGGTTACTAAATAAACAACAGTCCTTGAATCAAATGCAACTAGGTGAGAACAAAAGAATAACAAATCAAACAAATTCTACTGCATATGAATCAAAGGCAAAGAGAGATGGAATAAGGATAAAATGACGACGAAGATAAATCAAGTACAATTGCAATACAACAAACAACAACTTCCATTCTCTCATTTCAGAGCTTGTTCAACCAGTAAAAAAACATGATGATTTCAAATGGGTCTTTAAAATAAAACTTTATCTTAGTTCCTGGATGGGCCTGCAATCAACTATGGTCAAATGATCAAGATTTGAGATAGACCAAGTGGTAGGCATTTCCAGGTCTCCAACCGTACACAAAGATTGCATTGCCCACAGAGTCTAATTCTTCTCCCCTCCATGGCCTTTCTCAACAGATGAAGAGCCCTACAAATGCTTCCCATCCATTAGTAGATCCCTGCTAATACATATTCATTACGCACACAGTCCTTTCTTATATTACATGATATGGGTTCTCTGCAATCTGGTTGGAATTTGGCTTAAAGTTGCAACGAAGACAACTGTTATTCAGTGAAGGGATAAAGATTGCAGATTTGAGCTCCACCCCAAAACCATCTTATCAATCCTACACAAGACCCAATTGCAGAAAAGAGAAATACCCCAGCAAACAAAAGGATCCATATACATTGCTAACAAACTTCTTTCATATATGTATGATATGGGTTTTCTGCAATTTGGTTGGAATTTGATTTTAAGTAGCAGAGAAGACATTTGCTGCTCAGTGAAAGGTTAAAAGACTGCAGATTTCAGCCCCACCCCAAAAACCAGCTTACCCATCATGAACAAGACCCAATTGCAGGAAAGAGAAAGACCCCATCAAACAGAGAGATGATAGAGAGAGAGAGAGAGATGGGGTTCGATGGAGATCTTTGAATAGAAAGAAATCATAAAAGAGGAAGAAGAGGAACTTACTGCAACTCATTTCGTCAAGGATGGGAGCAGAGCAGCAAACACAGTCGACCACCAGAAACTAGGGTTTTAGCAGGAACTGTATGAAAAGTGGGACCACTCGTATCCTGGCGGGACCCAAATTATCAAAAGGTCCCCAAATCGTTGACGATTAACAGTGATAGGTCATTGACGGTGGATTTGTGACTTGAGATTTTCAATTTTTTTATGATTTTTGTTATTAATGGGAAGTTAGTGCAAAAACTAAAATAATAAAACTATAAGTTCATTTACCCAAAAAAAAAAAATGGTAAAACTAGAAGTTCTAATCAAATGGTAAACCACCTGTATATATGTGGGGCCCAATTGGTCAATGAGTCCCCAAATTATCTGTCATTAAACAAAACAGGTCTTTAATCTTCAAGTTTTGGGTCTTTTTTACATTATTGAAGGGAAATTAGTGGAAATACATAAAATAATAGGACTGTACATTCAAATCAAAAGGTGGGTCACTGGCATATTTGGGGGGCCCATCCAATTAGAGTCCCCAAATCGTGGATCGTTAACAGATCATTAAGTGTGGATCACTGCAGTGAGATTTTCAGATTTTGGTTTCTTTTTATTATTAAGGGTAAATTAGTGCAAAAAATAAGAATATAATTAAAATTCAGAAAAGTTCGACAAACATTTTATTTGGATTTGATTTCATAGGAATCCAAGGTTAAATGAGCTCCAAGATGGACCTTGGAGTGAGGGTGAAGGATGAGAGTTGAGGAATAAAGGAAATGAGATGGAGACGTAGATGAGTAGGCCCGTCAATTGAGCCCATTGAAATGAGTATCCGGCCCGGCTTGTCCTAAGTCCGAAAATACAAGGCTTTTAAAAAAAAATTTGAGTTCAGCGGGCTGGGCATAGACGATGATTTTAAGGCTCGGCCAAAATGGGACTGGGAATGAGTAGAACATGCTCGCCCGCAAGGAAATTTCATTAATTTTCTATGAATTTATCGAAACTTCCCCCACTAACAGCAAAAAAACGAGTAATTAGGAGGGGTAGTTTTGTAACTTCACCCCTAATAATATTTCCCCCTATAAAATGAAAATACTCCTCCACTAACCCTCCTATTTACTAGAATTCCCATAATTCATGTCCCGAGGAATTTCAAATTCTCCAAAAGTTGTCCCCTTGAGGTGAGATTCCAAATACCTCTTCTTGGTGGAGCATTTGAAATTCCAACCAAATGCATTGAAGATGGAATTCCAGGAATCCCAAAAGGTCATTTAAAACCTTTTAGGTGGTTGAAATTTGTGATTCTGGTGAAAGAAGCACAGCATTTCAAATGTCAAGGGATAAGATGTCACATCATGTCCAAGAAACCCCAACATACCAAATTCTTGTCAGAAATTCTAGCAAAAAAACATGCTTATGTCTACTCTCTCTTGCCTCACCCTCGACGACGCACGCTTTTTGCCCCTCTCCCTCCCCCGCCCAGTCGCCCTCTCTTTATTTCTATATTTTCCTATCTCAGTCTCTTTCTCCCTCTCCCCTCATCTTCTATATCTCTCTATTTCTAATATGTTTCTTCCTCTCTCTATCTCTCAGTCTTTGCAAAGAGCTCTTAGCTCTCATTCCTCACGACCTCTAGTAAGTTCTATTTATTTTTATTATTATTTTTGTATTGAAAAGTTTATTGATGTTTTTTTTTTCTTCTTTTTTTTTTTTTTTTGCTTCCTTTTCTTATTTGTAATGTTCCCTTATTTTCCCCTTGCTGTAGTTGTTTTTCCTTTAATGATGTTTTATCTATGCCAAAAAAATGATAATAATAACACTTTGGGTTGCGGCAGCTGGTGGTAATGAAATTAGTCAAGTTATTATATTCAGGTCAGGTTGGCAAATTGAATAGATAGTGGGAATCAACTACCAACCTTATTCATTTATATATTTGCAAGAAACTTCAAAATCAGTAAAAATCACCACATTGGGTCCTTTCAGATTGGTAGGTCAAATCATGAATTGCAAACCTTACTTGAGCGTATTGTAGGGTTGGGGAGCACAAGAGTGTTAATAGCGGATCGACAGATATATTTAGGTGTACTTGATTAAACACAATTTAAAAAATGCTTAAGAAATTTACAGCGAAGGGGGAAAATTGACAAACAATAAAATAAAAAAAGAAAGTGCACATTGTTGGATGTAGTAAGGTCGATCTGTGCTCGATTATGCCACCTTCTTCTGGGTTTATCAAGTGAAGCATTTACTTACAACACAATATATTCGAAATCTTGAACAGTTTAACTTTGTTTTTGAAAACCCTTTTAAGTTTTGGGCAGAGGTTTGTGGAGATAGCACCTTTGAGGTATGTGGAGACAGTAATGTTAGACTCTAGAGAAAAATCTAAGAAGGTTAGAATTCTATTTTTGTTTTCCTGAATGTAAATGATTCCACATAAATCGAGTCTTTGGATATTAGGATTTGAGCTTGCCCTAATTCCAGTTCACAATGAATTTCAAGTATTCATATATACCAAGACGTTTTTTTCCTAAAATTCACAGGATGTGTATTGTTATACATAAATGAAGGCCACTCCCTGAATATATTGTGCATATTAAGGCCAATCCATCAAGGCATGTGCGCGGTGGATCACCCATGAAACAAATGAAGCTGGACAATGTTGTGGGTCCTACTACCCTATTGATAATTGAAATTTGAACACCTCGACGAGATCCAAATCCAACAAACTAGTTCACTGATGTGAACAACCAGTGTTTTTCAGAGTTTGTTAGTGTGTATTGATTACTATGGACAAATTTCATATCATGGACGATTCATAGACAGCTTATTTCATTATGCTTTTCTACCTTGTAATATTGAAGAAATACAATTTATGTCCAAAGAGCAAATACTGCACAACGAGAGAGGATATTACAGAAATCAATTTATGTATAATCTTTCATTCGATGCAAGTATTCAGCTCTTTAGATTTGTGGTCACCTTCCAATTTCCATTACTGTCATCCCACCAGCACAATTGAATAATATCACATAGCAACTGGATGTTGCTGTTATGAAATGTAGCAAAATAGAGTAAAAAAGAGTCATGTGACTACTTAAATAATATGGTAGAACAAATACACTCAATTTTTTTTTTGTTTCTTTTATTTTACCTTTCTTTTTCCTTATTTATTTCTTTTATTTGCTGGTTATTTTATTATTTAGCATGGATTTTTATTAATTTCTAAATCGGCTCTAATTAAGTAATTATATATATTTTTTGTTAGGGTTTTTCGTCGTGAGGAAATCTTAGAGTCGACCAAGTGACAAGCATCCACGACTTCGAGATAGTCGGATATTGAGATGCATCCCTTGACTCTTCCAATTTCAAACTTGTTTACTTGTTTAGTACAATTGAGAACTTGTTTAGTTGTAGATAGTATAGTTATTGATAACTTGTTTAGTTATGGATAGTAGAGATGGATAACTTGTTTACTTGTTTAGTAGCTTTGATTTTGTTTACTTGTTTAGTACAAATGAGAACTTGTTGGGCCGTATTAAGATTGCTTACTTAATCACTAATCATATGCCTCAAACGGGATTGTACAATCTAATGTTGACTTTCTTAATACCGAATTACTAGGGTGACGGCTAGGTATGACTAGGTATTTATTTTCCATCTTACTTTGATTCAATCTCCGTAAAAGGGAGGTTAATTGATGGTTGTATATTCACCTTTGATCTTCATTTTAACCACTTACGGCACGAATTATCCTCCTGTGAATTTAGTTCCTAATGTAGTCTAATGCAAACAAACACGCTTGATGTTTAAAAAAAAAAGAATAACATGATGCTTTGCACGATGTCCATTCCATATATTTGTTCCCCTAATGATTGGACACTTTTAATATTATCCACAGGCCAACATGATGAATGGCCAAGATCTCACACATGATGAATCCCCTAATGAAAAAGTGATTAAGACATATGATTGGTGATACATAAGATTGTGCTAATCACGTTTTTCAGTCATGTGCTCAATCGGAAGGTGGGAACTGCTCCAATTGAATCAAAATTTGAGGTTATTTCATTGGAGGGGATGTCGTTTATCTTGAATAGTTCAAATTATCATTATAAGGTAGGATGGTAGAATTATTCATCCAAAGCCTCACACTAAGCTCCATCCAACTATAAAACATGTTATGAATCTTTATTACACCATGATACTACAAAGATATAAGAGAGGTAAAAATGTCATGAAATTACATTGAAAAAGAAAACGTAAAACTTAATGATAATTTATTCTTCATAGCTATCTCTATTTCTCATAAAAGATATATCCCCAAATTGTACAAAATTAATATTACCATGTTTGGCACTGAGCCAAATTTCAAAGTGGAGTCCTCAAATTGGTCATGGCTAAAATGTATAAAATAAAGAGAAGTGAAATCACATGTTTAACATATGATTAATCTGATTGATCAATTAACTTTAGATATACTAGTGCAACAGGCTTGCGCCCAATGCAGGCCATGATAAAAAATAATTAAAATCTTAATTATAAATATTTAAATAAATAATACATAAATATTAACATATAATTCATCAGAGGCGGACCCACGATTTTCTTTTAGGTGGGGCTAAACTTTTGCTAGAGTTTTTTCACATCAACAATAACAAAAGAAAAAATGTATTCCATGTAATAGACGCAAAATATTTAATTATATCAATTAATATATTTTTTGTTTGAAATGATGACTATTCATTTCTCCAAAATTTACAGTATAAGAGAAGTATACTGAAAACAAAAAAGTTTTCCAAAAAATGAGGGCTAACCAATCATCCCCAAAAAGAAAGGGTTCACAACCTCCAAAAAATTCGGGTATCAACCTGAAGAAAGAAGCACATATTAACGATTGGACATAACTAACATACAATTCTCTCATCAAAAGTCATCTCAACTCCAAAGAAGTAATACACATTATCATGTAAAAATTAGTACCTCGTTATTATTTCCTTAAGCTCCAAACATTTCCTTAATCATATGAATCCAAATGAGAGCACCTGTATTTATAATTTATAGATGAACATTATCAGCATAATCATAAACGTCATATTACGGGCCAAGAATAAAGTTTCCAAAATGAAAAAAGAGAAGAAGAAATAAGTAGTTAAAGCTTAAACATAGATCAAGACAATTAGATAAGACTTGCTCACAACAATTCTAGATCTATTCGAAACCGGGAAATAGAAAAGATGGACAATTCTAGATCATTCAAAATCTTTAAAATAAAATTTAATTTATATATTCCATAGTTTTAATGATCATATATTTTATTTGTAAAACTGTTGTTAAGTGAGAAGATCAGATTATTTGGCTGGTGCTTCCAAAACTCCCAAAATTGGTCAGATGGCTCATCCCATCAGTCACAAATAGATTGTTAAGTGAGTGCTCTCCAAAACTCCCATAAGATAGAACTAGATTGTTGGGTGAGTTCTCTCCAAAACTCCCAAAAACAGCATACAAATAGGGAGGTTGTTCAGGAAGGAGTCCATTGGGAGGCAGTTGAGGAAGCACTCCATTGGCAGGCAGTTGAGGATGGATTCTAGAGAAACCACCCTCCATTGGTAGGGGTGTGTTAGAAGTCTGAAAAAAGGGTCTTGCCATAGGGGAGAAGTTCATAAATGGATATGGTGAACTGGTGAAGGGTTAGGGATAATGGGTTATTAACTACATTCTTTACAACATTAGTGCTCAATGGTTGTGCTTGAGTTTATTTGGGCACATTCACAAACTCACTGATTTTGATTGAATGATTTTTTTTTTTAAGAATACACATGTTAGCTTTTGCAGATAATTTTATTTATTAACAATAAATCTTGATTTTGAATGAGAAGCATTAAGTAGGGGCTCATTTGAATGTTAGGATTTCTAAGACTTGTTGGGCCTTTTGTCATTTTAGTGAAATGGCCAACCAACAGACCACCAACAAGAAATCGCCTCTGGATGCACCTACTGGCAAGTGAAAGTGGACTGTCATTTGAAGGAGAGGGAGATTGCATAAGAAAGCAACTGAAGTTTCTCTTCAAATTTCCTCATCAGTTCAAAGTGAAGAAATAAAAGAAGTGCTATAGAACATCACATGCATCTCCTTATCTCATTTACCCAAATCAAATAAAAAATCACAACTAAAAGAAGAAACAAAAGCATAAATGTGATCGATTCAACAATCAAATGCCAACCAAAGATGAAAGGGCGACTAAAATGATATCTCGACACTTTGATTTCCCTCCATTTATCAGAGAAAGAGAGACACACAGAGGGAGAGAACATATTCTTCTCAATCACTCTTTTCTCATTTTTAATAGAACAAAGGGCACTGAAATCATCACTTCAAAAGACAAAAGAAAACTAAAACATTAGTCCTAATGTGCAAAGGAGGAAGAGAGGAAACTGCACAAACCCTAGCTAGAGAGGGAGAGGGAGAGGGAGAGAGAGTTACCTGAAGCTCAAATATCCTCATCAATGTCCGACGACAAGTGCGAGAGAACCGTGCTGCCTTTCGTTGAACCGACAAAGGAAGAGGGAAGGTCGAAAGATGATCCTGCATTTTTTCTTTTTTCGTTTTACCTCTCGAAGATTTTACTGATGTGGGACGTGGGCCAAGAGCCCAAGGCCCACTACTATTTGAAGAGGATTTTGAAATGTGACGTAATTCATAATACAAACACAATCAGAACTGAACTTCAAAAATCAAGATTTTTTTTTAAAATAAGAAAAATGATTCAATTTATCTAATCCGTGATAGTGAAAGAATGATTCAATTACATAGAATAATGGGTCAAAGAAATTAGAGAAATTAAACAGTAGTTATGAATAATATAATATATGATGAAGAATAAGACATACAAAGAATAATTAGTTTGAATTGTTGATGGTATGAAGAGTGGACTAAAACATCCTCGAAAAGAGGAGCTAGGGTCATCCTGATTAGAGCTCATTATTATGCATTTTGTATATTCTACGATCTCTCTTTGCGAAATATATTCACTTGCCTTTTCAATAGAAAGGAAAGAATAAGGTCATATTCCAAAGATGAAAACCTGCGGAGGATGCCTTTGGCTCTTGATAATCTTCAACACTGAGAACCCATCATGCAAGCTTTGTATTGCATTTGCTAACATTAATTAAGTTGAACTTTTTTTAATGTTACATATAGTACATTTTATAATGTTAGAAGAAGTTCATTTTTAAAATATTTAATCACATTCTAGTGACTGAAATAAGTTGTATACCACACGAAGTAGTGAGGCCTGCATGTAAACCAAGTCATCCACCATCGCACATGGCCCACTACAGATTAACTTTAATTGTCAATGCAACAGGTGTTCATGGACCGGGGCGGCCCAACCCTAAGACTGGCCAAGCCCGCTTTGGCCCGAGCTTGGGCCTTAGGTTTTACTACTTAAGCGAGGCTCACTTCTTTTTTTTTTTTTTTTTTTTTTTTTTTTTTTTTTTTTTTGAGTCCGCTTATATATGGGTTGGGCTTGAATTCAAGACTAGCAATCTAAGCTCAACCCAACCCGGCTCTGAAAATAATGGTAGACAGGACTTGAACACATGACATCTCACACGGGCATACACAACAAAACTAATTGAACTGGACAACGTAGAAGAGCCTCTTTTTCTAGTACTTATAATGTTAACTTGGGTCAAGCTCAGGTAGGCGGCTGGGGCTCGGGCAAGCTAGTTAGAGGCCGAGTTGGGATTGGGCCTAGAGTTTGGAAGTCAGGCTGAGCATGGATACTTCAAAGCCAGGCCCAACCTGGCCCACGAACACCCCTAGTCAATGCAACCTTTCAAAAAAAAATTATATTACTCCTTGTTAGCATTAATCATAATTCCCAATATGATGAACTATTATGGGATTAGATATGGATAACACGACTGCAAATAATATAAAATCATACCTATTTCCACCGTTTCAGAACTTTACTTCTCGATTTCCATGAGTGGGAAACTGTAACTCCTCTCTTCCTTCATGCATGCGTGACTAGTGATCAGATCCAAGAAACCATTGGAAAAGGTGAGGAATCTGTGATGAATCCAATCCGCATGTTTGAAAATTCCTTGGTTCTATTTGTGCAGCCGCGAAAGATGAAACGTCGCGGCATTTGATTTCTTAGCATGGAGATTGGAAATTCAGCCCCAAAAAATAGGGCTTCAAAAACACGCAGAGAAATAAGGAAGAAGGGAATCCTCGCGCAACCAAACGCCATGGGGAAGGCGCCGGATTTCCCCGTCGGTTTCCGCAAAAACCACCACTGCACAAACAAGCCCTCACTACTCTTGGAACAGGGATTCCTTGCTGATGATTTGTATAGCTGGGGAGTTGACATTGACATTAGTGCATATAAAACACATATAACTAAGAAAAAGTTATTGCGGTGTGCAAATCTGTAGAAGTTTGGATTTTTAATTCCTATGGGGGAGGTTGGATATGAAAATCCTCAAATCTAAGTATTTCTATTGATTCAAATCCCAAAGATTTGGTTGCCAAACACGGTCTCACGTTTGTTTACATTCGTGGGAAAATCAGTTCTACAAATTTTTAATCTTTCACAGAAAAAAAGTTTCTACTCCTGTCCCACCAATGGGAAAAGCTTTTCTGCGGAATCGTGAAAAACGGCCGCACTAAACATATATTGTACTGTAATGCGGAAAAGCATTTCTAGCATCCTCACTTTTTTTTCCGAAGAAAATGGCCTGCCCAAATGTGCCCGAAGTGAAGACTCGGAAAAGCTTTTTCACGGAATTGTGAAAAACGACCGCACTAAGCATATATTTTACTCTAATGCGGAAAAGCATTTCTACCCTCCTCACTTTTTTTTCCCAAAGAAAATGGGCTGCCCGAATGCCCCTAAGTGAAGACTCACTGAAAAGCCCTTATTTACGGGGCTTTCTTTTTTATTCTCTTCCCGTCAAGGAAATATTTTCCTTCGACCATTTTGATAATCCAATTATAAAACCATATCAAATATGAAGGGCTCTCTAATATGAAGAAATGTAAACTTAAACCCCCCAGGTCCAAGTTTTAAGAAAAGCATATCAAAAGGATTCTTTAGGGGTTGTTTGGCATTTACGCATGAGATGCGTAAATGCAAATTACATATGTAAATGTTAAATATGTAAATAGTGAGTATGTAAGCTTTCCACATGCGTTTTTGTTTACGATGTTTGGCAAATAGCACCGTTTTCACATGATTTACGCATGTGGTTCATTATACCAATTTTGTTTCAAACACATATGTAAATGCATATAGCATTTGGTACCCTATATAGATTGTTCTGCCCACTATGGGAACCAATAGATTATTGACAATTTAATAGAAGTGCTTCATCATTTTTAAATTAAATAGGTTTATCATAATCAACTAGGAGCTACGCAAAATTTAAGGCAATGTAAATCAACTACAAGTAAATAAAAGTAGCTCATTTTAAACACAACCTATGTACGGTCCACCCAAAATATACTATTTTCTGTTTACAAAATATAAATTCCCAAAAAATGAACATATTTTCCTGCAAAAAAATAGAGACAAATCTCTACATATTAGTTCATCGAGCTCTTCTATTAGCATTAGCATTCCACATCTCTAATGCTATCGTATCCCGTAAACGATATGCATACTGACTGTCAGACTCTTCATTTGTTTCGCCTTCACGATCATCGTTATCGTCAACATCAATGCTTATTGTTTCCCGTCGATGACGATCATATAATATATCCGTACTAGGATTTCTCGACATGATAAAGTTGTGTAAAACGGCGCATGCATTTACAATTTCCACTTGTGTCTTAATAGGATAATTTCGAGGCATATGTGTCAAAATTGGAAATCTTTCCTTCCACAAGCCAAATGTTCTTTCAATAACATTCTTCAACTTCGCATGCCGAAGATTAAATAACTCACTAGGCGTTCTTGGAGCCAATGCTTGGGATCCGTACTCCTTTAGATGATAGCGAGTTCCACGATATGGTCCAATGAAACTTCTCCTGTTACCATATCCAGCATCTACGAGATAATATTTTCCTATAAAGATAATATGACAAGTATCAAACATATGTAATATGTTAAATAGGTCTATAAAATATAAATAATTTAATATAGGCATTTCAAAATTTCTTATTACCATCTGGAATCTAAAGATTATGAACCCCCCTATTTTGTAGAACATCAGTTAGAACTTTTTGATCATTGGCCGATCCTTCAAAGTCGATATATACAAATTGGAAATGCGTGTCAAAACCTACAATGGCCATCACATTCTACGTAATAAAACCTTTTATACATCGATATCGCTAATGATCTTTAATTGGTACCCAAGCTGTTACATAAGTGCCATCAATGGCACCAATACAATCCTACACCATTAAAGATAAGTTAAAAATTTTGTCATAGAGAATAACTCAAAAATATTTATAGTAAAAGTTTATTGAATTACCTTGAAAAATGGGTAGAACACTGGATTCGTAGAAATTTGAGATGGAGTGGGGGTGTCAGGTCCTGGAATTCTCACATAATCAGGGCATATATATAACAGTGCGTCTAGAATGGCATTGAAGTACTTGCTTATTGTGTACCCTGAATGCTGGAATCGAATTTGCATTATCTGATTTCGCTCACTATGGCCTACAGTATTTAGGAAGATGGCTACTTGTTCTTCTACAGACACATGTCGAGTTGCACGTAGTAACCCTTCTCTTTTTAACAACTCACATGATTCTAGAAAGACATCGTTCCTCATACGAAGTAAATCGTATGAATTTCGGCCATGACTGTTGATAATGTACTGAACAAATTCATGGCCAGATAGAGATGATTCATGTACTTGCTTCCTCTTTCTTATTCGCTTTTGTTTACGGTCTTGATCCAATAACAGTAAAATTACAATAATGGATATTACTGCTAATTACATTAACATCATCTTCATCTTTTTATCCATAACTTCTGAACTGTTACATGGTAAATTGACAAATATTAGAACATAAAACTAGCATAAGTAAATAACATTAAAATCAAACATGAAGATGTACCATGACATTCAACTAACATAACAAAATAATGTACCATGACATAAAACTAACATAACAAAATAATGTACCATGACATAAAACTAACATAACATTCAAATGTATAATGAGCAAAAAAGCAAAATCAATCTCATTTCATAAAGTAGTTTTTAGTAACCACTATCCTAAATAGAGCTATCTAACTCCGCCATGAGAAATGCGTGGCGCCTATCCTTAGTTGCTAATGCAAGGAATTGACCGGCCACTTGTGGATCCCTAAGTAGCCTAAGCGCCCTCATTTGTAAAGTCTGCTCCAAATCTAACTCCAAAATGGCAGCAACTACATCAGCTTGACTTGGCCCTGATTGGGCCATCTTGTCAGCAACAAAAATGAGGGTGTTAGTTAAGTCCTTCACTGCATGTGCAATATCAACATCAGATTTCATGTCACCATCTGCTTTATTTTCGTCTCGCACAATGCGTCTAGAACTGATAGTTGAGTGCTTCTTGGTACGTGGTGCTTTGGAGATACCCTCATCCCTTTTTTTCCGAGCTAGAAGGTTCAGCTGCCATATCTTTATCATGGTTGGATTTAGGGGCTTCCATTGGATGCGATGGGCGCTGATTAGTCAATATGACATCTCTGCCATCTGCAATTGAGTCTCCATATATAATAGCAAATTTTTCGTAGTCGGGAAAACTTCTTCCTCGATAGTATTCATAATCAGGGTGTGCCTGAATTGCACAAATGAGACAAACATATTTATTAATTAGTTATTAATAGTTAATAGAAAACTCAAGATATATAATTACTCACTTACCTTGAGATAGTCATCCCAAACTTGGTCCTCTGCTGTTACCCTTTTTGTGATGTCATCCCATCCAAAGCCACTTAAGCCCATGAGAATCTTGATATGATTATAATGACTTTTTACTGTTCTTAGGCGGTTTCTAATTTTAGCTTTATCATACGCATCGCCAAATTTCTCTTTCATCTTTCGTTCAATCTCTCTCCACCCCTCCGAAGTAAACCCAATCCCATCTTTTCTCCCGAGGGTTATTTGTTCTATTAGCACATTAGTCAAGAATTCATCTGCAATCTCTGTCCAAGTGACATTCTTCTTATCTCTTTTACCACGCTTCGCACCAGAAGATTGTCCAACATTAATGCATTGAACTTCTCCGTCAATCATATCAATATCCATTTCTATATAGAACACAAAACTTAGTCAAGAAGTTATTAATAGTCATACACAATGTGTTTTGAATAGCATAAAATCCTTTGATATATGATGTAATGATGGGTGAAATCATAAATTATAAAGCATATCGAAAGAAATTCATACATACCGAGTTGCAGTCGTACAGAAGTTCTTATGTGGAATCATACTAGCTTAGTGGTGTTCATTCATATATATAGAAATTCATACTATAAAAGCATATCGAAAGAAAGTAATCATTTCCATTAAAACATGTGGAAAGTCTCCTAATATGGTTCAAAGGTAACCAATAGGTCATACAATCTTCTAATATGGTTCAAAGGTAACCAATAGGTCATACAAGTCTTCTAATGTGGAAAGCCTGGCCGAAAACCCATTTAAACATTGATTTTCTCTTTCCTTATCCATTTATCCCAGCAGGTAGCACCATCCCTCCCTTATCATCATTTTCTCTCTCTTTTTCACTTATCTCTCTCCTTACTTCTTTCTCTCTTCCCACGTGGGATGATCCCCATCACCCACCCATCTCTCTTATCTTTCTTTATTTATTCATTCTTTTTCTCCCTCTCTGCTACTATTCTCTCTCTCTCTCTCTCTCTCTCTCTCTCTCTCTCTCTCTCTGTTTTCATTTGTTTTTGTCCCTTTCTTTCACTGATTTTCTTTTATTTTACATCTTGGCTATATGAACAATCCAGCCATCATGTTCTTCATCCATCATCATCATCAATTCCACAAGGACCTAAGCTACCTCTCGATGCCTGCATTGATTTGATCATATGTAAAACATGTTTTCTACCAATTTCATATTTGCACTGTGAAGATGGATGTTCAACAGTGTAGAATAGCAGTTCTATGTGGCTAATATACCTTACTTGGAGGGAGAGTGAATCTTTCCAAACTAGCGTGTCTAGTTATTCTTTTCCTTCCAAGTTGTATTGTGTATTTGACAGTTGTGTTTTGGATCTGCTAACTTCAGTGCAGGTAACTTGTTGTAAGCTACAGGTTCTGCATTTTGATAATCTTATTTGCTTGTTCTTGGGGGGCCTTTTGTTTATTGAAAAGATCAATTAGAGGTAACCAGAGGGCACAAATGGCCAGCTTAGAAGTATCACATTATGGTTGGCGTATTTGTTCAATAAGATGCTCTATGAAATGACATATTTCAATCTTTACTCACTACAAATGCCCACATAACATTACAATCACTATCAAATTTCAATTGAACTACGGGTCGAATTGGACTGGAACTACTGAATTTCTGCCATGGTCAAGTGAGAAGAAGGGTTCTGAAATGGGTTCTGGTTTGTTCTTCGGAGTGAATCTGAAATGGGTTCTAGTTTAGGAATCTGAAATGGGTTCTGGTTTGTTCTTCGGAGTGAATCGGATTGATGGATTCTTGGAGAGAGATTTGAAGGGAGGAGATGGGGATTTGCAGAGAGGAGAGACGATGGCAAAAAAAAACAATCCCAAACATAAACAGATGACCAAAATATGAGAGAGAGAGAGAGAGAGAGAGAGAGACCATACCTGGGGTTCTTGAGCAACACTGCAAGGAAGCCTGGGGTTCTTGAGCAGCAACGTCAAGGAAGATGAATGGGAGAAGACGGAACGAATGATAATATCATAAGGTTGCAAAGGTATGTTGTTGCAAATAAAAAAATGAGAAAAAAAGACCAAACTGGTTTCGAACCGTTGCACTGTTTGACGGAACATCACTTGTGCACACCGTCCGCCTTTTTGATGTGTTTTTCTTTCATGTGCAAATCACATGTGATTCATTCTACTATCCCCTCACATGTGAAAATCTGAGTACGAAAATGACCCCTTTTTACACATCATTTACACATCAAAATTTCACACGTGATGCGTAGATGACCTCAACCAAACATGAAGGTGTGTAAATGATTTGCATATGATTTATTTACGTATGTAAATGCTCTTAACCAAACAACCCCTTAATGCATTTTGCACATTAAGAGAAGTTTGCTCACAAGGGGCGTATGGTCATGTGGGCCATACTCGGGCACACCTAACAATCAGTATAAGCCAGCAATCACCTCATCACATGAGATTTATATGAAAATCCGAAATAAATAAGAAACCATGAAGGAGAGAGGAGTAACTTTTTGCAAACAAGTTTACCCAAATGCATATCGCCGTTAGGGCCTGTTTGATAATTTTTTCATAAAATAAAGATAAAGTAAAGCATTAAATCAAGAGAGAATAAAATATAATTGGTATAAGCCAAATGAACTCAAATTAAAAATAAAATGGTACATCTTTAATACTTGGGACCTATTTTTAATCCGAGTGTGGGTTCATGTCCACTACATTGGCTGTATTCAAATTTAGACAAAATTCAAGTCTACAGCTTCCAAATTCGGGGACATAATGATCATGTATTGTATATGTTAGCTAGATTGTTTGTATGAAATTGAATTCCCAGTAATTCATGGTAAAATGGATGTGTATTCATTTTTAATCAATAAAAAAATTATTTGATGGACATTTGTGAATCTTTACCATTGGTTCTTTAGATTTAGCCACTTTTTTTTTTGGAAAGTTAAGAGTTTGTATTTCCAAAGAGAGATTAAAAAAAACAAAAGAATGAGAGATAGCTCCAAGATCGTTTTCCTACTCTTAATAAAGAAAAGGAAGAGAGAGGAGCTAACTACCAAAATCCCAAACCGGCTGTGAGACCACCCACAAGCTCGCCTACGAAAACAGGGGAAACTCAGCCTCATGTGCAACCATACAAGGAGGAAAGGGAAAGGGCAAAAATATAAGAAAGACCAAAGAAACACAGCAACATTGCGAGAGAAATGGGCAGAACATAGCAAGCTTAATTACCAAATCTAGTTGATTAGCCATTACTTCTTTAGCTACTAGCTCTACGAGAAAGATGTGTCTCAGCTTCAGAAGATTTACTAAAGACCTCAACTTTCAGGTTCTTGATTAGAGCATTTAGAGTCCTAGCTTTGAATCTCTGCTACCAAGGAGATATGGATGGATCCAAAAAAGCTTCTCTGAGTATCTTGCAATCTGAGTAGATGATAAAATTTTGGTAGTGGTTGGCCACATGGGAGATGATGGTAAAAGGGGCTTTGGACATGTCTTCAACCTCTTTGATTAGAGTCCAAGTTGGGTTCTTTACTGCATCCGTTAGGAAGCCGACAGTAAATCCATTTTGTGGAGAGATGAACAGGTTCCAGTCTTCATGATTCTTGATGGTCGCGTGGGAATCTATTGGAGGAGCGAACGACAAGTCCCAAGAAGCTGTTATAGAGCTGGAAATATCAAGACAAAGGAATAGAGCTTTAGTTCTAATTTTCTGAAGGATCTAAGTCAGTGTGTGCTCCCAAGGTTTAGCTTTGTTATGAAATATGCGGTAGTTTCTCTCTTTCCAAATTGACCATGTCAAGGCCGGAAAACAGAGCTGGGCCAAGGTGGTATTTCCTTTCTTATTGTGGTCACAATTGTTGCAGAGACTATTCAAAGCTTCTTCAAGAGACCCAACTTGGGGAATGGTAACATTGAATTTGGAAAGAATTCCAGCCCAAACAGAAGTACTGTAACGACATTGAGCAAATAAATGGATGCTACTTTCTGAAGAAGAAGCGCAGAGAGGGCAGCTTGTGTTTGTAATGATATTCCTGGATGCTAAGACATCCTTCGTTTTCAGACCATTTAAGAGAGCCATCCAAGCACAAACAGAATGCTTGTTTATTCATCCCTTGAACCAGATCTTGTCATGCCAAGAATAGGTTGAAGACCTGTTAGAGCTTCCAATCATCGAATTAAGATTTAATTTTCCATTCTCAGATGCTTTTCATATAATTTCATCTTCAAAGTTTGTGTCTGGAGGAGGAAGTCCATTGATGATTTGGAAGATGTCAGCAAGGAGATTTGAAGCACTTTGATTAGTTGTCCAGACACCATCAACAATAAACTGGCTAACTTTGATCTGCCTTCCAAGCCCCATGTCAGAAATTGGCCTTTCTCCAAAGATATCAACCAGCCTACCACATGATAGCCAAGGATCAAGCCAAAAATGAGTACTTTTGCCATTTCCAATAAAATGGTGAACATGAGGGAGAATAGAGGCTCTTTTGTTTAGGATACCTTTCCACCCTCATGAAGACTTTGATGAAATAGGGAGATCCAAGAAGGAATTTCTCTTTATGTATTTGCTGTAGACCCATTCCACCCATATTGACTTTCTTGTGCTTGTGATGTACCACGCTTGCCTCTGAATAACAGCATCAGCAATTGCTCTAACAGATCTTAATCCAAGCCCTCCCTGCTATATAGGTTGGCGTATTTTGCTCCATGAATTTTTAAAAAAATTTTTGGTGTCATCAAAAGAAGCCCAGAAGAAATTCTTGATATGTCTCTCGAGAGTTTGTCGACATGCTTTAGGAATTAGGAAAATGGAGGCCCAAAAGATATGCAAAGTTAAGAGTGTGGATTTGATGAGTTCTATTCTACCTGCAAATGATAGCAGCTTAGCCTTCCAACCTGATAGTCTCTGTCTTAGCTTGCTGATTAAAGGACTGCAGTGCTTCAGTTTGATACTTGTAGAGATCAAAAGAATACCAATGTATTTAATGGGCATTTCACCTTGTTTTAAATTGAGGGTGGTCGCAATAATAGTCTTGGACCGATCATCACAATTTGAGAACAACATTGTGCTATTCTCGCAATTTATACCCAAGCCAGCATGGAATTTGAAGTCCTCCAGAAATCTCTTGATGTTCCAAGCAACAATGGTGTTTGCTTTGGCAAAGATCATCACATCGTCTGGAAAAAGCAAATGAAAAATTAGAGAAGACTCCCTGCGGAAAGGGGAAGGAATCATACCATTGGTCGCACAAGCAGATAGCCCAACGGAAAAAAAATTCTATCACTAAGCAGGATAGGTAGGGGGAGAGAGGGCAGCCTTGTCTTAAACCATGATTACTTTAAAGAATCCTGAAGCCTTGCCATTTATTGTTGGAAATAGGTGGGCCTCGAGGATAGATTTCAAAAACTTTTAACCTAATTGATGGAGAGATCAACTATCCAGAAGGCAACAAACCCAATCTAAGATCCATGTCCCCAATCTCATTAACCATGGTCAGTAAATAAATCTATCTAGAAGATAGAAACAACATCTAACAAGCAACAATAAAATCTACAACATGCAAGGAAGTAGATTATACCTTTGGAACTCAGTTGTGCTCTAATGGAGAATTTGCTTCTTTCTTTGATGATGAACTCTTTCACGAATCAAATTAGAATCTCCAAGACCCAATCGTCTTCCACGCTATGACCCATATCAGATTCTCTTTTCTCAAGAAGATAGGTGGGATCTCCAAGAGAAAGTAACTAGAAGCTCTAAGGAAGAACTATAAGAGAACTAGAAGAGGGAAGAGAGAGAAAAAGTTGTGCAACTCTTGCACTATAGGGATGGACGTCCAACACTTGGACTTGGAAACTCCTTGGGTGTGATCCCTAGGATGAGAATAGCATAAGACGTGCAACACCTTTCTCTCCTCTTTTTATAGCTTAAACAACATCCTCTTTTATTAATTGAAATAAAAGTCTCACTTCAATTAAGAATTAATAACTTTCTCTTTTTAAATTAAAATAAAAGTCTCATCTCCATTAATAATTAGTAACTTACCATTACCACTATTAGAAGTCTCACTTTAAATAGAAATAGTAACTTTCTATTTCTTTTTAGAGTTCAACTAGAATTAGTATCTTAATAATTGGGCTAACGTGTGGATCACTAGGGATTCCGTAGAAAGCTGACTCCAACTGGGACACGCGACACCACATCTCATGTGCAATCCGGGCCCGCAGTTAATTGCAAATAACTCTACTATATAAATGCAATTGAACTCCAATCTTACGAATATGTTACATAGAAGATCCTAAACTTCCCCATAACCACAAGCAGGCCCCTCCATCCATATCCATGAATCAATTGGACTTGCCCTCCAAATTATATCCACATCTTATTATCCTTGAGCTCCAATTAATTATAGTGATCACCGGTACCTATCCAATTAACTCTTAATCGGAATGGGTGCGCACTTACTAATGATAAATCTATTAATTGGCACAAGGGGATAAAGAAGATATATTATATCTTGACCATTGAATGTTCCCACAGTCCTACTACCACGTACCCAAATCACCGAAGTGTTGACCTACAATTGGCCTAACTCATTGGTGACTCAAAGCAAATGAATAGACAGAAACTTGAGTTCATTAATGTCTCATGATTGAGAGCCTATTGTTAGAAAATTATTAGAGCAGACCTTAAAGTAAAGACAATGTTCATAAGGTGCTTCTCATGGTCCTTCAATACATCCAATGTACCAGCACCGTGATCCAGAATTTTTTCTTCTGATGATCGAGACAAATCACACTATCTCATAGTGATCAAAGTGCTGCAACCTTACCAGATGAGATATCCAATCTCATCACTAGTTGTGAAGATATTTGTTAGAATAATAGGTGTGCTAAGAGGCAAAGACGTCATGACATGTTATAAGTCAATAAAGGCTGCCGTTTTAAAAAAGGTTGACAGACGGTTGCAGAATTCGTCCCGAGGCAGAATGCACTCTCGCTATAGCGAGAGTGCACCTCACTATAGCGAGGGTATGCGTTGGAGCCCAGTTGATTCCGGACTCTGAGAGAAAGTTTGAGAAAACTCTCTTTTCTAAGTGGATTATAATTAGGAGTCTTAAGCACGAATTTTGGGCTATATATTGGGTGTTTCTCACAATCCAAAGAAAGACGAGATCATCTCTCAAGTTCTGAATTAGTGATCTGATTGAGAGAAATTTTCTCTAGAGATTTTTTGAGAGTTGTGCTGCCAAGTATTCTAGAGAGCAAGTTTCTTCTGCATCCCTTGTAGAAGATCATCTTCTTGCGTAGAAGATTTGAGGAGTCAAGCGCTGGATTTGTTGCAATCAACGGTGTGATGTCGTTGAAGCGTGATGCGACACAAGGTAACTTTAGTCTTTAGATAGGGGATATCTAGGGAAGAAATCTGAGTTTCTTGTAATTGCGAGATTCATAGTGTTTGATTAGATCCAGTACGGATCGGTGGTTTTTTACCCGGTTTGGGTTTTCCACCTTAAATTTGGTGTCCTTGTGGTGTGTGCTTGTGATTTTATTTCCGCTGCGTAGTTTATTGTTTTTGCACACTAGTGGGTTGATTTATTGAGTGGACCAATCTAGAGATCTCAAACCCTAAACCCTCAATTGGTATCAGAGCGGGTTACACTAATTTGCTGTGTTTGATCTAAAGAGATTTCTAGAATGGTGTTCAATCGAGAAGGGACATCAACTTTTAAGCCCCCTTTGCTAGATGGTTCTAATTATGCATATTGGAAGCAAAGGATGATTGAGTTCCTTAAGTCCATTGATGATGATGTTTGGGATATTGTTGAGGAGGGCTACTCCAGACCAACAATTGTGGTTAGTGGACAAACTGTTCCTAAGCCTAAAGCTGAATGAACTAAGGATGAGAAGCATGTCTCCAATTGTAATAACAAGGCAGTGAATAGTATATACAATGGAGTGTCTGCTGAAGAGTTTCGTAGGACTTCCACATGTAAAACTGCAAAAGAAGCGTGGGAAGTCTTACAGATAGTGTATGAGGGTACAGACACGGTGAAGCAATCTAAATTGCGAAGGCTGACTAAAGAATTTGAAACCATCGTGATGGAAGAAGATGAGACCTTTGATCAATTTTATGCAAAACTGAATGACATTGTCAATTCTGTTTTCAATCTGGGTGAGGAAATTCAAGAAAATAAGATTGTCAAGAAAATTCTGCAGTCTCTACCTTCGAGGTTCGATTCTAAAGTTGATGCTATTGAAGAAAACAAGAATCTTGATACCCTCAAGGTAAACCAGTTGGTTGGAAATCTTCAGACTTTTGAAGCAAACCGTTTGGATAAAGGAAAATCAAAAGAGAAAGGTATTACTTTGAAAGGCAACTCAGAATCAAGAAAGAAACCTGAAAAGAAAATTACGTTTGATTCTGAATCTGAGGCTGAAGATGATTTGACTGAAATGTTCAATTGCTTCAAGGAGTACATGAAGTCAACACAAGTCAAGTGGAAGAGTTCTAAATTTGCGAAAAAAGATTCTGCAAAAGGAATTAAGTGTTTGAGTGCCATGGCTATGGTCACTATGCTAGTGAGTGTGCCAACAAGAAAAAGAGTGCAATGAAAAAGGCTCTCAATACAACTTGGGAGGAACAATCATCAGAAGAAGAACAAGATACTTCAATTGACACTTTTGAAACTGTGAATGACAAGTTTATGGCTTTCATAACTAAGTCTCTCTCTGACAATGATACTGATGAAGATCATGATGATGAGATGTCAGATCAAGAGAAAGATTATGAAGCGTTGTATCATAAAACATATGCTGATTGTGTTAAGATGTCCAAGTATGGCTACAAGATCTCTATCAAGTTTAAAGCTGCTCAAGAAGAAAATTCTGCATTGAAAATTGAATTAGAGCAAGCACTTGAAAATGTTCATCTCTTGGAAAGTCAGAAAATCTGCATGGCTGAAAATTTGACCACTGATAGTCAAAAACTTGAAAAGGCTGAACAAGAGATTGAGAATATGAAGACGGAGTTGCAGACTGTTAAATCTGAAAAAGAAGATTTGCAAGGAAGACTGAAGATCACTTTGTCTGAGCTAGAAGTGAAAAAAGCTTCACTAAACAAGATGAACACTGGTTCGAAGACTCTTACAAATATCTTGTGTAGTCAGAAGTCTCAGTTTGACAGAAGCGGTCTCGGTTATGATCATGGTGCATCCACTTCAAATGCTAAAGGTAAAATAATTTTTGTTTCAAGTGTTGCACATGCTACTCCACATACTGCACATATACATAATATGTCGAGTAGTTTCAAGAAAAATAATGTGTCACGCGCGGAACGCATATCCACTTGTCACCATTGTGGAAAGAAAGGACACATTCGTCCCCATTGCAAGAAGCTGCAAAGTCTACCAAAGACCAAGCAATAGCGAAAGAATTTTTCTCCACCTAAGATAACTCAAATATGGGTTAGAAAATCTGATTTGCCTAAGTAGTTTGCTCACACTCTGCTGAAAGTTCCAACTACAAAAGTATGGGTGGCTAATCATAAAAAGCCCTGATCAAAGAGGTCAAGTCCCCACCCCCAGTGCTGCTACGAAGATCATATTGAGGGGGAGTCAAAATCGAGGGGGAGCTATTGCATCCAGATTGACGGAAGCTGCATGATTGTTTGTTTGTCAATTATGGACAAATTCAGGGGGAGAAGAATGAAGCCCGAGAGAGTTCTTCAAGCTAAGGCAATTCAAGAAAGATCTACAGTGCCGATTTTTTTTGTTTAAAAACTCAATGTATTTTGGGTTTTTTCTTTTGGGTAGATCATATTGTTCTGGGAGGATTTGTCCCAGAATTGCCAAAAGGGGGAGATTGTTAGAATAATAGGTGTGCTAAGAGGCGAAGACGTCATGACATGTTATAAGTCAATAAAGGCTGCCATTTTAAAAAAGGTTGACAGGCGGTTGCAGAATTCATCCCGAGGCAGAATGCACTCTCGCTATAGCGAGAGTGCACCTCACTATAGCGAGGGTATGCGTTGGAGCCCAGTTGATTCCGGACTCTGAGAGAAAGTTTGAGAAAACTCTCTTTTCTAAGTGGATTATAATTAGGAGTCTTAAGCACGAATTTTGGGCTATATATTGGGTGTTTCTCACAATCCAAAGAAAGACGAGATCATCTCTCAAGTTCTGAATTAGTGATCTGATTGAGAGAAATGTTCTTTAGAGATTTTTTAGGAGTTGTGCTGCCAAGTACTCTAGAGAGCAAGTTTCTTCTGCATCCCTTGTAGAAGATCATCTTCTTGCGTAGAAGATTTGAGGAGTCAAGCGCTGGATCTGTTGCAATCAACGGTGTAATGTCGTTGAAGCGTGATGCGACACAAGGTAACTTCAGTCTTTAGATAAGGGATATCTAGGGAAGAAATTTGAGTTTCTTGTAATTGTGAGATTCATAGTGTTTGATTAGATCCAGTACGGATCGGTGGTTTTTTACCCGATTTGGGTTTTCCACCTTAAATTTGGTGTCCTTGTGGTGTGTGCTTGTGATTTTATTTCTGCTGCGTAGTTTATTGTTTTTGCACACTAGTGGGTTGATTTATTGAGTGGACCAATCTAGAGATCTCAAACCCTAAACCCTCAATATTTAAGTATAAGATTTGTTATACATGTCTCTTGTATGTGGATCTCATTCATACACATGTATTACATCTAATATACTTATGGACTCTGGTTCATCTCATGAACCATCATGTCATTTGTATTGGTTATGTGCAAGTAAGTAATAAAACACCATTCATCTCATGAAAGGAAAATATGAATATATTGATAAATAAAGAAATTAATCAATTTATTATATTATCTACTGGATTGAGCACATATAAACTAAAATTTACAAGCACCGAGAAAGAAGGCCCTTTTAGGCATTCCATTATCCATTTTATTGCTTGAATAAGGAAGGAAAATGTCTTCAAAGATAATTCTAGGAAGTCCCATCTACACTACACCAAAAACGTGCATTAGGAACGGCGGGTTGGAGCGGTTTTGATCCGTTTCGTCTAAAAAACAAAAACCCTTTCAACTTACAATTTCCTAGGCCCGCTATTAAACCCTATTCTAAAAAAACAAAGAAAACGTTCCAGTCCATTTTCTCCTCCTTGGTTCGGTCTTACCTTCAATTTAGTGTGTGAGTTGCATGATCATCCCATGTGATTGATGTCGTAGGATGCGCTCCATGGATTGTGCAGTAGCTGATGTGATTGAGGTCCGTGGTTGGCCTTGAAGATGGTAGTGTTGTCTGCCCAATGTGAAATCCATGGTGAGATTTTGGAAGTCCCACATGACCGGCCCAAGCTTTTGCAACCATTGAACTCCGAGTACCACATCCGAACACTTCAAGGGAAGTATATACACATCTGTATGGAACTGGTAGCCTTGAATATAAATTTCAAGAGCAATAAACTTGGTTGAGCACTCCAACCTATTGCCATCTGCTACCAATACATCAAATGAAGAGGATTGATGTGTAGGCAAAGCAAGCAATTGGGCAATTTTATTACTAATAAAATTGTGTGTGCTGCCACTATCAATCAACACATATACCAGCTGTTGTTTTATCCGCCCCTATATTTGCATAGTTTGAGGAGACGAATAACCGAATAGGGCATGTATGGATATGGCTGGGGAATCTCCTTCGTCAGCTATATCATCATCTGGTATGTTTTCCACCTCATCCATGACTTCTAAGAGAAAAATTTGTTGATTCTTGCATTTGTGACTAGGTTTAAACTTCTCATCGCAATTGTAGCAGAGACCCTTTTCCCTCCTGGCTTGCATCTCAACCCATGTGAGTTGTCGTATAGGTGGAGCAGCCCTCTGCCCTTCTTCCCCTGGTGATGGAACATGATTCGGCCGAGGTGGTGGTCACATCACTCGACGTACTCGTTGTAGCTTCTCTTCCTGCATTCGAGCAAGTCTGATTGCCGCACAGATATTGTCGGGTTTAAACATTTTAATTTCCGATGCGATCTCGTCCTTAATCCCTCCAATAAAACACCCTACTAATGCCTTCTCTAGCCATCCAATCACACGATTTGCTAGACATCAAACTTTGTTTGATATTCGCGCATAGTGTCTGTTTGTCGAATCCAAGAGATAGCCTCATCGAAGTCCTCGTATTCTGTTGACCCAAAACACACGCAAATGGCTTTCTGCAGCATCACCCAGGTCAGATTTTCTTGAGTTTTTTCATACCATTGGAACCATTGCACCGCTTCCCCATCTAAATGAAAAGAGGCTAATAGGACTTTTGATCTTCTGTCGTCTTTTGATATTGAAAGAATTGATTTTCCCTATAGATCCACGAGGTTGGTTCCCCGCCTGAGAACTTTGGAAAGTCCAATCTTGCGATGCGAGGTTGAAGTTGCCCTTTGTGATATGGGCCATTGCCATTGCTAGATCCCTCTGGTTCTGCCTTGCTTGGAAGGAGCGAGAGTATGTGGTCATACTTGGCGTGCATCGTTGCCAATGTCACCTTGATATCCTGCAATGATCTAGCACACTGTCTCACTTCTTCATCGAGCTTGTCAACCTTCGTAGATAGCACTTTAGTTTTGGTGTTGTTTGTCATGCTTGTCATGCCATGAACGGTGCTTTGATACCAATTGATAAGAACCCAAAAGAGAAAAGAGAGATAATGGTCCAATTCGAGGTTGAACAACCTCCTTGTGCAAGCACAGATTTTAGGGATAAATTCTGATACCATTCTCATTAATTCTTCTCTACTAAATCGAGAGTGCTAATTACATAGATAGAAATAAATCTAAGCTGACTGCTATAATCAAGGATAAATTATCACTAAATAAGAAATAAGATTATGCTGACTAAATCCTATGCAATCTTGCCACCTAATGGATAAGATAAGGCTGATCACTATGTCTTATCTTGTACCTTATTCAAGCAAATCCAAATTGACCTATTCTGAATTTGGCCCACTATATTAGCAGGCTTGTTAGCTGGTCCAATGACTTAGCCCTTATTAAGCAGTTGGGCTTGGTTCTTATCCCTGATGGTCCCAGTGGTGCGACTAGGTGGGCTTTAGGTGGGTATTTTGCTTTTGAAAGCATCTCCTGGACTGACTGAGGCACAAAAAGCTTATGGTTTCTGCTGATCCACAATGTACATGGGAAAAGAGTAAACATAGTTAAGAATGAGTTGGATTAGCTAGCTTTGCCTGTTACTCTGAGCCGTCCAAATGTAATAATTCTTCAGTTACTTGTTGATTTCTTTCCACAGGATCATTAGATGCCAATCCAGGTTTTATGTTTTCTAGAGGGCCTCAATTAATAATCATAGGGCCCCCCTTGATTATGACTTTACAAAAACCTTGCTTTTTCCCAAGTTTCAGGCCTGCCAGAAGGGCATGTAATTTAGCCTCTAGTAGGCTATCTACTATGATTTGGCTGGAAGATGCCATCTACAGGTTCCCTTCATTGATATCTGAAAATCTCTCTGCTTATGGAGCCCATGGTCTGGTATTGATGAATCAAATTTTTATAGTTATTGAGACTATTGCCTTTGGGTAAATGGGTTAAGATTTGAAAAGATGAGAATTTCTAGCTTAAACATGATGCTACAATTCCCATGCATTCCTGCTCCACTGTTTTGGTTGCTAGCTATTTGGTAATTATATGGGCCCTGTATGTTCCTAAGGAGGGTGTTTCAAATCTGTTTGGCTAGGGCACAGACAGTAAATATTGAGCACTCGTTTCAGGCCACAACCTGCAGCAGTCACAAAGAGGGTCAATGGTGAGGATAAATTTAGCCAAGTGTGTAAATGTTTAGATCAATCAAGTTAACATAGGGGTCTAATTATAGGATCTGATCAATAACAGACCTTACATCTTCCAGTTGTGTGTTATGTAAAAAATTCATACAAGGGTATTTTGGCCAGTTTTATGTAAATTTTATTCCATTCCGGGCATCATTCCAACGTAGCAAATGCAAAAATAGGAATCCAGAATTCTATTACTGGGTTGATTCCTCAGCGTACCAAACACTGGAATGGAATTGACGATTCTTGCCTCATTCTATTACATACTTATTCCACTCTCCATTACATTCCTGCCTAAAACTATTCCAGCGAACCAAACGCTACCTTAGAATTCTCAAATGCTCAAGATGAGGCAAATCCAAATCTCAGCCAAGCATCTAAAGTTTTAGAAATATTCAAGTTCCAGAATTTCGATGGAACTCAAGTGCCCTCAATTTCTAAAGGTAGTCTCTAAATACCAAATACCATGATTTCTAAAGGTGGTGTAACTCTTAAAAGATGGGTCTCATGTTTGTAATTTCAAGAAAAGATGGGCCCAAGTACCACAATTTCAAAGGAGGGCCAATTTTGTAATTTTTAAAGGCGGGCCCCATGTACAAAAATTCCTAGGTGAGCCCCATTTTAATACCTTCCATGTCCCCAAAATTAATAGCTTTACAACCATCATAATTATAATAACAAAATCACTAGTTTTATGTTTTGTATAATGGTCTGCTTTAGAGAACTACACATTAGATTATACTAGTAATAATCTTCTCCATCTCATTTTGAATGGGGTTGGCAATGAGTTTGGTTTAACTGGAACTCCCATTGATCCATTGCATATTCGGGTTGATTTGAGTTTTAGTTGTGCTTAACATGTCCTGTCCTATATTACATTTAGTTATATATTGAGTAGCTTTTATACACAAAACTCCACTTGTATCACAGGCCCTAAACCTGCTTATGTGTATGTAGGTTAGCCAATACTCAGAACTGATAGGATCCATTTCAATCCTTTTCTTGAAGGTGTGATTGACATCCTTTGGGCATGTTCTTTTTAGTGGAATTCAAGAAGGGAATTCATCCTTTGTGGAAATAGGTTGTCCCTGATATTTCCAAAATTCCTATTTTTCCACTGAGATTTTGAAATTCAACTACCCCAAATGCCGTTTGAGTTTCTCATGATTTCAGCTTTCTTGACATTTACATTTCTTGTAAATGATGTCATTCATCATTCTTCCTACTTGGAAAACTCCAAAAACACAAGTGAATGCACATGGATTGTATCTGGGGCTTGGGCTGCCAAAATAATGGTCAAGTCAACGTTGGGTAGGAACTTGACAGGAAAAGAATCTAACTTCAACACGCAATCGTAGTCAACAGGGTTGACTCAGTCATCCATTTTGACCACGTTCCATTCGGTCTTTCAATTTACAATGATGTAGGGCAGGCAATAAACGCACATTAAAGAGAATGATCAAATGCTGACGCTAGAGGTGTTGATTTGGGACCCGGCCTGCGACCCGTATCGAATCCGGTAATCCAAGGGTCGGGATGACTTCTTTTTATTCAGATTTGAGATTGGATTAATACTTCTAACTCTTCTAATAAACAGGCCAAAATTAGGTTGAGTTCATTGTTGTTATTCAACCTGTCTATCTATCCCAAATCTGGTTTAATTTGATAAATCTCACTTTAAAACACCAGCCCAACCTAAACATGTCATGATGTGTGCGGATTTTGATCGACCCTAGGCCTAACCCGTTGAAAGCCCTATTAGCCATCTTATATATAAAAAAATAAAAAATAAAAAAGAAAAACCTACAATTAGCTTCTCGATCTATAAAAGTAACGGTCAATTAAAAAAGGACATATGATAAAGTTTATAAGCCATGCTGGCACACCTGATATAAGAGGGTTTTAAGATTTAAGTAGTTCTTCTTTTCTTTTTTTTTTTTAAATAATCAGCTCATTTGTATGTTACTCCTTAAAAACAAGAAATAATTAGATTAGTTTACATATAGGCTCTTGTGCTTTTAAATAATCTATTAAAGCCCTTACATGCTATTTCGTTTTTACTAAAACGCCCTTAACTAACGATTTAGCAGAAATGTTTCCATGCTCACTGTTTGCATCTGGAACGTAGTCATAATATTTACATGCGCACAGTGCGTTTGTGCATGTGAATATTATCCATGATTCATCTATAGTAGAGTAAATGTCATTTTCTAAATTCCCCACGATGTTGGGAAATAAATGTTCTTGATCAATCTACCTTTGCGAATAATTCAAATGAAATATCATGTAAGTTTGATGCATTTAAGACTATTTTCCCTCCTAACTAAACCAATAAAATGTTCCTTTATTTACGCGCTTGCAATTTTTCATATCACTGTCATTTATAACTCTGTTTTAAGGTAGCTCGTTTGTGGAATGCTTTGATTTCAAGCTATATGAAAATTATTTTGAAAACTCATTTTTACTAGAAGTGGAAAAGCGGTTCCAATCAGAAACCTTCGTGGAAATTCTTTTTCTTTTCTCAAGGAATTAAGACCTTGTTTCTTTGCTGGAATTCCATGAATTCCTTTATGGGGAATTCCTGAATTTCTAGAGATAGTGGAATTCCTGGATGCTCCTTTGGGCTTGAGCATCTAGGAATTCCACCAAAAAGCAAGGAGTGGAATTCCTGGATTCCCAAAGGTCAAAAAAGACATTTCATGTAAATAAAATCCAAAAATACTAGTGAAGAAACACCTGAAATTCAGAAATTCCAAGGGACATTATGTCACATCATGTCCAAAAATTCATGGATATTGTGAATTCCTGGTAGAAATCCTACTAAAGAAACAAGGCCTAAGAAAAAACAACTTCAGATTTTCTATCTTTTTGTGAATGATAAGTAACTAATTATTAAGCAATTAGAGACTTAATTGCCTTTCCATCACCTTCATTCGTGTTTAATTCCGTTAATTTCATATAAGTTTACACGAATATTGGTTTTTGGCCGATTGCAGAAATTTGATAAAGAATGAAGCTTCTGGAGGATGAATGGATCAAGTAGAGAGTGAAGAAACTGGTCCCCATCAGTCAACTGCAAGTACTACCGGTAGAAGAGGCTGATTTTCCAGCAGAGAGTTCAGACAGGAGATTTCCATCTGTCAACCGCAAGTTCTACCGGTAGAAATGACAGATCCTGAGATTTTTATCAGTCTACCGCAAGTTCTACCGGTAGAAGTGGCTAACATTCCAGCCGAGAGTTCAGACAGAAGATTTCCACTGGTCAACTGCAAGTTCTACCGGTAGAAGTGAAGTTCTACCGGTAGAAGTGAAGTCCTACCGGTAGAAGTGGCTAAAATTCCAGCCGAGAGCTCAGACAGAAGACTTTTACCTGTTAAAACCGCAAGTTCTACCGGTAGAAGTGAAGTCAACCGCAATTTCTACCGGTAGAAGGGGCTTATATCTCAGCAGAAGTTCTGGCATGAGGATTTCACCTGTTAAACCGTAGTTCTACCGGTAGAACACTCGGGTTTGGACAGAACTTAGTTTTTTGGGGCAGTTTTGTAATTTAAAGATGTGGGAACCTATATAAAGCAGGATAACTCGAAAATTAGGGCCATCTAGGAATTGTGTTATTTTCCCAGCAGCCTCCTTTCCTTTTTCTCTCTTCCTTCCTTAGATTAATGTAGATGTAGTTTCCATTGAAGATTGGTATTCAATTTTGTTAAATTCTTGTTTCAAGACAGAATCCTTCATATTAATTCAAGTTTTATTAGAGGTAATCTTTCAATTATGTTTTTACTGTTTTCTTTCTTCCATTTAATCTGTTTGAAGAATTCTCCATTAATGGAGGGGTAGAATTACAGATGGTTTAACCTAAGGGGAATTCAACCTGGGTTTTGTATGGTTCTTCTTCCTGATTATGTTTTCATGATAAAAGATAACTTCCATTGATGATCCGCTTCAAGAAATCATAATTGAGATGTTAAGCCTTTGACTAATTGTGTTCATCTGAGATGATACGACTAGTGCTTGGGTCGATGACTCTCAGATTATCGAATTGAATGTCTAGGAATCTCTTTGGGAATTATTCACTCAGATTGATATTTGATTTTCACGAAGAAATCTTCCTGGTGAGAATTGGATTGATTCAATTCTTATCTGCGGAATGAAGAGGAAGAGGAAACCATAAAAATCTGGGTGGTCTGAACCCTAGGTTGAATCATCTCTTTAGCATAACATTTTCATTCAGTTTTCTGCAGTTTTAATCAGTCCTTAGATTAGAATTAATTACACCCACTGAACAAAAGTTGGTCACTCTCGACCAAAAGAAGTCCTCTAAAGCTGAAACCCTAGTCCGTTCTCTGTGGATTCGACCTCTTCAAGAGTGAAGTGCTACACAGCGACAAATCATGTCCTCCGCTTAGGACAAATCCAACATCACAGAAAACAGCTAAGCATATCTGGCGCCGTTGCCGGGGAACGGCAATTGAGGTAAAACAGCTTTGTGAGTATTTCTTCTCTTTCTTTTGTTTTTATTTCTATTAGAATTAGGTGATTATTTTGATAATTGGGGTTATTTGTTGTATATGTCCTCACATTACCATAGGGACATACACAACAGATTGGTCAGAATAGATCTTGAAGAAGTTCCGATATTTGATTGGCCAGGGATTGACATTTTTGTTGACCTGCATCTGCCCGATCCTACTTTGGAATCAATGGCGAATCACCTGAATAATAATGACCCCCGTCATCAACATAATCAAGCTGTACCACCTAGGACAATGGATGATTATTTGACTCCTAGGTGGACTGATGCTCCATCTTGCATAGTAGATGAAGCCCATGGTGCAAATGCATATCAGGTCAAACCAAATGTTTTGACTCATATTCCCAATTTTCATGGAATGACATCTGAAATGCCTTATTTGCATGTCAAAGAGTTCAATGCCATAATTGAAACCATGTGCCCTGCAACTCAAAGAGAGTCAGCCAAGCTTCGACTGTTTCCTTTCTCTTTGAAGGGGAATGCCAAAAATTGGTTGAACAATCTGAGATCTGTGCGAATCACCACATGGGATCAATTGCAAAGAGAGTTTTATAAAAAGTACTTTCCTCATCAGAAAACAATTGCGTTAAAGAAGAATATCCAGAGTTTTGTTGAAAAAGAGGGAGAGTCTTTTCATCAATGTTGGGATCGGTTTCATGAGACGTTGAACTTGGTCCCTCATCATGGTTTTACTATCCCTGAATTGGTTACGATCTTTTATGAGGGATTGAGTTCAACAAATAAACAGTTCATTGATATGATGTGCAATGGTACTTTCCGTGCCAAGGAACCTCATGAAGCTTATGCATATTTAGAGAGTTTGGCAGAGCAGTATCAGGTTTGGGACACTACCAATCCCAATGAGAGAACTACTCCAAATGTGTTTCCTAGTGTTCCCACTGCAGGAAAATATACTTTGAGTGAGAAGGAGGATTTGAGTGCGAGGATAACTCAACTTACCCGTCAGATAGAAGGTCTAGAGCTGAAAAGAGTTAGTGAGATTCCTCCTACATCAGTTGCTCAAGTGGAGCAATCTTGTGCAATTTGTTCACAAAATGATCATGGCACAGACAATTGCCCTACCATTCCTTCCATTAAGGAGTTGCTCCATGGTAACCCTCCATTTGATGTCAATGCTGTGAGTCCCCAGCAGAAATCTTCTTTCCAATCTAACCAATTTCAGAATTTCAACCCCAGGTACAATGATCATCCCAATTTTCGGTGGAGGGACAACCCTCCCCCATCCCAAAATCTTGGCTCTACGGGTTTTCAGTCTCAGCCCTATCAAAATCAAGGGCAATTTTCTCAGCCCTATCAAAATCAAGGGCAATTTCCTCAGTCTAATCAGAGTCAAGGGCAATTCTTTCATTCTGCCCCACAATATCAGCAGCAGAGATTCCCATCTCAGCAACAGTTTCCACCTCATTCTTATCAGCACTTTCAACAACAAGGACCCCAACAGGGTCATGCTCCATATCAGCCCCCCCCATAAGAGAAGTCTAGAAGATACCTTTCAAGCCTTTTTGAGTAGTCAGACTTCCATCAATGAGCAGAACAACAGGACTCTTGAGAACATCAAATCTCAATTAACTACACTTACCAATGCGGTGAGTGCAAGTCAAACCACAAGGGGTGCCTTGCCTACCCAAGCTATTCCAATTGTTCAAGGCCAGCACTTTGTGGAAGATTTAGGTGGGTCGGATGCTCAAGTGGAGCATCTTAAAGCTGTCACCATTCTAAGGAGTGGTAAGATCATTGATAATACCATCCCTCCCAAGCCAAGTAAGCCTGATTTGTCCACTTCTAAGGCACCTCCTGCCTTGCAAGAAATGGAGGAGCCTAAGAATTCTGAGGCTGGGGATGAATCTTCAAGGAAGACTAATGAGTCCAATGAACCTAAAAAAGTTGAGTCCTCCACTTCTACCATTCAAGACCCTAGAGTCCAAGCTTTTCAACCCCCAGCCCCTTTCCCTCAGAGGTTGAGAGGGAAATCCAAGCCAGACCTTGCAGAGTCTCTTAGGGAGCTTTTCTCTCAAGTCAAGCTCAACATTCCTCTCTTGGATGCTATCCAACACATTCCTGTCTATGCGAAGTATCTTAAGGACTTGTGCACTTACAAACGCAAGTTCTTGCATCAAAATAAGGTTCTCCTAGCAGCTAATGTCAGTACCACCATCTCTGGTTCTCTTCCTCCAAAATTCAAGGATCCTGGTTGTCCGTGCATTTCAGTAGAGATAGGGGGGAAGAAGATAGAGAGGGCTTTGTGTGATCTAGGGGCGAGTGTCAATCTTCTACCATATTCTGTTTATCTCCAACTTGGGTTGGAGGAACTTCAGCCCACCTCGATTACACTTCAGCTGGCCGATAGGAGTGTTAGAGTCCCAAAGGGGATTTTGAAGGATGTGTTAGTTCAGATAGGAAGTTTCGTGTATCCCGCAGATTTCATTGTGTTGGACACATGTCCAAATCAAGGGGTTAGTGACCAAGCCCCTATCATTCTAGGTCGTCCTTTCCTAGCCACCATAGATTCAGTCATCAAGGTTAGGAATGGGAACATGTCCATCACCTTTGGAAACATGACCCTTGATCTGAACATCTACAATGTCGCCTCACAATTGGGAGATGATGAGGAGATACATGAGGTGAGTTTGGTAGAGAGCTTGGTTCAAGAACATGTGAACACACATTCGTATACAGATCCATTGGAGACGTTCTTGACCCAAGAGGAGAGGGAGTTTCTTGAATCCCCAGAGGTAGATTATCTTTACTCCCTATTGGATGATATTGAGGAGGTAAAGGGTGCGACATTTTGGACACCAAAGTTTGAGGAGCTTCCGAAATCGGAATCCAAGTCAATGCCTAGCAGTGAGAAGGCCCCTACACTCGAGTTGAAACCCTTACCTTCTTCGGTAAAGTATGCTTTTCTTGGAGTTGATGAGTCATATCCTGTGGTGATTTCCTCTTCTCTTGAGGAACACCAAGAGACCCAGCTTTTGGAGGTCTTAGGTAGGCACAAAAGAGCAATTGGGTGGACCTTAGCTGATATACAAGGGATTAATCCCTTAATTTGCACCCATAGGATTCATTTAGAGGATGATGTCAAACCTTCCCGTCAACCCCAGCGTAGATTAAACCCTGTTTTGAAAGATGTGGTAAGGAAGGAGGTTCTGAAATTGTTAGATGCTGGGATCATCTATCCTGTAGCCGATAGCAAATGGGTGAGTCCTATTCAAGTAGTGCCTAAGAAGGCAGGGGTGACTGTTGTGGCTAATGACCAAGGAGAATTGATCCCTACTAGAGTTGCCACGGGGTGGAGAGTCTGCATTGATTACCGAAAGCTTAATGCCAGTACAAAGAAAGACCACTTCCCTCTTCCTTTCATTGATCAAGTTTTAGAGAGAGTGGCAAGTCATACTTTCTACTGTTTTTTGGATGGCTATTCTGGATATAATCAGATTGAGGTGTCTTTGGAAGATCAAGAGAAGACTGTTTTCACTTGTCCCTTTGGGACCTTTGCTTATAGGCGCATGCCTTTTGGATTATGCAATGCCCCTGGCACCTTTCAAAGGTGCATGATGGGTATTTTTGATGACATGGTCGGAGATTTCTTGGAGGTATTCATGGATGATTTTTCTGTTTTTGGAGATAGCTTTGCGGGGTGTTTAAAGAATTTAGAGAAAGTCCTGGAGAGGTGTGAAGAGAAGAAGTTGGTGTTAAATTGGGAGAAGTGTCACTTCATGGTGACACAAGGGATTGTCTTAGGCCATATAGTGTCTCCTAGAGGTATTGAGGTAGACAAGGCAAAGGTGGAGTTGATCTCACAATTACCTTCTCCCAAGTGCGTCAAGGATATACGATCCTTCTTAGGTCACTGTGGTTTTTATAGGCGCTTCATTCGTGCTTTCAGCGCTATTGCACGCCCTTTGTGCAATCTTTTGACCAAGGATGCACCATTTGTTTGGACCGAGGCTTGTGAGAAAGCCTTCAGCGCTTTGAAAGCGTGCCTCACTTCTCCACCTATTATGCAAGCCCCAGATTGGACTCTTCCATTTGAATTGATGTGTGATGCCAGTGACTATGCCATTGGTGCTGTTTTGGGTCAAAGAAGAGGTAAAGTCCCTTTTGCTATTGCTTATGCAAGCAAAACGTTAAATGATGCTCAGGTCAATTACACCACCACAGAGAAAGAGTTGCTAGCTGTGGTCTTTGCTCTTGATAAGTTCAGATCATATATCATAGGTTCTCCTATTGTTGTTTTTACTGATCACGCAGCGCTCAAGTATCTGATGAGCAAACAAGACGCAAAAGCGCGTCTCATTCGGTGGGTTTTGTTGCTCCAAGAGTTTAACATCACTATCAAGGATAAAAAGGGTGTTGAGAATGTAGTCGCGGATCATCTTTCGCGACTTGATTTTGAGGATAAGTCATCTCATCTTCCAGTCCTTGATTCTTTTCCCGATGAGCAGTTGTATTCAGTGTCGACATGTCCGTGGTATGCGGATATTGTCAATTATCTCGTGACAGGGCAGCTTCCTAGTGACTGGACTTCTCAAGTGAGAAGGAGATTCTTAGTGGAGGTGAGAAAGTACGCTTTCGATGATCCTTATCTTTACAAGTATTGTGCTGATCAGATTATTAGGAGGTGTGTACCGGAGTCGGAGCAACAGAGTATCTTGTCATTCTGCCACACTGAGGCGTGTGGGGGTCACTTTTCTTCAAAAAAGACCACTGCAAAAATTTTGCAGTGTGGCTTCTTTTGGCCCACTCTTTTAGAGATGCCCATGACTTCTGTAAAACTTGTCCTCAATGTCAGCAATTAGGAGCCATTTCCAAGAGGAATGCCATGCCCCTTCAGCCCATGCTTATCATAGAGATCTTTGATTGCTGGGGTATAGATTTTATGGGTCCTTTCCCTAGTTCTTATGGGTTCCTTTACATCCTGCTGGCTGTAGATTATGTGTCCAAGTGGGTAGAGGCTATTCCCACTAGGACCAATGACCACAAGGTTGTGGTCAAATTCATGAAGGAGAATATCTTGTCCCGGTTTGGGATGCCCAAGGCCATGATTAGTGATCAAGGCACCCACTTCTGTAATCGTCCATTCGCGGCCTTGATGGCCAAGTATGGGATCACTCATAAGGTGTCCACTGCCTATCATCCTCAAACTAATGGGCAAGCTGAGTTAGCCAATAGGGAGATCAAGCATATTTTGGAAAAAACTGTGAATCCTAATAGGAAGGATTGGTCAACTAGGTTGACTGATGCCTTATGGGCCTATCGCACGGCCTACAAGACAGTTTTAGGAATGTCTCCGTATAGGCTTGTCTATGGCAAGACGTGTCATCTTCCTGTTGAAATGGAGCATAAAGCATTTTGGGCTCTCAAGACATTGAATTTCTCTTTACCCAAAGCAGGTGATCTTAGGAATTTTCAAATGAATGAGTTAGAAGAGATGAGGAGAGAGGCTTATGAGAATGCTAGCATTTACAAGTCCAAGGTCAAAGCTTTTCATGATAAAAACATTGTGAGGAAGGACTTTCAGGTGGGACAAAAGGTCCTTTTATATAACTCAAAACTTCATCTCCATCCAGGTAAGTTAAGGTCAAGATGGACTGGACCTTATGTTGTGCATAAAATCTACCCTCATGGAGCTATTGAGGTTTTTCATAACAGTGATGGAAAGATTTTCAAAGTAAATGGGCAAAGACTTAAACCATTTTTGGAGAATTTTTCAAAAGAGGACATTGTGGAAGAATTAGTGGAACCGGTTATTCCGGAAGCCACTAGTTCTTAAGCTTTCTTGAATCTGTTAGTTGCCATCTCGCGTGCAAGTTGTGTTTCACTATTTAATGTCTTTATCTCTTTGTATGCTAGATTGGCCTAATTGCATCTCAAAAGAAATAGCGGATGATGCTACTCCGTATCACCTTGTTCTTTAGTGTGATGTCTTGGAATCTGACTTTAAAAGACCAACAATTCATTCTTCATTTCTATCTTTTGAAAAGTGAATGGTTTTTGGGGTGCACCATCTGTGCTTGCCCTGTTTTTGTTTCTAACTAATAATTGGTGTCTAAGTCTCAGCAGGTTATTCATTCTACAGCACCAACCTTCGTAGATTGGTAACTTCGTTCCTCTCTTTTCCCTTTGTTCTGAGTTGTTTTACTCATTGAGGACAATGTTTCATTCAAGTTGGGGGGGGAGAGGCATGAATTTTATTCCTGCATTTAGTGAATTTTTCATGCATATAGTTACTTTTTCACAACTTAGAATTTGCAAATACAAGCCTTGCATTCATTTCATTGCAATTCTCATTTGGAGTTTCACTTTCGTGAAATACATGATGTATGCCTTCTTTGATTACTATGTGTCTTTGAATGATTGTGTGAGTTACTCATCACATTGAATTGAATTCGTACCATATCCCTTATTTTTTTTGAGTGATTTGAGTGATAGAGTGGTTTCCACACACTTGCAAGTTCATACTTTTGTAGCCTTGAATTGCATTCATTTTACATCTTTTAGAAGTGGTGACACAAACTGTTAATACAAGGAAATTTGTTGTTTATAAAACCAGAAAAGAGTCACCCTTGTACCCCTGTTTGAGCCATGTTTTATATTCCCTATTCTTGTGCTAAACCTTAGGGAACCGGTGTAAAGGAGGCAAGGAGGAATGGGGGGTTTTGGGGTGATTTCTGCAGGTGGAATATGGTGGTGTTACAGAAATTGGGCTTGGTTATGATGAGGCTAAGGATGACCTTGAAGTGAAGATGATCTTCTATGTTTTGGCTGTGGTTTGTGATTGACGGCTGTGGGTTTGTGATTGACTGATACGAAGATACTCTACTCATGGAGACTTCTGGTATTCCATTGCGTTATTGAGGAATTCGCGAATAAGTCACTTCGTTGGAATTAAGTGAGATTCATTCTCAAATCAATCGTTGGATAAAAGTTTTGAAAATCAGAAGAAGAATGTGTTGGATTCTTAGCCAAGTCATTCATTTCAAAAAAAAAAAAAAAAAAAAAAAAAAAAAAAAAAAAAAGATGAATGAATGGCAGTACCGGTAGAAATACCGGTTCAAAAGGAAAAAATTGAGGCAGAGAAGCTAGGATTTTGCTACGAAGTCTCTACCGGTAGTTCTACCGGTAGAACGTGCGGGCCCAGATAATGAATGGCAGTACCGGTAGAAATACCGGTTCAAAAGACGAAAAATGAGGCAGAGAAGCTAAGAATTTGCCACGACGTTATCTACCGGTAGTTCTACCGGTAGAATGTGCGGGCCCAGCCAACCCTATATAAGTTTTGTTCCTGTTCTGTTCTTCATTTCATCTCTTTCGTCTCCTTTCCCTCCAGCTGATGGTTTCTCCTCCATAAACCCTAATTCCCGAGCTTCTAAAACCGCCATTGATCCAACCCATCTTCCTCCAAAATACACAAATACCTTTCCTTCATCACCATTTCTCCCTATCTCTTCAATCAAACTTCCAAAAAGGCCAAGAAAACCCTACATTCCGAAATCCCCTTCCTTCCCTCAAAAATTTGTTACTCACTTCCATATCCTTCCAAAATCAATTCATATCTTCTACACACAACCTTAAACCATGCCAAGGACAAAGAACCCTAAATCAGGAGGTGCACCAAAGAAAGGAGCAATTGCTAAAGGGGGGAAATCCAAGGGTAGCACTTCAGGGGAAGGTGATAGAAGAGCTGAAAAAACGACCAAGGGAGTCTTCTCCCCCTCCTCCACAGAAAAGTGCAGATCAGATCAAATGGGAGAAGAAGGTAGACAAGAAAGCGTTTGTGATTGAAAGAAGGGTCGATGTGGGTAAACTTGGTAATGGGGAATGCTTTGGTGCAGTAATCAATAGCAAGCTGGAATACATGGACACTGCATTTGATGGGTATATTCCTGACTTTGTTCGTCAATTTTTCAAATCTATGGAGCGTATAATAGCAGGAGGTGAACAAATAGCTGCAATGGTGAATGGAACAAAAGTGAAAGTTGATCAATATATTATTGCAAAAGCCTTAGGATACACCCCAGTGGCTAGGGAGAAAATCACATACCCTAGGCCTCAAGATGATCCTTTGGTAATTCCTCATGAACAATTGGTGTTGAGAGAGGAAGCTGTGGTAGAAGGGACAACCACAGTTGGAAATTTGAATGGGGAAGCAGGGATGCTGAACAAGATTATGCATTACAACATTTTCCCTCGAGGCGATGAGAAGATGCTAGGAAAAAAGGAGATGGAATTGTTATGGGTGATCTGGAGCCCAAATGAAGGAATGAATGTAGCCCAATTCATATACAATCAGATGAGGAGATACCCTGAGGAGTCCTCAGCTAAGGCGGCCCTTCCCTACCCTTGTCTTATCACCAAGATATGCTTAAATCAGAAGGTACAGAAAGGCCCAGATGATTGGCTTTTACCTAGTGATAGAGGGGCAATCACAGTGAAAACAATGGCAAAGGCCAAATCACAAAAAAGGGACCCTCAATCAGCAGCTCAACCTTCTTCTGATATTCCTAAACAAGTGAAGGGCTCATCATTTCAGACTTACATGATGGAACTGATGAAGTGGTTTGGGTGCAAGGTAGATGATTGCATAGAAGGGCAGAAAGTGATTAAACGAGAAATGGAAAAACAGAGATCCAGGCAAGAGTATCTGATGAAGGTGGCTGTATCACAAGGAGCTGAGCCCTATGTGTCACCCCAAAGAGAGACAGAGGCTGGTCCTAGCCATAAAAAAGGTGGCAGTGATACTGCAGCAGAAGAAGGGGCAGAGAAAGAAAAAGAAAATGATGATGATGATGAAGAAGATGACACTGAAGAATTAGTCAGTGAATGAAGTGTTCTAGTGATGGTTGATTTTAGTTTTTTTTTTATTTCTGGGGAATATTGTTTTTGTATGGGCATGGCAAAAGGGTAGTTGACCTAAGCCATGTAAAGCCATGCCCCATTTTGTCCAAAACACTTTCATTGTTAACCCTTTTCAATGCAATCCTAAGATCCTTAATTAATCTTTTTGTGTCATTACTTCCTTTAGAAACATGTTTGAATTTTTATGCTACTTTAGTGTTGTTCTGTATGTGTGTGATGTTAGAATGAGCGTTGTGAGATTAGTTTCCATGGGATATGTTCATTGAATGAGTGACATCTACATTGAGTGATATCTTTTGTGAGCTTTGGAATTAATTTTGATGTGATGGTTAACTCATTCTAATCTTATCATCTTGATTGAATGTTCTATTCCATGAGATGTAGAGATTAATGTTGTCACGGTCTTAGACATCTGTGTCAATTGGGCATTTTTCAAATCATGTATTTACACTTTTAAATGAGAATTGTATGTACAGACAAGATAGCTTCTTCTTAATTTGCTAGGGACTAGCAAAGTCCAAGTTGGGGGGTGTGATAAGTAACTAATTATTAAGCAATTAGAGACTTAATTGCCTTTCCATCACCTTCATTCGTGTTTAATTCCGTTAATTTCATATAAGTTTACACGAATATTGGTTTTTGGCCGATTGCAGAAATTTGATAAAGAATGAAGCTTCTGGAGGATGAATGGATCAAGTAGAGAGTGAAGAAACTGGTCCCCATCAGTCAACTGCAAGTACTACCGGTAGAAGAGGCTGATTTTCCAGCAGAGAGTTCAGACAGGAGATTTCCATCTGTCAACCGCAAGTTCTACCGGTAGAAATGACAGATCCTGAGATTTTTATCAGTCTACCGCAAGTTCTACCGGTAGAAGTGGCTAACATTCCAGCCGAGAGTTCAGACAGAAGATTTCCACTTGTCAACTACAAGTTCTACCGGTAGAAGTGAAGTTCTACCGGTAGAAGTGAAGTCCTACCGGTAGAAGTGGCTAAAATTCCAGCCGAGAGCTCAGACAGAAGACTTTTACCTGTTAAACCGCAAGTTCTACCGGTAGAAGTGAAGTCAACCGCAATTTCTACCGGTAGAAGGGGCTTATATCTCAGCAGAAGTTCTGGCATGAGGATTTCACCTGTTAAACCGGTAGTTCTACCGGTAGAACACTCGGGTTTGGACAGAACTTAGTTTTTTGGGGCAGTTTTGTAATTTAAAGATGTGGGAACCTATATAAAGCAGGATAACTCGAAAATTAGGGCCATCTAGGAATTGTGTTATTTTCCCAGCAGCCTCCTTTCCTTTTTCTCTCTTCCTTCCTTAGATTAATGTAGATGTAGTTTCCATTGAAGATTGGTATTCAATTTTGTTAAATTCTTGTTTCAAGACAGAATCCTTCATATTAATTCAAGTTTTATTAGAGGTAATCTTTCAATTATGTTTTTACTGTTTTCTTTCTTCCATTTAATCTGTTTGAAGAATTCTCCATTAATGGAGGGGTAGAATTACAGATGGTTTAACCTAAGGGGAATTCAACCTGGGTTTTGTATGGTTCTTCTTCCTGATTATGTTTTCATGATAAAAGATAACTTCCATTGATGATCCGCTTCAAGAAATCATAATTGAGATGTTAAGCCTTTGACTAATTGTGTTCATCTGAGATGATACGACTAGTGCTTGGGTCGATGACTCTCAGATTATCGAATTGAATGTCTAGGAATCTCTTTGGGAATTATTCACTCAGATTGATATTTGATTTTCACGAAGAAATCTTCCTGGTGAGAATTGGATTGATTCAATTCTTATCTGCGGAATGAAGAGGAAGAGGAAACCATAAAAATCTGGGTGGTCTGAACCCTAGGTTGAATCATCTCTTTAGCATAACATTTTCATTCAGTTTTCTGCAGTTTTAATCAGTCCTTAGATTAGAATTAATTACACCCACTGAACAAAAGTTGGTCACTCTCGACCAAAAGAAGTCCTCTAAAGCTGAAACCCTAGTCCGTTCTCTGTGGATTCGACCTCTTCAAGAGTGAAGTGCTACACAGCGACAAATCATGTCCTCCGCTTAGGACAAATCCAACATCACAGAAACAGCTAAGCAGTGAAGTAAAAGGCTTTTATTTAAAAACATTGTTGGCACCCAACGTGCAAAGAAGAATGATAGAAGAAGACTTTTTTGCTTTTGTTCCTAATTTGTGCTTGTTTTGAACACTTTTTTTTTCCATTTCCAACTATGAAAGATGTCTTCCAAATATTGATTCTATCAATCTCCATAGTCCATACTTATAAGGACAGAATCGAGATCGGTCTTCACGTGCACAACAAGACTCCAAGCAAGATGGTCACAGAGTCAACCACTGAGGTCCATCATATAAAATTCAAAATAGCTCAAAATCACACAGTTCCTTGTGTGTTGGCTTTAGAATAAATCTTATTAGCTTTGCACTTTGAGTGAGGTCCATCATATAAAATTCAAACAGTTCAAAATCACCCACTTCCTTATGTGTTGCCTTTGGAATAAATTTCAGTAGGCCCTACAACAAAATTGGACTTTTGTAAAATACACGACATAATTACATGTTTTATACATAAAAGGATTTGAGAGTGTGCCGAATAAATATCAAAGACTGCACTTCTGTAAGCTAAAAGGCGATACACAACCACTCGGCTATCCTGTCATTCTCACCATTATCTTTACGTACGAGCAGACTCCATACTCCTAACATCCGGTCCAGCTCATGGGGCCCACAAAGCCATGTCCAGGAGTGCAGAAATGAAAAAGTCACCTTATGAACAAGGAGAAAGCGAATAAGAGAAAAAAAAATCAACCCTGTTAGATTATCCTAAATTAATATAACAGCAATGTAGGAAAATAAAATGATGAGACCAGCTGGGTACGCGGAGCGAGTCAACCACGTCCCACTGGGTCCGTGGTCAGCCTGGAACGCGAACGGTGATGCCTATAAATTCAAACTCTCTGACCCTCCACTTCCTCCATTTCCTTTCATATCTCTCTCTCTTTCTTCGCCTTCTTCTTCTTTCGTTAGAAAGAAGCTCCAAAAGAGCAATCTCTCTCTCTCTCTCTTTCATCGATTCAAACACTATCCATAATTAATCAGAGATTCACATCTTCTACAGTGAAATCTCACCGATTTCAGGCAAAAATCATCTCAATTCCCTCTCAATCTACCAAAATCTCCTCAGATTTGCCATTTCTCTTCTGAAATTCCATATCAGAATCCGATCTCACCCAAAAGCCAAAGGAACTCACCAATTTTGAATTCCTTCTTCTTAGATCAGAATCAGAGAGATCGTACAGTAGATGATGGCGAGCATTTGCAGAGCAGAAGATCGGCGTCTGTCCATTTCCTTGTCCTTCTCGAAACTTCTAGAATGTCCGAAGGGAAGATCTGACGCGGTGACGGAGATTGACGAGGAGTCCTGCATAATGCCGACGGCGGAGGATTGCAGGATACCGACCGTGCTGACGTGTCCTCCGGCGCCGAGGAAGCGGAGGGCGAAGGAGGGATTCTCACGGATCCATCGGGTCAAGGAATTCTTTGTGGCGCCTCCGAACCTCGACCTTGATCTTCTCTCTCGAGAAGGTCTCTAGGGTCAATTGAAATTCTGGAATCTCATTTTCGTGAAATGCGGAATGTTTGGGAAACTGTGAAATACTATAATAATCATTGTTCGTGAAATATTGGAATTCTGAACGAAGAAAAGTTCAATTTTTTTATTGCTGCTCTTGTAATCTTAACGGAATGTGATAATGGAGACGATGTGGAGTTGCATGTTGAATTTGGATGACTGGGTTGATCTTACAACATGAGAAATGTTGGGTGTTGGTTATGAGGCCGGCTATCCTTTTAATTGTTAAGAGCTAAGGTATGTATTAGATGTGTCAAGAGTCTTTTGAAAGGTTTGAATTAGAATTTCTAGTAAGTTTGAATTCAGATCTAAGTAGGTTTGAGCTAGAGTTTAGAGTTTGCATTAGGTTAGGTGTACTGCTTCATCTCATCCTCAGGAAAATGGAAAGTTGAGTTGAGTTTCTTTGAGATTGCTAGTGCCAATTTAAGCCAAAGATAGGGTTCTTTTTTGTTTTGACATATTAGTCTATTCAATTTCATGAACAAAACTCAAATATAGTCACCAGATTTTCATGTTATCATGAGATTTATTAGTTTATGTGACATACAATGTTTCATGATATCAACTCGACATGATCTAAAAAATTAGATTTAAGGAGGACTAATATGTTGAAATTGTCCTTTTCTCAGTACCGTCTACCCAGCTAATGAGAGTTAAAAATGGAACTTATCTATAACTTGTAGAAGATAAGCTGTAGGCTGATGTTTTTTTTTTTTTTTTTTACAAAGAAGAGGGTGTACCTATTGAATTCCAATGCTTTTCAATGCTGCCCTTTAGTTGGAACTCACTTCTAAATAATACTACTCCTTTTAAGGTGGAATTCTATTGGTGCACTTTTTGGCGCGTCAAGTCGCTTCTAATCGAGACATTAAGAGATTTTAGATACTTCCCATCCAGTGAACCCACTTTTCAATAGCACCAATCCTTGATAAACCTCTTTTAACGTGCTTCATGAATCATGCAACCATGAAAATAAAGGAAGATTGGTGTAGATAGTTGTAAATTTGTGCTCCTGTAATGTATTTTGGGGGCACAGCATCCACCTAAACCATCTCAAGTAATTACCAAACCCCTATCAAATCCGCCATTCCTTAATAAGAGACTAGCCCAATAATCAGTGCTCAGCACGGTATCTCCCTGCACTGCAAAATAAATAATCACATACTAAAAAAAATCATCTCTTTTCATAGGACAAGTTGAAAAAAAATAAAAATAGAGAAATTGGAAAAAAAAAAAAGATATAATTACATATTGAAACTTCTCATTTTGTGATGTTGTCTTGTTGTGGACGGCCTAGAATGACTAGTTGTCTCTTCTCCAAGCGGGCCCTGCCTCCACTCCCTCTAGGATTGCCGTGCCACTTTCATTGTCTTGTTGCCTTATTTGAATCTCTCTCCATGTCTCTTGTCCTATTATATATTTGGCTGGTCCCTTCCTGTGACTGGCCACTTGGTAGCCCTCTATTTAAAGGCTGTCCATTCCAGTATGGAGAATTGGCTTGGCCATGAGTCCTGTTCTCACTCTCTTGTACTAATCTAGTTGGCACTTGATAGGCCCCCCTACATCTAAGGTGGTCCCTCCATTTGGCCACTGTTCCTTGCTCCTCCTCTATCTCTGTTTTTAAAGTTAGGAAAAATCTTCTGACAAAGGCATACAAATTGATCAGTGGGACTAAAATTCAGAAAATCCAACAGTTCAAAATAATCTGCCCTGTGCATTGGATTCTGGCCAAATTTCACCCGGAGTTGAGCCATGACCGATCATGGTGTTAGGGAAAACGTGAGATTTTACTTTGTGCTTCACACATGATAAATTTTATGGTGAGCCAATGTAAGATTGGAATTGAAGTTAGGTTTGACCCAGAGTTATCATTTGGAACTTGGAAGGATAATGTCACCGACCCTAGCTTTAAGGCCATGTGGCACTCGATTCAATTTACTCGGAAAGCAGAGAACACATTTGAGAGGTCAGAGATGTGGTCAAAGGTTACCCTTATGTATAGCTCCACTAAAAACAAATGAACGGACATGATTAAACCACATGGCACTCACTCAATGGACGAGAACCTTCTAATCCTTTCTCTAAAAATTTCTAAAATCTAATCTATCTATATTATAAGACAAAAACCAACAATGTGTCTCAATCTGAAATTTTGACACTTGGCAGTACTTTCCTTAAACATTTAATATCCTATTAATTAGGGGTTGTATTAGTATAACTACCATCACTAACCCCTATTAATTAGTATAAATATATATTATATAATATAATTAGAACAATTCAAATATAAGTGAGGGTCCACAAGGGGTGGGACCTCACATAAGGGAAATAAATTTCTTTATGTAACTAATCACAAATATATAAATATAAGAATACATTGAACCCATGCTGCTCCAAAATACGGCCCGGGCAGCATGAGTTCAATTTGTTCTTATCAAGTTTCATATTATTTTTTTATTCTTTTTACCCAATGAATTCTCTTTATTAAAATTTATTATAATTTTTAGTTAAGTTTGCCACAAAGGTTAAATGATCTTAGTTTATTTTCCTAACCGATCAAAGGGGATCGCAATTTGATGTAAGAATTTAGTAATATTTTTAGACCCGGGCTTAGCACTGGTCTTTCTTGCTAGTCCTATTGCTAAACCTATATCTAATCCTTTCTCATTTGGATGGGTTGCTAGTTGGGTCCCGTAAAAAAGTTTTCATATAAAAGGTGAGAACTAGTTCTCACTTGAATATTTCTCTTCTATAATACTCCATAAATCTATATAATTTATGTCAATCAATCAAAATCTGTCCGTCTATCCAATCATAAATGTGTCCGACCACTTAAATGGTTGTCATGCACAAATGATTCGAAAAGGCCTTGTTTTGCCACGGCCCATCCCTTTGCGTTGGCCTCTATGTGTCGCGGGCCATGAGCATGTGTTGCTTGAAGTTTTTCATAGGCAGACCTCATTCTTGGTTTGGCCACATGATTTCATGGATTCTACTTATGGGCTCTTTATAGTGGTGTAAATTGGGTCGGGCCGCCCAGGCCCGGTATGACTCAGCACGAAAGTCAACAACTCGTGGCTCGGCACGGCTTAACCATGTTGATCGGGCCAGCCTGGCCCGATACTGTCAACATCTAGGCCGTGGCACGACACAACACGGCCCAAAGTGTTGGTCGTGCCGTGCTGGGCCACGGTGCATGGGCCGCAGAACGACCCAGCACGGCCAGGCCCGACATTTATATAAAACAAATACTATTTTCTTATATAAATGTAAATGAAACTTTAAATAATTATTTTTTTTATTTTTCCTTTGTAAATTAGCATCAATATTTGTGTATTTATTTTAGTAATTTCAAGTTGAAAGCCCTAAAAGTCAATAAAGTCTCTTTTAATTTATATAAAAATTAAGGCATGTGGGCCGGCCCGTGGGTGGCACGACCCAGCATGACACGACATATGGGCCGACCCCAACTGAGCTGGGCACTGCACGACCCATTTTACACCCCTAGCTTTATATGACTCTCTGACTTGGCCGACTAGTGTTCATGCATTTGGTTGTTTTTCTCCTTTTGATAATCTAAAAGACTCAATATCTCCATTCTCATGAACTGCATTTTATTTTCAGACAAGGATAAAAAAAAAAAAAAAAAGGTAAGTGCATTTAGATGCTATTTTTTTTATAACATAGGAATCCGCCGACCCTCCTTCGGTTGATCATTGGTAAATGTTTTACATATTTCCCTTGTTTTCTAGTTTGTATTTTTCTTTTTCAAGATATAGAATATAGTGAAATGATTTTCTTTTAAGAAAAAAACCAATTTTATTGTTGTACCTCTGGTAAAGAGTTGTAACTTATATTCAAGTCATAAAAGATGAGCTTCAATCAAAATCCAAACTTCCAAGTAGAGTGCCGAATAGTTACTAGTGGCCTCGAATTAGTAGACCTGACTCCATAGGTCATTGGGTTGATGGAATCTTGGCCCAGTATAAATACCAATATTTGGTCAATGCTAAAATATCCAAAAAAGGATATATAATGTATTAAATAGTCATAAATTGGTAAGATTAGAAAAGTTTTAACTAATGAGATTTCGGAAAAACCATATAGATGATTTTAGGTTTAGAGAGAGACAAAGATGTCAATAGAGGAAGAGAAGGAATTAGAACAATGACATAAAATAAGATAAGATGTCAGTTCTTCTTTACCTGTTTATTTTATGTCAGTTCTTCAATTACTCAATTAGACTTTGAAATCTTTGGATAAAATGACAAATTTTGGTGGGGAGACGGAGTTAATAAAAAAAAGAAGTTATACACTATTAAGCAGAGTAAATTATGTAAGCCAATTGAGAAAGGGGGCCTGGGCATTAGAAAATCCAAAAAGAACAATTTAGCTTTACTTGTCAAAACTGCTTGGAGATGCTTAACTAATATGAATCTTGTCACAACTTAAATATAAATTTATAGTTAGGACGAGACCTTGATTATGATGATGTTGACTGTTGAATACATGGCATCTCAGTCAAGGGGGCTGGGTCCCGTGAGAGCCTGCACACGCGGAAAAAGAAGCTCGCATATATAGAAAAAAGACAGTATATCTAGGATTCAAACCCTGGACAGCCCGTGAGAACTCACGCTCCTTACCACTTGGGTAAGTAGCCATTCTCAACGCAACGACTTAAAACCATTCGGTATTCATATCAATCATCCACTGTGGTTTCTTTTATGGAATGGTTTGTGATATTTCATGAAGCTTATACTTATGGATAATTAACCTAACAAGCTCTCTTTACCAAAAAAAAAAGTTTTCACTTTACCACATGTCATATATTGAATCTTCATCACTGTAACTATGGAAGTATTATCCTTGTGCTCAGGACTCAAACTACCTTAGTACTATATGCCACAGCCCAAACTGGACCAGGAGTTTGATTGGAACAAAAACTGTCACAGCCTCGGTTCTCTCGTATTCCGAAGGCTTACCTTCATCTTAAATACCCAAACTCTATTTTCTTTTTTGTGGTAAAAAAAACCCTAACACTTGTTAAAACTGAGGATTTATGTGTGATTTGCAGCTGCAATGACTTACTTTTATCAGCAACATTTTAATTAAGCTGTAGATGTGTAACTAGTAACCTGATGTTTCAGGTCTGATAGGTGGGTTTGGGTCCTGGTCCCTCAGGAGTCAGGCCCAAAAGTACAATATCTTCTATATATATATAATAGTATTTCTTATATCTAATTAAATGACACACTATTGTAATAAATGGAGATTGTTGAGTGTTTGGAATATGTAAATGGATCATACCCGATCCAGACCAAGACTTAATATCCAAAATGACAGGGGTATGTGGTTGGATGCTGGGACCATATTTTCCAGATGGGCTCATTTGTGGGCATCCTATGTTGGACTCAACTTGGACCAGGAATATTAGACACCTAATTAACAGTTTTGCTGGGTAGTCTGGAAAGTATAAAAAAGAATCACTTCAATCAGACCTGGTTATAGCTCTTGAACTGTTTTTCATCACCAGCCCATTTGCTAGAACCTTGCCTCTGGGTGAAGCAATGGGTTTTTCTAAATGATGGGACATTCAGGTTGGTGTCTTTCTTTCTTGAGGAAAACAAAACACAGAGAAGTTCAAACAAATTATTATTTGTTATTTGTTATTTATGAGAAGGTACTCGGAGAAGTCGGGTTAAATGGGTGACCTGGCCCGACCCACAATCTCTCTCTTGTGATGGGCTGGTTTGGGCTAACAGATTCGAAATTTCAGCTGCTCGACCCACTCACTCAGCACTATTTATTACCAGTTATTACCAATTTAATTACATAGTCAACTAATATTTCTTTTGAAAGAAAAAAGGTAGCTGGATCAAACCTGACCCATAACTGTAACCATTATGGGCTGAGGTTGGTAATTCATATTATATATGTTGGAATTTGGAGAATTTCAAAGAAAAGAAAATAAAGAATTAAGCTGGGATTCTAAAACTCTTTTAATTAATTAAGGAATTCCAAATGTATCATAGACATGAACAAACATTGTTATCATAAATTCTCAATCTATGAAATTCCTATTAGAAGTTCCTCCAAATAAATAGACACTAAACCCATCACGGTTGAGTTTAGCTCTTTGGCGAGCCGTGATTGTCTTTTGGACAGTTCTTTTCCACCTTGGCTCCTATCCATTTGGATGGGATGTAGCATTTTAGTTTTCTTTCTTGTTCTTTATTTGTTTTCTAGTTTAAAAAAAATGCAAAAAATGACAGTCATTGACCATCGTTTTTCACGAGAACCGAGATTTTGAAGTAGTTTTTGAAAAAAAGGAGCCCCGGAGCCGTCGGCAAAATTGGAAAAACGACGGCCTCTGGCAGCCTTCGGGCCATTGTTTTTTAAAAATTGCTCACACTCCATATAAGTCGGGTTTTCATGGAAAACGATGGCCATATGCCATCATTGTTAGCAGATGTGGGTTAACCCCATGAGTACAATACCTAATCCAGTTCTAAAGAGCTCAATGTTGCCAACCTTCTTGTATTATGGACTCCAATTTTACTTCAATTGTAGGTCAGCTCACCTTTAATGGGTAATGTGCGTAAGTAAAGCTTGAAATTATCTCTCTTTGTCAGTTTTCTTTTAAAATTTGAAATCGTGTGTTTCACTTTTTTTATTAGCCGGCTCTGATTGAAATGAAACTTGAGTCAAACTAATAAATAAATAATACAGATTTTGAGCAATTCATATTCTAGATGTGGGCACCATAGAATAAATCAGAGGGATGGGAATTTGGGACAATTCGCTTACAAATCCAAACAGTCCAATGGTAGGGCTATGAGACCCATCCCTAAAATTTTTGGAGAGGCCCACATCTATCCTTTTTAAGTTCTAATGACATCTTTATCTGATAATTTATGACGCTATATGATTATTTAATGCGTCAAATTGCTTGAAAACTGTACATTACAGTATGATTTAGCTGTTTTTAGTGAAAGCATAAATAATGTTTAACCAAAGGAAGATTAATTTAAGCATTAGGTGCCAGGACCATGTACTAAGAATCTTGTAAAGGAACAAAAATCTAAGAAGAAAAATAGCAATGACAAAGACCTTTCCCATTAACTTCAACTGGATGCAATCTAATCTTTCTACATCTTTGGATGGGCTATCCATGGGCCCATCCTGCCTGAAGCCGTGTGGGAATGCCTTTTGGGCATTGGCAGATGTAGTGTAGGCTTCAGCTTGATGTTGGGTCAAGCCCAAGGGCTAAATGTTGGGGTTTCTATATGCTTTTGATGACTTTTCTCCTGAGGCCTGCCTCAGTCCTCTTTGGCTATCATAGGATCATTTGGGCCACAAGATGAAGAAAGCAGATAAGGCCCACTACTGTTTTGAGATAAATAAATGGGCCGGGCTAAGGCCTGACTTGAGCACTGGATCAATAAAAGTATTGCAAACAAATGATATAAGAGAATTTCAGTAGTTTTAATTGTGTTGAAGATGAGCACAGGCACTTGGGGGGTGTAAGGACGAAGCCCTTTACAACTGAGATCAGATAATAAAGTAAAAAGAAAAGAGAAAGAGAATGATAAGAAAAAGGGTATGAAGTTGGGGCAAGGTCATCTTCTTCTTCCTTTAATCTTTTTCCAAGATTGCTCCATATGGGAGAGAGAGAGGGTTGGATGGAAAAAGACAAATAAATAAAAAAAAAGCCTAAAGCTCAAATCTTTATGCACTCTATTTTTTTTTTTTTTGTTCTATTTTTTATTAGAAATTTTTTTATACGGTTGCTTTATCCTTAATTTAATTTATTATTGTCGATAAAAAAAATTACTTGATAATCTTTCCTAGTGAAAGATTGGGGTGCCCAGAAGAACATTTTTAATTACAAGAGAAGGAACTAGAGGAGAAACAAGAAAGAAGAAGAGGCAATGGTGCTTGGGTTTATCTCTATCACATGACTGTGACCCACATAGCCAGAGTCCAACCAAGAGGCAACAAGACAACATGGTCCATGAGAGTGATTATACAATTCTTTCTGAGAGTGAATGACAGTGCAGGCTAACGTGTCAGGGCTCAGCCCACACATCTGCAGTGGGTCCCACCCAGTGCACTTGTGGAAAAAGTTGCATCAGAGGCAGCCGACAGTCGGTGTTTCACACCAGATTGGCCTTAGGCCCTTAACCTGTCATTGCTGTCTTTGTTCTTTATTTTTTTTCCATCTTCTTTTCTTAAGCAGCTGGCATATACTACTTGGAATATCAGTCTTTTTCTCAAACGTCATATGAATAACGTTTTCAATTGCAAGAGCTGCTGGGAAAAGAATAAAAGGGCCCAGATTTTGAAAGTTCATCCCCCACTTTTAGTAACTTTATTTTGAGGTTATACTACTGGAGACATGGTTATGATGTGGTTGAATGGAATAATGTGATTTCCAAATTTCTCTTTGGAGATTTTCTAAATTCTTTCTTGTAGATTTAGAGTTTTGTTATTAGGTTGAGAATGTTGATCTTCTTTCTTAAATCATTTGTGCTTTCCCTTATGCCAACATTCTAAAAATTAAAGGAACCTCTTATAAGGGCTTGTATCGAACATGAGATTCTATTTGCACGCTAAAATAAAAAAATAACCAATCTGTAAGAGAAGTAAAAAAAAAAAAAAAAGGAAAAACTTCAAAGCATCATTTTGTTGTTGTTTTGGAACACATACAAAACCAACACTAATTTTTGCTATGCTTAACTCCGCCTATGTTGGGGTATCCTTGACATAGCCGGTCCCAAGCCCGGACAAAGGAGGAGGGTTGTGCGTTAGGTAGCCGACAGCCAGCACAATACTCAGTCGGATTTTTTTATGGATTTGAGACCTAATGAAATTTCGTCGCGCTGTATGGTCCGGGTACAGTGATAAGTGAGCAAGGACCGCTGCATCGGCGCCCGGGTGCAGTGCTAAATAGGCAAGGGTCCTCACACTTTATTGGGCGAGTGTGGGGGGTAAGGAAGCTAGTCCAAAATAGAAGGCTGAGATTGGGCACTTGGAACATTGGGAGCCTAACTGGGAAACTTATGGAAGTGGTGGATACAATGGAAAGGAGACGAATCGCAATTGCTTGCTTGCAAGAGACAAGATGGGTGGGACACAAAGCTAAAGAGATTGAGAGGACCGGGTATAAGTTATGGTATACGGGACTTAATAGATCGAGGAATGGGGTCGGCATAGTGGTAAACAAGGACTTAAAGGAAGATGTAGTGAATGTAAAGCGCTATGGAGATAGGATTATTGTAATTAAGTTAGTGTTAGGAGAAGAGATAGTGAACGTATTTAGTGCTTATGCCCCCCAGGTGGGCTTAGGAGATGGACATAAGGAGAAGTTTTGGGAAGACTTGGAAGGAGTGCTACTAGAGATACCCCAAGGAGAGATGGTCTTCATAGGAGGTGATTTGAACGGTCATGTAGGACGTGACGTAGATGGATACATAGGAGTACGCGGGGGACATGGGTACGGTAATAGAAATGAAGAAGGGAAGGATATCTTGGAGTTTTCAGTGGCTTATGATCTCATGGTAACTAACACATTTTTTAGAAAGAGAGAGGAGCATTTGGTGACTTATAAGAGTGGCTCATCGAGGACACAAATTGACTTCTTCTTAACTAGGAAAAGAGACCGTTTAGCTTGTAAAGATTGTAAGGTTATACCGGGGGAGAGCTTGACTTCCCAACATAGGTTGTTGATCATAGATGTGCAGTTACAAAGGTGGACTAGAAAAAAGAAGTTGTATAGATGCTCAAGGACTAAATGGTGGAACCTGAAAGGTGATAAGCAACTAGCTTTAAGGGAAAGAGTACTAGAGGAAGACGTTTGGGCGATAGAAGAGAGTGCAAATAATATGTGGGATAAGGTAGCAGAGTGTATTAGGAGGGTAGGGAAAGAAGTCTTAGGAGAATCTAAAGGGGGTGCTCCGGTACAGAAAGAGGCATGGTGGTGGAGCGAAGCCGTCCAAGACAAGATAAGAGTTAAAAGAGAGTGCTTTAAAACGTGGCAAAAGGATCGAATTGAAGCGAACTTGGAGAGGTATAAAGAAGCAAAAAGAGAAACCAAAAAGGCAGTTAGTGAGGCCAAGGCAAAGGCATTTGAGGAGCTATATAGGCGACTTGACACTAAGGAAGGCGAAAGAGAGATATTCAAGCTTGCTAAAACTAGAGATCGGCGGACCAAGGACTTAAACCAAGTTAAATGCATTAAGGATGAGGATGAAAATGTATTAGTAAAGGAAGATGAGATAAAGGAGCGTTGGAAGAGCTACTTCTACAAGTTATTTAACGAAAGCAGTAGTAGTGACATACAATTGGGGCAGCTTACCATTTCTAGAGAAGAAGCGAATCATATGTTCTATAGGAGAATCAGTAGGGAAGAAGTTAAAGAAGTATTGAAAAGAATGAAGAATGGGAAAGCGGTTGGGCCAGATGGTATCCCTATTGAGGTCTGGAGGTGCTTGGGGGAGGATGGTATTAGTTGGTTGACAAAGCTTTTTAATGTAGTGCTAAAGAGCAAGAAGATGCCTAATGCATGGAGGAAAAGTATTCTTATACCCATATACAAGAACAAAGGAGATATTCAGAACTGTGCGAACTACCGCGGGATTAAATTGATGAGCCATACGATGAAATTATGGGAGAGAGTTATTGAGAGAAGACTAAGAAAAACAACAAATATTTCAGAGAATCAATTTGGTTTCATGCCTGGGAGATCAACCATGGAGGCTATCTTTCTCCTGATGAGGTTAATGGAACAGTATATAGAAGGTAAGAGAGATTTACATATGGTGTTCATTGACTTGGAGAAGGCCTATGACCGGGTTCCTAGGGAGATTCTTTGGAAAGTTCTGGAAAAGAAAAAAGTTTGTGTCGCTTATATTGAGGCGATAAAGAATATGTATGATAGAGTCGTGACATCTATAAGGACGACTGGCGGCGAAACTAAGGAGTTTCCTATCACGATTGGTCTACACCAAGGCTCAGCGTTAAGCCCGTACTTGTTTGCCCTAGTTATGGATGAGATTACAAGACATATCCAAGATGAGGTGCCGTGGTGTATGCTTTTTGCAGATGACATTGTTTTAGTGGATGAGACGAGAGAAGGAGTGAATGCTAAACTTGAATTGTGGCGGAAAACATTAGAGACAAAAGGGTTTAGGCTAAGTCGATGCAAAACGGAATATATGGAATGCAAGTTTAGTCAAAGTAGGTCACCTAGTAACATAGAAGTAAGTTTGGGCACACAAAAGATAGTAGAGAAAGAAAACTTTAGGTACCTTGGATCTATGGTGCAACAGGATGGAGGGATTGATACTGATGTAAGTCACAGGATTCAAGCCGGGTGGACCAAATGGAGGAGTGCTTCGGGGGTCTTGTGTGATCGGAAAGTCCCCCTCAAGGTTAAAGGAAAGTATTATAAGGTGGCGGTACGGCCAGCGTTGTTATATGGATCAGAGTGTTGGGCAGTAAAGCATAATCATGTCAAGAAGATGGAAGTTGCGGAGATGAGAATGCTAAGATGGATGTGCGGGATCACAAGGAGAGATAGGATTAGGAATGAGGAGATTAGGGGCATAGTAGGAATAGCACCGATTGGAGATAAAATGAGAGAAAATCGACTGAGATGGTTCGGCCATGTTAGAAGGCGTCCAACAGAGGCACCTGTTAAAAGGTGTGAAAGCATGGAGTTTGCCAAGAGTAGGAGAGGGAGAGGGAGACCCAAGAGAAGTTGTAAAGAAACTATTAAACATGATCTTGCCTACATGGATCTAACGGAGGACATGGCCCTAAACAGATTTGATTGGCATCGTCAAATCCATATAGCCGACCCCACCTAGTGGGAAAAGGCTTGGTTTGGTTTAGTTTGGTTTGGTTTGCTTTGTTTATTGCTTCTAGCCTTCCATAGAGAATTCTTTTAGGTAGTGCAAATTACTAACTTGTTCATCTTTTGTTTACTGAACATGAGCATTTTCCTTGTAAAATAGACAAAAGTAATAAGAACTCATTTATCATGATAAATGTGTTCAACATGACCACAAAAGAGCTTTTTGCCTTGGGATCTCTTTTAGTCCTCTCTCTTTTTTTTTTTTCATTGTCTGGCCATGGTGCCATGGGTGGAACCAGAAGATTTTCCTTGGAGGGTGAGGGTGATAACTTTCAGACAAGCCATTTCATTTCCATATACAAAGGATCTCAAGTTATACAAATGATACACAAAAAGTATTTCTAAATTCAAACAAAACCTTAATTATATATAGTCTAAGGACAAGGATCTCAATTTATACAAATAAAACACAAGAGTTCTTTAATTCACAAACCTTATCCTTAGCTCTAAGGATAAGGAGCTAACTATTATCTAAGAGAGGGGTCATTATGTAAAAAAATTTTCTTCGGGGTGTGCTAGGTAAAAGAAGCATAAATTTACAATGATTCTAGGGGGTTTTCCAAAATTCCTGGGGGCCTTAGACCCCGCCCTTCCCTAGCTCCTCCCCTGCATGGCGCAACCACATGAATTGTATGTGTACAAATGATAATAAAATGTACTATATGTCTATTTTTGTGAAAACAACTTTCTATATATCTTGAAAAGATTAAAAGAAGACATTTATATAAAATCATGTTTATTGTGCTTAATTTAGAAATTTCCTTGGCTTTAACAATGAAATAAAAACTTTTCGAAAAATAAAAATAAAAAATCCAGATGCAAAAGTGCGTACGCGCATATAAAATTATGCTAGATTTAAACAATAATAGCTTCAAAATAGACCAATCACAGCTATCAAAATAAAAATATAGTGCACATCTTAGTTTTTCCTTATGATTAAATGCCTAATTGCTCAGTTAATTTATATTTCTTAGGTGGAATTAAGAAAGGACATGGATGATGGCTTTTAGAAAGAAAAAAGGCTCCATCTCTAAAGAGGCTTGCATGTGAGCTGGGACATGGCCAAAGGGTCCCCCTGTCATTTAACATGGTTTCTTATGGAACACCCTGTTCTGTGCTTGCCCTTTTGCTCATGAATGATAGAAGTATACATTTCAAAGTTGTGTTCTTGTTTGGCCAGGTCCCCACCCCAGACAGATAATGGAAACTTTCTAAAGAGGAAAATCACCTATGTCTTGATCATAGCAATCATCCTTCCAAAAGTTATTGGTGCCTTCAATGCAAGCCAATCTCCATCTTCTTAATTCCATTTCCTAATAAAATTTAGGCACAGCCAAAACTAGTTATTTGGCAAGATGAATGGATGTTTTGGCAAAACAGGACAACAGGATCTGCGTTAAGAAGGTAAAACTCTTCTAAGGAACATCTGGTTTCCAGGTTGAAATGCTCAGGCACTGAACTTAGAGCATTCAAATAATGGTTAAGGGGGTGTTTGGATAACTACATAATATAATATCAACAAGTTTAAATATTGTAAGATTTCATTATCATAGAATAAAATAGTATCATATTATTATATAGTGTCACTTATGGTGTTTGGCAATTTTTACAAATTTCAATATACCTTTGAAGTGTTTGGCAATTTATATAAAAAAAAAAAAACTCACAAGATGATATACTAAATAAAAAACTGGAATAAAAGTAATCAATTGACCCAATGCAGGACCCACTAATTAGTAATCACATGTGTTAATAATCATGGTAGGACCCACTATTGTTAAAAAATCACATGATTAAATGTTAAAACCTTGAGATCCAAGCAATACTGTTTGATTAAGGTAGGTCCACCAAATGTTGATAGCCATAATGTAATACATCTAATGGTGATTATCACAAATGAGCCTATCTATTTTTTTTTTTTGGTAAAACTTTATCTAATGCCAAGCATCATTGATGAATCTATCTATGAGAAATCATTATGGGACCCATTTGATATTTGTAGTCATATTAACACAAGGGGGGCTATCAAATAGTGGGACCAATTTAATGATGACAAACTTCTAACTACACTCACACAATTTAATTTTGGTAATTAATTAGAAACCCAGCTAATTTTGATAGTATAGGACCCACCTAATGTTGGTAATCATGATGAAAGGTCTCTAGTGTGACATTAATAAGACCCTCATAATATTGATAATTAAAAATGGCCATGTAATTGTGATATGGTTATAGGACCCCACATTAAATTTGTAAGTATTGTGGGCCAATATAATATTAGGATTCATAGTTGCAATGAGGATCATTAAATGTTAAAACTTATAGTGAGCCACTATAATTAATAGTTGCCCATGAGTTCTTTCTAAATAAAAAAGATTTTGTAACAAAAGATTATCTCATACAGCATATCCTTGAATAATGTAATATGAAAGGTTTTTAGAAGAAAGAGAGATATTGTAATATACTTTCTAAGTTATCCAAACACCTCCTTTTTTGGGGCATGGATTATATTCTAAATTAGCATATAATATGATAAAATCTCTTGAAATATCTTATTTCCAAACACCCCCTAAGCCAAGCTATATCGCCCGATAGATACATAGTACACTGAACCATACCCATTTTTCTATGTATGAAATGAATCACCCTAAACCTCTTGTATGTATGTATATATGTATGTGTGTTTTGTCTTAGTTACATCTAAAACGCCATAAAAGCAATGTAAAAAGAGACTTGAAAGTTTCTATTTTATGTTCTAAGAATTTTTGTTTTAGTAAAGAAAGGGCCCAAGAAAACAAACTATCAGTACTGGCGTACCATAAGGTTTTAGTTTTAGGTGATAACGTGCCCAAAACCTTATTTTGAAACCTTGATCAAAATTCATAAGGAAAATTTATAAAAAAAAAAAAAAAATGGGGCATTTGGGCGGAGGTCCCTCAACTGTGATTTTTATTGCAAACGGTCCACAACATTTTATCATACTGACGGCAGTCCTTTTGTAAAAGTAACTCATTGAAAAAGATAAAAACACCCTTGTACACGTCAGCAAAAGCAGAATCAGACAATTTATCTGAGTTTTGGCAAAGCTCAGCAATAATTCAAATGAACTTCTCTCATTCTATTGAGGTTTGGATGGCGTTAGAGTTTCAGAACGACAAAGTGGTCTTCATGAAGTTTTTAGAGGACGTCTTAAGCTTTTCAGAAAGGTCTGGCTCGCAAAAATTCAAGTTCGTTTGGGCCTCCAAGCGTTGCTTCAAAATAAGGCCGGAAAAACCGATCCAAAATTCCTGTTTTTACCAGTAAACTTCAATGAGCCATAACTTGAGTTTCCGAAGTCCAAATCGGGTGATTCAAAACCCTAGAATCATCTACACATCTAGGGCTACAACTTTCATGAAGAGACCAAGTCAAGATTCCACCGTTATATCATAGAAAAATACCTCACAAGTTGGACACAAACTCAGATAAATTTGTCTGAGTTTTATCAGAAATTCAGATAAATTTGTCTGAGTTTTGCCAGAAACTCAGATAAATTTGTCAAATGAACTTCTCTCATTCCATTGAGGTTTGGATGGCGTTAGAGTTTCAGAACGACAAAGTGGTCTTCATGAAGTTTTTAGAGGACGTCTTAAGCTTTTCAGAAAGGTCTGGTTCGTAAAAATTCAAGTTCGTTTGGGCCTCCAAGCGTTGCTTCAAAATAAGGCCGGAAAAACCGATCCAAAATTCTTGTTTTTACCAGTAAATTTCAATGAGCCATAACTTGAGTTTCCGAAGTCCAAATCGGTGATTCAAAACCCTAAAATCATTTACACATCTAGGGCTACAACTTTTATGAAGAGACCAAGTCAAGATTTCATCGTTATATCATAGAAAAATATCTCACAAGTTGGACATAAACTCAGATAAAATTTTTCTGAGTTTTATCAGAAATTCAGATAAATTTGTCTGAGTTTTGCCAGAAACTCAGATAAATTTGCCAAAACTCAGATAATTTATCTGAGTTTTTTTGAAACACTCAGATAAATTATCTGATTTTTGCAAATTTATCTTTATCCGGGCCATGTGATGGATCGATGGCAACAGGAAGGTCATGGTTGAAATGGAGAGATTATTTTGATTCAAGACAGTCAAGTGAATGATCCAAAATTGATAGTGCTACAAATGAATGGAAGTATTGCTACTATAAAACAAGAATTTTCACTCTTGCTTTCAACTGTTACAGTTGATGATGAATACATCATCATTGGGTCAGCAAACATCAATCAAAGGTCAATGGACGGTGCGAGGGACTCAGAGATAGCCATGGGAGGATACCAACCACATCACCTGGCAACTAGGCAGCCAGCCCGCAGACAGGTCCATGGTTTCCGGATGGCATTGTGGTATGAGCACCTTGGCATGCTTGATGACTCCTTCATCCAGCCAAAGAGCATCGAGTGTAGCCAGAAGGTGAACAAGATAGCTGACAAGTACTGGGACCTTTACGTGAGTGAGACCCTTGATCGCGACTTGCCTGGCCACCTGCTCAGTTACCCAGTTAGAGTCACTAGTGATGGAGATGTCACAGAGCTTCCAGGCACAGAGTTCTTCCCAGACACACATGCTCACATTCAGAAAAATTGTTCAAAACTCAGATAAATTTGTCTGAGTTTTGCCAGAAACTCAAATAAATTTGTTAAAACTCAGATAAATTTATTAGAGTTTTGGCAAATTTGTCTGAGTTTTTGTCCAGTTTATCAGAGTTTCTGGGAAATTTATCTGAGCTCGGCGACATCGAAAATCGGAATACGAAAAATCAGATTCTAATAAAAATTGAAATCCAAAACAAGAACACTTGATGACTATGATCCAATCGAGAAAAGAGAAAGGGAAAACAAGCAAAAAAGCAAACTACTATCTTTTAAATCAGTTGTACAGAGAGAGATTTGGATAGAGAGAGATTTCAAAACCGATTCCATCTTTGAAGAAATGAAATAGAGAGAATCGGAAGTCATGGCATGGTGGCGTTGAAAAGTGCTCTGCAACGATACTCCAAACCATGGAAAGGAATGGAAAATGGAAAATGAGAGAGAAGAAGAAGGCAGGAGTTCGAATGAGGGTTGAAAGGGGCAAATTAGTCATGAAAATATATGACGTGGCATATTAGGGACCTTTCACCAAAGTATCTCCAGCTGTCTGGACTAGAGACATTAGAGAAAAAGTTGTTGTCCTTGATGCCTTAGAAGACCGTGCGCAGGGACTTTTGGCTAATTTACCAAAAAAAAAAACACATTAAATATCTTTATATCTCCAAAACCATCCTCAAATACATGTAAGGCCAAAAAAAAATTCTATATTGTAGACATCACTTTTTTCCGGACCAAATTGCCTGCCCTTCAATTGTTTGCCTGCCCTTCACTTTGTGGCCCGTTTGGTAACTTGACTAGGAAAGTCAAGTAAAGTTAAGTCATCCTAAACATCACATCAAAAGCATTTTTTCTCAAAACTCCCTCCAACTTTTTCAACAAAAAGTCAAAAAGTAACCACATTTATTAACTAAAAGACAAAAAAAACTTCATTTCCCATACCAAAAGTCAACAATATTCCATCTCAAACAACTAAAAATAAAATACCATCATAACCCACTACATATTTTATTCATACTTTTCATTTCACTTCACTCCACTTGACTTTAATAGTAAAATACCAAACTGTTCCGATTCACATATATTGGCATGGATTATTATAATGGAGCTCTTCATTTCAAGAATCTGACTCATTGGACCATAGCCCACTGGTTCTACTGTACAAACAGATGATCCCCAAAAATCATCCAGTTGATATTAATAGTTGTTCTTCCTCTTTGTGGCCCCACCTATAATTTATCAAAGACCTAGGCCCATAAGATTATCCTAACTAATGATTTAAGAGCTTAAAGCTTTTTTTTTTTAAGTCTTAACAATCCATTAGGGCCTCCAATGTTTGTTCCATACCCTCACACAGACCAATTTGACAAGGATCTACCAAAAACCCTAGAAATGAAGATTTAGAGGCCCTTGCAATCTTAAACCCTCACCCCATGCCATTCACACCTCACCTGTTTCATAACCATTTAGGTGGAGCTCATTTAATCATGAATTCCTATGTATTCTAATGCAAACAAATATACCCTTAAGGCCCAACCCGGATCCAAAGAAATGAAGCTAATATGCATGCTGCTCATTTCTTCAAATAAATAGAAAACATTTTCTCCAATTCTCTAAAGAATCCCAGAAGGAAGAGGTGCAATACTGGAAATCACATGCAAATGAGGGCCCTCTAAGCATACTGTAGTGGAATTTCTCTGAGATTAAAGGAAAAACAACAGAGCTGAAAGCAACCATTTGGTCCCAAAGCTCCTTTCCCATTTTCAACTCCTGGACAAATCACATCATGACAGGTGTTCCCATAGCAGGAATTTTACTTTTCTTTTTATGCCAAACCTTACATTAGTATAATAATTATGCACTTGAAAGCTTTTTAAAAAGGAAAAAGGAAAAATTGGTGGGTTTTTGAATTTATGGGTATCTACTCATGCCAGGTCATGTGATCATCTGTTTTCTGGTTTTTTTGCTTTTGGGTTTATGGGCTTTTGAGCTGTTATAGCTATATTTTTATTCCTTTCCTTGCCTTCTCTTTTTCTTGAATCTGAAGGAGGGGAAGCTGTTCCTGAACACATGGCCACTGAGACTGCAGTACTGGATCCAAGTACAGAGGGTGTAAGTAACATACCAGTTCTTATTTCCTGTTCATGGATATGCTCTTTGAGTCTTTGTTTTGTTCTCTGTTTCTGTGTGCTATCAACATCTTGATTTGATATATATTTGGATCATGAAATGAAGAATTTTTCATTTTGGGTTGATTGTCAACAACACCATTGGAGAGGTACAGGTTTCTCTCTTGATACAACCTTCAGGTTCTCCTGCCACTGAGTTTAGCCAGCCACACACACACACACAGAGAAAGAGAGAGAAAGAGAGAGAGAGAGAGAGAGAGAGAGAGAGAGAGAGAGAGAGAGAGAGAGAGAGAGAGATTTCAACTTTTTGCAAGTTATGATCATGGATTGTGACTCTTCGCAATTTATGATCATGGATTGTGATATTCAACTTTTTTGCAAGTTATGATCATGGATTGTGATATTCAACTTTTTTGCAATTTATGATCATGGGTTATGATTTGGCAAAACTCATTGAGATCTGGTCCTATAGCACGGGTGAAAGAATCTAGCTTTTAGTATTTATGGGAAGAAAGTTTGTTGATATAAATCCAAAAAAGTTCCTTTGTTTGTAATCTTGCAAGACCATCAGAAATGTTTACTTTCAACATCTGGGTTTTATATTTAGAATTTTCAGAAGTATAATCAGGAAAGATTTTTTTTTTTTTTTTATGAGTAAGGACTTTGTTCTAAACCAACTTTAAGTTTGAAGTACCATCAGATATATCTTGTTTAGTTTCCATCAGAAGAATTCGGGAGATTTCATAAATATTTCGGAAATTATACTGCAATCAGTGTTTTTGTTTTTTCATTTTGGGGGGTGGGGATGGGGGTGGGGGTGGGGGTGGCTTTAAAGCAATCTGATTAATCGAGATTTGCTTTCAAGTAATAATAAGAATATCTGATCGTTTTTCTCGAGAAGAATTTAGAAGTGTAGCCTGACAAAATGAAGCTGATTCTTTCTTGAATTGTGGTTTTGATTTCACTCTCTCTCTCTCATTTATTATTATTTTGATGACTTGTCTTATTAAGGTCTTTGATCCAATAGGACTAATTCCCAGGTGATGCCCGCTAAACCCTTGCAAATGTACACTACGCAAATCTGGAACGGTTTCGAGCACTAGACATGGGAGCAAACCCATGTCTCATATGCCACTCCACCAACTTGAAAATCTCATTTGAAATTTGATTCAATTATTAGCATCATTTTAAGTAAAAATGCTTTTTTCTTTTTCTTTTTTTTTATTATTATTTTGCGCTTCTCCATCATAAAAATGTTTTTTTTTCCCATTATAGGATGGGAATTGATGTTAAGAAAGAAGATTAGATGGGAACTTCTGTCAAACTCCTACAGGATTATCTCTCTCTCTCCTTTAGTTTTTTTTAATGTTTTTTTTTTTTTTATGGTTTTTATTCTATTGCTGTCTGCCTCTAGATTGACCTGCAATTTTCCTTCATTAATCTAATTTTTCTATTATTGATCAATCATATTATATCTAATGAAATGATTTACTGCACAAATTCTATGAGTGACACTATGGGCCGCCACTTACGAAGGAGCCAGGAAATGGGAAGGTTTATACATGGATAAGGGATACACATACACCTACAATCAGTTTGATCAAATTTTCTAATGGTGCAAATCTTGAGGCCACAAAATCAACAACAATCCAACAGTAAATGTAAATTAGATTAATGTCAAATGGGGGATGGTGACAACGCAATGAGTATGGGGGAGGGAGAAGGATGGGTGGGTGTAGAGAGAGTACTCACTACAAGGGGTTTGCTTGATCATTAGACCCCAAAAGAGTCAGGTCATCCAGTTTATGCGAAAAATTACTAGGAAGATTGTTGAGTATTTATGTTCTGGCTTCTCTCGATTCAATTTCTATTAAATGGGAGTTTATTTGATGGTCCTTTTCAATTTTCACCTTTTTTTATATATTTTTGATAGAATTCTTTTTTTTTTTAACAAGAGAACAGGCCTCATAGTTTATATGAGAACCACTTTGTGAAGCCCAATGGGCCAACCCATGTTCTCATACTAGCTCCTCCTTTGTCGCCCTCAATAAATTCGCATTCACAATTTAATACTCATTCAGCCGTTACCATTGGTTTGGAACACCCCTTTTGACTTTTGTCTTTTCAATTTTTTTCACCATTGATTTTGTGCGTCCAAATCCATATCTACAAGTAAACTATCATGCTGATTTTTGTGGCATATAGACCTTCCCATCCCTACCCGCATGATTGGCATGCCTCATAGTAGGCACCATAAAAAGTTCTAATGTGAATAAACCTCTCTATCTATCTACTGAACATGGCAAATTTTGTGGCGACCCTTTGAGTTTTCTTATAGGAGGCCCACCTATGCTCAAACAATCCTCTCAATGCTCCAACTTTGAATAGCACTGATCCTATTTTTACATGTTTTGGACATTAGACACCATGGATTCTATTATGACAGCAAGTTTGAATGATGTGTAGCCATTTAATTTTGAGGACTTAAAAAATCAGGGGCTAAGATCATTTGATGGGCCTGATATTTGGCTTTCCTAATCCATATTCAGACCTTTTCATCAGTCTGTCTATCTTAATTATCATCCATCTAGGTGGACCCCGGGGGAGGTGGGCATTGTTGGAGGAGAAATGGCTAGGTGCCTTGGAGAGTTATTCTATATAAAGACACACCCAAGAAAATGCTTCCACAACAGCATATGAAAGTTTCATAAAATGATCTCTTTTAGTTTTCAAATAGGGCCCACTTAAGATCAATTCAATCCCTCTCTACCTGCCTACCTTCCATGAATTAAGCATTGATCTCAACTTGACACTGATGCTAGTGTTACTGGCAATTGTAGGCAATTGTAGGCCATTGCATGTTATCACAGAATTCGCACTACAAAACATTAAATTTCGAGGTCCTGAAATAATAAAGGGCTAGGATTTTTTTATCAGATTGATATTATGTGTCCATCCTTGATCCACTTCCAAATCTGTACACTCCCTCCACTTCAGTCTCTCATGAATCCAGGTGGATGGCCCAACAAGTCTAAAAAATGCCGGGCCATTTTGTAGGCTCTCTCTCTCTCTCTCAGTTTTGCTGGCATCTTCTCTTCTTAGTTTGATTTGTTGACATTGATTTGGTTTTGTTTTGCATTGATAATTTTGCCTCTTAAAAAATCCTACAGTTTGAAGAATTAAATTGTTTTGAACCTGTCTTTTCTATCTAAAGCTCCTGTGTGATTTCTAATCAGTTTAAATTACTGCAGTCCGTCGAGAAAAAAGAGAATGAAACCACTGAAAATATCCAACAGGAGATTGTTTCTCAACTAAAAGAAAATGGGGATGAGGAAAAGGTCAAAATGGTAGGATCATCAACTGAGGTGGCTGCTATAACCCAGCCAGAAGAGAAGAGACAGGAAAATACAGTTGACGTGCCTGTAGTTGTGGATGAGAAGAAGGTAGAAGAGGCTGTTTCAGATGTTTCAGTTAAGGAAGAAGGACCTAAGGTGGTAGAAGATGTTTCAGTTGACGAAGGACCCAAGGTGGTAGAAGTTGCTGAGGAGATTCCAGTTTCATCTGATGTTCCAGAGAAAGCAGCAGAAGTTGGAGAAAAAGAATCTGAAGAACCACCGAAGACATCTAATCCTGAATCATTGAATGTAGTAGAAAAATCAAATGGGCAGTTAGAGGTACCACCTCCTGTAGAATCAGAACCTGAAGTAGGCAAAGAATCAGAAATTCCAGAATCCACCACTGAAGTAGTACAAAAGCCAGAAGAGCATTCAGAGACTTCTGATGTAGCACCAGCCCCAGAATTAGGAATTGAGGAGCAGCTGGAGACATCAGTTTTTCCAAAATCAGTATCATCAGTACAGGAAAAAACAGATGAGCAGTCAGCAATTTCGATTGCCACTGATATTTCTGAAGTGGTAGAGAAGCCAGAAGAGCAGTTGGGTGTTACTGACGTTGCAGTATCAGCACTAGATGCAGGAATTGTAGCTGAGGCACCATCAAAAGAAGAACAGTCAGCAGCATTTGTTGTCACAGACATCCCTGAAGTAGTAGAAAAGCCAGTCGAGCACTTGGACACTTCTGATGCTGTAGTATCAGCACCAGAAGCAGGAAATGTAGCCAAGGAAAAACCAAATGAACAGTTGAGAGAATCTGTCATAGCTGATATTTCTGAAGTGGTAGAAAAGCCAGAAGAGCACTTGGATATTTCAAGTGTTGCAATACCAGCCCCAGAAGCAGGAATTATAGACAAGGAACAGTTGGATGTGCCAGTTCCAAAATCATTGCCGGAAGACGAGGAAAACAACCAATTAGCAGTATCAGCTCCCAGTGAGGTAGTATCCGAGGCTATTGGAGAAGTTGATAGTAAATCCGACCCACTTGGCACTAACCAGAACGTGGAAGCTGGAGCCTTGAAAGATGAAGGGTCTTTTGCGGAAATTGATTCTTCCAAGGAAGAACCACCTATGGTGGAGAATGTAAGTACTGCTGCTGCAGAGGACAAATTCAAACGAGCCAGTGGGACATCAACAGTTCCTGATATAATAGAACCGGCAGCAACAGAGCCTAACAATAGTGTGAGTGAAGAGGATGCAAAGAAAGAAGAGAGCCATGTCAACGTGGTTGAAAGGGTTGTGGAAGAGGCTACAATTAAGGAAGTTGACAAGGTTGATTCTGTTACTGAAGTTGCTGAAAGCTTAGTGAAAGCAGAGGACAAGGTTGAGGAAGAGAAGACTGACAAAATTGAGGAGTCTGCTCCAGTTGAGACAATTAAAACTGAGGATGTTGCTATGGTTAAGGAAGTTGACAACGTAGATTCTGTTCCTGAAGTTGCTGAAAGCTTAGTGAAAGCAGAGGACAAGGTTGAGGAAGAGAAGACTGACAAAATTGAGGAGTCTGCTCCAGTTGAGACAATTAAAACTGAGGATGTTGCTATGGTAAAGGAAGTTGACAAGGTTGATTCTGTTCCTGAAGTTGCTGAAAGCTTAGCGAAAGCAGAGGACAAGGTTGAGGAAGAGAAGACTGACAAAATTGAGGAGTCTGCTCCAGTTGAGACAATTAAAACTGAGGATGTTGCTATGGTTAAGGAAGTTGACAAGGTTGATTCTGTTCCTGAAGTTGCTGAAACCTTACTGAAAGCAGAGGACAAGGTTGAGGAAGAGAAGACTGACAAAATTGAGGAGTCTGCTCTTAAAACTCAGGATGTTTCTATGGTTAAGGAAGTTGAAAAGGTTGATTCTGTTCCTGAAGTTGCTGAAAGCTTAGTGAAAGCAGAGGACAAGGTTGAGGAAGAGAAAGAAGCGAAGGAAGAAAAAATTGAGGATTCGCCTCCAGTTGAGACAATCAAAAGTGAGGATGTTGCTACAGTGAAGGAAGTTGCCGAGGTTGATACTTTTACTGAAGTTGATGAAAATTTGGTTAAAGTAGAGGAGAACGTTGAGGAAGAGAAGGCGGAGAAGATCGACAAAATTGAGGAGTCGCCTCCACCAGAAACAACCAAAATTGAGGACTTTGCTGGCTCTGATTCTGCTACTTCAGTCGCTGAATGTTCTTCTGGGGTAGAGAAGGCTTCCAAAGATGCAGAAATAGTAGTCAGTGAAGAGAAAAAGGAAGAGACTTTGAAAGAAGACATCCCCACTTCATCTGATGCCTCCAAAGATCGAGATGTAGGAGGAACTGATGTCATTGATACAAAGGAGCAAGGACTGGAAGAAAAGGCAGAGGAACAACCTATTCAAAGTGGTGGAGATAATGTGGAAAAGGCAGAAGAGAAGACTGAGGAGGCTGAGAAATCTGATCTTCAAAATCCAGTTGAGCCCACCAAAGACAGCGATCCAAAAGTAGACGGGGACATTGTCAAACAAGAAGTGCCTGCAAAGCAGAAACATTCAAATAACCTAATATCAAAGGTGAAGCACTCTATTGGGAAGGTGAAGAAGGCAATCATTGGGAAATCTCCGAGTTCAAAAACACTTTCATCAGAAACCAAGGGGGACACAAATGTGAAATAGAATGTGAAATGAACCGATCAGAACATTGGGTTTCAATTATATATTTGTCATGGATTTGTTGTGAGTTGTTTTGAGTCATGCATTGTTGTAAATGTTGTTTTGCATGTGTTGGATCCTCAGTCTGTCGTGGGGTGTTCCTGTATAGGGAAACATGAAATGGGTGTATATAGAAGATTGAATATTTATGTAGGGGAGTGTTTGTTTCAGTTCTGTAGGTTGCTGAAGGAAGATCTTTTAAAGATATGGGTCATGGATTTTGCTAGTATCCGTCAAGATTTGTAAGAAACCATTTCTTTTTCTTGTTCTTATTCATTTTGCCAAAGTATTGTCTTGTTGATAGTCTGGTCAGTGATTGTTGATTTGTGAAGACATTTTTTACAAGATCAGGTAATGAAAAAATATGTTATGTCTTGTTATTGATTTATCCTGAGTTTGGGAGATTGTCAATGCAACTGACTTGCAGGGAAATGTTCCAAAATCCCATCATTTAAAGTTGGATGTAATTCATATCCAGATCACAATTGTTTTCGATGTATTAGAAGAAGGATGGTCATCCATTATGTTGTGTGTTTGGGGTGGCATGAATGCCAGATATCACATTAGATGGTAGTTTGACACAATTTTCTGGAATTTCTACTCTGAAGAAATATTTCCCATTGGTTCATATAATGGTTAGGAGTGGAAAGTTCAGGAAATCAACATCACCCCCAAGCTAACTAGGACGATCTTTATTCCAAATCAGGAGGTAGGCTTAGGAACAGCAAGTGTCTGTTTCTGAAGCGTAGGGATATGTTCGGTGCTTAAAATAAAAGGTCTTTGGATCATATGATCTCATCTGAGTTTACACCTATAAATCAATGGGAACTTAATATGATGACAGTTGAATTAATAGGGTAGTTTAAAAGAGAGAACAGAGACAACCAAATGTCAGTCATTTAACAAGATGACCCATGGAGAAATGGCATTAATTTGGGTCAAGTCATCTGCATTCAAACATACTTTTCAGATATGTTAGCTTTTTAGCGAGCTTCTAACCAGTACCTACTCTCTTTTTGGCAAGTAAACCAAACCTTAACTGGCCCTAATAGTCTTGACTCGGGCCAAAATGTAGTTCTGTACACCCATGCTTAAATGGGCCTTCCTTCATCGATCTAACCCATCTAAGATAGGGCACCTAGAGCTGTTGTCACCACCTCTGTGACAATAGGAGTGGCAATTCCTGACATGACCTAGTAACTCAGGGTTTGGGTTGACCCATGTTTTTACTTATGGGCCGACATTTCCAACCCCACTAACATATGGTTCATATTTATGTTCAATTCATATTTCATCTGTGATCCACCAACCAGATTACTTGCATATGTTAACCTTCTAAGCTGACCTGGTAATTTAGGGTTCTAGTTGACTTCATTTTACTAGGTATGAGTCAAGTCTTAGTTGAGTCAGTTCGTACCAGCCCATCTGACAAACCGACCCAAAGCAAACCCTTCCCATCCCCTTGCTAGCCCTTGGTGTTGCAGCAGGTGTGCCTCGAGCAGGGATCGTTATGGCTGAGAAATCCCTTTTTGATGACCAACAAGAAGGGAAACAAGACCAGAGGCTGATGGTGGTGAATGTATATAAGGGATGGAGATGATGGGTTGAATGACAGACTGGGCTGGGTGTGATTTTTGTGTGTTCAGTAGGGGTTGTTTGGGTAATAATTCACTTGTTGAGTGAAGTGAAGAGAATGATCAACTCAAGAGAGAATAAAATTATAAAAGTTGTGTTCTAAATGAAAAAAATCCATGTCATTAGTGGCTTGAGAAGGTATCTTTTTACTTGTTTTTTTTTTTTTTTTTAAGTTTTAAGGACACAAAAGGGTAGGTTCCGGCCTAGACAATGAAAAGAAAGAAAAGACTATCAATGCCACGGAATCAGAAGCATTTGGAAAACAGAGGAGTAAGAAATGACTACTTGGGGAGTCCCCATCTAAAATTGATAAGTTCTAATTTCTATTGCGGATTTTCGAGAGGTAAACCAAACAGTTGTGAAAGGGATAATTGTGTAACTGAGAAGCACGGGAAGGAGCTTCAATGGAACTCAATCTTCTTCCTAAAGTAGGAGATTGTTTCCTTCTTTTTTGGTGGATGGAAGAGGTAACATGAGGGCACTGCACTCTAAAGAGGAAAGGATTCATCCGACAGTGGTAGGTATCATTGCAGTTTTTAGAGGACTGATTGCCCAAACCCTGCTTCATATGTTCTTCCTAAAGATGAATCAAAGAATCGTTGCCAAGCATCTCAGCAGCCATATGTGTGATATTGGGAAATATCTCCTGGCACAAAAATGGGCACTTCAGCAATAAAAATCCCATTTTTGGTTTTGGTGCTAATAGGGAAGCTGCCTTTCCACTATGTTTTCCCTCATAGCAAAGACCAGGTTCCAAACTTTGGTCTTCCCCATATGAGAGGGACTTTGCTTTTCCACTGAACCAACAGTATGTAATCACCACGAAAAAGAAAAGGAGAGTGAACAAAGGGTGGACATTATGATCTTAATCATGATAAAGGTTCTGATACTAAGGGCCTGTTTCTTTCCAAGCATTTCTGACAGGAATTCAGGCTGTCTGTGAATTCCTGAATTCCAGTCAGAAATTCTATGTTCATTTACTAGAATTCGCAGCATTTGAGGCAAGCAGCATTTTGGAATTCCAAAAAAGTGGAATTCCCAAATGCTAGCCCTTGCTCCAGCATTTACAAATTCTGGCATTCCGGGAGGCTTCCTTAGAACTCCGGCTCTCTCTGACGGTGGAAGGTCATCTTCTTCGCTGCACCTCTAAAAAAAATCAGATCTGGTTATTTTATTTCTTTCCACTCCTTTCATATATTTGGTTCCATGAAACCCAAAACCCCCAAATCCACACCTTTCTTTTGATCTAATCTCAATTTCATTTTCATCTGATATCTTTCAAAACCCTACCATCCTCCTCAATGCTTGTACAAGAAATCCATGACCTCTTACATCGAGACCGAATAAACCCCAGAATTCATGTATCCAATCTCTTTGCATTCAATTCAAGAGGATTTGTAGGGGCATCATTGTGATCTCGATTTCCTTTGAGGCAAGCGGCTCCGAGCTATGATGACGATCGAGATGTTGGATAAGGAAGATGGGAATGGGATGAAGATCATTGCAATGTGCAGAGATTCGAGTACTCATAAAATTGGAAATTTGTGGAATTCAAGTTGCATGAAATTCTCAGGCAGGAATTCTATGTATAAAAGAAACGGAGAATTTAGGAATGCTAGAATTTGTAGCATTTCAAAATTCCAGCTTCTCAAATTCTACAAATTCCAACAGACATGAATTCCAAGAATTCTTACAAAGAAACAGGCCCAAAATGTTTCATTAAATCTTATTGAAAGAAACTGATGCACTCAATTGACCATACGACATCAAATTGTTTCTGTGAACCCCAATGATAAATAAATCTTTATAGTCATTGACTCGACCACCTGGATCACAAAGCTATGATAAATGGTTTTTTTTTTTCTATATGATCCTTCATTGACAAAAGCTTAAAATATGTACCCAGTAATGCACAAACAGATAAGCAAAACAAATGACAAAGATAGAAAACTTAATATTATTGTTATCTGTATCTGAGTAACAATGGAACTAGACTTAAGTAAACCAAAGACAGAAGACCTCAGGTTCTCAATACTCCCTTACAATCCTCACAGGGCACACTAGCGAATGAGGAGAGATCCATCTTAGTTCTTAATCTCTGAATTCTCCAGAAAGTCTTGATAGTTTTTGGGCCTCAATGTGGAGCCTAGTCCCGCATAAAATGTCAGAAAGGCATCAGTGCAGGCTCAAGATGGGCCTCAATAACAAGGAGCAGGCATGGGCCATTTATTAATCAGGCCATACTCAAGCCCAAGCCTGACAAAGGACCAAGAACCACAAATAGCCCATGAGTGTGAGCTAACACCCACTGCCACTCCTAATTTCAATCCAATAAACCACAGAACAGAATTCAAAACCTTTCTGCTTTTGTTTTCTTTTTTATCATTTAATCAAACAGACCCCATGAAAAGTTCATAAAAGAAAGATAAACACTTCCCCGGGAGATTGCTGGAGGCCGCTGCCTTTTCTTTCTTTTTTTCATTTGGTCAAATATCAACATTTTTTTGAACATCCCTAGATTAGTTCGTGAAAATACAATTCTCGGGATATTGTTAAGATATTGACGAATGTTTTAGTAGAAGCTATTACGAGTAATTTCAGATCAGACACCATGGGGATGAATTAGCAGAATTATGAGCATGATGAAGGTTCAAATCTGTACTTGAGATGAAGGGAACACATAAAGACCCAATTCAGTTATGAATGACACCATCCTTTGAGGATTTCTGTTAAAAATGTAAAAGAGACTCCTAACTAGTTTCACTTGCCATGGTTTGAGTTTGACATGCCTCATAAAGAATATCCTACACGTGGAACAATATCAACTGCAGATTAAAAGGTAATTCCTTCTTCAGGATCAGATAGAGATGCTCTGATTAGAATTTGATAATAGAGGCTATTCCTTTGAATGGGGATGTTAACAAACATTGAAGAATTTGCAAAGAACCAAAGAATAAAGAAAGGTACATTTATAGAATTCTTTCAAGGAACTTCTACTTCCTAATAAATTAAAGCATCATCGTGAAGAACTCTCATCATTTTCTTTGAGAGCCCATCTATTGTCTCCTTTCTGTATAGATATCTTTCCTTTTAATTGACCTCCTTTCTGCACATACATATTCTAACTGCTTCTCTCGCCTTCAAACAGTTCCTTTTGTCCTAATACTCGTTCTAGTGATTCAACATTTAGCATAGTTTGAACAACAACCAACCAACCAACCAAACAAACAAAATAAGCCCAGAATCATTACAACAAAGATTATGTAGAATTGAAACAGATGTATCAACAAAAATAAAATCCCATTTCAATGATCAAAAGAAATGCTTACAGAGGAGTCAACTGCCATCCTTTGTGAAGTTCTGTCAAACATGGAAAAGAGACTCCTAACTAGTTTCATTTGTCATGGTTTGCAAAAGACTAGTATAGACAAATACCAACTGCAGATCGAAAGGTGATGCTGTCTTCATTCTTCACAATCAGATGGAGATGCTCCAATTGGAATTTTATGACACAGGCAATGCCTTTGAATGGGGACGTTGAGCCGTATTGAACAATATGCAAAGACTAGGAGAATCAAAATTTCGACATAATTATAGAATTCTTTCAAGAACTTCTACTTCCAAATAAGTTAAAGCTTTATCATGAAGAACTCTCATCCTTTTTTTTTTCAGAATCCATCTATCGTTTTCCTTTCTGCATAAATGATCTGCCTGTTTCTGTTGCTTTCGAACAGTTCTGTACGTCCCAATTCACTCTAATGATTCAACATTTAGCATAGCTGGAGCAAACAACAAATAAACAAATGAACAAAATAAAGATGATATAGCCTGAAATCATGACAACTAAGATTGTGTAGGAGTGAAGCAAAAGTATTAGTGAAAATGAAATCACATTTGCGATGACCGAAGGAAATGCTTACAGAGAAGTCGGACACCATTACTTCACGGATCCTACAAATTGAATGTACGAAGGCAAGCAATGCCACTTCTCTTCTAACTACCAAAATTTCTATGCAGTTAGTATCTAACCAATTATAAGCGAGATGCTTCTTGCAGCTGTTAAGAGCTCCCACTCAAAATCTATGGACCTTCCTAAAGGATAGATTAATGTCCAGATTTTTACGAATAGACTGAATTAGTGGCACCTTTCTCAATTCCATGCCATCAAGTTCTCTGATCAAGCTTGAATAGAAGGCCATCAATCATTGCCTACATTTTAAGAATTCAATCAAACCAGAAAGTTTGTTTAAAATGTGAATTAGTGACAAACAGTCATTTAAATGATAAATGCAGTAAAAAAATGAACCAAACAAATGACATAAAGGCCAACATTTTCACTGAACAGTTGTACCAGGTGTAACCCCATTTTTGCTGATAGCGTTCATGACCCTGCTGCCACTAACAGGTGAGGTTGGATTACTAGTTTGCACCAAGTCACCCTGTTCAGAGCATTCTTTTGTTTCCTGGTAGCAATGAAGAACAAAAGGTCAATAAACGGGCCTAAAATGGCTTATTGACAAAAAAAAAAAAAAAAAAAGAAAATGCCCCTAAAATTGTAGTCCTTGAAGTGTGTCACCCCACTGATGCATTATAAAACAAAGAGGCATTTATGTGATCCACAACTGTATGTTTCTACTTTATACCAAAAAAACTATATGTTTCTACATGCAGGGACAATCATGCATTAATCCATCTATTTCCGATGGGCTTATCATCATTAATTAGGACGGCCTAGACTAAAGAATCAACTATGTTGGACAATCCTAGTCCCTCAATCTACGTCAGAAAAAATACAAATGGGGACTGTATTGCAAATTGTTCAAGGGGTCAAATCGATTCAAATTATAATTCATGTCATGAATAGTTAAGAGTTTTTCTTTTCTATTTTCCATAAAAGGAAAATGCTAAAATATTTTCAAAAACTTAGTAAAATTGTAGACATTCATAACCCATCTATAGCAACAAAAATACAATGACAAATAAGACTGACAGAAACCATATGAATAACATGATTGGCATATATCAATACGATAAGTATTAAGATATCAATTATTATTATTTTTTATGATGATGAGGATTTGCCTGTAGTACATAACCCAACAAGATTATTGCCCTGGGCGCATGCACGAAACCCACGCACACGTGCACTGGGTAAGTCTGGGGTGGGATTAGAGCACACGGTGTGGGGAACAAACCCAGGCTTTGTGCCAGTCACCCAACTCCCAGGTGGGTAAAAAAAAAAAGATGTGACGATGTACAGGATATTTAAAAAAAAAAGAAGAAGAAGAAGAAGAAGCAAGATTGCAGTGAACAATTACCAAACTGAAAAGATCAATCACAATAAATAGCATCATCATCTTTAAAGAAACCCCCAACACTCCCACCATCTCCAAACAACCCCAACAGCAAAACTCACCCTTAGAACATGAAATCAAAAACATTATAAAAGGATGGTTAGGAACTGTCAATATGAAAATGTTTAAAGAGAATCATGAAAAAAATAAAAAATAAAAAACTTAGTAATACAATGACTTTCTAAGAGTAACAGTAAACAGTCCACTTGTTTTCTTTAAATCAAAAACAAAGGAGAGACAAGAAGTTGAACATAGCCATCTTATGAGTTGCATGACTATGGATGAGATTCATGGAAAAAAATACATTCAGAAAAATAAAAGAAGAAATACCTGATGCACAGTCGCGGGTTGAACATTGGCATGGGACCCTTTCCAAATAAATCTCCTAAACTCCATTCCATTCTAATCCTATTAGGAGTAGTTAATGCTAATCTAATTTCCCAAACTAGGAATATAAAAATGTGTGAAAAAGAAACTAAAAGCTTTGCTAGAAAAGGCCGTCCAACCCTTCATATTCCAACCTCATCAGTGAACATGAATAGTGAGATATGAATCATATCACATTGAATCATAAGACCATGCCTGAATTGTAAGATATTTACTGGAGTATGATTTCTCTATGGGATTCCTATCATTTTTGTTGGGATACGATATGAATTGTACGGTTCGTATCATGAATCCTGCTATCTGGATCATCATCATTTAATTGTTAAGGTGACTTGAAGCCACAACTACATGTTTTTATATGATGGATTATAAAACATAAGAGTTGATTTTATGATCCCCAACTTCATGTTTTTATAAGTGAGGCCAATCGTTTGGTAATCCAGTAATATCTAAAGGGCCTGTCATCAGAAATTAGGACAGACTAGGGTCCCAAATCAACTATGTTGGGCAATCCCAGTCCTTCAATCCATGATGCCTGTAGGAAAGGGAAAAAAAACAAAAATAAATAAAAAAAGAATACAGCAACAGTCCACATTCATATTTAAAACATAACATATATTGGATGACTTATATTGCCCATTCTGGGTTATTTTTAGTGTATTGTCTGTCCATGATGAGCGCCATCAGATCAAGGGGTATAGGTCACTGAAAAAGGCCCTGACATACAAAAATGAGGCATAAGGATACTTTGTAGCCTTCAAGACAAGGATCATAACATCCATCTCACACACAATGATTGATTAAATGATGACTGAGAGAAAACATTAAACCTCGGTTGATATCTGGATCTGTGAGCAGTCTGCGTTGTTGGTGTTATGCATCGTTTCCAAGTTGATGTTTTGTGTCTGGCTCTTTGAACTTGAAGGCAGAGATGAATCATGATTTGAAACAGGAGCAGCTGACCCTGATACATTGGGAACTGGAGGCTCCTTTGAACAAAACCCCCCTGGAAAATGAATGAATGGTGGATGAGGATGTACAAAGGGAAGACTTTGTCCTGGGACTCCAAACATGTGAAGGTTAGATGCTTGCATCCCATGCAAATTTGAAGGCCCTGGAACAGAGGGGCAGGGGAACTGAGCTCCATGTATGGAGGGAACAGGAACCATACGACAGTTAGCAGGAAAGTTTACTTCTGGTATTCCCATCCCAAATGCCGCACCCATGCCCATTGCCATTCCTACACCCAGAGGTGAGAATCGAGGCATGGCCGGAGTTCCTACTGTGTTGTATCCCTGCAGGTAGCATCATCGTAGGCATGCAGAACCTGCTACCCATTGACATCATCTGTGAAAGGAATGAAGTTAAGTTCCATAAGTGCTCGCAAAAACTATGAATGTAATTGATTAGTGAACCTGCATAATCGAGCCCACTGAACTTTATGTTACCTGCATTTGCAGCTGAAGGGTTTTAATATACTCAATAGCCTCATCAAGCATTGAAGCTTTGTCCACCTTTCAAGAAGGAGATTGTCAAGTTAGAAAAAAGGAGAAGCAGAGCTAAAGGGTTTTAACATACTCAATAGAATCATCACGTAAAGAAGACAGACCATTCTAATGGAAAAGTTCTACAATAAGAAATCCATTATCATGATCAAATGCATAAATGCTGAGAGAAATGGAAGTACAACCGCCAACCTTATTACAGTTGGGTATGAGCTCCTGTAGTGCACGCATCTTCTCATTGATCCTATCCCTTCGCCTCTGTTCAGCAATGTCAGTACCATGTGAAACTCACACTTGGATGTTACACAAATCAGAAGCAGATAATACTACAACATCAATACACAAATTATTCATTCCATTAAACATTTTGTGCATTTTGGAGACAACTCATGATATACAACTTTCACCCTAGACACTAAATCTACTTCTGAAATCTGAGCAGGGCTGAAACATTTGGCCGAAAGTGCATAATATAGGACAGGGAGTGATAAAAGCATTCAAACCCACGAGATTTGTTTTTTGCACTTACTCTTTCTGATAAATTATGCACTTCTGCAGTTCGGCTTCGCTTGGCAGACTTTGTTGATTTCTTTACATCTATAGATTCATCCTCAACATCCTGCAATGAAACCCCAATTGTATACATTGGAACCAATGATAATGTTAAATCAAAACAACCGAACATGGAGTCAGTATTGCCTGAATGTTCAAGCAATCCTCATCATCGTCAAAGCCTTGTCCCAACTATATTGAGGTCACAACTACATGAATTATGTTTCAATGTAAAGAAAAATTTACATACTTCACTCTGGTACTCGAGCTCCTCTAATTCCACAGCTTTCCTCTTCATTGCATGCCTGAGGTCATTGGACACCCCGCCAGCACTGTTGCCTGAACACATGGAAGAAGATGCTAGCACAGGCTCCAAAACTTTTTCACTCTCTGACCTTTGTGCGGCTACACTCATAGCAAAGCTTAAGCTTTGATGAAGAGCATCACCCCTTGAGCTATTATTATTATTATCATCATCATTACTCCTAGAAGCATCTTCCTGATAAGTTGCTTCAGAATTTTCAACAGATATGAGCTCCTGTGGAGGCTCTTGGCATGAGTTTGAATCCACCTTGGCAGACACTGAAGCAGGTAGATTTTGAAATCCAACGAGACCCTCAGAACCATTTGTCGACAAAACCAGGGAGGGCTCAATGAAGTTGCTACCAGAGACCGACACCTCCTCCTTTCTCTTCAACCTATCTGCACTTGAGAAACTAGCAGATGCAGTGCTGATACCCTGCATATTAGCTTTAACAAGACCAGCTGGTCTCAAGAAATGGGGGAAATTCATCAAAACCCTGTTTTTGCTAGGCTCTTGTGGCCTTATAGATGAAAGATCATTCTTTTGTGTCACAGTATTAGGCACCCCAGTTGCTGAAACTGGCGACAGAATCAAATTACTAGGTACAGACTCGCGGTTAATGCTGTTATTGTTAGTAATAAATTCCGAAACTCTCGGTCTGAGATTTGAAACTGAAGTTTGCCCTGGCTTTGCTGACGATGACTGGGTGCTCCCAATTCTAGTAGGCTCAGAAACTCCCACAACAACTTCAGATGGATTCCTATGTTCTTGGATTCTACTGCTGTGTGCTGAAACAACATTTCCATCAATTCCTACCTGACTGTTGTTACTGCTATCAGTCACTATTGCATTACTCTGTCCCGATAGAGAATTGAGATTGGTCCCTGTTAATTCAGTAAAGAATTCTGCAAAGTAATCACTTTGCAAAGAGTCATGGACAGGGTCATTCAGCCAAGGAACCATCTCATCATCTTGAACCAGCCCTGGCGGTGAAAAGTCATTCATCACTGCCGATAGATTACTGTACCTTCCAGTGTTTGGAATGACGGCATCCCCTTCATCTTTCTCCTGAACCTTGGGAGCATCAGAAGAAAAGCAACTAGATAATGAGCACTTCTTAGCTCTGTTGGACTGACCCTTCATCACAATTTCACCATTTTCCCACAGAAGCTCAACAAATTCATCATCAGGCCTGTATGAGACCACCAAGAAAAAATAAACAATCTAAGGCAATGCTAAGCTAAGATTAAAAAGAATGACAGTGAGATTATAAATAAGAGAACATTGAACTCACATAAAAGCAAGACTGGGGGAGTAATTAGTCATCTGCTTTTGGGTTGATTCTATCTTCTCCTTTGCCTTCTGATGAACTTCAGGGTTAGGCATGATGAATGTTACCCACAATACTTGTTCTCAATCAAGAACCAACCCTAAAAAGAAACCATGATTGGGGCTCTCCAAAGCTTGAATTCCAAAACCCATTCTCCAAAAGTCTGATAACAACTACAGAAACAGTTACATCCCCAACAACTCTCTTTCTCAATTGGGTTTTTTTTTATAAATAAATCCCCTTTCTCAAACTACTCTAATCAATGAAATAAAAAAACTCACTCTCCAATATATAATAGCACAGTAAGATCTTGAACAACCCAAGAAAAAGACATCAGATTGGAATAAAAGTCTCCTTCTTTCATGCCAAGAAAACCAATTTGGGTTCTTCAACGTAAATCAACCTTTCTATTACATTCTAAAAATCCAGTTAAAAAAAGAAATCAGTGCACCCCATTTCTCAATTGGGTCTCTAAAGATCACAAACAATCACATCAATTTGAAATGTCAGAGATTTAAGAGGAGAAAGCCCACTTTTTTAAAATTCTGGTAATGAAAGTAGAACCCGGTAACAAACCCCAATTCACAATTTCATCCAGACACCTGAATCAACCAGCAGTCTCACTTGAACTCCGGTTTCTAAAATCAACTGAACAGAAACCGATCTCCATTAACTGAACCCACTGCCATCCTCTCCAACAAAACCTGCAAATTCAACCGAAACACATCAAATTTCAGCTTAGCTTTGAGATATCTTCACACCCACAGCGGGAACATATCAAAGTTGGTCAAAACAAGTAATAAGAATTAGAATCACTTGACCTACATCATTTTGACCACGAGCCTCAGGACCTTGAACAGATTTCAAAGAGGAATAGTTGCTGGATATGGAGAAAATAAAAAGGAAGGAAAGTAAACGAAATCTGGAAACTTTTAGAGGGGTGTCCTTGTGAAGTCTTGATTGATATGCTCATCCATCTGTTTGGTTTGGTGGTGGGAGGAGCTCCTTTTCTCGGGAGAGGGCGTAGATCATCCAATTTCTTTCGGAACGCGGCGAATAGGTCGGGAAATGCAAGATAGACCTTAACCCAAATTGGTTAACCATGGTTCAGACCTAACTTACCTGGTTTTCAGTATATTTTTTTAGAAAATTACCCTCATAGTTCCCACTCTAATTGTATAAGTAAGGGGGCTTTCGCCGGAGGTCCCTCCTAACATAACTTTATTATTAACAATCCACAAAAAAAAAAAAAAAAAAGTCATGTACCCAAAGGTCCCTCTCACACTTATGGGTACCTGAAAAGACCAATTTGCCCCTTCATAAGATGTCGCTCCTCTATTATTTGGCCACCAATGATGCACACGTCCCGAGGAAAGGGTGAATACAATGATGCTGGTCGATGAACCGTGCTCAGTTATTTTCTTCCCTGACGCACCGAACCTGAGGAGGAAAACTAATGACCTGATGACGATAAGATATATAAGTGCTATTCTTTTCATGTTCATGTCTTTACTTGCACGCTTTCCCTCTGACGCGCGAAACCCGAGGCGACTCAAAGAATGATCTATCTTCTTCCTCTCAACTTCGGTTTGCAGAGAGAAACAAAGGAAGCTTGAGTCCGACAAAATCCTTAGATCTACTCCAATCTAAATCGGAACTTTACGATCCAAACCGTCGAAACACACGGTACAAATAAATCTTAAAAAAAAATTCTCTGCCACCTTAGCCCCCTCATTTCCTGCTAGCTCCTAAAATAGCAACACGTGCCTTGTCCTTTTTCCAAAGAGAAAAAAAAAGTGTGTAAGGCGTTGGCGAAAACCCAGATAAATTCACTCAAAACTCAGATAAATTCACACGAAACTCCGTTAAATTTTATAAAAAAACTCAGAACTCGGATAAATTTGTTCCAAAACTCAGATAGATTTGTCCAAAACTCAGATAAATTTGACGAAAATTCAGATAAATTTGCCCAGAACTCAGATAAGTTTGACGAAAATTCAGATAAATGTCACAAAAACTCAGATAAATTTGTCAAAAACTTAGATAAACTTTACAAAAATTCAGATATATCTACGCAAAACTCAAATAAATTTTATAAAAAAAAACTCATAACTCATATAAATTTGTAACCACTGCCGCCTTTCACTGTCTGTTGCCTGCGTCGGAGAAGGGAAGGAGAAGAAACATGCAGACCAAAGGACTTTCATATCATTCAAACCTAAAAGGAACCGTCTCAACCTGCAAAATGCAGATGATGGGTTCTGCCAAGTGGTATCAATTTCATTTTGAACAAAAAAAACCCAGTACTTTTTTTCATGTTTTTGGATTGGGTTGATAGGCCTGGCAGCTACATTTAATAAACAAACAATTGGAAAGTAACTCAAGAGAAGAGATTGATAATAAGTGGGGTCAATTAGAGTAACCTCAACGAGACCCATCGCACCCATCGATCACTGCCCACTTCCAGAAGCATCCCACCTTCATCGATCTCCATCTCGACTGCAATGAGCGGCAGACAGCAGACTCACTCCTCACCGCAGCCACAAACCCTTTCCATTTATGAGAACTGATCTACTCCAATCTTCTGCAGCCTTCAAAATCGATTCCCAGGCTTGTCTGCCCCATCCTCTGTAACCCCGATTCGAGTTTGAATAGCCCATCGCCGTCGCCCAGCCGTCGCCGTAGATCCTCTCCGCCGTCGACTTCGCCTCGCCGTCTGACCGCCCTCCCACTGTTGCCACATAAGACAACCGCTAGAGGAGGCATAGTGCCTTGTTGCAGGTGTTGGGAGGAAGGAGACGACCCAGTTGGGTCCTTTGCGAGTCAGGTTGAGAAGATAAATAATCGAGACACGTTGCTGACTAATCATTACACGTTGAGGACTACTTGCGTCAGTTACAGGGGCAATTTAGTCCTCAAAAATGAAAACACGTGGGTTCAGGAACCTCTCGCTGCAAACAGCCTAACTGAGTGGACCATAGGCCTTAAAAAGTTTTTTCTTGGACCGGAGGCTGGAAACATTAACTTATAGGGACCTTTCGCTAATTTTGCCTATAAGTAAAACCCTCCCGCTAATTTTAACCTTTTGTTGAGTGACGATATTACTTTACTCCCTTCTTCTTTCTCAACTCAAATGAGCGATGATAGTGATTGAGTGAAAAAATGGTTAGAGAAAAATATGAGGGCCGTTTTGGTGCATGGGACATCTAAAATGATTTTTACGGTAATTTTCTCTTTTTTTAAGATGTGGGTGGCACTAAAAGATTTTTAACCCTATAAGACCAATCCCCCCGTGGCACCACTAAACCCATACAAACGTACACAAGACAAATTTAGGGCGGGTTTGGAATACAATACATAGGAGCACACGTGGTTCTTAGCTTTATTAATTTGTGTTGTGAGTTATAATTTTGTTACCCTTGTACATGGGGGAGGAAGGGTAAGCTCCCTTAATTCTAAAATAGCCTAATCTATCTTTAGGTATAATTATAAAAAAGAGTCTAATCTATTATTTTAGGACTCATCCCCTAAGGGTGCTCCACACTCCAGGGGAGTAGATAGATGTATGTGCTCTGCCTTTCCTCGTAATTGATTGCTTGTAATTTTTAAGCCCACACCATGGAAATGAAAGCCCATGCAAGTGCGAAGAGGAAGCCTACAAAGAGAGAAGAGTGGAGAGAAGAGTGGCATGCCTATGGTTTCAACCTTGGAGCATTCAAGTAACAATCATAGTTTCCAACCAATTGAGCAACTCCAATGCTCCTACCATTTGATTGTCTGTAAATCTCTACGAGAATTTCATACTTAAATTGATCATAAGATTGGATGGAGTAGCATCATTTGATTTGCTTTTGGATTCGTCTGATTTTGAAAAGTTTGATTAACTAATTCATCTATGTACATGCTCTGAATCCATTATTAAGATCACATCTATAATTCAAGCGGTTTTTACATCAACCAATAGCTATATATTCAGTCAAACAAGGCTGGGCTCACCATTGGATTGGTCCTGTAAAACACATTCTAAAACAAGCACATTATTCACCTTGAGCAACAACAGCATGTGGAAGTTCTCATCCCTGGTCAACATGGCACAGGGCTGTCATAAGTTCTTATCCACAGTAGTCTGTTCCAGACCTTCCAAAGGGTTGGACCCTTTTTCAAACCTTCATGGCTCAGAAGTCGCAGTAGCGTATGGTGTGGTCAAAGCCATCCAACTGTTGTTTAAGCTCAACTGAATGCTGGGCCCTCTGTGGCCAGCCCTAAAAATTTAATTAAGAAAATCACAACTGTTCAAAATCATTGTCCCTCCATCTATTGGTAGATCTAACCCAAATCTTACTCCAATCATACTTGAATTTACCATTGGATTGTTAACGTGTAAAATAGCGATTTTACACGCTCCTTGTTTTTTTTTTTTTTTCATCACATGTTTCGCATATGATCATCAAAGTGTGGGCCGAGTTCAATTGGAGCAAGATTTGGATAAGCAGAAGAGTGATTTTGAGCAGTTTTGATTAAGGGGTGATATGGGCTGATAGGGTTGGCAATGGCATGGCCATTGACTCTTTTGAGGGCAGTCCTTCAAAACCGGATCCAACAAGGGGACAGTGATATCCACCAGCTTTGAGTGTCCATGTGACTTGTGAGTTGTACTTTTTCGTCGATCCCCATCAGCTATAGGGCCCACAGTTGGCATCTAACAGTAGTTGACACTTGACACTATCTTTTCCTTTCTGCTCAGTCACGGTTCTCATCCAACCAAGCACAACTTTCTGAGGACAAAATAACTCCCACCCACTAGCAATTGTCAGGAAAAATGGGATAGAGGTTCAAGTCAATCTATCTTGTTGGGCCCACTTGGATCACCTATATCCCTGGTGGATGATCTGGTGTGAATGAATGGTACAATGTTGATTATCAGTAGCTTAAATTTGGATGTGAATTATAATGATCACAATCACCAATCAAGAGCATGTAAGATTAAAAATTAAATTAAATTAAACTGTTAACCCTCACAAAATGATTATGAAAGAAATATTTCTTTTTATGCAATTTTTATATCCTCATATCTAGAGCCATGGAAATAGGTACTGGAAGTGCGCTGAAAAACTGGTTGGACTGGTCAGTTCTCATATTATATTTTATCATACAATTACGTGTGCAATTAGCATCTTAACTAATGGTTTAGAAAGCCCAGCACCATCTAGTTTACATATATTAGTATATTAAAATAGAGGCTCAATGTTAATACCATACACGAGTTATATTATTATATCATTTGTTCTCGAATTATATATAGTGGGGGGATTCTCAAAAACTCCCCATTCAAAAAGGGGCGTTTTTGCCCCTCTTTTAATATCCAAAGAAAGTTTGACATGTCATCATTCAATTCCAGGTCCCAATTTCATTAAAATTTCATTTTATCTTTTCCTCTTATTTCTCCTAAAAATTGGATAAAGTTGTTTTGGGAAAGAGGTCACAAATAATCGATTTTTTCATAAGACATGAGCATCCCATAAAAGGTTGGTCATTTATTTTGATTGGTATAGAATTTTTTCTAATTGGGCCGCACTAAGGGGTGTCACACATTCCTTTAAAGAGATGCTTATCTCTTTGTTTTGAAAAATAATTTAGGACATGACATCTACTATAACGTTTTAAATTTGATGATGGCCCCACCATCAAGTTGATCCTACAAAAATCCAAAGACTGTTTTAGTTTCTTGAATGGAGTGTAGTACACATGATCAATCATATGTCGAGATCAAAGCATATGCAATTGGGTTTTTATGAGAATGAGAAAAAATAGGAATTCCGTTGTAGCCTTATTAGTAAAAAGAGATAGGGTAGGGATAAAATTCGTTGCCTTTTAACTAGACATTTAAACTCCTTAAATCCTCTTCCTAAAAGTTAGCACATTATTAGATTAAATTGTTGCCTTTTAAGATTAGTTAATGAGTTGTTATGAATGCCTCTTATTGGTCAAGAAAAGGGGCATTCTTTTATAAGAAACTCCCCGGGCGTTTTGTAGCCCTCCTCATTATATATATTTATTAATCACAAATCTTTCAATGAGCACTAGCTTCAAATTTCAGATATAAGAGCCATCTTATGCGTCCACTTGAATGCATCTCAATCACATGGGCAAAGTTAGCTGGAAAGGTCGCAGTATGGATTAATAGGTGAGTAACTGGTGTTCGTAACTGGCTATGGTTAAATAAATACATGTAATGTTGCTAAACTTTGAAGCACTTAAAACAGATTTTAGAATTATCACATCAAGAAAATTTTTTTACCCATATCTAATCCATGCTAAGAGCTTTCAGTCCCACTCATTTGCTATAATTGGGAAGCATCCAGTGAGCCCCACAAAACGGGCTCTCAAATTTAAATTCAAGCGCCGCATCTAGTTGAATGTTGCCCATTTATATTAATATGGACTTATGCCAAAGAAGGTATATTATATTGGTTTAGTCTCTTAAAATATTTTTAGAGTTACATTCTGTGGCTAAAAATGCAAGACAAAGGGATTAAGAAAGAGATTGACTTAGCAGTGATCTTGGAGAATTATTTCTTTAGTGGGTAAGACTGTTGGAGAGGATTTTATGCAAGTGGTGCTTTTGCTTATTGGCTGGGGGACCCTATAGTAATGAATTTTATGAAAAGAAGTTAAAGTAGCCATTAAAATAATGTTGAATTGAGATTAGATTTGCACACTTAGATCTCGACCCTGGATATCTGGGCATGCAATAAAGTAGTTCTATTGAGTGCATGTCTGCTTATCCTTTTGATTTGTTTACCATGAGAAAAGAGAAAAGCGTCCATACATATATTATCAAACAAGTTAAATGTAATAACTATTAGAAGTAACCTTGCAATAGACATGAAAAAACAGACAGCTCTTCCTTGTCCAGTTGTGGCACGCAAGCATGGAATGATACATGGAGAACAAGGACAATCACAGGTTATCTATCATTTGACATCTACCTACCAGTGAAAGCAGAGTGGCATCAACAATGTTCTCTGGTGGGGGGTACAAAAACCAAACATTCACAGAAAGTAGATATTGGGTATAGTAATCCTAGTACAGAAAGTAGAATCTGATTACAAGAACGCAGATTTCATAAACCTCCAATTCGTTTCAGCTAAATTCTATCTACAGATTTCATCAAATGCCAGAAGCCAAAAAGACAAAAGAACCATTTCTAATTCTAAAATACAGGGAATTCTAAACAACGTTTTAGCCAATTTACAGTATGTAGAGGTGTTTTCTTTCTGTAATTCTGTATCTCAAACATTGAATTTGTCGATGATGTCTGACAAGCATTTGGAATTCCGAACCGATATTCTTGGGCCTGTTTGTTTTATGTAATTGAATGCACAAGAATTCTAAGACTTCTATTTCTAAAAATGGCTAAAAATGAAGAAACAAATGTAAAATTCCAAAAATAACTCCAATTTATCTCCCCCTTAATGGAAATGAATCAAGGGGATGCGGAAAATGAATATTCATCCACCACTCTAGTAATTCAAATCTTAGAAAAGGGAGGGCTGCGTCTACATCTCTACTTTATATCCAACTTCTTTGATAATCATTGTTGGAGCCTATTTGACCATAAATTTCTATGTATTTAATTCACATACAAACAAACAGGCCCTAAGTATCAAACAAGCACATAAAGGCTGTGACTTCTCATACCCAGCACAACTTTGGAAACACGACTCTCATGACACCACTTGTCTTTTTTTTCTATAGCTGCCACGCTGTCTAGCAACATGGCCACAATAGTTGGATTTCCCAAAATCAAGCAGGCTCACAACATAAGAAGAGTCCAGCTAGCCAGTTCAAACATGGCATCTTGGTGGGATCCCCTACCCCTACCAGATGGGGATCCCCTACCCCTACCAGATGCACGGACGGCTGCAAACTAAGGGTCTACCAAAAATCATCTTCTTTGGACTTTTTATAGCCATATGATCTGAACCCAGTAATATGAACAATCAAAATGATAAAGCATGAAAACAAGTTCCTTACTTACTGTTTTCAAATTCTGTGATTATTTGACAATGAGATCAAACATTATTTTCCTGTTAAATTGACAGGTGAAACATTGATGCATGTTGACCATGTGACTGGTATTGAAGTCCAAGCTATGCCGATATAAGTCTTTAATGGGGGTGATTTAAGCCTGTTTCTGCATCATAACAAATCCCACTGAAAGGCAGGCATCAGATCCTAGTGTAAAACAAATGAGGCATGTGAGAAAAAATAAAACCCAAGTAGTTCTACAAAGGGGTTGCAGTCGAATGCCAGTACCTATAAATCTCCAAGGCTATTTTACATGTTGGGGACAAGCTCTGAGGTGTCCCCAGAATCTATATGAATTTCCAGAATAGTCCTCCTCCATGCAATTAATATGCGAAGCCCTCTATACTCAAGGTACAACAAATATGGATCAACTTAACAGGCCTTCACTTAAGCACTCACTCAGTAAATATTTCAATTCCCGCATCTTTTTCTTCGCCACCTGAAAGGAATAACAATATAGTTAATGTAACTTCGGTCCAATAAGGTAGACATAAAATCAACACTATCTCTATAATGACACATGCCGATGCAGTACATGTAGGGACCAAATCCATGGTTCCAAAGACAAACGGATGGCAATTTGTCATAAACTGACATGTCCTTTTCTTTTTATTCTCCACTAGTAAAACAAGATATGAAAACAGACGACTTGCCTTGTGGATAGAAGCAATGCTTCTTTCAGCATCACCTAGATGAATCTCTATTTCCTGTTCCGCTTGTAAGAGAAGTTTCCTCTGTGATGCCTCTGATGGTATATAGGGAATCAATAAAGTGAGTCAGTGTTCCTATCAATATATGAAATACACAAAAGCTGGATGGTAAGATGTCAAAGAGGTGTGGGGGGTTGAAGCTCGGGGGTTGTAAGCATGTGTTGATGTACGGACACATGCATGTATGTCTATCTTTGTGTAGACAAGCTTTGACACATAAGTGAACTATACATATTCTCATATATAATATGGAAAAAAAAAACATGTATGTATCCATTTTTCATTAACCAAAATAAGTTTTTTTGCATACTTTGCCTCTCTGCATTTCCTTTTAATTCTGTTTCATAGGCTTCAAGTTCTTCAAGTGTGCTCTTGCATTCTTGGAGATGGTGATTTATCTCTTCCTTGAACTTGCTGTGCATGAATTTCAAACGCTTTTGTTGCTCTGCAATAATTTACCCATTAATGCTTCCTAAGAAACTGCTCAGATATCTATGAATATATCAAAACACTGACCATAACTACTGACACCCTCACTCTGCCCCTATCTATGATGCCCAGATACTGTATGGATATGGCAGGGGCTTGCATATTACCTTTTTTTATAGTAACATGCATATTACATATTGAAATATTTTGGATGTATTGACTGTTTTGAAATATACAGGTATTATACGCCCCTAACTTCTGCACAAACAAGTTCAGCTCGATGAACGCAGAAAAAGGGATCATAAATACAAATATGGACATGAATATGGGAACATAACAACAGACATTGCATATATGCCCATATCCTACTGTTTTATTTGAGCTGAGTGCATGTTGGTCATTCACAAAAAATAATTTAGTCTATTAATGGATGAAGGGATTGCATTTATTTGGGTATATTGATCAACTCAAACATCTGGTTTCCATCATGAACTGTATTTACCCTGGTTTCCATCAAGTCATCAGTAATTCAGTTTCCCTTAAAATGCCATTTTGTACCTTGGAATCTGGATTCTAAGCGCTTTCTCTTAGATTTTCTGAGGCCTGTGAATTTCTCTCTGCAAGAACAGGAACAAAATGGTAATTAATGTGATATTTACGAGTGATACAGCTTAAACTTGGATTTAATACACCTACATGTCCGTTTGAATCTGTGACTCAATACTCTGTAGATGCAAATTTATTCTGTCTGCAGCAGATGTCAGGATCTCAGAGCTTTTCTGCCTTGTTTGTGACTTCATTTTTGTTTTAAAATTTTCCAAAACTAATGCAAATTGAGCAACAGCCCTGGCAAATCAAACGAATTTTTACATAAGAGTGGACTCAAAATCTTATCTTGATTGTGTGAGAGTGAGAGGATGAATTATCCAAACATTATATGACAGAATAAAGAGTAAAGACAAATTCCATAAAGAAAAGGAATAAATTTATAAACATCAATTGTTTTTCAACTTTTGATTGTATAAAGATTATTGTCAACAGAATGTTTTGCAAATATATAAAGGTTAAAAAAAATATCACTGTCAAATGGGACTGAATAGGTAAAAAGTAAATACAACTGGAACAAGTTACAACACAAAACCAACAACCTTGCCAAGCCATTTTCTTGAGCTTGCTCTGAAGCTTCTTTGAATCCATTACTTTCTTCAGTTCCTGACAATTTCGTGCAAATGCTAAGGGAATATTAGACTCAGGATATAGAATAAAGAATCATTCAGAGAAGAAAGTAGCACATTCAAGAAATTAATAGGAATTGCCTTTTGGGGAGGGTGACATGGGATCTGGCTCACTCAATTCAACACCCTCTTGACTGCAGAGCCTTTTGTTGCGTCGAAGTATGAATGGTGGTTTCTTGGAGCAACCACTTCCTGAAAGCCAGTTCTTCCTTGTTCCAGAACCTGCAAATGGTAAAGTAATACATCATTCATAATGGTCACTTAATCAATTATTTTAGCTTCCCCTGACTTTTTTTCATTACTCAGGACAACAAATCAGAATTCAAATTACAGACCCTGTTGAAAAAATAATAGCAATCTCAAAGGGAATATAGAAACACAGTAATGGCAGCACAGGATGAATCTGTTGTGTGGATTTTCTAAAACAAAAATAAATAGACATTGAAGTTGTATGTAGACATTTGATGCTATCAAAAGAAGAAACCAGCTAAAAACTAAAGAATAAAATACATGTCTGCAGTTCGATCCATCTATGAAAAGGAAGATGACATAAGTACTAGTAAGATCATTCAGTGTACTGTCAATGCTCCTTAACATGGTGCATAATATCAAGGGGTGTTCTCGAGTCAACTTAGGCACACTTTCTGATAAGTGCTTCCCTCCAATGTCGGCACAAATGGGATGCATCCAACTTGCAGAGGTAGGTCGCATGCAAAGGAGACATTAAGGATATGATACCCGGATACTTGTACAAGCCCAATGTATCCGTATCAGACCGATACGACACTTGTAACGGTACTTGATACTGCACAGATACTTCTAGGGAACAAGTTACATATCCTACTTATCAATTATCTCATATAGTTCTTTTAATATTTTTACTTCTCACCCAAAAAAAGTGCTAGAAAGGATACAAAAGAAAAATAATTTCATTGATTCAAAAGTGATCTAAAGAAAAAATTACGACATCCGTATCCGTATCCGTATCCGTATCCATGTCCTAGATTTTCAAAAGTGATGAGTCATATCCCCATTTCCCGTATCAGTGTCTATATCCATATCCGTGTATGGGCATCATAGCATTAAGGATAAGGGACATGAAAAATATAACTCTGATCAAATAATCCTAACAATTATTTTCAAAAAAATAATAATAATCCTAACAATTAATTTAGGCACCTCAAAGTTCAATGGTTATCCAAGTGCATTTATTTTTGCAATTGAATCCAATAGTGGCTAATCATCGGGTGTCAAAATTGGGAGTGTCAATTCATGTGGGGCAGGTAAGTGTGAATAGCTTGGATTTGTTAAATGTGATCCCCAAAATACAGAATATGGAAGGTGAGCAAAGGGATTATTGTCCATATGTATGTTATGCAGTATGCTATACTATAGATTAATTCATTATGTCATATAAGATATCTATTACTTCCATAATATCACTACTTTGGATTTTTTGTGTAAGGTTACTAAGGTAGTTCATTTTTAAAAAAAGGAAAAGAAAAACTAAGACATGCAAAACAGAATTAGTTCCATGTACGGATAGTGTGGATGGTAGGAAGGAGATAAATAACAGAGTTAGATAACATATACAACATGTACAAGAATATCAATTTAATAAAACAACAACTCCACTAAAACAATTATTCAAATATGAACAGTCAAACTACTTGAAAAGGGTCCTGTCATCTCTTTTTTGGATCATAACTGATTACTATGCAATCATTCATACTGTATACAATTATTTATCCCTCAAAAGACATCTATAACTCATTGAAAGTGAAGTAACTATGGGTCACATTCAAAATTAAAGATTTTACGGTACTTATTACTGCTTATCCCTATGGTTTATCATGTTGTCTGGTGATTATTTCTGACACGCCATATATCAGCCATGAGAATTTTATATCCATTCTACCAGATTTCAATTTGGGCCATTAAGCATCAAAACCGTTTAAGATAGAAAATACTAAAAGTGAAAGTATAAGGAATCCTGCATGTTTAATCCAAATAGAACATAATAATTTTCATCTACACGGATTTGGACATATCTACTGTATGTTCTTCTTCATGCAACATACAGGAACAATATTGACAGGAAGTTTATAACCTTCTTCAATGAGCTCATCCTCTTCTGAGCTCTCATGGTCCTGTAGTGCCAATGACGACAGGGATAACCTCTTTTCAACATCATCCTCTTCTTTATCCAATGATCTGATGGATGAATCTTTGGACTCTCTGTCATCAGACTGAAATATAATCAAGGAACAGCAAAAAGGAAACAGAAAATTCTATTTTCAGGTTAGAAACAAAAAGAGTTCCGAAGGCTGGAATTTTCAACATAGGTATCTTGAAAAGGCATAAGGATACAGAGGATCCTGAACATAGGCTTGAGCTAGCAGAACCCAGTGTCGAAGCTCGGAAATTTCTCAAACAACCAAACCTTTCCATTGGCGAACTGTGAAACCCTTCCCCTTCAGGTCTCTTGCTCAATGAGGGTGGGTTACGAAACTCATTTTCCATGGGCGAATTCATTGCAAATGTTGGACTCTGAATATCATCTGGTTCCCTATTGTTATTAGGTGACAGTGATGATTCAAACTTTTCTTTTGACCCTGCATTATTTGGTGATAGTGGACTGTCAAAATCTCCATGCTGCTCTGCCTCCTTCAGAACTGATGGGCATGAGAAACATTTTTTCATATCCGCAGACTTGGATGATGGGAGCCTGTCAAAATCTTTCTGCTTGTCTGTATTCCTTTTTGCTGGTGAGTGATGAAACCCATCTTTGTGATTTAGAGAGGGGGAACTGTGCGAACCTGCCTTTGTATTCCTCTGCTGTGCTGTTTTCTCAGGTGGTGGTGGTGGTGGTGTTTCCCTTCCAGAGGAATGTGAACTATTCTCTGAATTCATACCTCTAGAAAAGCTAATCCTCCGGGGATGAATTCTTTTACTTTTCTCACTCGTCTTCCTTTTGGACAGAGAGGAAGTACTTTTTACAGGCCAACGTGAGGTTCCTGTCCGCCCTTCTGCTTCATCAAAAGCAAAGATATTCTTCTCTTGGTGTTTCAGTTTAAAACGAGGGCTTGAGGAAGGTAGCACTTTCACATCATTGTTGTTCTTACACTGCAACTTTGATTGTTTTCTAGTCTGAGCTTTTCTTTGAGTTAGCGAACGAGTAACCGGTCTTCGAACATTTTGATTTGGACTTTCTGAATCAGTTTCAATGGAATCTGAGTTCTGCTTATGTTTATTAGTTTCGTCCTTTTGAACCTCCTTGCACCCCAACTTCAAATTTCCTGCATTGGTCTCATGAGGGTGTAAGTTCGAAGTTTGATCCTTCCGTGACGGAGAACTTCCCAGTATCTCCCATAGCTTCATTCTCAAAGCTTCATTACCTGTTGATATGTTCCCTGTTTTTTCTCCACCACCTCCCTTGTCTGAAACATTTGTACCCTGTCTAGCTGCAAATGTGAACTCTTCCAACCTTTCCGAGTTTCCACCCTTCTCACTCTTCCTCCCATAGGCAATGCTATTGAATTCTTTATGCACAAAGTCATCAGACTGTAGAACTGAAGTCCGGTTAGCATAAAACTCAACAGTCTTTGTCGTCGCCATTTCAGAACGTAAAGTTTGAGCAGAGAACAATGCAGCTGTCTCATGATTCACTTGTTTTACTTTAGAAACTGCCTTTGTCCCTACTGCATTTGCCTCTACAGATTTTCCTTGAGAATATGCAACTTTCCTCTCCGTAACAGGCAACATGACTTCATCTTCCTTTCTAGGTTCATCAGGCCTCGGTTTTGCAGATGCATCTACTGTAATTCCTATAGAGATCTTTCGAGACTGGCTACTGGGATACAAATTGTTGCTAAAAGTCTGACGATCACGCCTTTGGTCCTATAAAATTTTCTTCCATTCAATCAATCATTCAATATTTTGATTTTTCACTAGCTTTAGACGTATTCATAAATAATTCAAGTTAAGGAGTACAGACACATACAATCACATAGCTAATTTATCATCTCAGAAACACACAACTACATGTGTGCGTGCAAATTTGGCAAAAAAGAAAAAACTTCCTACTGATGACGAAATCCAAAGGATGGGTATCCATAGCTTACATGTGGAAAATCTCTCTGCTCAGGAACGTCCATTGCTGGAATTCAATAGTAATTCAACAGGAGATCAAAACAATAAGCATCAATCAATAACCTGAAAACAACCAAATAATCAAATTAGCGCGCGCACACACGCGCAATCACTGATCTCTTGAAATTAGATGCTTGGATGCCATCAAGAGCTCAAAAACACCAACAAATTAGAGATAGAGACAGAGAGAGAAAGAGAGAGATCAACATCTCCAATGAATATCGTCTAAGACTGATGAGGAGTGAAAAAGAGAAGAAGAAAACCAAATTAAGCGAAGTGAAGGTGATTTTGCAGAACCATCAAAACTCAAGAACAGATTGAAGTAATAAAAAAAAAAAAACCCTACGATCTTCCCGACCTTATTCTCTCACGCTCGAATCACGAAGACTTTCGTTCCTTTTTCTCTAAAGCCAATCGAAATCCGAGAATTCTCCAGATCCGTTCTTGAAATGCTTTCTAATGCTCCAAATCTAGGGTTTCTCCGCAAGAAAACCTGCATCAGATGAGATCCAGATGAAGAATTCGAAGATCGACTTAAACGAGAATGAAATAGAGAGATAGAAGGCTTCAGATCGTAGAAGATCGTCGAAATGAAAGAGATTGCAGTGAAATCAAGTTGAGAAAAGAGGAGAAAACGTACCTTTCGGATGGTGTGATTTCTGCGGAAATCGCTGATCTGAGGGCGGAAATACGAATCGAAATGAAGAGGCGGGAAAGGAATTGGGTTTTACATGGACGCGGTCGCGGCCTGTTCTAACTTACGCCGGGCTGATAACTGAAATTCGAACACTCACGTAAAATGGAGGGAGTCCGAAAACGTACTCATGGATTAGTGGCATTGGTGGTAAGAGGCATTCATTTTTTTTAAGGGCACGTTTGTGTAGGTATAATAAAATTGGCTATAAAATTTATTTGTGTAGGTATAATAAAATTGGCTATAAAATTTACTTCATTTTTTCTGTTTCATGTATAATGTATTTGTGCAATGAGAGGATTTTACTTTGCAGATTTCTCATTTTCTCGATAAAGCGGAATTTTATATTTTTACCTCTCATATGGAAAATTGAAATACATTAATTGAGAAAAAATAATTTATTTGTTAATTTATCTTTTACCATTATGCAAGGAAAATGTATTGTACCTGATAGGGTGAGAAAGGGGTTTAATAGAAAATTAGACCAAATTTCCTCTCCATTGCAAGGAAAATCAATTAATTTTTTTTTTACTTCTCTGCAAGGAAAATATATCGCACCAAATAAGTGAGAAAGGGGTTGCATGAAAAATTATACTACTTTTTCTCTCTAGCGTGGATTCCTCTAGTTGCACTGATGTACCCTGTGCAAAAAAAAAAAAAAAAAATTCTACAATTTTGTGGAAAAGAATTTCAAATGGAGAAGATCAAAATGAGTTTTCCGCACAAAGAGGAAAAGGTTTTTCACAAAACCAATTTTTTTTAGCACTGTACAAACGTGCTTGAGGAAATATTTTGTAAAGAAATTCTCCACATCTAGGTTTTCTTAGTTTTTCGCAAGGCATGTTTCTCCATTATGTCCCCCTCAACTAATGTTTCTCCATTCGATACCCAGCTTAGGAGGGCTAGGACACAGCCCTCTGGAGAGGAAAGTAGACGACATTAGGACTTTGCATGTCAAGTACCAACAATTCTTTTTTTTTTTTTTATAGGTAACATAGCTTAGACCCATGACCTCAAGGTTGTAATAGTGAGCATATTATGGTGTGACATGGTCATGGACTACTTGTAAAAATTATAGTATTTTCATGGTAATTAAATGCTATATAGAATGAGGAAAAAAGGAAAAATGAAGATGTTGTATTTGGTTACTACATTTCAAATGATGAGAAACCAACACTATTCTTAATTTTATTTTTTTTTTTTTGAAGAACTAACATGTCCTTGGGGTAGGGATGTAAATGACTAAATAAGTCCCCGATTCTCCGATTACCAGGAGGTTCCGACCCGTTAAAAACTGAGTCTGGGTCCTTATTTAGGTCCCAATAAGTAAATGAGTCCGAATCCAGTTCCATCTTGGTTCAGACCCGTGGACCCGAAACCCTACATATTACCTTAATTTTTGAAAATCTCTCATAAAAATAATATTTTTTTAATATCATTCTCTACCTAGACCCGAACCCGGACCCAGACCCGTCCCATGTATGGTTCTGGTTCCGAAACCAATTTCCGGTTCCGGAGCCAAGAAATTGGTTCCGAAACGGTTTTGGATCTGGATCTGGTTCCACCTCTCTCCTTAACGGTTCCAGTTCCAGGTCCACCATGGAACCGGAGCGGAACTGACCCATTTACCACCCTACCTTGGGGGCATGAGTTTTACAGTTCAAGAGTGTAGGGAAAGGGGTTTAAGATTCATGTATAAGTTCCTGAATAGAACTCATGGTCGGCCTTAAAACAGTTCACTTGATGGGCCTCACTGACGCTTCAACTTAAATCAGCAATAATTTTATAAGATGCATATGAATATAAGCTATGTACAGAGAGTTATTTGCCTGGTCTTATACGAGAAACAAGGGGCAGTTCCCAGGTATTCTAAGGACTTCCATATTTATTAACAGAATAATCAAGAAGACCCTTGTTTCCCACAGAAATGGATTATATCAATTGAGAATAGAAATTGCCTTTTTGTTTTATTGTTTAGGTACTAAATAAAATAACTTGTGATGTTTGGCTTCCGAACATGAAATATGGGCTAATTTCCTGATCCAAAGTTCCATTAACTTAAACAGCTAGTAGCTTGCTAGCTTTGCTATATTCATTTAACTTCAACAGTTCACCAAACAGATTGGAGATTGGAGTGAAAGGGTTGTATTGATCAGACGTGAGCCACATTGAAAAGAATAGAAGTGGGAAGAATGAAAAATCATATGAACTCAAGTTAAATTTAGTTTAGTGCATTATAATATATTAAGTTAGAAGGTTTTGGATTCAATTTTGATTGTACTTTCTATTTTGACTGGAAGTTGGTTTCAATTTTTACAACTGCTAACCTTCTCTCCCTTCAATTTTCACTAATATACTTCCCCCACTTATAGATTCTCGGCCATCTTCCCATGTTTCTAACATACATAGAATCCTACCTCTTCATGCATACCCGTGATTAGCACGGGTTTTTTTGCTGGTTATAATACACTAAGCTAGAAGGTTTTGGATCCAATTTGACTGTACTTTTTATTTTGTCTAGAAGTTACTTTCAGTTTTTATAACTGCTAACATACTCTCCCTCCACTTCTCACTAACATACTTCCCCACTTAAGACTCCCATCTTCCCCATTTCTAACATACATAGAATCCTACCTTTTCATGCATACCCGTCATTTGTACGGATTTTTGTACTAGTTATTACTATATATGAAAGGGACTGATTCCAATTGAGAAATCAATCCCAATTAGCTTCAATTGATTTTGATCTTTTTCCAATCCCCCCTCTCCCATGTCCCCTACTCTTTCTATCTACATTAATGCTTGTGAAAAGAAAGCTTTTCTTTATCTTGAAAGCCCGAAAACGGTTAGAGAGAGAGAAAGAGTTGATTTTGAGGGTAAATCAAGCCCTCATAAGGCCACATCAGCACATGGGAGTGGGACCCAAGTAATACCCTTTTAAGTGTTTGAGGTTTGAAAAAAAAAAAACTACCTCATTTAATTGAAAGGACTCATTCCTTTCTCAACTTATGTCTCTCCTCTTTATCGATCTCTCCTCTTTCTTTCTCTCCCTTTCTAATCTCCATTGCCTCTCTGTATCTCACATATTGGCACACTGTAGCCCATCACCTCTCACATAGTTGGTCATACTTATGAGTCCTTTCTCAACTTATGTCTCTCATTTCTCTCCATCTAACCTCCTCTTCATCTCTCTCTCCTCTTTTTTTCTCTCCCTTTCTAATCTCCATTGCCTCTTTGTATCTCACATATTTGGCACACTGTAGCCCATCACCTCTCACATAGTTGGTCATACTTATGATCCCTCTCATATCAGCAAGTACAAAAGCAACTACAAAGGTATGTGATATTTAGATTAACGGGATTCATGTGGATTCACAAAGATTTGATTTTCTTTTTTATTTTTTATTTTTTTTAGGGAAGTATAAAAATTCGTTGATTTTAAGTTAACTGAGTGGCAGGAGTTTTGGTATTTGGGGGAGGATCTTTTTTCCCTATGTGGATGTCAAACACATGAAAGATGTCGCGGGTGTTAAGGAATTCTTTTCCTAGGAAAGATGTCCTGGGTTTGAAATTAATTTGTCCCTTCTATGCAGCTTAAAAGAATGAGATATGTGGTTGTTATAAGTTTTTAATGTATTTGTGCCTGTATTAACAAACGAATAAAGGGTTGCAAAGTAAAACGCCCATGTGCTTCATTTCCATCTAGCCATTAGAAAAAAAATAGAGGATAATTTTCTCGTCTGAACCGATCAGATTCCCAACTCCAAATAGGATCATGTCCCGAAATCCACGATGGAAATTTAACGGCCATTGACCACGTGTCTCCATCCCATCGGTTCCAACCAACTGTCTAAAGATGATAAGTGGAGAGTTCCGACCCTCATATGCTTACACTCACAGGAAACTCGTAAGGGTCCCAATGGAGCATGCAAATTGAAATCCAAACCGTTAAAAAATAATTGGCCCCCAATTGTGAGGTATTGGATTTTATTCCAATAAAAAACAAACTCACTAGCCACTATCAAATTAATCAATTGAAAAAAAAAAACATAATATATTTTCACATTTCATGTAAGCTATCAATCTAACAATACATTTATCTTGGGCCGAAATCTTTTCCAAGGATCCATAAAAACAAATGATTAGTTACTTTTAACAGCTTAAATTTTTTATTAGCAGGCCCATTATTGAACCTTACAAACTTCTCATGATCACTAATGGTTTATGCTAGTCTACATTAACTCCTCCTTAAAAGGTAGGGCCTCTCAACCATTACACATTCCTTTTCCTCTCCACTAGTAAAACCTCGTGCTATGCACGGACAACGGAACCACCAAATGCACAGGCTAATACGATATATTTTTAATAAATTTTTTAATTATTGAACTTGTGAGTCCTTCAATCTGGTTGCTAATCCAATATTTAGAAAAAACTTAATAAAAGACACATTAACAATAAAACAAAAGAATAAAGCAAGTAGTCTTAATTTGAATAACACGGGGTTCGCAATATACACATCCTTATGAATTTTAAAAATTAAAAGACACTGAATTCAAATAATGAAACGGTTACATTAACCTCCAGAAATCCAAAATATGTACAAATTAGGACACAGACAATATCAAACAAAATATTCCTGCCTAGTATTCGAAACTCCATCTTTCAAGTGCTTCGCCGTTGACCTATAGGCATATAAAAATTATTTTAATAATTAATAAAGTATTATGTCAATGGTAAATAATTCATTGAAACTATCCCAGTAGTCGTCATAAGAGGACATTTTTACCTGGAATATGGAGATCGTCTTTCAAATGATGTTGTTGTTGTTTTTCAGTCCATCCTCTAAATCTTCTAAAGCCTTTATTGTTATAAAGTCTAACTCGATATCTTCTAACATTTCTCCTAATTCCCTCATGTCCACGAAATTAGTCTTGAGCTTAGCATGGATGTCATGTACCGGCCAAGGAGGTGGTAGAGTGCTTACTATGGAACGTCTGCGGATAATTTCAAAATATAAATTAGTGGGCCTAATTTCATGCTTGGGTATCTAATTAATCACATACTTGCAGTTAGACCCAGTACCCAATTCCTTAAGTTTTTTTATTTGGAAATGCATTAAATCCAAAAATTTCAAAATATAAATTAGTGGGCCTAATATCATGCTTGGGTCTCTAATTAATCATAGGCCTGCAGTTAGGCCCAGTACCCAATTCCTTAAGTTGTTCTATTTTTATTAGGCAATAAATCCTATGTCATTTAATAAATTTATATATTTCTTAAACATAAGCATGAAATAAGAATTTTAAAAATATACAGTAAGAAAGATACAACAAAGGATAGTAGATATTGAAATTAAAAAAATAAAAAATCAACGCCTCATATTGTATTATAATATTTTGAGATTCTTGTATGAAGTAGCAGAAAAGATTACCTTATTCTATGAAGATGATTTATTTGTTGCTCCTATTTTTGCAAATAGGAACACAGATCCAGCCTTTCTCCAACTTCTAGTATGAGGTATGAGGTCCATTTTTTTTTAGAGCTTTGCTGGTCTGATGATAATTAATAGTAGATCTGGAAATTAAAAAAATATATCAATGCATGCCTCATCTTGTATTATGATATTCTTGTATGTAATAGTAGCATATATATTACCTTATTATGTGAAGAATGAAAAAAAATTAATCAACTTGATATAGATGAGATGCACATGTAGAGAGGTTCATAGAACCTAATAGCAGAATACAGAACCTTACTAAGATTTATAGTTTTTAATGCATTCAAGTAGGGCCAAAATAAGATGATTCAAATGACTGATTAGTCCTATAATCATATTCAAGTCAGCTCATCGGGTCATCATTTAGCAGGTCAACAGGTCATCACTCCATCTCAGTTATTTTTAATTTTTCCAAAATGTGTACAGGCCCAGATGTTTCTCTTGGAAAGAATATCAATTGGTACTTGGGAAGCATGTCTGTCTCAAGTACTAAACTTGTTTCTAAACACAGAAGGCCCACCTATATTCAACATTGCAGGCCCACTTATATTCAATCACATCCATTCAAACACAGTTATCTGCCAGAAGATCTACATTGGAAAAAAGAATTAAAAAGAGATTAACTTCTAAAGGCTTCAAATCTACATCAAGTATAATTTGATCACATTGAAATTGGCCCACCCTTAATCCAAATATCGATCAAGATCAACCCACCCTTTTGATTGTAATACACCAGGTGGGCCATCTCCATTGGGCTGGAGGGGAAAGTCCAATTTTTTTTAGAGAAATTATAGGGATTTTGAGATTTTAAATGTGTTTCAATTTTAATATGTATGGGTTTTAATCTCATCTTTAATCTTATCAAGTTTCCAATTGAGATAAGATATCAACTATTTTCAAACTCTTTATTATTCCTAATTAAGAATGAGTTGATAGTGAATGAAGATGTCTGGAGAGAATAAAGATGAACGCATTTTTTAATGGAAAAACACCAAATTTTTCAAATGGGTTTCTGTCAATTTACATCGATTCTCAGAGGAATAATCATCACACTCAGAGGTTTTTATTCATGGCCATCTAATTGGGCCATTCACATGTGGGCCACAGTTAGGAGCTCACATAATGATAATCTGCACTCTTTCAAATTAACGTTCTGATTTGGTGCGCCACATGACATCAAAAATCCAACTTGGTCTATTCCTTGGAGGTTACTGCAAAACAACCTTGGTTTTAGAGTGCAAAAGTCAAAACCCAACTCATGAAAAGTCCTAACTTAAGAAGATGAAACCGGAAGGCTGAGACATGTAAGCTATTTCATAAATTAAAGAAAATTATCTCTCTCTCTTTCTCAAGTGTGTTTCATCTATTCATCCATAGAAAACAGAACCCATCTCAGATACAACTTTCAAACACTCGAGGAAAGCTTTCTTTCAAAGCAGAGAAGTTGAAGCAATAGCATTAGCACTTCTCTGCTACTTTTCTCTGGTTTTGGACCTCAGAAGGAAAAACCTCCAAAAAAAGAACTCCAACGTTGTCACAAAGGGCAAAAGGAACTTCAGTATATTTTAATTCATAAAATTAAAAAAAAAATAGAATCATAAATGATTTTCCTTAGTGGGTTCTTCACTGTCTACAACAGACAGCAAAAATGGTAGCATAGAAGCAGGAAAAATCAATTACAATAGATTTCCTGATCTGGTGTAGGAGTATTACCTCTAAAAGCTTTCAAATCTCACTTGCATATAACCATTGATCTCAGACTAACATTAAACCGAGGCTAGCAATTCCTGTTATGGGTTTGAGATCCTAGATTCCTCTCTTCGGTCCGAAAGAAAATCAATTTAGGAAATCGATTCACTTTGTGATTTTTTTTTTATTTTTTGATTTTCTATCTCTTCTTGATGTGAGAGTAGAGAGGAGAATGAAGGCCTTGTGTCTGTTTGTGAGAAGAATCAAAGGGATATGATGCGTTATAACTACGCCGCGCGCATATTCTTTGCCCAAAATTACAAAAAAGCTACGCCATCTTCTTTTGCCGTTTTATGTTCAAACATTTCTAGCTTCAAACATTTCTTTTGCTGTTTCATGTTCTTCAAATAACACTTCAATATCAAGCTCCATAAAAGTTAATATTTCATCTTTAGCAAGTTTATCATCATCAAGGAATTTTTGATACATTCTTCCATTTGCAGCATTTGAACTATGGTCAGGATCATCAGGCACAGGGGTCTCAAGAGTGTATTCAACTTTGTCTTGGAATAAAACATGCCTGATTCTGCGCTTCCAAGTAAAAAAATTGGTACCATTTAATTTTTTAGTTTTACTTAATTTGGCATTTACTGCTCTACTACCCATTTGAATGAATGATAAAAAATTTAAATTGAAATAAATGGGGTTAGATTACCGACCAGATCAGAAAACTTTGTTATCAAATTTCCGTGGATTCTTTTATCTCTTTCTCTGTTTTGATGAATCTCCTAAAAGGATCTCATTCTAGAAGAGGTTTTTGTGCGTTGGGATGGAGATCACGTGAGAAGTTGCTCGACACTTAGCAAATATGCCCCAAGACTTGAATCTTTTGAAGAGGCGTTCTTTGAGAGATTGCCTTTTTGTCCCTTGTGATTGCCTTTCATATACGTACTTTGAACTTCTCAGGACCTTGCTGTGTGACTACCCAAAAATGTAGCCCTCTTGGCACACACAAAATGGTGGTGCTTAAGTTCGCCAAAAAGAAAAGAACCTTATCTCTCTTGTTTCTCTTCGTTTCTGCAAGTCCTTACTCTTCCTCTTTGCAAAAGTAACAGAGAGGGAAAAAACAAAAGGAAACACGATGGATGAGCAGAGAAAATGCAGATTGTTGATTCCGATATCCATTCTCCTTTTTTTTCCCCAATATCCCCTGTATTTGGAGCAGCAGTTCAGTTACGTTGTGGGACATTGTTTATTTTTGGGAGGAAGTTATTGGTCAGTTAGTTTAGAGAGAGGATAGTGGAGAGAGTGGAGAGTGGAGAGAGAGGAGATATTGACAGCTGGCCTGATGTATATTAGGTAGTGAGGGATGGAACTTTGGAGCCCTGTGGTTAAACGTAGGGAGAATACATTCCCATAGAGATATAGATTCAAGCGGTGGTCCGTAAGCATATGACCTCAGATTTTTTATGACTCATTTGCCCTTCTAACCATTTACATGGGTGGTGGTCCCTAAACATGTTACATCAGATTTTTTATGACTCATTTGCCCATCTAACCATTTAAATAGGTGTCATGCAATTTAAATCTGGGTTTTAGCTTCAACTCACTATCTTTCCCGGATTATTTTTCAATTTAAATGTAGTAAGATGAGTTTTCGATCAAATTTTAAGTTTTAAATTGGAGGGAAAGACAATTGATGAAATTTTGCATAGCGTGGCTTGCTTGGTGCTGCTTTTTTTTTTGTGTCCTCTTCCCTCCTTTGGTGTTTTTGGCTGTCCACATACATATACAACTCAGATAAATTGATATCAAACTCATCTCAGTCCAAAGCAAAGTCAAATAAAATCATAACAAATTTATTTAAATTCACTTCAAATACAGATAATTTCATATTAATTTCAGATAAATTCTTATCAAAGCTAGATAAATTCAAACTAAATATAGTCAAATTAAGCCAAATATAGTTAGATAATCTCATATCAAAGTGACATAACTTGTTTTTAAACTGGTTATGATTTCAAACACAGATAAATTCATATAAACTCATATAAACTCACGCCAAAGTCTAATAAGTTCACATCAAAGTTAGATAAATTCACAGTAAACTTAAATAAATTCACTTAATTCGTATCAAACTCAGATTAATTCATATCAAACTTAGATAAATTTATACCAAACACAGATAACATAATGCTAAAGTCAAATAACACATACAAAACTTAGATAAATTCACAGCAAATTACAAAAAAACTCATTTAAAACTAAGTTGAATACATTTTAAAGTCAAATAAAATTATGTGAAGTCCAGTTAATTTCATACCAAACTCATATTATTTCATAAGAAACTCAGTAAAAACTCCGAGAAAATCGTTTCAAAGTCACATAAATTCATTTGAAACCTTGTTTAATTGATAACACACGTAGTTAAATTGAAATCAAACTCGGAGAAATCAGTGTAATATACAAATAAATTCATTTAAAGTCATGTTTAATTGATCACAGACTAAGATAACTTCACATAAAGTTTAGATAAATACATGTTAAAGTCAAATAATTTCATATCAAGCTCAGATAAATTCAAACCAAAACTTAGATAAACTTATGTCAAACTCAATTAAGTTCATGTCAAGATGATTCGGTTACTCAGGTAAGATCGCCACAGTGTATGGTAGAGAAAGTGGATGAACGCAATTTGCATCAATTCAAGTGCTTAGATTTCGGAGTGTATGACGGAAGCGGTGCGTGTTTGGTGGCATATAGAGTATATAAAGAGAGGGTGTTTTTGTCCTTTTGACTCATTTAATGTTAAAAGATGACCGCTGCCTCTATATGAAAAAGACTTGGACCACAGGCTATGAAATATAGTGTTGAGGGACCTGCCGCCAAATGTCCCGATAAAAAAAGATGTTGGTGTTTCCTGGCCAATCTAAATTAGTCTTTTCTGATTTGGGTTTTCATTTGTACAGGTTTCATGGCCATCCAAGTTGATGACCTGGATTCGTGGTGGATCTACGTGTTTGATGATGAAAACATCTTACAGGAGCCTTTGACCACAGGTTAATCGACTTAATAATATTTATTTTTGCTTCGGTTCTTTTACGTGGAAGTAGACATATAAGGCCCATTTGTTCCAAAAATCTAGTGTACTGGGAATTTCAAATGCTGGTATTTGAAATACTGCCAAATTCTAGAATTCTAAATTCGTTGTTTCATTCATGGCCTGAATTCCTACCTGAGCTCCCGGAATGCTATCGTCCCTCTCCCGGAATTTATGTGCCAAGTGAGATTTCTAAATCCTATTTGTTAAAGTGGTTTTTCAAATGCTGGATTTTTTTGGAATTTGAAATGCTTGGAATTTCAAATGCCCATGAATTATATGAGAATTCTGGTAATAAAACACAGAATTCCTTACAGGAATTCTAGTAAGTGAACAGGCCCATAAGGCCCATTTGTTCCAAAATCTAGCGTAATTGGCATCTATTTTAACCGGAGTTCTGGCCTTTAAGCAATTCTATCTAAAGAACGAGGACTTCATTTGGCCCCAATACATGATCATATCATATGGTTCCTCATTTATTAAAGATCCTGAGAAAATATCTCTAGACCATACATACAGTCAATTTTGAAACTCCACATATCTTTGCCATGTGCATCTGGTCAAGATGTTATCTTGGTTTTCAATTTTTGCATCTGGTCAAGACATTCTCGGGATTTTCGGTTTTCATGCAATCTTTGGTGCACCTAATCCCCAACCACAGTCTCTATTTTCACAAGGTGGACATACCTGCAGAGTGTGGAGCACTTTAATATATATAAGTCATTGGCACGATCGATGTATCTGATTTTTTTTTTTTATTTATCTTTGCTTTTTATATATGTATCGAAAGGATAGCAAGGGTTCTATGCATCTTTTTATTGACATTACATTTATAAAAAAATTTCTCATCTATGTCCGATTTAAACATTTAGAGAAGTAGAGGTATAAAATAGAGGATCCAAACATGGACTAAGTATCGATTGATTTAAGTCATCACATAATAAAGCTTGTATAAGGCTTAGGCATGTTCAAGTAGTGTGCACGTGAACTCCTGCACTTAGAGAAGGCTCTTGATGATTAATAGTATATTTATCCTTTTAATTTATTTTTATCAATAATATTCTCCCGAAAACATCAAATATGAATATATTTATTTTTTTGGTTCGACCTTAGCACGGGCTTTTGTTATTGATTTATTTTTTTTATCAATAATATTTCAGGAAAAACACTAAATTTGAATAAGTTCTTTATTTTTTATTTTTGGCACGGGCCTTTGTTGCTGGTATTAATTGAAGACGCTAAGATCCATGTTCTTCTCCCTTAGAGTAATGGAAGATTTATTCTAAAAAAGTAAAAGCTAAACAAGAAAGATCTTGAAAAGAGGAATTGTAAATGGAAGGTTGCAAAAGGATTCGGACTCATAAATGCACAAGACTGGGCAAAGCCATCAACTTTGATGTTTGATGGTGCGCTTGTGCAGTAAGAGGATTCTACTCTCCGCAATTTTCCATTTCCGTGGTAGATAAGAATCTTGTGTTCCTACTTGTTATATAGGAAATCAAATTAAATCCTCTCCGGTCAAGAAGAGAGTTCATTTTTTTTCCTTCTTTTGCGAGAAAAATTTGTCACACAAAAGGGGCTGCACATATAATCAAGCAGTTATTTTTCCCTACTGCGGATTCCTCTCATTACACAAATGCAGCCTCCTCCAAATGTCCTGTTACACAACCATCCACCAAGTTACCATCATGCAAAATCAGGTGTGGAGATGGAAAGAAAGTTGGGAGACTGCTCTGATTCTAGATCAAGGAGAGATCACAATATGTAGTGTTTTTTTTAATTTTTACAAGATAATTACTTTCAGTATAAGAATGAGTAAATAAAGAATGAACTGAGACATTGAGGCATTTGACTCTTTTAGGTAATTAGAGTCATAGAGAAAGATGGGTTAAAGGGGTTTAAAGTTTCTTTAAAGAGATTAAAGTAGAGGAATGGACAGATAAACAAAGAACTAATTAGATCTTGAGGCAGTTGTTTCTTTTAGGTAATTAGAGGCTTTAAGGCAGAGGAACTAAAGAGATTTAAAGTTTCCCTATAGAGATTCAAAGGAGAGAACCCAAATTTGCAAATCTGGAACTGATTCTAGCTTCTTTTCACTTTCAGGTATAAATAAATAAAAAGGTATAACAAAGAATACACGAACAAACTTTTGCCTTGTGAGGACAAGAGCAACATGTACCTTTAGTGCACATTTGTGTAAGATCCCGGTCCCGCTACTATTAATATTTAATATATTTTAATTAGATATTATTATTATTTTAATTGAATGTATTTTAGTTATTTAAGTGGTTAGGATTAAGTGGGGCACACGTTAGATCAGATGAGTAGATTGGTGAGTTGGGTTAATGGGTAGATGACTTGACCCGTAGTGTGACCCGATCCAATGACTTAAGCCCAATACTTAACCTAATCCCTTCTTTTAAATAACCGCACGTCTTTATCTCTCCCCACTAATCTCTGCAACTCTTCCCGTTCCCTGTTCGTCTTCTTCCTCTTTCAACTTCCCAAACCTCTGCAACCTTAAGATCCAGCCATCAGAATCAAGATCTGAAGATACCATCATTCTTGGTTCGACTTTCTTATCACAGGTAACACTATCCTCAAACCATTAGGAATAGATTTATACTATTAGGTTATCTTCTTATTCTTTCCAATGTTAGGTTTTGGATAGGAATACCATAGATCTGTTCATCTGAACATTTCTATCACATCTTTTATGTCAGATTGGTGTTAGGATTGTGATCAAGCACCCCGGTAATCTCGATTTGGGTTTTGGTTAGGAAACCTATTGCACATTTCTTCAACTTCGGATCTAAGGCAAGTACATTATTATAATTTGTTATTGAATGCGTTAATTGATCTTTGATTCCTATCTAATGCATATAGGTTTGTCTATTTGTCCTTTTCTAAATGATAATGATAGACTAGGATTTTATAAATGGATATGTGGATTCCATTCTCTTTCCAATAATTATGATTCGTGTGGATTTGAATGTGATGCACTCTCTTTTGGAAAAAGAGAGGAAAATGGATAATAGGGGAAAAACCCCAATTTCTGTGACTGTACGAACTCGGACAACATTCTGAACGTCAAACATTCGAACGTTCAGTGTACTTAGGTAATTAGTGTTTATTTTCCATTGTTTTGGCTCTGATTAATTTGGGGATTTATGATATAATGTATGGGACTTCATATGGACCTAATAACCTAAAATTATCTACCTGGACTTGACATAAGAACCGTATTTGGGCATACAGTATCTTATGGATGTAGGATTCAATTACCTGTTATGAATTTTAATGAACTCTAGCGAGAAAGGGTTAATACATCTCTATTGGAAATCCTTCATTGGATCTATGCACTATGAATTTCGAGAGATGTAACGTCCTTAACTTACTAGCGTTATTATTGTGTGTTGACGGGTATATGAATATACGTTTAACCTTAGGATTGATTTACAATATGTCTTAACCTTTGTATTTACATGCATATATTGGTTTAGGTTATGTATTCCTTTAGAAGCATACCTTACTTTGTATTATGGATTATGAGGTGGCTTTGCAAATTAGATATATGTGATTTGACTATGATATGGATTGGCCAGCCCTTCATTTTGACTTAGGACTCTTGTGTCGGAGCATTATTATTCGGGTCTATTATGCATATATGTTTCCTTTTATGTGGGTCATTTGTGAACGACTACAGATCGTATGTGGACGGTTGATCACCGATGTATCCGGATCACTTATAATCCGCTTTGTATGTGAACAGGTTATCCTGTTATGTGTTTATGGATCGGTTTATGACCACCGACATTGTGGATGGGCTTTCCCGATTATGTAGGATTGACCACCCAAAACGGGGATACTTGTCTCCGTGTGAATTATATATTGCTCCATTTGGTGTCTTTCGGATTTTTGTCATACGTTCTTTCTTGTCCTTATTTTTATCATTGTTTCTTATAATCTCACTTGTTTTTACTCATTTTGATATCGTATCTTAATTTCGAATTATGATCATGTTCTTGCTATTTACGTTACTACATTTGGTGCATAGGTACCGAGCCCTACTTTACCGAGGAGACGGAGGAGGATCAAACGTTTCAAACGTTTGAGCCAACTGACGAACCCGAGTGGGATGCTGGAGACGGTTTCGGAGCCGTCTGAGCCTGCATTAGAGAGGACGTCATCTTAGAAACTCTTTAGATGAACTTTATATTAATGATAAACCTTTTGTAGTAATTGTTTAATTTATTCTGCAACTTTAACTATGAATGTTTATTTGATTTTCGTGTTGGATCTTAATTACGATCATTGAATACCAATTGAATGAAGCTTTCGTTGCATTTAATGGAATTTTATCTGGACTCACCACGGTTTGTGATGTTATGTGGGTCCACTTTTGGAAGCTTGTGTTGTATTAAATACAGGAATTTGAACTTTGTTTTAATTTTTCACGTTTTTCCCCAATTCTTATTTTGGGGACGTGACAGTTATTTGTGTAACCCATTTTTGCATAAAACTTTTCGATTTTCTATAGAAATGCAAATTTTTAGGTGTTTGGTGCCGAAGAAGCCCGTAAAAATGCAATTCCACCACGTCAGATTTTTCCACAGAAAGCTTGGAATTGCAGTTAGATGGTGGGTATCGGACTTCTAATTCCGTAAAAGTTCAGCTATATGCTCATTGCTGTTGTAGTACGTACTACTGGCTTTATCTAAGATTGATGTTTCGGACGCATGCATACGTACCCTTGTACGAGTACATATTCAGAATCATCTAGAGGGTAGGAAGAGAATTAAACTTCATTGTCGACGATCTGGGAGTTTTTTCTAAATCGGTGGCATACAAGATGTTTCTGGTGCATCGTGAGTTTGCAAAAGTCCCGTGGGTTCACTCTCAATGCCTAGTGAACTTGGGGGGACTGTGGTAGCTGCACTGCACTTAGTCTAATGGAGGAGCTATGATTTTTGTTTGGATGGTGTAATCACTACTAGAAATTAGACTTTTCGCACAGTAAACTACGGGCGGCCGCCTGTGGTGGTTGGAAATAGGCTCATTAGTGACATCTTATGGCGGTCGCTAAAGCCCTTTATAGAAACCCACCCAAACTCATTTTTCCTTAGGGGCTTCGACCGGAGGCCCTCAAACTAAGTATGACTTTGTTGCAAACAGTCCACAAAAAAAATCATAGAGCCAAAGGCCCCTCCCACACTTTTTCATATCTGAAATGTCTAATTTACCATTTCTTTAGATCATAACCCATCCCATGATTAGTGGGATATCCCATTAATAATGGCCAACTAATATTTAATTGCCTACGATTAATGGAATCCTTAAATTTTCAAATAAACTCTAAAAACACACAAATAAATCTCAAAATAACAAAAATAAATTTTAAAAAATAAAATAATTTCAAAAAATTCAATAAATTTAAAAAAAATTAATATATAATCAAATAACGCAAATAAATTTAAAAATATGCAAATAAGTTTCAAAATATCTAAATAAATTTCAGAAAATATAAATAAATTTAAAAAGACTCAAATAAATCTCAAAAGATCCAAAGAAAATTTTAAAAAATGCAAATAAATTTAAAATAATGAAAATAAATTTTAAAAAATGAAATAATTTTAAAAAACGCAAGAAATTTGAAAAGACACAAATAAATTTCAAAAGACACAAATATTTAAAAAACGCATATAGATTTCAAAAAACATAAATAAATTTGCTAAGAAACTCAGATAAATTTTGAAAAAAACTCAGATAAATTTACCAAAAATACAAAGAAATATGACAAAAAACAGATAAACTTGAACAACACTCAGATAAAATTGACAAAAGTTCTGATAAATTTGAACAAAACACAGAAAAAGTTACCAAAAACTCAGATAAATTTTGAAAAAACTCAGATAAATTTACCAAAAACACAAAGAAATATGACAGAAAACAGATAAATTTAAATAAGACTCAGATAAATTTGACAGCAACTCAGATAAATTTGACAAAAAAAAAATAAATTCCATTCTCAGCCGAAAAAACAACCCGGCTTTTGAAACGAGTCAGGTCGAACCTGACCTGGAACCAACCCGGAGCTGCTGCAGAACCCTGAACCCAAACCCACCTTTTTTTTCTTCTCCCGTTCTGGTTCTGCTATAAGAACCAGAAGACACTGCTTCCAGTAGTGGTATTCTTCCTCTCCGATCAAATCACGACGTTAGCGGCGGCGACCCTCCTTCTCTGTCGGAGATCTGTGGTGGGCGATCTGAATTACAGAGGTGTGGGTTTCTAGAGTGCTTGTGGAATTGCAGAGATTAGAAGACCTGATCGGTGGGCTATATCTGTTTGCACAAGATCACCGGAGAATAAGAACAGAGAATCCTGGTTTGGATTTGGCCTTCACCGGAGATAGAGAAGAAAGAGGCAGAATCGAACTTCTGTTCGGATCGTTACTGCGCACAGAGAGACTTGCAGAGGTCGGTGAAAAACAGGGATTTATAGATATCGGAGGAAGAAGAGATTGCCCATCGCTGATCGTTATCCTCGCTGGAGAAGGCTGACGATCGTTGCCGGATTTGCACTGAAGAAAACAATTGTAGAAGAGGATCCATCCTCGCTGGAGAATTCTGGCGACTATTGATGGCGATCACACAAGAATGTGTGGCCCACCTTCTTCTTCTTCTCCCGTTCTGGTGTTTCCATTTCTCCTTCTTCGATCAGTCTGCTGCAACAGACCCGATCCTCTGTTCTTCTTCGAGTCTCCGAAACCCCAATCAGTGTGGCCCAACAGAGATTGGAAAACCCAAACAAACCTAGGCTCGTTGGAGAATAAGAGGGATAATATAAGATTTGAAATTTTAAATTTTAAAATTTTATGTCTAAAAATGGTTGAAAGGGTATATCAGTCCTGAAATATGTGATCATATGGATGTAGGGACCTATGATAACAAACTGGATACATTCACTTATAGGACCTTTCGCTAATTTTGCCTTTGTTTTTTTCTTCCAGTTCCCCTTTCCCTTTTTTTTCCCTTGCTCCCGCGCTCTGCACTCCCGCCCTCCTCCTCGCTAAACCCGGTTCTCTCTCTCCCTCTCGCTCGGCAACGTCGCGCATTTTTTCTCCTCCGCTTCTCTCTACCTGCCTGTACTCTGTACGCATGCCCAAATCGCTCGAGCACTTTTCAAATCAGCGGCGCTGTGTATTCTACCAGTTCAATTCAGATTCTTCTTCGTCCTTATCTCTTTACTTCTCTCCTTCTCTTCTCCTCTCCTCTGCGTTTTGAAAAGGAGAAGGAGGTTGTCGTTGTTTCCTTCGCCTCGAGAATGAACGGTGGCCCATCTGGTTTTCGTACGCATCTACACTTAACAAATCCCCACAAAGAAACCCAACATTCATATCTTCTTTTCTCACCCACATTTTTCTCATTTCTCTGCAATCTTTGTATCAAAATGTGATTTTTTTTTCATTCATTTCATGCAGACAATGCTCCTGAATGGGTTAGAATGTGATCATTAGTTGTGTGTTTGTGTTTGTAATGTGGGAAATCTTGAAGGGGAAACATGATCTTGTGACAGTAGTTTGTGCCTTCTTGTGCACACGTGGAACCCACCTTCACTGCTCCAGATCATTCATCCGTCGAGCTCCACTGTAATATGGCCTTGGTGTGAAAAATGGATTGCTTAATCCAATGGTTCTCTCTCTCTCTCTCTCTCTCTCTCTCTCTCTCTCTCTCTGGACTGTGCCCTCCCGCGGGCCGCCGACGACTAAGCCTCCATGACCGACGGCGAGGCCGCCTCCAGCGAGGATAACCGATCCGACTTGGGGTTTCCGCAGCAGCTCGTAGACACACTTCTCTCTCTAATGTCGGCCTTCACAAGCCCTTTTTAGTTCAGGTCTATCCCTAACTCTGTGTTTTTCTTTGATCTGTATGATTTTAGTCTGTTTCTCGCTTTTTTTTTTTTGGACAATCTTAGCGTTCTTGAACGAATGGATAGTAAAATCACTGCCTGCATGATTTGATTTGCTTTCCACTGCAATTTGATTAGAGGAAGTGTAATTGATAGAGTAGGAAATAACAAGATTTTGAAAAAAAGATTTGCTTTCCACTGCAATTTGTTTGCAGGAAAGTCTGTTGAGTAAGAAAATGCTTCCCTTTCCAATACTGTGAAGAAGCTCAGTAGATACGTTTCCAAAGAAAATGCTTCCCTTTCCAATACTGTGAAGAAGCTCAGTAGATACGTTTCCAAGGCATGGAAATTCAGTTCTTGCTTTGTTTTTTTCTTCCTTATTTGATTGAATTTGATTCTGGGGTGGTTGTTACTTTTATAGAAACGCAGTAGTTGGAGTAAAGTTTGAATCTTTTTTGTGGGTTTTGAATGAATTGGGATTTGATTGGTAGATAGTTATATTGGGATAATGTATTTATATGTGTATAATTTGCTTCAGGTGATGATATATGGGGCGTCCCAATCATGAATATGTACTTAATTCATATATGCCTGTGTGTTTTGATGTGTATGGATAATGTTTTGATAAAGCCATTGTGATTTAACTGGGTAATTTTGACCTTACCCGTCTGGGTGTTTCTTGATATCTTAAGTAGATGTCCACGTTTGTGTTTCTTTCAGCATCGTGATGGTAGAGTTGAGTCTGTACTTTGTAGTTTGTGATTTGTGGAGTGTTTAGTGAACCTGATATGAAGGATTTGCTTGGTCTCCTTTTTTTTTTTTTTTTTGGTATTGATTCTCTAATTTACTAACTTGGGCAAATCAATTTGTGAATTAAAATTGTTTAGAGTGCTTTTAGATGTATCACAATTGCTTCTTGCAAGTGGAGTGGATGTTTTGGCAGAACAGATTGTAACACAGACTGCAAAATAGAATAATGGGAATTGTATTAGGTGGGAACTGTATTGCATTTATCGAGCCTGAAATTTGTGGTCCACCTTGTGAATTTAAGTTATGTGAACTTTGACTAGATATTTGGTGATTCCTGTTATCTGCGTTCTGTACCACCAAAAATTCATTCTGCTAAAAATATTCACTCTGATTGTAATTTGAGGTAAAATCATATATGTCCTCAACAATTACATTCATGGTGGCTTGGATTAGGACACACATCTTGATAATTAATTAGGCAATTTTAATGCTCCGTTTATTCATTACTTACTTGGAAAGATCGTAAGGAAAAGAATGTAAGTTTATTTTTTGTGCTTCAATGAGAATCAGTGACATTTTTTAATTTTTAGTATGTGTGAGCATGAATTTCGCAAACAGAGATGTATTCTTCAAAGCCAAAAGCCAAATCATCCTTTTATCAGGCGGGCTTTGCACATTATCAATGAAGAGCAAATGTGCATTTGGTACAAACTTGTAATTTTGCTTTATCAGGTGTGCTTGCACATATCAACAAAGAGCATATATGCATTTTCCCCTAAATGCGTGGCATGCTTTGTTCATAATGGAGGTTTATATGCTAAAGCGTATAAATTTTCTCCAAGATAGATTTTCTCGCGATGGCCTGCCTTCATATAAAAGACCTGAAATTTATTAGTTTGAGCTGACATTATAGAGAGAGCAAAAATAGCCAATATGAGCGGAGAAGTAGAAACTACAAAGCCAATGTTCAATAAATGGGAATGGGATAAGGCTTAATCATCATGGTAGTGGTTATATAACATGTATCAGTAATATTTGGCTACAAAGAGTGTGGTCCACCTGGGTGCATGCAACCAAATGGAGTCAGAAGGGCTGGACAGGTGTTGTCTTGGATTAACAGATGGGCTTTACATGGACATGGTTTGATTACTATAACCATTTGATTAAGGGACAAAGTGTAATGGTTTTCTAAGTGCTTGTGTACCTGTCCTCAATTTCTTATTCCATGAATTATTTTAAAATGCTAATGTTAATGTGCAATTTATTTGTTTTGTTTCATCTGCTTACATCTAAATGTTTTACATTGACATTTGATGATATTGCATTAGAAGGGTAATGTATGTTCTGACAAGGTTGTCTCATAGCTGATACCAGGATCTCTCAAAAAATATGGTGGTGTTCTTCACCGCCTTACGCAATTATGGTAATGATATTGACTCAATAGTTTCAAGTTTCAACCTGAACACTACATGATTGTGAAATGGTTAAATCATTCTCAGGAGTTTGTATTTCTGGGTTTTTATTATTTTGTGGGAATTTTGATGGAGTGATTTGTAGTTGTGAGAACTTGTGGATATCAGCTTGATTGATTTTTTGACAGTGGCCCTTTTTTCATATAATCATTTTGAAATCTTATATAGTGTTTGTTTAGTTTTTCATTATTGATTTTTGGAATGATGGGTGTTTTAGCTATTGAGTGTTATGGGTATTTCAGCTCTTCAGTGTTTGGTGATAGTTTAAACTTAAATAGTTTGTCTTTAATCATTTTATTATATCTTGGTATGAAATCCAAAAGAATCTTCTAGGGAATCTAAGAGTCATAATGGAAAGTCTAAAGATCATATAGGAAAGTTAAACATCAATATGAGGCTTAATTGTTGTCTTGGAATATGGGGCAACACTTTTGCTGTTATAATCTCAGGGGAGATGGTTGCCAGTCCGCATTTGGATGGCATTTTACAGGCAAGTTGATTTGAAATGGCAAAAAGGATGAACTGTTACATCCATAGAGGAAGTGCTTATACTGTTTTCTTTGCAACATTTCAGTTACTTTTTTCACTATTTTTTTTTTTGTGTCTTTTTTATGGGTCCACTATGTTTCCTCATTGGATTTTGGAATCTGGCACACTATTCCTGTTTTAAATTTTTTTTCTTTCCTTCTAGGTTGCTCACCTCACCAGCCTATGATTTAATACTTCACCATTTAATTTATCTACTTTCTTATCACTATATTTAAGGTATTTGTTTTCCAGTAATAGTAAACTGCTATTTGAATTTCTCTTGCAGTTGATCCATATGGACTAAACCAGTGATATTGATTATCAGTATTAATTAATGTATGTATCTCCATACAGGATATTTCACTCCTTCACGGCTTAGGAATTAAATTTGTCCTTGTTCCTGGCACCCATGTGCAAATTGACGAGCTTCTAGCAGCGAGAGGTAAGAAAAAAGGCGTGTAGCTTGCTGTGTAATGTGTGTACTTTCTTTTATGGATGGACAGATAAAGCCTTTTTGAAAATTGGGTTTTAAGTTTTGAAGATGTCTTAGTTGTGACTTAATCCATTTTGCTCTGTCATTCAATTGCTCCCTTTCAAGTACAAAACATTTTTTTTTTCAAGATGTCTTAGTTGTGACTTAATCCATTGTGAGTGTTGCAAGTGGTAACTTCCCTGCAGCTAAGGAGAGCAGGTCTGTTTGGTGGATCAGAATAGTTGGGGTGTAAATTGGGCCAGCCCAAGCCTAACTCCTATTGTCCTTCCCCAACCAAAATCTGCATTCAGATTGGACATTTTTGGGTTTGTGATTATGGTTCCGTTTTGGTTGGGTTGAACTTGGATTTGGGATGGGTATATTTTGTAAGAAATATGAAATAACATGTTGCAATTTGGGATGGGTTAGTACTACAAAATCTGGTCCTTATCATTTCTTCACCAATGTGCAACAATGTGGGGGTAGGTAGAGTACTATGGTATTTATCTTTAAAAAGAAGTAGACTTAACTTGGTTCAGACAGGTTTCTATGGACAGCTGGCCAGTTCATTTTGCTTTTATTTAGCCTTTTGTTTCCTTATTTGTGCGACTTGTTTTGGGAATTTGAAATTGGCTTTTTTACTATGTGTTTTGGACAGGTTTTTGAAGATGCTTACAAGTCTCAGCTGAGCATTGTCATCCTTGATGACATTGGAAGGTAACTCCTGTCAATGTTGATTTATATGTTACTTCTGATTTTTTTTTTTCTGCTATTTTTAAATGATGCTACTTCTGTTGCATAGAAAAGGTTAACTTTTGTGCTTAGCATTTAACATATCTGTTTCAGGTTATTGGAATATGTTGCGATTGGTCCTCGTTTTTTAAACTTGATGTCACAGTCATTGATGGTTCTCCTCAAATGACTTCCTCCCAAGGTTTTTGCTGATCTTTTTTTTTTCCCCAAAAAATTAAAACTATTAGTGGCGGTCGCAAAAGGTATTTAAAAATTTTAAAAAATATATTTATTGAGTATTAGCGACCGCCAATTACTTTTTTAGTATTAGTGACCGCAAATGGCAGTCGCTGATACTTTTTGCGACGAATTTATTGCGTCCCAAACTTGGCGGTCGCTGAACCGTCGCTAAGAGTATTAGCGACCGCCACTTCACTTTTAGCGATGGTTTTTTGCGGCCGCTAATACCCCTTTTTCTAGTAGTGAATATTTATTTGGTCAAGAATAGAAGTTAGATAATAAAATTAAATATTTTAATATTTTATCTAAGAATTTTTAGAATCACGCCTGTGCAATCGTACCCATGTGGTAACACTTGGGTCTACGCCACTGGCACTTACCGCCTGATGGTGATCACCACGAAAGGCATCCTTCGAAAGTGTGTCTCTATGGAGAATGGGAGTTCATGTATGCTAGGAAAAAAATGATGGGGAAGGTTTGTAAATTGCTTACAGAGAGTTATCAATCTACTCTTTGCGATTTTGATTTGATGAGTGATAACTTCAGTATTGTAGATGGACCCAATGGCACAAGTGAGTGTTTCAGTGAAAGTTAGATGAAACCTTTATTAATTAACTATCCCTTGTTGGATCGTTTATAGGGCTGGCCCACATGGCCACAATCCTTATTATAAGAAACGGTTCTCCCCCTCTTATATTCCATTTATGGTCAATAAGAGGTATTTACATGTTTCCATTAAATGCTAACTTTAAGGGACAATTAAAGAATCATTTCTCTTCTTGATGGAAGGAGAGAATCAGGGCCTATAAAAGGCAACCCGGGTAACTCTCTTGACTACCGTAGTTTTCTCTGCAACCATCACTTACCGGAGAAGAAAAGACAAAGCACAAGAGAGTTGTGATTCCCCATTGAAGACCAACCTTCTGTTGGATCAGACTTTCAAGATGGCACAGTCAGGTACCATCTTACTTCTCTATTGGTTTAGATTAAATGTTTATAGTATTATTGGATTGATTCCAGAGAGGGTTTAAAAAATCCAAAGATTTATTTTCTAACATTTTGTATCAGAGCTTTTGGTTTCAATCCAATGATCTATTATTGTTTTATCGGGGCTTACTGGATTCGTCCGGAATAAAAAAAACTCAAATACCCAGAGGAAAGAAAATTTTGGGTATTTGATAAAGGGTATCCAATCTATTGGATAATGATAGCCTCAGAAATGAGGATTATTGTGCCCAACCCAATCTGGAAGAGATGGGTAGAAAAGATTTATTATCTGTCATTTAAATTATTTTTTATTTAAGAATTACAACAGAGGTTTTCATCTCATGTTTGGTTACTGTTATTATTTTTGGGCATGCCAGTAGCATGATAATGATAGCATGAGAGTATGTCAGAAAAGTTACTGAGATGATATAATTGAGTGGCTGGGTCAGGCCAGCAGGTCGGGTCAACCTGACCTTACTGGCCCGGATTGGCTGCCCAAGCTGGATTGTTTATGGGCTGGGTCAGGTTCTGGTTTGGGCCAGTTGTGGTTTGGCCTGACCCGTTAAGGGCCCACTAAGCCCATTTCAGTTTTGGAGAAAATTTTTCAGTTGAACCCAGTTATTAGACGGTACATATTTATACAATCAATTGACCAAAATAAGCTTTAAAAGTGACCCAAATCAAAGTTTAGAATTTGACCCTGAACTATGAAATTGTATATTAATAGTATGATTGATGTTTTTGATTATTCAAATGATATTTTTTACCATCAAATCATTTTATCAGACATTAATAGGGTCTAATTGAATTCTGAGATTTTTTATTGGGCATTGATTGGTCAAGATCAAATTAGATTGATCATTAAAGTTTGATTCTAATTATTCTTATATTTTGTTTATTCAATCCAATCATAGCCGTTAAATTAATAGTATTGGCCATACAAAACATTCTGAATTCATTGATCAATTTCAGAATTGAACAAATTGGTTAATAATAAACGGTCCAGATCTTATTTTGATCATAAAAGACACATCTGAACATGGATCGACGATCCGTTTTCTTCTGTGTATTGATGGCATTGAGATCTATCACTTGGACAGATCTGATGGACTGATTAATCACTCTATAAATTAGAGCATATTTTATTTTTAACATTATGTTTAATTTTTTATACTTCCGCTGCAAATTTTACTTATTTAGCAAAAATCAAAGTTCTTTTTTATTGTTAATATTAAGATATGCTCACTATGGTTTGATATCTAGAGTTACTTATTTCTTAAATTTGATAGATGTATGATTATGATGAATCAATTAAAGATATTAGGCATTGATCAATGATCAATTAAATTATAATTTTGACCATTGATCTATGAAATGATGCCTAATCAACTTAAATGTGATATAATAAAGTTATTCGGAAATTATATAATGGTGCATATGAACCAATATTATGATTGATTGGTTCATCACACTTAATGACCGAATGAACTAACTTCATCACTTAATTGTTGTTATCAATTTAAAGAATTTAACAATTTCTTAATATGGCCAAATGTTAGAAAATAAATCTTTGGGTTTTTAAACCCTCTGTGGAATCAATCCAATAATACTATAAACATTTAATCTAAACCAATAGAGAAGTAAGATGGTACCTGACTGTGCCATCTTGAAAGTCTGATCCAACAGAAGGTTGGTCTTCAATGGGGAATCACAACTCTCTTGTGCTTTGTCTTTTCTTTTCCGGTAAGTGATGGTTGCAGAGAAACTACGGTAGTCAAGAGAGTTACCCGGGTTGCCTTTTATAGGCCCTGATTCTCTCCTTCCATCAAGAAGAGAAATTATCTTTAATTGTCCCTTTAAGTTAGCATTTAATGGAAACATGTAAATACCTCTTATTGACCATAAATGGAATATTAGTGGGAGAGAACCGTTTCTTATAATAAGGAGTTGTGGCCATGTGGGCCACCCCTATAAACGATCCAACATCCTTCTCTCTGAGTAAAACCTTTGGCCACGAGTCGGGCCTTCAACCGTTCAACTTTCCCTTTGGAATCCCTTTTGGTCTTAAAGACCCATTTACAGCCAACGGCCTTAGAACCCTTGGGTAGTTCAACGATATCCCAATTTTCATTTGTGGCCATTGATTCTAACTCATCATTCATGGCATCTAAACCATTTATCGGAATTCTCATTTTTAATGGCTTCCTTAAATGTCTTAGGATCTTCTTTAATACTAACATTAGATTCCTCCAAATACACTACATAGTCATCCGGAATAGCAGGTTTTCTCATTCGAGTTGACCTTCTTAACATTTCCGGATCGGGTTCATTGATGCTTTGTTGTGTATTTTGAAGTGGATCATTATTTTGTGCAGGGAGTGTCTCAATGATCGGATTTTGAAAATTGTGTGGTTGTTGTTCCTCTTGATAAAGGTTATCAAGTGGGACAACAACTCCACTTTGTTCAATAAACGACTCTTGTGGCTCCCTTATTTCATTGTAAGTCACAATTCTATTATGATCACTCCCACTTTTCTCATGATCCTCTAAAAATTTGGCATTTCCAGATTCAACAATCCTAGTTATATGGGTCGGACAGTAAAACCTATACCCTTTAGACCTATCCGGATAACCAATGAAATATCCACTGATTGTTTTAGGGTCTAATTTTCTTTCTTGTGGGTTAAAAATTCTCACTTCAGATGGACAACCCCATATTCGAAAATGATTTAAGCTGGGCTTCCTACCAGTCCACAACTCGAAAGGAGTTTTGGGAACTGCTTTCGTAGGAACGCGATTCAATACATACATTGCCATCTTTAGTGCCTCTCCCCACATTGAATCGGGTAAGTTGGTGTTACTAACCATATTCCGTACCATATCCATTAACGTTCTATTCCTTCTTTCGGCTACACCATTTTGTTGAGGTGTGCCCGTCATTGTATACTGTGCGACAATACCTTCCATTTCTAGGAATCTAGCAAACGGGCCCGGGTTACGAACCGATTCAGTATATCTTCCATAATACTCACCACCTCTATCGGATCTCACTACTTTAATTTTCTTGTCTAGTTGCTTTTCTACTTCTGCTTTGAATATTTTGAAAACTTTCAAAGCATCAGATTTTTCTTTAATCAAATAGACATAACCAAATCGTGAAAAATCATCTATAAAGGTGATAAAGTATTCCTCTCCCGTAAAACAAGGAACATGAATTTTACCACAAATATCTGTATGAATAATTTCTAAGGGTGCAGAACTCCTTGTGGCACTTTTCTTGTTTGTATTGATTTGTTTTCCTTTTATACAGTCAATACAAACACCATAATCGGTGAAATCAAGATTGGGCAATAAACCATCAGTCACCAATCTTTTTATTCTCTGTTTAGAGATATGCCCTAATCTTTTGTGCCATAGCCTTGATGAGTTCTCATTTAGTGACCCTCTTTTTATGCCTACGTACATTCCACAATTAATGTGAGGTGTGTGTAAAGATTGTTCATATATAGAATCTAGCTTTAATCTATACAAACCATCACACATATAACCATTTCCAATCAAAATATTATTGCTAAAAATATGCATAATACCATGTCCAAAGTTGAAATTAAACTTATTACAATCAAGTCTGGAAACTGAAATCAAATTTCTAGAAATATCAGGAACCAAGAAAGTATTATCTAAATCCAGGACATGACCACTGTCAAGCACCAGCCTATAAGTGCCTACGGCTTCGACTCTTGATTCCTTTTTATTCCCCATCGTAATGGTTTTCTCGCTATCATTTGGAGTCCGCCTTGAAAGGAATCCCTGCACACAACCAGATACATGAATGGTTGCTCCAGAGTCGACCCACCAAGAATTTGATGGGATATTAGCTAAGTTGGTTTCTTGACATACAAAAGATAGATTTGTACCTCTCTTTTCAAACCAGCTTTTACGCTTTAGGCAATCTTTCTTAAAATGTCCAGTCTTTCCACAGAAAAAATATTTCTTTTGTGCACCTTTCTCTTTCTTGTTGGGCTTTGCATCCTGAATATTGGCTTTCTTTTTGCCTTTTCCTTTTCCTTTGGACTTGTTATGAGAGACAAAATTAACAATTAGTTGTCCCTCAGCCTTAAGCCTCCTTTCTTCTTGATCAGCTTTTGTGATCAACTCATTCAATGACCACGGAGTTGAACTCTGGTTGTAAGCTACTTTAAATTGGCCAAACTCGGGAGGAAGAGAATTGAAAATGAATTGCACTAAATATTTTTCAGACACGGTCATATCAACTTCCTTTAATTTAGAAGCGATATTTGTCATTGTAAATATGTGCTCTCTTACTCCCAATGTTCCATTATATTTTATGCTTGTAAGACGGCTAATCAAGGATGCACCTAGAGCTTTATCAGTTATTTGAAACTGAGCTTTTATAGCTTCTAGTAAGTCCTTTGCATTTTCTTTCGCTTCCATGGAACCTCTAATGGTCATCGAAATTGAGTTTGTAATAATTCTTATCACAACCTTATTAGCCTTAATCCATTTATTATAGGTAGTCATGTCATCAACTGAGCTCGCATCCGTGGGCATTGTTGGCTTAGGCTCATCCAAAGCCATATCAAGGTCCAAGTAAATAATAGCTAACAATAACATGTCCAGCCATTCAATAAAGTTTGATCCATCTAGCATGGGTATATTCCCTAAAGTCGAAAGTGATGCCATGGAATTTGTAACTGAAGAAAAATAAATAAATAACAATAAGTTATGTGATGCTCTGAATTTTTTTTTTACGCAATATACTGAAATTTAAAAGTGATATGTACATCATTGGAAAACCACCTTTGGGTTGGAAAAACAATATGTAAATATATTACTTTTTCTTTGATTAATATGACCATGTTTATAATATGTGATGTGAACAAAATAAAATAAACAAAAAAAATTTCGAAAAAACTTATTTCGAAAAACGACCTTGACCGGTGATCACCATTTAAAAAAAAAAAATACTTGCCATCAAAGCTTTCATGCTAAGTCTTTAATTTATGACTAAGTAAATCTGATAACGTGAACTATGGCGGTTACATGCCTTTAACGGCGTGTTTCCTTCCATAATTACAACATTAGCATTATTACTTAACATAATCCTTAATAAGGGTGAAATAGGATGATTATCATGGCAATCCTATTTTATTGGGTACAATAATGCCATTTTTCTTTAATTTTCTCACTTTATACACTTCAATCACATGTGACAATAATTTCAATAAAGTAAGAAAATACGAAATCTTATTTCAGTTATAAATATGACAGTGTCTTTACATATCTTCAACAAGGCAGTTCAATCAGGCCCATATTTCTAACATGCTCTTTATAGTCCTTTGACGCCAATGCCTTTGTTAAAGGATCTGCTACCATGAGGCTTGTTGGGATCCCAACGATAGACACTAACTGATCTCGTACCTCCAATGATCTATTATTGTTTTATCGGGGCTTACTGGATTCGTCCGGAATAAAAAAAAAACTCAAATACCCAGAGGAAAGAAAATTTTGGGTATTTGATAAAGGGTATCCAATCTATTGGATAATGATAGCCTCAGAAATGAGGATTATAGTGCCCAACCCAATCTGGAAGAGATGGGTAGAAAAGATTTATTATTTGTCATTTAAATTATTTTTTATTTAAGAATTACAACAGAGATTTTCATCTCATGTTTGGTTACTGTTATTATTTTTGGGCATGCCAGTAGCATGATAATGATAGCATGAGAGTATGTCAGAAAAGTTACTGAGATGATATAATTGAGTGGCTGGGTCAAGCCAGCAGGTCGGGTCAACCTGACCTTACTGGCCCGGATTGGCTGCCCAAGCTGGATTGTTTATGGGCTGGGTCAGGTTCTGGTTTGGGCCAGTTGTGGTTTGGCCTGACCCGTTAAGGGCCCACAAGCCCATTTCAGTTTTGGAGAAAATTTTTCAGTTGAACCCACTTATTAGACGGTACATATTTATACAATCAATTGACCAAAATAAGCTTTAAACTCATCAAGGCTATGGCACAAAAGATTAGGGCATATCTCTAAACAGAGAATAAAAAGATTGGTGACTGATGGTTTATTGCTCAATCTTGATTTCACCGATTATGGTGTTTGTATTGACTGTATAAAAGGAAAACAAATTAATACAAACAAGAAAAGTGCCATAAGGAGTTCTGCACCCTTAGAAATTATTCATACAGATATTTGTGGTAAAATTCATGTTCCATGTTTTACGGGAGAGGAATACTTTATCACCTTTATAGATGATTTTTCACGATTTGGTTATGTCTATTTGATTAAAGAAAAATCTGATGCTTTGAAAGTTTTCAAAATATTCAAAGCAGAAGTAGAAAAGCAATTAGACAAGAAAATTAAAGTAGTGAGATCCGATAGAGGTGGTGAGTATTATGGAAGATATACTGAATCGGGTCGTAACCCGGGCCCGTTTGCTAGATTCCTAGAAATGGAAGGTATTATCGCACAGTATACAATACCGGGCACACCTCAACAAAATGGTGTAGCCGAAAGAAGGAATAGAACGTTAATGGATATGGTACGGAGTATGGTTAGTAACACAAACTTACCCGATTCAATGTGGGGAGAGGCACTAAAGATGGCAATGTATGTATTGAATCGCGTTCCTACGAAAGCAGTTCCCAAAACTCCTTTCGAGTTGTGGACTGGTAGGAAGCCCAGCTTAAATCATTTTCGAATATGGGGTTGTCCATCTGAAGTGAGAATTTTTAACCCACAAGAAAGAAAATTAGACCCTAAAACAATTAGTGGATATTTCATTGGTTATCCGGATAGGTCTAAAGGGTATAGGTTTTACTGTCCGAACCCATACAACTAGGATTGTTGAATCTGAAAATGCCAAATTTTTAGAGGATCATGAGAAAAGTGGGAGTGATCATAATAGAATTGTGACTTACAATGAAATAAGGGAGCCACAAGAGTCGTTTATTGAACAAAGTGGAGTTGTTGTCCCACTTGATAATCTTTATCAAGAGGAACAACAACCACACAATTTTCAAAATCCGATCATTGAGACACTCCCTGCACAAAATAATGATCCACTTCAAAATACACAACAACAAAGCATCTATGAACCCGATCCGGAAATGTTAAGAAGGTCAACTCGAATGAGAAAACCTGCTATTCCGGATGACTATGTAGTGTATTTGGAGGAATCTGATATTAGTATTAAAGAAGATTCTAAGACATTTAAGGAAGCCATTAAAAATAAGAATTCCGATAAATGGTTAGATGCCATGTATGATGAGTTAGAATCAATGGCCACAAATGAAGTTTGGGATATCGTTGAACTACCCAAGGGTTCTAAGGCCGTTGGCTGTAAATGGGTCTTTAAGACCAAAAGGGATTCCAAAGGGAAAGTTGAATGGTTCAAGGCCCGACTCGTGGCCAAAGGTTTTACTCAGAGAGAAGGTATAGAATATCATGAAACATACTCTCCAGTGTCTAAAAAGGACTCATTTAGAATTGTTATAGCAATTGTAGCTCACTTCAACTTAGAGCTACATCAAATGGACGTCAAAACAGCGTTCTTAAATGGAGATCTAGAAGAAGAAGTGTATATGGAATAACCTGAAGGTTTCGTGAAAGAGAATGAAAATAAACTAGTTTGTAAATTAAAGAAATCGATATATGGTCTTAAACAGGCTTCCAGACAATGGTATTTAAAGTTCAATCGCATTATTACATCTTTTGGTTTTACTGAAAATACCGTTGATCATTGTATATATCTCAAGGTTAGTGGGAGCCGATTTATGATTTTAGTCCTATATGTCGATGACATTTTATTGGCTAGTAATGATCTTGGAATGATTTACGAAACTAAGGAATATCTTAAGAAAAATTTTGATATGAAAGATATGGGTGAAGCGACCTTTGTAATAGGAATCGAGATTTATCGAAATAGATCTCGAGGATTACTTGGGTTATCACAGGAAGCCTATATTAGAAATGTACTTAAGAGATTTCGTATGGAAGGGTGTAAGGCACAAAATGTACCTATGACAAAATTTGACAAGTTTAGTAAAGAACAATGTCCAAGAAATGAAATTGAAAGGCATCAGATGGAAACTTGTCCTTATGCGGCTGCAATCGGATGTTTAATGTATGCACAAACATGCACTAGACCCGATATCAGTTTTGCAGTTGGCATGCTTAGTAGATATCAAAGTGATCCGGGAATGGCACATTGGGTAGGAGTTAAGAAAGTTTTGTGATACCTTAGTGGCACAAGAAATCACATGCTCTCTTATAGAAGGTCCGATCACTTGGAAGTGATCGGTTATTCGGATGCTGATTTCGCTGGTTGCCTCGATACAAGAAAGTCGACTTCAGGATACATCTTCCTGTTAGCTTGGCGGGGCAGTTTCATGGAGAAGTGCAAAACAAACTTTAGTGACTCCATCCACATTTGATGCTGAATACGTGGCAAGCTTTGAAGCCACAGGTCATGCTCTATGGATGCGTGATTTTATCTCAGGATTACGTGTTATGAATACCATTTCTGAGCCCTTGAAGATTTATGGTGATAATGATGCTGCAAGAAGATTTGCTCAGAATGACAAGGTTTCCAGCAAATCAAAATTTCTGGAAGTAAAATACCTTGTACTAAAAGAAAACGTACGAGATCAGTTAGTGTCTATCGTTGGGATCCCAACAAGCCTCATGGTAGCAGATCCTTTACAAAGGCAATTGGCGTCAAAGGACTATAAAGAGCATGTTAGAAATATGGGCCTGATTGAACTGCCTTGTTGAAGATATGTAAAGACACTGTCATATTTATAACTGAAATAAGATTTCGTATTTTCTTACTTTATTGAAATTATTGTCACATGTGATTGAAGTGTATAAAGTGAGAAAATTAAAGAAAAATGGCATTATTGTACCCAATAAAATAGGATTGCCATGATAATCATCCTATTTCACCCTTATTAAGGATTATGTTAAGTAATAATGCTAATGTTGTAATTATGGAAGGAAACACGCCGTTAAAGGCATGTAACCGCCATAGTTCACGTTATCAGATTTACTTAGTCATAAATTAAAGACTTAGCATGAAAGCTTTGATGGCAAGTATTTTTTTTTAAATGGTGATCACCGGTCAAGGTCGTTTTTCGAAATTAGTTTTTCCGAAATTTTTGTTTATTTTATTTTTTGTGGTCATATGGACCAAGTGGGAGAATGTTGGATCGTTTATAGGGCTGGCCCACATGGCCACAATCCTTATTATAAGAAACGGTTCTTCCCCTCTTATATTCCATTTATGGTCAATAAGAGGTATTTACATGTTTCCATTAAATGCTAACTTTAAGGGACAATTAAAGAATCATTTCTCTTCTTGATGGAAGGAGAGAATCAGGGCCTATAAAAGGCAACCCGGGTAACTCTCTTGACTACCGTAGTTTCTCTGCAACCATCACTTACCGGAGAAGAAAAGACAAAGCACAAGAGAGTTGTGATTCCCCATTGAAGACCAACCTTCTGTTGGATCAGACTTTCAAGATGGCACAGTCAGGTACCATCTTGCTTCTCTATTGGTTTAGATTAAATGTTTATAATATTATTAGATTGATTCCAGAGAGGGTTTAAAAACCCAAAGATTTATTTTCTAACATCCCTTTCCCTCCTTCTTTCTTTGTTCCTTTTCAATATCCCCCAGTGATCTCATATTATTGATATCAATGTCCATCTAGCACTGCTGATTTCTCATCATTTTGTTTCCCTCCCTTCTATTACAGATTTCATTGCAGACGGTGTTGGATGTGCTTTAATTTAACTAATAGTTAAAATGCACTTAGCCTTTCTTCTTTATTAATGAGTCATATAAAGTTCAAGGAAAATATTTCTGATTTCTAGATAGTAGTGGAAAATCGAAGTTTGACAATTTTAAATCCTGAAAGATTTAAACCAACAGAAATCCTGAACTTTTTGAGGATTTTCAGGTATGCCCTCCACCCATAGGACTTGGAAATCCTCACTTTACAGATTTGCGCATTTAAACTAATTTTTCTTGGCAATCTGCTTTGATATGCAATGATATCAATGTGGGAATCTTAGTCATATAAATTCTCGGTGAGAAATCCCTATTTCTGGGGTAGTCAGGAATTCTCTGATCTGTGGTTCCTCACTTGTTACCAAACGGGCTCTTGTTATGTTGAATACAAGGCATTTTTGGGCTCTAAAAAAAGAGGGGTTTGATAGACTCACCTGACCTGACTTTGATAGACCCAAACCCAACTTAACATCTAAAACAGAGTAAATTGTTATTCTATATCTATTAAAACTCAAAACTAGGACCCTCAATTGCAAACTTGCCTGTGTGCTACATTGGGACATGCAGTTCTAGAACAGTGGCATTGTTTACGCGCTTATTATATGAATAAATAAATCTTTATTTTTTTGTCTTTGAGTGACTCATTCTATTGGGCCCCACTTTGATGTGTACATGGTTCCTGTTTGTCTCAGAGCTGAGTGCCACATTAAGCAAGCTTACACCCACTACTTTCATCCCTTGCTTAGTAAAATATTTATGACCATCAGTAGAGAAAAAGAGATAAAAAGTTCAACCCAACCAAAGGGGTCTCTGCTGTATCCTCCTGTGTACAAAGTGGTTGATCAGATTGGATTAATACTAGATGAATTATGTATAGTTTGAATTTATTATGTTTTTGAAGATCGTCATCCTATCAAGAACATGCACAATGTATATTAATTTTAGTCCTCTATTTTGGAGGCCCTCAATCATAAACAATCTATTTAATGTAGAGATGACAAGTAGTCAAATTAAAAGGCTGACCTACCCCAATCTGCCTGATAAACAGTGTGTTAAGTGTAAGTAAAGTAATGTTTGTTTTTTTTTTGGATGCTATGACCTGCCCCGCACTGTTTATGACTAATTATGACCTGCCCTGCATTGTTTATGAGTAATTTATATATGCTATTGTATAATATAATACATAAATCCTCTCTTTCGCAGTTGGTAGCGGACATTTGATTAAGGAGGGAGTCCTAAGCTTTCAGATTTGATTCCCACTTGATGGACAATATACATATATACATATACATATATATATATATATGTATGATATTTTCTTCATATTTAAATTCTTAAATAAGGGAATGCGATTGATATGGAGTCCACTAATCTCATTGTACAATGTACAGAGAGGACTGAAATATTGCATATATATATATATATACTCGCAATCGTCTCATAAAAAACAACGAAAGGGGACAGCAATATAGAAAACTTCATGATCAAGAGCTTTAATCACACAACTAGCAACTATTAAACTAGCTAGTCCGTTTTCAGATGAATAATCTAAGGAACCGGATCCCCTGTTTGGTCCAAACAAGGTCAATCAGGGTGCGCCACATCAGGGGGCGGAGGTGGGGCGGAAGAAAGAGAAAAGATTCTTCATTTCTCTTTCTTCCGCCCCACCTCCACCTCCTGATTGACCCTGTTTGGACGAAACAGGGAATCCGTTTCTATAATCTAAATGTTTCATGTTTGAAATGGTTGGACCTGCAGGATTAGCTACACCACCTATTTAAAGTCATCTGAGATCAAGTGGTATCACGTACCTAACAGGTGGAGATTTTGTCCGTGTTCGTACTCATTTTCTGTGAATTGTGTCCAATTTATAAATTTGTCTACGCTTAATATAACACACAGCTGATAACGGCTCCTTACCTTAGTGGTAAAGAGTCTCAGTTCTCATTAGGAAGTTTTTTGGGTTCGAATTCTGCTTCTTCCCTCTTTACATATGTGAGTTTCCATGCACATATGTGAGTTCTGTTTATTCTTTCATCACCTCATACGTGTGAGCTGTGTCTATTCCTTATTGAATGTGTGAGTTATGTTTGCTCGCCTCTCATACATGTGTGAGTTCCCGTTACTTCACATGTATAACTTGTGTAATGAGTATCTCATGTCCCAACCCCTTCGCTAGATTACCAAAAAAACGAAAAAGACACGCCTAATTTACTGGCTTTATATAATTTTCTTTTATATTTTTTTTATTATCTACATCACATGGCCATCACTTGGTGCGGACGTAAAGATGAGATGGATATTGGATAGTTTGATGGCAGCTCACTTAGAATTTTCTGTGCCAGCAAAAAGCAAATCATTAATGACTTCCCTCCTGCGAGCGAGCAAACCCTTAGAAAGACCCTTCTTTACTTGGCCATCACTAAAATAATCTCTTTCACTGAGAAAGATACTACCTTTTAGATGGATCGCTCTTATAAAAACAAGTAATTCATTATCGTTTCTTTTTTATTTTAATTGTGAATAAAACAGGTGTTCTATATGAATAAATGAATGGGCTTCTCTCTCTCTTATATATATACACCAGTACATTGTCCGTGCCTGAAGGCACGACGCACCACGTATATACTAAAAAAGAATATTTACATATATATTTCAAAATTACATTTTGCTTGATAGATGACGGAGGTGCTGGCCTTCAGGTAGGTGCACGGGTGTGGGGTGTGCAGTGATGGTGCTGTCAATGTGCACGCAGGGAGGTGAAGTAGTGACAGGGAAGAAAAAAGAAGAAAAAAAAAATAAAAAGAATGAGAGAGAAAACCCCATACTATGCACGGACCACGGAAAAAAATGCACATACTTATACATATTATTTTTCATATTTTTTATACCATACGTGAGGTGTAAATTGAGCTTGATGAAGCTCGGGCATTTGTAAAAAATATTAAACTAACGATATATTAGCAACAAAACAACAGAATAAAGCAATTAAATGTAATTTTAATAAGATATGGTTAACAATATACACATTCGTACGATTTATACAAATGAAAAGACAATGAATGAAAATTTTGAAACGTTTACATTAACCTTAAGTAATCCAAAATATTTACAAATTAGGACACAGACAATATCAATCTAAATATTAATGCCGAGTACTTATAACTCCATCATAGCAAGCGGTGGACCTGCAGGCATATAGAAACTATGTTAATAAAAAATATTTTATTATGTTAATGGTAAATAATCAACTGAACCTATCTAAGATGTCATCATAATAGAAATTTTTTTACCTGGAATATCGAGATATACTTTCATACGTTGTTGTTGCTGTTCAGTCAATCCTCTAAATCTTCTAAAGCCTTCACCGTTGTAAGGTCTATCTCGATATCTTCCAACATTTTTCCTAATTCCATCATGTCTACGAAATTAGTCTTGAGCCTGGCGTGGATGTCTTGTATCGGCCAAGGATATTGTAGATTGCTTACTATGGAACGTACCATTTCTGCAATATTCGGTTCAAATCCTCTTCTCCCGTGATCGTAGAACAACTTTTTCTTGTTCAGCAAATGTTCCCTAACACATGTTCCTTTAACCATTTTTCCTTTCCTGAACTGTATCCATGATGGCTGAATATATTTTTCAAATGATTGTAATTGGTCGACAAACTCCAGTGCATGCCATGGTCGCAAGATTTCAAATATCCTCTTTTTTACAGCATCCCAAACCGGCGGCAATGTCTCTGCAATTTTTATCATTACATATCTTTCAGGGATGAAGTCTCCACACACTCTCAGCCACTGAGCTAGTTGTATTTTGCGGGAACCATACTTTGCTATCGGTGTGTCATTTTCAAATGGTTTATGTTCAAACTCATTCGTCCATTCCCTAACACGTAGAAAGTCATTGCCACGACAATATTTGAGAGGTGTACTCATCTTATATGGTTTAGAGCTATCAAATTAAATTATAAATTGTCATTTAAATGAAAGCAACAACAATTAAATCAAATTAGTAATAACATAGTAAGCAAGTTATTAACTTGGCACACATTATATAATACCTATAAAATAAACATAATGACAAATAAGCAACCGCAGAATAAAATATAATTTTTGATAATTTAAGATCAATTCAACTAATCTTTGTTTTAATGTATCAAATCGATAAAATATAATTATCGATAATTTAAGAACAAATGAAATAATTCTTTTCCCGATTTATCAAAAACTTTGATGGACATGGAGTCTCTCCTATTTATTTTTCCAAATCCCAACCCATTAAGTTTAGATGGAGGTGTAGGTGCATAAAATGTGAATGTTTAATTTTTCCCTTCACGACATGCCCTCTCTTTGATCAAGGTACTGGATGGCCCAGGCCTTTTAATTAAATGTGAATGTTTGATTAAAGACAATAAAAAAACACAATCCCACGAACAGATTGCCCATTGGGTCCCACAGTCCAAGACAACCGTAATAATTTTATCTGGGTGGCAAGATATTGGTTCCCACCGGGCCCCGATCACAGATTAGCCCATCTGAAGCCAGACTTGTCATAATTTTAACCACTTTCTAAAGACAAACTCGGGTTGAGTCTTTAACCTCAACCCATATTATTTGGCCATTTTTTAATCAGATACTATCATACTACAAATTATCAAATTTAAAGGGATTATAAATCTCCATATAAATTATTCTATGCAAATTATAATTTTTATCAAACTACATCATTTAATAATTATTCTATGAAAACTAAGTTTGTTTACTTATTTTATTTGTAGTCCCTTGCTCTTTGATTCAGAGCAGTTATTAACAATATAATTATTCTATGAGAATTATACTCATTGTCGATCCTAACCCTTAAAATTTTGGAAAAAGAGATCCTAACCCTATCCATACTGAGATGAGAGCAAAGTAGAAGATCAAATTCTCTCAACTAATTCATCATAGTACAACAATATATGCATGCATATCAAATCATTAATTTAGGTAAATAATAAGATTTTACAGTGACGAATTTATATAAACAGATTTTCTAGTGATTACTTGTCTAAGATTTTTTTACTAATATAGTAAAATGCCCCGCTTTTATTATTCCATTATGACTGAATGCTTTCTTCTAATATACTATAGAACTCTGTATGTGAAAATTTACTTGAAAACAACACAGAATCTGGGTCTTCTTTTGCACTATTCATAAAGAAAAAAAACCATTCTTTTTGTTCCTTTAACGATTTTCGCTTTTACCCACAATTTTGAAAATTTATTTCATTTCTTATTATATAGATTTGACTCATTTTGTCGGATTTGACTAATTTTATTTTAGTCATTTTAGAAATATATTTTTATACAGTTTTTTCTAACAGTATATCCTTTTAACTTTGAGTACTAATTGCAAAGTTTATTTCGTTAATTGTTTGGCCAGTTCTTCAGACTCACACTATTGATTCTTAACACCTCCTACCACTGTGTTCTAATAAAAATGTTTTTAGATAAGGTCGTCACTGTAACATATTATCATTTTCTTAAATTGTTGATTTCAAATGCATGTATATATCGTTGTACTAAGATGAATTAGTTGGTAAAATATATATTTTTAGTTTGTTCTCATCTTGTCATGGAGATGAAACGGTTTGGTCCCTTGTTGAAAGTGCATTGTATAATTTTGTTTAAATGATTTAAGGTTAATTGTTTATATAGGCCGTTTGGTAAACTATTTTTTTAATCTCTGGTGTCCACTTATCAAACCTATATGAAGTTTATTTTTATCTGCAATAAGTTATTGAATGGTGGAATTATTAGTTTAAGCCTGTGAAGACGGGATGATTATCTGAGTGTCCACTTGCAGATATTTTTAGCTAGTTTATTTGACATCTATCTTGCTACAACATTTATAAGTGGGTCCCAACTTTGAATCAATTCAACTATAGTAATTGTCAATAATGATTTCATAGGCCTCATATTGATGGTTGGGATCATTTGGTAATACTAATATGGGGTCATTCCAATCAAATCCATCCATTATACTTTTGTTTCCCCACTTGGGAGTGGCCTCCTTTTTGAGTAAAAAATAGTAAAGAAGTCTTTAGGAGCCTTTATATATAGGATTTATAATGTTTATTACTCCCTGGGTATAATCCTCAAAAGAGGACATGGAAAGCTACTACTTGTCCCGTCGATGGTACAAGTAGAGAAAGCAGTTCAAAAGAGGATAGTGGAGAGAGAGAGAGAGGAGAGAAGGGATATATCTCTTAATCTCAGCCCTTGGATTTATGTACATAAATCCAAGGGTCCAAAATGTCATACATAAATCCAAGGGTCCAAAATGTCCCAGGATTCAAACACTACTCTCCCATATTATATAGATATATATAGCTATATAATAATGGGGGACACTTTTTGAATTTCTGGACTCTTTCCCCACCCTTGGATTTATGTACATATTTCTACACATAAATCCTAAGGCTGAGAAGGGAGTCAAGATCTTGGTAGTTTTGTAATTGTTTGAAACCAAATTAAGGGGCAGCAACTTCCGTGAGATCTTGGTAATTTTGTAATTATTTGAAAACAAAGGGGCATATCAGAATCACAAGTTTTCACCAATCACGGAGTGCATAAAGATCCTGTCAATCCCATGACACAAGAACCCAATGCAAATCAAACATCTGAATGTCAGACGTTCAACATATACCAGCCGATACCAGACGTTCATCTCACCGGACATGGCGAGAAGTTATCAGTACTTTTGAGAAATTCTTCTTCCTCTTTTTCTGCTGGCGCAACCAACCCCCCCCCCCCCCCCCCCCCCCCCCCCCCCCCCCCCCGGCCAACTGAGTTGTTTGGATTAAAAATAAAATTAAAACATTGGGCATCAGGCGATGGTAGGTCCCACATGGATGATCAGATCTCATCATCTGGTCCGTTCATCGAGCTGGACATTGTAGGGCGACCTTAGATATGTAGACCCATGAGAGCTGGGCCCCGTTTGGTTCACTTTCCAACAATCAAAAGGGGCTGACGGGCTTGAGAATGAAAAAGGTTTTTTTTTTTTTTTTTGCGACTGTGGGGCCATGTGAGCCATTGATTTCTGGACCATATATCTTGAGAAAGGGGCCTGGGCGACTTTATTGGTGGGGTCTGATCTGGATTGTGATCAGTGGAGACCACTTTTTTTTAAGCAATTTTTATTGCCCAGGTGAGGAGGTCTTGGTTGCAGGCGTTTTGTTACAGAACGTCTGCTGTGATGGCGAGATGGGAATGAGGAGAAGGTTTCCAGAGGTCTGAGGGAGTATTGAAAGTGAAGACCAGTTGACCTCTGCACTTTTTCTCTAATGTGGGAATCAACAAAGAATATGTGATCACTATTCAACAAAAATAAAAAAAGATGGCATCATGATAACAAATGGGCCTAATAGGTATCATGCGGAGGGTCCCACTATCTATGTGATCCATCATTTGCAGAATAGTAGTCCAGGTGATCCCAACCTAAATTAGGCCAGACCTACCTTGAAAGCATGTGGCATCCATATAACATTACGGCGCGCTGAGTTAAAATAAAAAAAAAAAAAAAACCTTACGAATTTTGAAACTTTACATTAAGAAGAAATATATATAATCCTGCGCACCCGCAACAGCCTACAGCCCCCTTCACTTGCACAAATGCCATCTTCTCCATCTCCTTCTTTCTCCCTCATTCTTTTTCTTTATTTCTTTTCTTTTCTTTTCTCCTTCCTCTCCTTTCTTCTTCCCTGTCACTACTTCACCTACATGCCTGCACATTGTCACCACCCACCTGTACACCAGCACCTCCCTCATCCATCAAGCAAACTATAATTTTGAAATATACATTTAAATATTCTTATTTTGTATATACGTGGTGCGTCGTGCCTTCAGGCACGGAAAATGTCCTAGTATTTATATAATAAGGGGGGACAATTTTTGAATTCCTGGACTCTTTCCCCACCCTTGGATTTATTACATATTTCTGTACATAAATCTTAGGGCTGAGAAGGGATTCAAGATCTAGGTAATTTTGTAATTATTTGAAAATAAAGGGGCAGTAACTTCCGTGAGATCTTAGTAATTTTGTAATTATTTGAAAACAAAGGGGCATATTAGAATCACATGTTTTCACCAATCACGGAGTGCATAAAGATCCTTTCAATCCCATGACACAAGAACCTAATGCAAATCAAACATCTGAATGCCAGACGTTCAGCATAAACCAGCCAATACCAGACGTTCATCTCACCGAACATGGCGAGAAGTTATCAGTACTTTTGAGAAATTCTTCTTCTTCTCCTTCTGCTTATAAGAAACAGATCTGGTGCACCCCCTGGCCCACTGAGTTGTTTGGATTAAAAATAAAATTAAAACCTTGGGCATCAGGCGATGGTAGGTCCCACATGGATTATCAAATCTCATCATCTGGTCCGTTCATTGAGCCGGACTGGTAGGGCGACCTTAGATATGTAGACCCATGAGAGCTGGGCCCCGTTTGGTCCACTATCCAGCAACCAAAAGGGGCTGACGGGCTTGAGAATGAAAAGGATTTTTTTTTTTACGACTATGGGGCCATGTGGGCCATTGATTTCAGATCTGGACCATATATCTTGAGAAAGGGGCCTGGGCGACTTTATTGGTGGGGTCTGATATGGGTTGTGATCAGTGGAGACCACTTTTTTTAAGCAATTTTTATCGCCCAGGTGAGGAGGTTTTGGTTGCAGGCATTTTGTTATAGAACGTTTGCTGTGATGGCAAGATGGGAACGAGGAGAAGGTTTCCAGAGGTCTGAGGGAGTATTGAAAGTGTAGACTAGTTGACCTCTGCACTTTTTCTCTAATGTGGGAATCAACAAAGAATATGTGATCACTATTCAACAAAAATAAAAAAGATGGCATCATGATAACAAATGGGCCTAATAGGTATCATGCGGAGGATCCCACTATCTATGTGATCCATCATTTGCAGAATAGTAGTCCAGGTGATCCCAACCTAAATTAGGCCAGACCTACCTTGAAAGCGGCATCCATATAACATTACGGCGCGTTGAGTTAAAATAAGAAAATAAAACTTACGAATTTTGAAACTCTACATTAAGAAGAAATATGTATCATCTTGCGCACCCGCAACAGCCTACGGCCCCCTTCACCTCTACAAACGCCATCTTCTCCATCTCCTTCTTTCTCCCTCATTCTTTTTCTTTATTTTTTTTTCTTTTCTCCTCCCTCTCATTTCTTCTTCCCTTTCACTACTTCACCTACATGCCTACACATTGTCACCACCATCACTACACTCTCCCTCCACATCCCACACCCGTGCACCCACCTGCACACCAGCACCTCCTTCATCCATCCCGCAAATTGTAATTTTGAAATATTCATTTAAATATTCTTATTTTGTATATACGTGGTGCGTCGTGCCTTCAGGCACGGGCAATGTCCTAGTATTTATATAATAAGGGGGGATAATTTTTGAATTCCTGGACTCTTTCCCCACCCTTGGATTTATGTACATATTTCTGTACATAAATCCTAGGGCTGAGAATGGATTTAAGATCTTGATAATTTTGTAATTGTTTGAAAAGAAAGGTGCAGTAACTTCCGTGAGATCTTGGTAATTTTGTAAATATTTGAAAATAAAGGGGCATATCAGAATCACATGTTTTCACCAATCACGGAGTGCATAAAGATCCTGTCAATCCCATGACACAAGAACCCAATGCAAATCAGACATCTGAATGCCAGACATTCAGCATACACCAGCCGATACCGGACGTTCATCTCACCGAACATGGCGAGAAGTTATCAGTACTTTTGAGAAATTCTTCTTGTTCTCCTTCTGCCTATAAGAAACAGATCTGGCGCACCCCCTGGCCCACTGAGTTGTTTGGATTAAAAATAAAATTAAAACCTTAGGCATCAGGCGATGGTAGGTCCCACATGGATGATCAGATCTCATCATCTGGTCCGTTCATCCAGCTGGACGTGGTAGGAAGAACTTAGAAATGTTGACCCATGAGAGCTGGGCCCCGTTTGGTCCAGCACCTCCTTCTCCATTATGGCCTGTACGCAGATCATTGTTCCCACCCTGACGTACTGCCAAGGTCGCGATCTGCTCCTGTACCTGACTGTAAGCCATCATGAATGAGGTGAACATCTGTCGAGCATATTCTGGTAGCTCAGCCTGGCCCCCAATAAGGTTAGGGTTAATGCCTTGATTGCCGTTTATGTTCGCATTCTCATTCTGGTTATCATTGGCATTCTGAGAGTTCTCCTGGTTGTTCATATTTCTATTCCTACAAAAGATTCACAACTTAGTACACAATCATAGAGAATGTATATCTATCGTACTATTCTTTCCCTTACACGTCCTCACCACGTATCCTAGGAGTTGCTAAATCTTTTATATTGCCCAAGACCATGCTTTGATACCACTTTGTAACACCCCGGAAACCTGGAGCTCTTCAGGTTTCAGAACATTACTTAAATCATGTTAAATCACCACATAAATCAAATATGCCAAAGAATTGAGCAATGTTTCTAATTATTTGATAGATCAATTAAATATTTCAAATCAATAAAATTCCCAATTTATAAAGAAAGAAATAAGTTCCACATTATTGAAAATAATGAAATCCATCCCTAAAGTTCAAATTTCCAAATCCAATATTCCTGACGCTCTCTTATCAGCCACGCAAGTTGAAATCCAATGGCTGATCCCCCTCGTTGCCAAGTTTTCCCAAATGACCCGTACCTGAAGTGGGGCAAACCACTTATCAGAAAGCTGGTGAGCAATAATTACAATACATAAGTCACTTACTAACATAATTCAGTACAAAACTAACAAGAGGAAGATATGAAATATTAACAATTATCGTAAAGCATTTCTTATGATTCAATGAGATTTCACATCCATCTCTTTCACCTCAGTATATTCAATCTTCCATTTATGGGTCCTTATAATTCAAAAGAACTCTATTTTAAGAGTTTCAGAGTTTCAATCCCTTCCCATAAGGAAGTCCTTTCCATATATTATTCAAACTATCTCCTAGGAGCTTGGTTCAATAGTCACTTATTCAATCCCTGTCCACCTTATCACTCCATACCCAAAAAGGGTTCACGGTCTCATATAACAAAAGAGAACCTTTAGGAAATATTCAATAGTTCATTTGTGTTCACCAAATCATGCAATACAACTATCATAAACCATATACCAATTAATTTCATAAGAATTAGTCCCACATAATCGGGCTTATTTATGTGCCCCACTTAAATTCAAAATTCAAGTACCCGCTTATGTGGCACTAATGATTAATTTCTGTACAATAGGTGGGTTTATAATTTCCATAAACCCCACATCACCATATTAAGTATACAACACAGCATATATAAAAGAGGAGTTAACACTATACTAGTCATTAATATCAAGAAGATTCCCACGCTTAGCATTATGGAGTAAAGGAAAATGGTGGGTCCCAAGTGATCAATTTCACATGGGACCTGGTTCATCTTGGTTGCCCATCAGGGACCAATCAGATGGCCGTTCTGATTATTTATCAGATGAATAAGTGGAATCCACTGATTTGTTAATCTTGTAATATACAGTCACTCCCATCAGATATTTATCATTCTTCTTTCTTTTTATTCCACTATCTACAAATCTGTTATAAGAGATAAAGTACACGATCACATTTAAGAGAGGTTCCAGACTTCCAGCACCTCAAATAGCCATAACAGTTTCAATACAGCACTCTAGAACAGTCACGCCTTCTAGGATTTGGTTGATCAGATGGTGGGCCCACCATGGTCAGATCATCATAGGACCTGGTCCACCTTGGTCGACCAACAGGGGCCCAACAACTGGCTGGCCTTGATGTCTGATCAGGTAGCCCAGTGGGTTCCACAACTCCATCAACGAAAAAAAATCCCAAACACCTAGAAATGACGCCACAGATTGTTGTCATCTAATGATCAACGGTCAGATGGGACCCAATTCTAAAAAGGCCAACTACACCTTGGTCGACCAACATGGACCCAACCTATGTTTGGCCTTGATCTCTGATCAAGTGCCCCAGTGGGTCCCACAACCAGATCTACGAAAATCACGATTTCAACCCAAAATGACGCCACATACACATCAGGCTTTAGATCAAGGGTCAGATGGGACCCATTTCTAAAAAGGGCCACCTACACCATGGTCACCAAGTGCTGGCTTCCAGATCCATGGATGTGATTCTTGATCATATGGATCAGTGGGTCCCACTACCAGATCTACAAAAATCACAATTTCCCTGCTATACTGATCTGGAATTTCCAAGATGAAAATTGAGGACTGATGAGACCCAATCCAATTGGATTCTCCATCACTGAGATCGCCCAAATGTCTACCCTCAGATCTCTGGATCAGATTTAAGATCAGGTGGGGCCCATGATCATACTACCCAAATCATCAGATCCTTGTGTCTGACGATTTGGTATGAAATCAAGCCCCTGCGTTGGGGTTTCATTACTGTCTTTACTAATATCAATCCTTTATCAATTTGATATAGAAATCACAGAGCAACATCTAATCAATAAAATACACAATCAATCCTATGAATTTATTTCTCAGTGCACTTGAAAATATTACTCACCTCCTCGTATAGAAGACTGTGGCTCGATCAATGTGAGACTTTGAGTATTGCATCCACTAGATCCTCTGGTTTCTGATTCTCTGAGATCCTTCTTGGTTGCTTTCCAAGATCATTTTTTCTGCACCCTCTTCTCTTCCTTCTTCTATAACCCAAGAATGGGAAATGAAACTATTCGTAAGAAGGGAGATATAGCATCTCAGGGTTATGGGATAGGGTGGAATCTCTAACGTACCAAATAAATTCTCCTCACAAGGAGATACTGTTTCAACTACTTAACAAACAACTAGGACTAATGGGTTGAGACCAGGTACAAATATAACTAGTGAAATCAAACCCATCCCAAAGCCCAATGGGTCAAACGAATCTGGGCCCAACCTGGCCCAGGTTATTACATACTCCCCCCCCTTAGGAAATTCGGTCCTCCAAATTTAATGCATACCTGATGGAAATAGGTGAGGATATCTCTTCCTGACTTCCGCTTCTGTCTCCCAAGTAGACTCAAGTTGTTTGTGATGCTCCCATAGAACTTTGACAAGTTTTGCTGTCCGGTTCCGTAAAGCTCTCTCAGTAGTTTCCAGGATCTTCACTGGCCATTCCTCATAAGATAAATCTTGCCGCACTTGAATCGATTCATAGTTTATTATATGAGAAGGGTCGGGCTGATATTTCTTGAGCATGGACACGTGAAACACATTGTGCACTCCGGCTAGTTGAGGCGGTAATCTAAGAGCATAAGCACTATCATCACTAACATGCCCGATGATTTCAAATGGCCTGACATACCGTGGGCTCAGTTTCCCTTTCTTGCCAAAACGCATAACTCCCTTAGTCGGGGAAACTTTAAGAAAGACGTAATCACCCACAGTAAATTTCAATCCCCGTCGGCGATTATCCGCATAACTTTTCTGTCTACTCTGAGCTGCCCGCATGCGGTCCCTGATCTTCTTGATATTAGCAGTGGAAGTCTGAACCCAATCGGGACCAAGAACTCTCCCATCACCAGCCTCTTCCCAACAAATTGGAGATCGACAGTTTCGACCGTAAAATGCTTCGAACGGAGCCATCTTGATACTTGAATGGTAGCTGTTATTATATGCGAACTCAACAAGTGACAACTGTTCATCCCAACTGTCCTTAAAGTCCAAAGCACATGCTCTCGACATGTCTTCAAGAGTCTGATTCGTTCTTTCTGTTTGCCCATCGGTCTGTGGATGATATGCGGTACTGAAACTCAACCTTGTACACATCGCAGCTTGCAGCTTCTTCCAGAAATTCGATACGAACCTCGTATCTCTATCCGAGACAATAGAAGCATGTACTCCATGCAATCTCACAATCTCCTTCACATACCTTTGTGCTAAGTTCTCCAAAGATGTTCGATTCCTAATGGGAATGAAGTGAGCTGATTTTGTCAACCGATCCACAATGACCCAAATAATTTCATTGTTTATAAAGGTCTTTGGAAAACCTGACACAAAGTCCATTGAGATATGTTCCCATTTCCATTCAGGAATCGGTAATGGTTGAAGCAACCCTCCAGGCTTCCTGTGATCGGCTTTGACTTGCTGACAGGTAAAACACCCACCCACGAATTTAGCAACATCATTCTTCATGCCAACCCACCAAAACCGTATCTTCAAATTTTGGTACATTTTGGTGCTCCCCGGGTGGATGGTGTAACGAGTACAATGTGCCTCCTTCAAAATTTCATCTTTGATATCTGGAATGTTTGGAACACACAGTCTATTCCTGTAGTACAATGTAGCACTGCTCATGGAAAAATCTGGCTTGTTATCAATTCTATTAAATATCGCCAATAATGCCGGGTCATCTCTCTGGCAGTCTTTGACCATTTGAATCAACTCAGGCTGGACCCTGAAATTCCCTAACAACACTTTATTGTTGATCGACCAAAGGTTTACATTTAATTCTTCCACCTCTTCCATCAACTTCTTCTCAGCTATTAATGAAGCCATCTGAGCCGATTTCCTGCTTAAAGCATCAGCAACGACATTAGCTTTACCCGGATGGTAAAATATAGAGAAATCATAGTTCTTCAGGAATTCCATCCATCTCCTCTGTCGTAGATTCAAATCTTTTTACGAGAACACATATTTCAGGCTCTTATGATATGTATAAACTTCAAATTCCTCACCATACAAGTAGTGTCGCCAAATCTTGAGTGCAAAGACAACTGCACCCAATTCTAGGTCATGAGTAGCATAATTCTGTTCATGAGGCTTCAACTGCCTGGATGCATAAGCTATCACTCTACCGTGTTGCATAAGCACGCACCCTAAACCATGCAGTGATGCATCACAGAAAATTACAAAACCTCCACTGCCAGAAGGAAGGGCTAAAACTGGAGCTGTAGTCAGTTTATCTTTTAGCATCTGGAAACTTGTTTCGCATTTATCATTCCATATGAACGGCATATTCTTCAGAGTGAGCCTAGTCAACGGACCTGCTATAGAGGAAAAACCTTGCACAAACCTTCTGTAGTAGCCAGCTAACCCCAGAAAACTACGGATCTCCGATGCATTCGCCGGTCTCTTCCAATTTGAAATAGCTTCAATCTTGCTAGAATCGACAGACAATCCTTCACCTGAGATAATGTGACCCAAGAAGCTCACTTGTTCTAGCCGGAAGTCACACTTACTCAGCTTAGCATAAAGCTGATTTTCTCTCAGCAATTGAAGGGAAGTACGCAGATGATCCCCATGTTCTTCCAATGACTTGGAATAGATAAGGATATCATCAATGAATACCACAACGAACTGATCCAGGAAGGGCTTAAAAATTTGATTCATAAGCGCCATGAATACCGCCGGTGCATTGGTTAACCCAAAAGGCATTACCAAGAATTCATAATGTCCGTACCTAGTTCGAAAGGTTGTTCTAGGTATATCTTCTTCTCTTACCCTTAGCTGATGGTATCCCGATCTGAGGTCGATCTTGGAGAAATACTTTGCACCCTGAAGCTGATCAAACAGTTCATCAATTCGTAGAAGCGGGTACTTATTCTTTATGGTTACTTGATTCAACTGACGATAGTTAATACACATTCGTAATGACCCATCCTTCTTCTTGACGAATAAAACTGGCGCTCCCCACGGGGATACACTGGGTCTTATGAATCCTTTTTCTAGTAACTCCTGCAGTTGTTCTTTGAGTTCTTTCAACTCGGCAGGTGCCATACGGTATGGAGCTTTAGATATTGGCGTAGTCCCTGGTACCAATTCTATAGCAAAATCCACTTCTCTAACTGGTGGCAGACCGGGCAGGTCATCCTGGAATACATCAGGAAATTCTCTAACTATGGGAGTGTCTTCCAGCTTAGGTTTTAGTTTTTCTTCTGAAACGAAGGCTAGGTATCCATCACATCCACTCTTCAACAATTTACAAGCCTTAACGGCTGAGATGACTGCCGTGTATACTGGCCTTCTCCTTCCTATTACACACACAGTATCATACCCTTCTAGATTAAAACGTATCAGTTTGTTAAAACAATCCAGCACTGCTCTATATTTTGCTAGCCAATCCATCCCAATAATGATGTCAAAATCATTCATAGGTAACAATATCAGATCAACTGGCATATTGTTTTCCCCAATGATAATCGGGCAATCGAAATATGCAGTGCAAGTGTTCACGTGTCCTCCAGCGGGGGTTGATACAATAATAGTTTGATCTAGTGTAGAGGGTGATTTGTTCATCTTGGGAGCAAATACAGGGGACACAAAAGAATGTGTAGAGCCAGAATCAAATAAAGTATAAGCTGTAACATTGGAAATTAAAATCATACCCTCTATACAATTATTTGCAGCCTGCGCTTCCTATTGCGTAGTAGCAAAAACCTTGGCGTTGGACTGCTATCCTTTCTGATATCCGCCCTGATTGGGTCGCCCACGATTGAAATTCTGTCCGTGAGGCTGGTTAGGCGGTCCCCTTGGCTGATTCTGCTGATTCGTCTGACGGGGATTGTCCTGATACCTTTGCTGTTGATTCTACCGTGGTGGTTGTTCTTGTGGCTGACGTCGATCCTTATCCTGTTTCTTTGGACAATCTTTGATCAGATGGCCAACCTGTCCACGATGGAAACACGCACCCGTAGACCAATGGCATTCCTCTGTCTTATGGTTCTTTCCACATCGCTGGCATTTTATTCTTTTATCCAGTCTCTGCTTCTTTGAGGGCTCATGGTTATTCTGATAGTCCCTCTTGATTCTCGTCGTCCTCGCTGAGAACGTACCGTTCAATTCAGCAGTTGTTTCTTCCGATACAAATGCTCTTTTTAAGGCAGCTGCAAAGGTAGCCGGTTCGCCCAGTTTCACATCCTTCTTGATATCCGGTCGTAATCCCTCGATGAATTTGTTCCGCTTCATCGCATCAGTGGTTCCTCTGCAAAGTGGGACAACTCCGTAAATCTGTTGGAGTATTTAGCTACGGTCATACTCCCTTGCACCAAAGTCTGAAATTCCCTCTTCTTTTGTTCTCTGATATGCTCCGGAATAAATTTCAGAATGAACACCTTCTTAACGAATGCCCAAGTGATTTCATTTTCCAGACCCTCAAAGGTTTTCTTAAAGGCTTTCCACCATTCTTTCGCATCTCCTTCAAGTTTGAAGGCAGCCAGAACTGCTTTCTGTCGGTCCGAGCATCCCATCACTTCGAATATTCCTTCCATATGTTCCACCCACTTGTTAGCATCCCAAGGATTGGTGGTTTCATCAAAGTACCTGGGTCGAAATTCATTGAACCGTTTGTAAAGAGTGTCCTTTTCTCTGTCTCTGCCTCCAGGAGCATTTTCACCTCCTTCTCCACTATGGCTTGTACGCAGATCATTGTTCCCACCCTGACGTGCTGTCAAGGTCGCGATCTGCTCCTGTACCTGACTGTACGCCATCATGAATGAGGTGAACATCTGTCGAGCATATTCTGGTAGCTCAGCCTGGCCCCCAATAAGGTTAGGGTTAATGCCTTGATTGCCGTTTAGGTTCGCATTCTCATTCTGGTTATCATTGGCATTCTGAGAGTTCTCCTGGTTGTTCATATTTCTATTCCTACAAAAGATTCACAACTTAGTACACAATCACAGAGAATGTATATCTATCGTACTATTCTTTCCCTTACACGTCTTACCACGTATCCTAGGAGTTGCTAAATCTTTTATATTGCCCAAGACCATGCTTTGATACCACTTTGTAACACCCCCGGAAACCTGGAGCTCTTCAGGTTTCGGAACATTACTTAAATCATGTTAAATCACCACATAAATCAAATATGCCAAAGAATTGAGCAATGCTTCTAATTATTTGATAGATCAATTAAATATTTCAAATCAATAAATTCCCAATTTATAAAGAAAGAAATAAGTTCCACATTATTGAACATAATGAATCCATCCCTAAAGTTCAAATTTCCAAATCCAATATTCCTGAAGCTCTCTTATCAGCCACGCAAGTTGAAATCCAATGGCTGATCCCCCTCGTTGCCAAGTTTCCCCAAATGACCCGTAAAATACACAATCACAGAGCAACATCTGATCAGTAAAATACACAATCAATTCTATGAATTTATTTCTCAGTGCACTTGAAAATATTACTCACCTCCTCGTATAGAAGACTGTGGCTCGATCAATGTGAGACTTTGAGTATTGCATCCACTAGATCCTCTGGTTTCTGATTCTCTGAGATCCTTCTTGGTTGCTTTCCAAGATCATTTTTTCTGCACCCTCTTCTCTTCCTTCTTCTATAACCCAAGAATGGGAAATGAAACTATTCGTAAGAAGGGAGATATAGCATCTCAGGGTTATGGGATAGGGTGAAATCTCTAACCTTCGGAGATTTCCCTGGGTACCAAATAAATTCTCCCCACAAGGAGATACTGTTTCAACTACTTAACAAACAACTAGGACTAATGGGCTGAGACCAGGTACAAATATAACTAGTGAAATCAAACCCATCCCAAAGCCCAATGGGTCAAACAAATCTGGGCCCAACCTGGCCCATGTTATTACACCTACCTTGAAAGCATGTGGCATCCATACAACATTACGGCGCGCTGAGTTAAAAAAAAAAAAAAATTTACAAATTTTGAAACTCTACATTAAGAAGAAATATGTATCATCCTGCGCACCCACAACAGCCTACGACCCCTTTCACCTGCACAAACGCCATCTTCTCCATCTCCTTCTTTCTCCCTCATTCATTTTCTTTATTTTTTTTTCTTTTCTCCTTCCTCTCTTTTCTTCTTCCCTGTCACTACTTCACCTCCCTGCCTGCACATTGTAACCACTATCATTGCACTCTCCCTGCACACCCCACCCGTGCACCCACCTATACACCAGCACCTCCCTCATCCATCCAACAAATTGTAATTTTGAAATATACATTTAAATATCCTTATTTTGTATATACGTGGTGTGCCGTGCCTTCAGGCACGGGCAATGTACTAGTATATATATATATATAAAAGAGCAAGGCTCTCCTAAGCTTAAGTTTAGGAGAAAATCTCGTAAGTTCGTGCTTGTGGGGCCCACCTTTGGTCCATCCAAATGTATCAAACATATGACCCCCCTAAATTGCACATGTCCACCAACTTTCGGTCAAATCCGAATTTACTGGACCGTTGGATCGACTATCTTTCAATCCGAATGGACTATTAACCATTAAACTTTTGGGCCATATGGAGATGATAGAAATCATGGTTGGGGCTAATTTTTTGTAGAGAGGATGATTCCAGAGAGTTTTTGAAATTCCCACCTTCTCCATCCCCATGCTAGTCCCCAAGTAGGCCCCACCACACACTTGTGCTTACCTTATCCTAAGATTGAGCTTAGGAGAGTTGACCCCTATATATAATGCTCCTGTATAAGCTTTTTTTACCGTCTTATGACACAAGTCACATAGTGGGGGCCCCCTTCATTTTCATCCGATGATCGATCGATCCCTCAACATGTATGTGAAATTAAAGTGCCAATTGACGTGAATGTGTCACCAGACAGCGGGCTAGTAAAACTCTAGCTAAATGACAGGATAAAAGAGTATGTGCGGTTTGGCTTATAAAAGACTAGCACAATAACATGTGCTAAGCAGGAGCATGACCCACGTTGCTAGGGTCCTCACTCCATTTAAATAGTAATATCATTATTTTGACAAGTAATTGTATGGTTAGTATTGTATAGTGTATTGGTTACCAAACCACTTAGTCTATATATATATATATATATATTAGTTTTTTTTACCACGCTGGCTTAATAAAAAGGTATTTTGGTCAAAACTGAGCCCAAAACATTTGGCTTTAATATATTGTAATGGACCTTGTTGAATGACTATTTTTTTTTTTTACTACACAATGAAAACCCTTCATGGGCGATTCTAAGAGATCTACATTCCGACTGATTATCATATTCCTCATATCACTATTCAGTTACTTGCAGCTACATTTGTGCAGCCGGTTTTCTGCGCTTAAAGTGAGGATAGTCGAAACATTGTACCTTGCCAAAGTGGAATCTATGTATATATGGTGTTGCCGCTTTTCTTTTAGGATTTTTAGGGGAAGCCTAAAAATGAACTAAAATTTATGGAATTCCACATATTAAGCTTTTCGTATGGGTGGAGGTCAGAATTTTCTTTTTCCCATGGAAGATGAAAAACGTTTGCCAAACTGAATTTCCACACGTGTACACAAACAAGCCCTTTCTTTGGAAATGATTTTCCTGCTGTATCAACACATGGGCAAGGTGGCCTGTTTGTGGGGGCATCAGATTCCTCTCCGTAGAACTCATATAGACCCTTCCGAAAATCTCTATGTCCTTGTCATCCATCTAAGGCCTTGAAATCATCGTCATCAATGGAGCCTTTCCTGTAAAGTTGAGGTCAGAATCGAAGGCCCTTAAAAGTATTCAGACTATAATAAATAAAAGCCTGTAAATTTATGGTGCCCTAAGTATTCGGTCTCAAATCAAACCTAACCTCTATTTATCACATGTCCATAACATGGCTTTATATTGAAATATATTTATTGATGTAGGTACCAGGGAGATGTTCTCCACATACTAGATGCTCCCCATTTATCCACTGGGTTGTATGAACCCGCACACATGAGAGTGCCCTTTTTCTTCACACTTTAGAATCTGGGACAACGCTTACTAAGCTGGTTAGGGCACCTTTATGCAGCTTCATAGAAAATCAAGTTTGACCTCATCAGACGGGATTTTCAGTGGGGAAAGTGATTGAATCAAACGTGGATTTTACTATAGTGTGGAATTACGTTTTTGCTTTCTACACTTTTTTTCTCGAAAAAGTGGTGTCACAAATATACCCTTAGAAATATTGGTAGTGTGCATGGTTCTCTTTAGGTACCATATTTGCTTAAACCAACTACATTATAATTAACATAAACAATCCTATGAGGAGCAAATAAGATGGGAAATCAAGATTATATGAACTCAGGATTTGGACTTGACTTGCCCAATGCAGAAAAACTTGACTCAAGAGTCAACATGGTCACTCGGGAGAGCCAATTTTCATTTGAATTATTTTCAATATATTTAGATTTACATTTATAAAGTTCTAAATAAATGATAATTAATCCAAATTAACAAACTTACAAATTCAAGACATTTGAAAATAAGTATATATATATATATATAAAAGAATGAAAAACAAATCCGTCTTTACAAATTAACATACATATACCAAATTTTCCCTTGGATTTTAACTCAGCTCTCGTCCTAAATGAGGTGATCAAGCAACCATTTTTCCAACCCAGCATAATAAAATAACTATTCAAAACCTAAATTCTCTCAGTGTACGTTTGTAAGGATTTAGTGGTGCCACTTAGGGAATTAGTCCTACTCAAAGACTCTAAAAATACCCACACTATAAAAAAATAAAATAAAAAAGAAAGTTAGGAAACAATGCTCAAGTACTCTGCTTTCTTCTCAAGCCAAATACGCCCATCAGTCCATATCAGCTGAATGTTGGTTGAGGCCCTTTAATGCAATGGAGAGAGAAAGAAATAAGCCGATGCACAACAATATTGTCATATCAGCACCATTTTTATTAATTCAATCTCTTTCATACCCAAACCTATCCTCTGTGAATAACACTAGTCTCAATTGATATGCAAGGCCATTATCCACCACTAAAAAATGTTGGTCCCAATTATATCCACTACCAGATCTAGCAAAGGTTAATTAGGCTATTATCTACAAATAAATTTACAACCAGACCATTATATCCACCATTAGAAAAAATCATTCATATAGGAAAGACATTTAAAGAATCAAATGTTCTATGCGCAAGTCATTTTCATGTTCTTAAATAATAATTCAAACTTTTATTGCAAAAAATTGGGTATTAATTGTATAATTTTAGTCATTTTTATTAATTGATAATTAATTTATATATTAATTATTTAATTTAAGCAAGATTTAATCTATGCATCATTCTGGGCTTTAACTCTACTCCAATTAAATCAATTTCAGACACTAATCAAACCTATCAAATGTAGCTCAGAGGAGAACAAGGAGTTGCTTAGTTGATTGGCAAACCCCCATCTCATCCGGCTGCTCAGAGATTGATCCCTAGATATGCCGCTTTTTCTCATGTGTGTGTGCGATCTCCTTCCCACGTGTGTGGGCTCTCTTAGATCCTAGCCCATTTCCCCAAAGCCCGGGAATCCAAAAAAGAAAGCTCATAGCAATACCAAGCCGTAGATCGACTCGTTGGGACATAGAGTGTGTGGGTGGAGTGCGTTCATTCGTGTTTCAAATGTAGCGAAATGTAGATTGCAGCAATAAAATCTTTGATCAAGCTGTTAGAATTGTTGCTTAATGCTATCACTATCTCCTACTGCTAATCAAGGATTGTTGAATCCTTGTTTATAGATCTGTAGGTCCAATGGAGAGTTCAAGTGGGAAGGTGAGATTAGAGCAATCTTGAGTTTAAGATCCGAACCAAGGACTCACCTGAAAACTCATCAATCTCGTATTGAAAATCCCTTGGTGGTCTACATCTGCAGTGAACCTTCGAGTCTTCTAGCAAATTAATACACAAACATTTTGATGTTTAAAATCTGTAAGTGCTGATTTTGATTGGTCAGTTGACGAGCTGATTAGCTCTGTTCGACAATGAAGATCTCTTTTGTAATTGATAAGTTTGATTGGTTAGCTGACGATCTACTTAGCTCTGCTCTGCATTGGAGATCTCTTTTGTAATTACTGAGTTTGATTGGTCAGCTGACGAGTTGACTAGTTCTGCTCAGTAACAGAGATCTTTGCTTCTTCTTGGACAGGACCGGATTTTTTGTTTGTATCACAAAGAAATCATCAAAAGAACTCGATCGGTTGGTCCGACCGAGGACTCTTCAATGATAAAGTCAAGAATTACTCTGTTTTATCTTTCTAATTGTATTCTTTTTTGCTTCAGATTTCACATACCTTTTAGGCAGGTTTTTCTCCCTCTTTATCTCTTCGTTTTTTCCATTCCTTTTATCTTCTTTGCCCACGATCTTCTCCTTTATGGCCCACGTTCTTCCTTCTCCATCATGTCTAATTCGAAAACCTCCCTGGAGCCTCCACCGTGCGCTGCCTTAAATCCGTAAGTTACTCCCTTCATTATCGTTCTTCGGCGGTAATTAATCACTGCATTATCGCCTGAGCTTTATCAATGGAACAGGTCAGGTTGACCTAGATCCACGTCCGACCCAAGTGTATCTTTTGAATTTTCCCCCCACACAATCCATGATGTTTATGTAGGTTGATTTCAAACAAACAATCAGCCAACAGTTAGAACTATGCAACTAATGAATGCATCGTCAGGTGAGCAGCTGAAACATCACAGCGCTGCAGCAGAGGCAATGCAAATATGCAATCTTATTCCATTGTCTTTAACTTGCACTAAGATATAAGAGAACAAAAGATTATTGCATGTATGCAGGTTTGGGTAGTCATTAAGGCTTAAGCTGTTAAAAGATTATATTTTATAAAAGCTTGACTTCATAACAACAATTATTGTTGTGATGACTCATCAACCCTCATCTCTATCTCATACGTGTCTCGCATCAAAATTTGATTCTACTGGTGAACCACGTGGGCCCTTTTTGAGTCCAAAGAAGTCATTTTCGGTCGAAACAGTCCATAGAAGGATCCTCTCGAATCGATTGGGACATGCTTTAATTCAGTGTCTGACAATTGCATGTATTCTTAACCAGCAATAATTAAGTGGCCTCTAATCAAATCTATAGATTCTGTACTTAGCTACTTTTGTCATTTTTGGAAGAGAAGTACTAAAGCACCACTGTCATAATGCCATATGTTAAAACTATAACATATTATAATGTGATATTTAACAACAATATTTCTTTTTAAGGACAACATTGCCAAATTAAAATATATATATTGCAAACCAAGCACAATAATGATAATAGGAAAAACCAGATAATTATAAATAGTTTTTGATATTATTTTATTTCTATTTTTTTTGTTATTATTTTTAATAAATTAAGATATTTAGAATATTATTTATTTTTAGTCTTGTTGTGCTAATAATAATTATAAAACAATAAATAAATCTGAACATACATCAACGTCAACGTTCTTACTAGAACGATATTTGTGACAATGGAAGAAAGTACAACATTTTTCTCAAACTCGTTTCCATAGAGTATATAGGTCTTGTTTAGTTGCAAGCATTCTTGATAGGATTCCTCTATTGTCTGAAATTTCTGACAACATTAAGGCTAAGTTTCTTTATTAGAATTCCTAACAAGAATTTTTTATTTTGGGGCTTTCTTGGACATTATGTGACATATTGTCCCTCTTCATTTGCAAATGCTATGTTTATTCATAAGCATCTCAAAATTTCAGTCACTTAAAAAAGCTTCAAATGGCCTTTGGAGATTCAAGAATTTCAGCTCCTTTGTCTTTTTGTGAAATCTCTGAATGCTCAAGTACAAGGGAGCATTCAAAAATTCCACCATGTCTGAGAATCTCAAAATTCTCAATACAGGAATTCCATGAATTCCAGTAAAAAAAACAGGGCTTGTTTTCCTATCATTCCAAATGACTGACTTGATTGGAAAAAATTCTACAAACTAGAATTCCAAATGACAGTTTTTACATGTAGAATTCTTAGATATCCACTTTTTGGTATGCTACTCAGCATTGTCATTAGCAAAAATCTAACTAGGGAGGACAACATTTTGAATTTTTATACAAATGCTTCAAGATAAAAAATATCGGAATCAAATCAAACGCCAAAATATTTCAAAATAGTTCAATCCTAAGGGCCTGTTTTCCAAAATGTCAATGGTTTTTGGGACAAGTATTTGCAAATCCCATGTTTCTTGCCAAGCATTTCAAAATTCCAGCCACATCAAAAGTCACAAATAACTTTTAAAAAAAATTCCATGTTTCTTGTTAAGCATTTCAAAATTTCAGCCACATCAAAGGCCCCAAATAACCTTTTGAGAATTCATAAATTCCACTCTTTTTATATTTTGATAAAATTTCTGAATAAACATCCAAAAATTTCACTGTGCATGAAAATTCAAAAATTCTTCATACATGAATTTCCGAAAAGAAATAGGCGTTGAAAAGCAGAGTACCCATCCAATTGTGCAACCCATTTCTTTTATTGTAAATGTGGTCAGGAAAACTCATTCAAACTGGGCATACTTAGTTAAACACAATTCAAAACTGGGTCGTTTGAAATTAATTTCTTAAATCTTCTGTGGTCATCAAATAACCTTGGTCGATCTACCAATGAACTCAAAGATGTGGACAGAGAGACCAATCCCATCTGGGATGGCAAAAGACGGAAGAAAAGGTTGGTCGAGTTGCCGAGCGCCCACTGGCTGCCAGAGGATGCAGACGCAAATGCAGATGCAGATGCTTATTAGTTAAGTTTGGGGAGTTGGACTGACCGACCTTTGAAGTTTGAACTTTGAACTGCCCTTTCACAAAGTACCTGCACTGCACCCAACCCCGTGATCTGACCTGCCGACGAATCATTCGGCACGTGGCAACAGCCCCCTACTTTTTCTCGAAGGGCACCTCATGAATGAACATGATCCATCGTATTCGTAGCTGTCCATCATTGATTAGAAAACAAGGAAGCCATCGATGCAAGGAGTGTTCCACGTGGCCTATCCTCTTATAAAATGCCACAATTCATCCATCAATCCCCTGTACCCATCACTTACCCTATTCTATCTGTTTCTCTTTGTATCTCATACATAGTATCTCTTGCTTCTCTGCTGGGCTTTCTTCTCTTTGAGATTTGAAGAAATGGCTGATCCGGGCACTTTGAACTGCATAGACATCCTCTTGGCTATTATACTTCCTCCTCTTGGAGTTTTTTTCAAGTTCGGATGCAAGGTCAGACAGATCCTTCTTTTCTCTCTCTATATTTATTTCCTTTCTTTTCTTGTTGTTGCTACTGCTATGAGGATCTTTCCTGATTTCTAATGACATTTTTAGATCTGTTTGACTTTCTTGATTTCTAATGAGATTTGTAGGATATGTTTGTGTGATCATTTTTTTTTTTTTATAGAGGAAAAGCATGGAAACTAAATACGGTTTTTTCTAACTATAATAGAATCATAGGAATCATGTTGGGTGCAGCCGCTTTTTCATAGAAAACTCAAAAAAGAAAAAAAAAAGAATTTTCTTTCCCGCGACCCTATAGAAAACCCTTTTTGAGAGGCAGACTTAATTTTTCACAGAAAATGAAAAAGGTTAAGGTTGTCAATTTTCTGCTCCATCACCACAAACCATTATTTTGCACTTGTTTAGATTTTGATTTATTATTATTCCTTGAAATCAAAAGCTTCTGCATATGCCCTCTTGGAACAGCAAAATTTCTTAATTTTTTTGCAAGTCTATTAGAATTTTTTTTTTTTTTTATAAAAACAATCTAATATCTCTCTCTCTTAAAATTTTGCCTTTTCTTTTTACAAGCCTTGAAAAACTCCAACTTTATCTTGGTCTTTCATATGTATAGGAATCAACGGATTAAGTAAATATTATTTTTTTTTAACTCTTGCTAGGCCGAGTTTTGGATCTGTGTGCTGCTGACCCTATTCGGATGGGTGCCTGGAGTCATCTACGCCATCTACGCCATCACCAAGAATCCTTGAAGAAGTGAATGGTATTTTCCTCTTTTTCTCTTACTCTCTTTCTTCAGTTTTTTCTTACTTTGCTTTGGCATTCTATTAATTGCAAAGGGCAAGATTTGAAATCAGGAATTGATTTGGCAGGTGAAAAGACAATTTGATATCTGGTGTCGGCGTTACATGGTTGGTGATTATGGTGTGGATATCATGCATGTTTGTTACTGTAGGTGATTTGTGGACAATCCTGACCGTTGATCTGTTTCTTTGTTTGTTAGTGTGTTGATTTGATGTAATTAAGGATTTGGGTTATTTTGTTTATCTGTATTACATTATGTCATAGTTTTTAGCATGCATTTTGTAATAAGTCCAATTTATTGGATTTTCAATTTCCTTTCATGGTTGTTTTTTTCTTCCTTAAAATGTACCTCATGCCATTGATGCCAATCCTTATCGTAAGTTGAAAAATACTCACCAGAAGAATCCTTAGAGCATGGTTATTTGCATTGAATTCATGCAGACTAATGTACCATTTCAATTGCTTTCTTAGAATGAAAAAAAAAAAAAAATCAAGAAAGAGATTTTATACAGTTGGCAAATTTAGATTGTGTGAAAACGGTATCTTTCTGTTACAATGAAATAGATGTTTTAATGAAACTGGAGGTCCAGACTTTCTGAAAATTCAATTTTAATATTTAGAAATCTCAAAATTTAATATTTAGAAATCTCAAAACTTCAGCTTTTTAAATGCTACACTGCCTTGATTACTATTTGGAAATCACTTGGAGATGATAATGGGAGAATATATGATAATGTCTAACGTTAATTATCAAAATATTTCTAACCAAACAAGCCTTTATATGTTTTTTCTTCTCATCTTTCTCGTCTAGATATTTGTTTCCAATACTTTCTAAAATGTTACTTTTTAAGTTTTATAGTGTAGTACTATATGTCTTTAATGATTTTTTCTTTTGTGGGGTGAGGGAGGGATATGCCTTTAAAAAAGAGGTTTTCGGTTTCTAGCTTTTCTAGAAAACTCCTTGATTAGGTCCATTGTTTTAGAGATGGTGGATGCATAATGATACCCTAATGTGTGTAAAGGGTCATTGTTCCCCGGCATTATCAACTACTTTGAATCTTGGGGATGAATACCACTTTCCTTTTGTGCGAGTGGAAGGGGGGAGAGAGAGAGGCAGGCTATGAGAAGGCCATTTTATCTCATTTGTAGACTAAACGGCTAACATTGATTGGCTTCTTTACCTTCCCTTTTGGATTTTTGTTCATGGCATGAAAGGGACGTTTTTGGAATTTCTGTGGAAATCTTGTAGGAAGTTTGTACCCAAATTTGAGATATTTTCTATAACCGTGAATGACAACAATTGGCCAGGCTGTGAGTTTTTGTTTTTCAACATGTGCCAACTGCAAGGTGGGACCAAATTGTGGGTATCAATCACTTTCATAAAGGGATTCATATCCTCTGCTACTTCATCCATATCCTTAGCTGCCTCTGCATTGTATCCTCATCCATTAATATTTTAAATCATCTCTATTAATATAATTGTCAAGCTGCTTAATTTAAGATCATTAAATGACCATTCAAAATGGAAATTTCACCATTTGTCTGCTGATTGTTTATTATTTTAAAGGGAAATATTCAAGTGAGAACTAGTTCTCACATATTATATGAGAACTTTTTTGCAGGGCCCAACTAGCTACCCATCCAAACCTAGCAACCAATAGGAAACCCCCTGATAGTCACTATCCCAAGGATTGGTAGACATCCGAATGGGCTGAACGTTGGATCGAGAGTTAAATATTTTTTTGAATATTAAGCCATTAAAATGTGGGCCACGAAGATATGAAGGGGTTAGGGAGCATGAGTTTGGGGGTCAAAACTTGATACTTGGGCTTGTCTTATATAGAATCTTTTATCCCCCCTGGTTCCATCCCTAAATGGGGCCCACAATTGGGCCTCATAAAAAAGTTCTCATATAATATGTGAGAACTAGTTCTCACCTGAATATTATCCTATTTAAAAAGCAGCATAGGGTGATAAATTGTGGAAGTCAAAATCCTTATTATGTAAATGGGTCTATATACGGGTTATGCTTTGCTAAGAGGTGCCTTTCATGGCTTGCTAAAAGAAAAATATTTTTTCCACCATATAGGAGTAGGGGTGTTCATGGGCCGAGGCTGAGGAATATCCAGGCCCGGTCCAATTTTAAAGGGACGGGCCCATGCCTAACCCATGCCTGAATCGGTCCATTAGGGCCTGTCGTGAGCCCATCCCGCCTTTAAAAAATGAAGCCCAAGCCTGGTTGGGTGAAGGTTTTTTAAAATAAAATGTTCCCCTTGGATTGTTGGGAGTAGTAGTTTATCTGGTTATCACTTCTATCAGTTGGATATACTACATGGTTTCAAGTCTTTATTCCAACGTAAGTTGGATTGTTGGGACTTGGGAGTAGTACTTTATCTGGTTATCACTTCTATCAGTTGGATATACTACATGTATTCAAGTCTTTATTCCAACGTAAGTTCCATTTTTTTTTTTTTTGTTCTTTTGTTTAAATGGGTTCTCTCATTCTGGCCAGGCTGGGTTTTGGGCTCTCTACCCCTCAATCCAAGCATGGCCCGTATATTAATCGGGCTCGGCTTTATAGTCCAAGCCCAAACCATAGCAGGCTGGCCTAATTTGGTTGTGGGCTGGCCCGGTCTATGAGCACCTCTAATAGGAGCCCGGCGGATGAATTGACACTCACCTAATTTGACACTAATATAACCCACACTTAGTTGGGTTGCGTTTCATAAAAAAAAAATGTAACTTAAAAAATGGTTAAACTTTCAGGTCCCTAGTTTAGGTGGTCTAATTGACATGTTTTTTTCTGTATTTTTGGCCAACATCATATACATAATGAGACTTTTATGTCATAAAGGGGGCTGGATTTCTCTCTCACCAAAAGGTGATCCATGCTGAAATACATGCTGATTGTGGGAGGATGGTGTGATGATGGACAGGTCGCATTATGGATATGATATTATGCAAAAACTATATCTCAATCAAGTCATCGCAATTGGATCCAAATCCTTTGCTATTTTAGCTGCAACAATCTCTCTCATTTGTGCCATCTAAAAAACAGAAAAACGAATTAAAAAAAAAATCTGGATACGAAAACATCTATAATTTTCATTACAACATGCTCTCTTCCTGATGAAGCATGACATGTGTATACAGGAAGTTTTAAAATCTAGGGTTCATTTGTCTTTCATGCATAGTATGTGAAAATGGAGTTTACACATGTAAAACATGCAGAACATATTCCCACTTGTTTTACATGCGTAAACAATGAACGGCTCAAATTAAAATACAAAAACCTCAATTATCACAAAATATATGAATACTTAAGGTGTTAAGCTAAATGTTTTTTTAATTTAATTTGTCAATAAATTAAAATAAAATTTAAAAGTATTTTTTATAGAAAAATCTTCTTCGATCGCCCGTGCACGGAAAAGGACCTCCTACGCATTGCTGCAAAGATGTTTTTCGAGTACCATACAACTTGGGACAAGCAGTTTATGGATACACTTTCATTTCATGTACAAGTTCAGATGCTCAACAAGGCCCGTTAGATCTGGCCTTCCTTGTACCCGGTTTTCATTTTTATTGGGGAATTCGGATCACTGAGCTCCACCTATTGGAAGGTCAAACTGATCAAAGTATAGGGTGGGGTGTCCAAATTTTATTAGGATTTGGTACAAGTGTAAAATTGAGCATAGATTGTGTTTTTATGCACTATAGATCATATGATCAATCTTAGGGTGAAACCAACTGTTAAATTTTAGAGTGAGACTTAACTCCAATTGACACATGCAATTAAAGAGAAATCATATTGAAAGGATCAGATTTTAATTGGTTTGCCCTATTGTGTTGTTTCATTTCGATGTGAATGAAAAGTTGAAAACAGAGGATCCATACTTCTTTATCAAGTGGGATAATGGGCGCAAACATAGCCAGTTCTTCACCTATGGAACTGTGCAATATTGTGTGTTTTTAAATCCCTACAGTCCTATAGGTTAGAGCCATTGTCTCCTTGGATAGATGTAGCCTTAAGGCATCAGTCAAAAATCCTACCCATTGCTATCTGCTCTCTGTGCAATCGGATTAAGAAAAGTTGATAGTTAGAAATTTTAGGCCTAATGGATAAAAGGGACCAATGTAGCCATTCCTGCCAGATTAATTAATGACCATACTCAAGTTGGAGGCCTCTGCAATGGAGGGAGGGTTTGTTTGGGGATCCTTGTGGCCAAAGCTTACATAAAGGCCCCACCAATTTGATCTTCCATCTGCCATAGTTTTTCTTTTCTTTCACCATTGTTAATACACCTTTTATGCTGTCATGTGGGCCTTTAAGCATATATGGTAATGGCCCAGCCCATTAATAATCAGGTTAGAAATGTAGAGTTTAGGGATGCAAATGGATCAGATCCGATGCGGAATTGTGGTGGATTTAAGCCCAAACCGAACTCGGATCCGACATGGAATGTATGTTTTTGTATCCAGCAACAACTGGAAAAACAGATTTAATTCCGAAGATTCTAGACCCCAAATAATATGTTGATATTTTTAAGTAATTAATGCTTAAGTCTTGGGGTTAGCAATTTGAAAATCACAATAGAAACAGGATTTAAAACTAATATTTTATCCTTTACATTTTCAATGTTTGGACTTAGAATCATTTACTATGTAAGATTATTTTTCTTGGACTATTCTTATTATAGGATCTCTCTTGCACATATAAATTTATTAATTTAAATTGATAATTATTAGCACATGTAAATAAATATATATTTAAAATTGATCAGTATTCAATCTATTTTTAAATATTTGTTCTAAAAAGACCGTAAATCTCACGAGTCCTATGTTGACTCTAACCGATTCAATCTGTTTTTAGAGTTGGATGAGTCTGAATCACCACTCCAGAAGCAGCGGAGTGGGTGTCGACAACAACATCTGAAGCAACAGAGGAGGGGAATGTGGTGACTTCTAGGATATGTTTGTGTAACACTTTTCTGCGGAAAAGTGGATGGTTTTCCACGGAAAACTCATTTTTCAGGCGTTTGGTGTGGAACAATTCCGCGGAAACGTTTTCCTGTCTCGACAGCATTTTCCTTAATAATTGTATAAATGAGTTTCCTATGGGGGTTATGTGAAATGGATCTCTTCGGAAAACTTCTACCACTTTTCCTCACTCTTGTCCATTTCAACCCAAAACTCTACAACTCTTTCATTTTTTATTTCTTTAAATAAATTATTATTTATTGCTGAATAAATAATATACATGTTCTGTTATATTTCTTCAAAAAATTATTTCACCAAATAAGAAAATTTCATTTTCTATAAGGAATCCACAGCAGCACCAAACAACATTAACACCAATTCAACGAGGAAATTTTTTTGCACCAAACATAAATTTCTAAATTCTACGGAAATCCTTTTCCAAGGTTTCCATTTCTATGGAATTTGCTGACGTGGCAATCTCCCCTTCCGCGGAAAGGGTGTGTACACAAACGTGCCAGGGTTTATGATGCTAAGGTGATGGTAGACTGATGGTCTGATGCACACTCGGTTTCAAATTTTAAATCTTGATTGGTATAAAGCTTTGAAAAGTTTGGACGTGAGGGTGCGGGTTTCAAATCTTGTTCGATGTATACGAAATATATTTTTCTTTGGTAGAAAATCAAAGAGTAATGGGTATTGACCCAACTTGATTAAATATAAAATATTTTTTTTGAGGATTTAACTGGGAAAAATACTTAATGCGCACGTATGACGCGATCAAATATTTTAGATGGTGGTGTACCAGTTAGAGCAATTGGGCCAAATTTTATTTTTATTTACTTATTTGGTACATCGTCGGCGCCGACCTTATTTACACCGCATATGGTTGGTGCCGACCCTGTTCGCGAACCCTATTAGGGCTCGAAACCCTAATTCTTCTAATTCTTTTCTTCTTTCTTCCGGGATACCGCCAAGACCGACGTTGGAGGAGTGCTTCTGTGTGGTAGCTGTCATTTTCACTTGCACCAGGCTTCAAACTTCCTCCTCAACTGCATCTCTTTGCTCCCGATCGATTTTCCCATCGTTTGTTTTTCCCATCCTGACTGCAGAGGTATCTATCTCCTTCCATTTTTGAATATTTTTCTATGTTTTTGTATGTTCCTTCCTTTTGGTTCTCCCGCCATCCCGCATACGGTATCGAAGTGCATGGTACATGGTCTTCAATGTCGTTGTAGGATTTGTAGATCGTTCGTTTGAATAGACTAGGGTTTGTAGGATTCCGAATTTAGGTCTTTTTAGTTGAAACGGACGATAGTTTCGGAGCAATTACTGCCTTTGGCAGTTAGAATCCTATTTAAATTAAGATTATGGTTTGGTTAATTTCCTTTTATTTGATTGGTCTTTTTGTCTGTTGCTAAAACCTGCCTCATTGATGCAGCCCAAAAGCATGGGATCCATATGGAAAACATGTCTTAGTCAAGTGACCCAAAACTAGGCCATTTCGTGTTCTAAAAATGGTCACTAGTTTCTTTATGAAACCACATGATTTTAGTTAAATTAGGTCTGATTTTAGTTAAATTAGGTCTGAAACTGTTATCAGGAAACCATCATGGGATCATAATGAAACTCTTTTTAATCGGACTATTTCTCAAATGAATGATTCATATGCAAACATGAATGTTATAAATTAAAAATGTTGGGATAATTTAACTAGAATGATATTGGTCTCATACTTTACTAGCAAAGAGAAATTTGTGCTGAGTACGGGCAAGCATCCAACTAAATTTGTAAAATGAAAATTGTAGAGAGTAAAAACTGGAGATGCACCAATTTTTTAGTGCATATTTTTTTATACAATGCAATTAATAAGTAAAATCAATAATATTAAAAAATATAGTTGGTTGCAAATAACCAATAATACATCCTATATTTCCTTGCAAAATCAATAATTTATCATTCATGAACTTTAACTATTGTGGTGTTAGACAAAGCTGTTTATCTCTTACTTCAAGTGGGCGTAAATCTATCTCTAATATTTGATTGTTGTGAAATGTATATGTTTTGGTGCTCACTATTCTATATAAGCATGAAAATTTTTAGTGTTCACTATTTCCGTTTTGTGAACATTTTTGTATGTATGCTTGCCTTCATAACATTCAATGCTATCATGTCTAATTTAGATGTACACAGTTGTCTAAACATAATACAAATAATGACGAATTTCCCCCCAATGAGGCTAGTACCTCAAATGCACAACCAGCTCGACTTTTGTGCGAGCAAGAGCATCACATTTCCATAGCTATCGAACACGATTTGGTATACACTCTTCCACACAACCACTAATCAATTGAACTTCATTTTTATCTATGGTTAACGTTATTCAAACTGTCATTTTTGTAGGAGTGGTTATGTTTGAGTGCTTTATCCTAACCTCCCTCCACTCCCAATCTTGCCGCCTGTCTTGCAGTGAACCTCCCCTACATTTGTTGTGATATATATGTTCTTGGATATTGATCTTAATGTAACTTGTAATTGAAGTTTTTATGTTGTGGATGTTGTCAATTTGTAACTTTAAGCTTAGGAGATGTACATGCAATTAAGTAAATGTATATGGGATGTTGATGGATTGATTGAATGTCAATTAAATGCAAGAAATATTTTTGTTTGTATTTAAATCCATAAATATTGTATTTGAAGCACATAAGGGGCTTTTGATGTAGATGTTTGGGTCCCCTTCCTTAGGATTTTTTTTTCTAAATTTATACAGAGTCATTACTGACGCTGTATCACTTATTTTAGACCGCTGGGGTCATCGCTGACCCTGACTTAGAATTTTTTCCAGAGAATGTCTGGAAAATGTTACAACTGTTGGTCAAAAAAATAAGAAACCTGCGTCGGTGATGGCCTTATTTTACATTGCTAAGGTCATCACTGACTCTGACTTAGGATTTTTTCCTGAGAATGCTGGAAAAGTTATAACTTTTTATTAGAAAAATAAGAAGTCTGCATTGGTGATGACCTTATTTTATACTGCTAGGGTTATCACCGACCCTGACTTAGAATTTTTTCCCGAGAACGCCTGGAAAAATTAAAACTTTTAGTTTACGTTGGTTTAACCGAAGAGAGGGATGAGATCGAGATCGGGAACGAGAGAGGTGAGGAAGAGATGATGTCTCCGTCTCCGGTTCTGTCTTCTGATTTGGCGCTGGGAGGAGAGAAGGCGATATCGAGCAAAGAGAGAGAGAGGGATATGGCGCTGGAAGGAGAGAAGGTCGGAGTAGATTGTGTCCGAGATCACCCTGATCGTTCTATGTCCCTCGTTCTGATGCGGAAGCTGAAAGGGGGATCTGAAACGTGATGGAGAAGAAATAGGGAAATGAAAATGAAAGGGGGAAATGTTTGGATTCTAATTGCTTTATGTCATGACGTCCCGCCCACTGCCACACGAGGGAGTAGCAAGCGCCCAGCTCAGTTGAGGAGGGCCTCTCCCATATATATATTTTGCCATAAATGCATGAGTAGATATTGGGGGCACAATTTCCTCTTGTTTTTCTTTAATCTTGGCTGGTTGGAGTTTGAGTGTAATCTTTTTTTTTTTTTTTCTCCTGGAGAGTAGTTGGCAATGCAAAAAACAGCATAAGATTCACCCTAAACAATAGGTGGCTTTACAGAATCTTACCCTTACCTAGATGTATGACAACGAAAGAAAAGACATGAATAGGTTATAGAAAGTGGATTAGCATTAAAATGATCCTACTCCTTGATTCTGCCACCTCATATTTTTATGACTATATATCATGCAAATCTATTGTGTAAGATTATAGTCTATAGTGAACATGAAATTTGTTGTTAATCACTCATCCTTCCTAACAACTAAATAATCTACACCACTCGAAGTGTGTAGATCGATGTTAGGAGAAAAACGAGCATTAGGGGGGTGGAAAATTTTTGTTGTCTACTCCATTGTTGTCCATCTTTGAAAGTCAAAACTTTTTGGAGACTATTGTTGTCACCTCAAAAGTTACTCTCCCCACTGCACATAAACAAAAAAAGGAGTGTTCCTAAACTACCCCTCCCCCTCTTTATCCCTCTATCAGGGAGAGGGAGAAGAAGAGTAGAGGAGGGAAGGAGAGGGAAGGAGGGGAAGGGAGAGAGGGAGAAGAGGGAAAGAAAATAGAAGGGGAGGGAGGGAGGAAGAAAGAGGGAGAAGGGGGAGGGAGATCGGCCAGTCGGTTAGGGCTTTCACCGTGGGCTGCCGTCCGGGGGTCCCTCCCCACCGAAGACGGGGGAAGAAGGGAGGGAGGAGGGGTAGTTTAAGAAAAAAGCCTCACATGAATATAAAAATATTTTTAGCTGCAGTCAGCTGATACAATCTCGATAATACAGGGAGTGCTCTGACCGTTGACCACGACTACTAAAACTATTTCCATTCCATCAATGTATTGATTATGTAAAAATTAAAACATACAAATCCAAACAGTAAATACAATCATTTTATTTTAGTGAGAAATACAACATGTGACAGAAGGGTGCCAGCTGCTTACACAAACAAGACATAGATGCTCTGCACCAAAGGAAAAGACATCAATGAGCTCACACGCATTCGTGCACTTGCCCTATGTACACCTTGCAAGTGCCACTTTGGTTTTCACAAAACCCAATGCTCCAATTTAGATTTTCTATGGATGTGTGTAAATTTAATATTTGGTGTAGATATTTTCTACAGGTACATTGTCTATATATTGGTTCTATTAACTTTCAGCTTTATCTTTATACCTTTGGATTTTGAGAGTGAAGTTTTTTTTTTTGGATTTTGTGGGAGTGAAGTTGAGCTCCTTTTTAACTTTTTAATCTCTTTCTATCACTTTTCCATCATTGGATCAACCAAAAATTATAAAATTTTCAAAACTTTTAATAGAAAAGCAAGACATTCTTGAAACGAGCGTAAATAATCAAGGTGTGAAAATAAATCTTCCCTTTAACCGTGCTTCAATGTAGTGATATACATTGTTAGGTTGATTAATATGTAAAAAATAAAAAAATTAATGTAATACTCCGACTTATTTTTAAATTATATCAATTCAATATTGTATATCACTATTTGTAATATAGTATTTACGCTAACACAAGCCTTCTATGAACATTATACAAAATGTATTAATGTGTTGGATCAATGAAGGGTGCACCTCCTGAGGGCCAACACCAAGTCAATGATTAGTCATCAGATGGGCCAAAAGTTCATGGCTTCCTAGCGGGGTAGCAGAAAGAATGGGACATGCATATCCCTTGAATAAGATAAAACCAGTTCTAAAACCCTAGCACATTGTATCTATAAGCATCACGAGAGGTGATGCACCCCATCAAGCAGTTTCTGTTACATTCCTTTTTGAGAGCCTTCACCTTAAAAGAAATGGGTTGTCCAAATTCAAAGCCCGTGGAGACCATCTCTTGTTTATTACCCATATCCAAATATCTTCACCTCCAGATTTTCTTACCTAAATATAGCAACCATTCAATCTCAAACGGCAAACACACTCCAGTCCTCTCTACAAAGATCTTCTCCTGCACCTCGTCCCATTAATACTCTCTCTCTCTCTCTCTCTCTCTCTCTCTCTCTCTCTCTCTCTCTCTCTCTCTCTCTCTCTCTCTCTCTCTCTCTCTCTCTCTCTCTCTCTCTCCCCCTTATAATTATTTATATATAGTAGTAGATGTCAATTGGGAAAGATACACTAAGACCCATCTACCATGTTCCTTCTTCTCCTTAGTTCTTAGGGTCTCCCAACAATGGCACGTAAGAAGGTGAAGCTTGCATGGATTGCAAATGATTCTTCAAGGAGAACCACCTACAAGAAGAGGAAGAAGGGCTTGATGAAGAAGGTGAGTGAGCTGAGTACTCTCTGTGGTGTCAATGCCTGTGTCGTCATCTACGGCCCCAACGAGAGGCAACCGGAGGTCTGGCCCTCCTTCTGTGACGCCCAACACATTCTCATGCAGTTCAAGACCTTGCCAGAGATGGAACAAAGCAAGAAGATGATGAACCAGGAGGCCTTCCTTAGGCAAATGATGCAAAAACTAAAAGACCAGTTGACTAAGCATCAGAAAGAGAATCGCCACTTGGAGGTGACAATGCTCATGTCTCAGTGCCTCTTGGGAAAGGGCCTTGAAGAGGTCAGCGTCAACGACTTGAGAGATTTGGTGTGGCTGATCGACTCGAATATGAAGATGATTCATGGGAGGACTGAAACCATCAAGGCGGAGGCGTTGGAAGCATCGAAGCAGCAGGCAAAGGAGGAGAGCATGATGAAGATGAAGGTTGGAGAGGAGGAGCGAAGGGCGACGACGGCCTTGGAGGAGGTGGTGGCTATGGAGATGGAGTCGCTTCAGAGGCAGCAGTGGTTCATGGATGTGATGAGCCCAAATCATGACCATATACTGTGTACTGGGGAGGAGATGACGCTGCCATTTGTGGATGGCAGCCCATGGCTGGATGGTTGTTATCCTTAGGGTTAGACAAGTCAGTTGTAACAGCTGTTTGTTAGTTGCTTGCTTTTCAATTTGGTTTGGTACCTAGAGAGTTTGTGTTTTAAATAATGCTCTATGTTTCTTTCCTTTTGTTTTCTTTGATCTTCTCCTTTAGTCAATGACTTCATCTTCTGCTGATTCGAGGGAGGGTTCTTTTTTTAATCATTGATGAAGATTAATTAAGTAGATTTGCGTCCCATTTACCATTCTTTTCATTTTTCTTCCTTTTCTCTGGTGCTTGTTTATGAGCACTACTTTTTTCTTTTCAACTCTCATTGTGTGTGTGTGTGTGTGAGAGAGAGAGAGAGAGAGAGAGAGAGAGAGGCTTGGACATGGATTAAGGTATTCAAAATATTAGACTGATCAAATATAAATTTAGGTTATTAAAGCTTGATAATTAAGCATGTATCATTCCAGCTCAATATTATAGTGAAACTAAATACTAATTGACCTCTAAATCAAAGCTAAAGTAAAAACTAGGGCATGCACAAGGCAATTGGTATATATATAGGCCTATTTTATCGAAAACAAATAAGAAATGCCTTTTTTTTTTTGTAGTTCTCACTCCTCTAACTGACTCAGTCTTTTTTTTTTTTTGAGTTTTTTTAGAAAAAGACCCCTATATGCCCAGACAACCTCAAAAAAGCCCCTCCATTTTGCACTTTTTACCAAAATCACCCCGACTTAACGGTAAAGCAAAGAAACCATTATGCTTGATGGAGAAGTGACAAAAATATCCTTTCCTCTCTCGTCTCCCACTAGAAACCACCCCCTCTCCCATCAAAGCTTCTCCTCCTCTCTCTCAGGTTGTTTCTCTGTCTGTATATCTCTATCAATCTCCTCTTCATCTCTATCCCATTTTCTTGGGTGGTGATGAAAGGAGAATGGGATTTCTTACACGAGGGCCACAAATTAAGCATTTGGCAATTGCTTCATAGATTTGGTTTTTTCAATCCTACTACTGTAATGTGTTGGGAAATTCCAACATGTGGGCCACACATGTAAATATTAAATATGTTATGCTATTTTTGGTTAAGCCTAATTGAAGTGATCTAATTAAGACTTAAAAATTTTAAAGCTTAAGGGTATAATTGTCATGGGATTAATGTGTGGATACCAAAATGTTATTTCTAATTTGTTGAGGGGCCAAATTAGAAATAGCAAAACCTATGATAATCTTATTATTATATATTAGGGTTATGGTCCCCAATTCATATGGTGAATTCCTATTCTCTCTAACATCCCATCATCAGAAATAATCAAGAAGGTTTCTTGGGTAGCCATATTGGATTGGAAGATCAACAACTTGTGAACAACTTCATTCAATGGATCAAGGTATGTTTCCGCTTTACATCTTTCGATGATTTGACATGGAGGATCTTGGTTGATTAAAGTTTTATAGATCTAGATTCTTATTTTCTAACAAGTGGTATCAGAGCTTCTCCATGTTAAGCCATTGGGAATCGAGTATTTTTCTTTCTAATCTAGATATAAAGAAATCTGTTGTTCTTCTGCGCAATGGATCAAGCAATCTGTACTTGATCAAGCAATCTGTGCGGTTCTAGATTGTGTGCGCTATGAAGCAAATAACTTGACAGATTGCCTGCGCCATCCAGCCAATATTTTTTTTTTATGTTGTTGACTTGCCATCGCCTCGGGACATGCACAAGGCTGGGCGACATTGTTTTTGACGATGATCAGGGGTCTTGATCATTGGGGCCCACTATCTTAGAACCCTTGCTGCATCAGACGAGAAACCCATCGTTGCTGGAAGAGGTTCTGTAGGGCGTGGACTTTGCTAAGACCTGAGTTGACATGATAAAATAATATAAAAAGGCTCCATATGGAATCGATTTGACCTAGGAGTGTTGTCTTGCACATGTATTGAGATGAGAGAAGTTTTGTTCTGTGGTAACAGGACATATATTGTTTTACATACGTTTGACATATGGATCTAGATCACGAAAATATGTTTATAACCTGGATCTCGGGACATGTTCAACAACATGGATCTAGATTAGAAAACACGATGGTTTTTTTTTTTTTTTTACGGCAACAAACCTAGGGTTTTCTTCAATTCAAATTCAAATATCTTATGGTATCTTTTATGGTTAAATAAAATAGTCCATTATTTTAAATGGGATAATTGAATCAAGATGTCACCAAAGTGACATTTCTTGTGTAGATTGTTCATAAGGAATATTGGATGTTTCTGTGTGTGTAAATTCATGCGGGTATTAGTCGGCCCAAAGAAATGTTAATACTTGGCCGAATTGCATACAATCCTGTGGTGGTAAACATGTGATGATTATAAGGTTTTACATGTGATTAATAAGTCGATCCAAAGATAGATTTATTATTTGACATGAATTATTGTCAATGTTCGATCACTACAACAAGAGTACCATTTACAATTATTATTACTGTCCAAAGACTTGATATTAATGTTGTGCTAGGTACCTTGAGATGGGACTTACCATTATTTGAATTTGTTGATTATTGTTTTTTGGTTATTAATATGAACATATTTGTCTGTTTGTTTTTGTTCTCTTTACAGCTAGTGTTTCTACTATATCTGCTAATATCAATAATATATATGTGCTTAATGGGACCAACTTAAAGGATTGAAAAGAGAACATAGAAATTATTCTCGGCTGCATAGATCTAGACCTTGCACTACGGATTGAGTAGTCCGCTTCTCTTACGGATGCCAGTTCTCTTGATGACAAGAAGAACTTTGATAAGTGGGATCGCTCAAATCGCATGAGTCTTATGATCATCAAGCGCGGCATTCTGGAGGCATTTAGGGGTGCGGTATCTGAAAAGCTAACCATAGCCAAAGAATTCCTAGCCAAAATTGAAAAGCGTTTTATGAAAAACGATAAGGCAGAATCAAGCACGCTTTTGCAAAGCTTGATTTCTATGAAGTACAATGGCAAGGGGAACATACGGGAGTGCATTATGGATGTGTCTCATCTTGCTTCTAAGCTTAAGGCACTGAAGCTCGAGCTGTCTGGCGACTTTCTTGTGCATTTGGTATTAATATCACTTCCTGCACAATACAATCAATTTAAGGTCAGTTACAATTGTCAAAAGGAGAAATGAACTCTTAATGAGCTCATTTCTTACTGTGTGCAAGAGGAAGATAGATTAAAGCAAGACAGGACAGAAAGTACTCATTTGGCTAGCACCTTTAAGAATAAGGGCAAAAAGAGGAAGAATAATGAAGCTGTAAAGGGTCCAGCCCAAAAGAAGCAACAACAAGCAAATGAGGGTTGTTTCTTTTACAACAAGTCTAGACATGTGAAGAAGGACTGTACCAAATATCACGCTTGGCGTGCAAAGAAAGGTACATTTCTTGCTTTGGTCTGTTCTGAGGTAAATTTAGCTTCAGTACCAAGAAACACGTGGTGGTTAGATTCTGGTGCTACTACTCACATCAGTATTTCTATGCAGGGTTGTGAGCTGCCGAAAGTCAAGTGATGCTGAAAGACACATTTTTATGGGCGATGGCAACTCGGTAGAAGTAGAGGCAATAGGGCATTTTAGGTTGTTATTAAAAACTGGTTATTATTTAGATTTATCAGATACTTTTATTGTACCGTCTTTTAGACGGAATTTGGTTTCAGTTTCTTTATTGGACAAGTTTGGTTATTTTTGTTCATTTGAAAACAATCAATTGAGTTTATCTATAAATTCCAATGTTATTGGAACCGGTTCCATATGTGTATACGACAACTTATATTTGCTTGATACAATCGTTTCTTATAATGAATCCTTGCATGTGGAATCACGAGGTAATAAATGCAAATTGAGTAAAGAAAATTCAGCCACATTATGGCACAAATGCTTAGGTCACATATCTAAAACTAGAGTTGAGCAACTTGTGTCTGATGAAATTTTAGATTCCCTTGACTTTACAGACTTTGATATTTATATTGATTGCATCAAGGGAAACCAGACCATAATGAAGAAATTAGGTGCCAATAGAACTACAGACGTCTTAGAATTGATACACACAGATATATGTGGACCATTCCCTACTGCTTATTGGAATGGCCAACAGTATTTCATATCATTCACAGACAATTACTCTCGTTATGGGTACCTATTTCTCATTCATAAGAAATCACAATCTTTGGACGTGTTCAAAACATTTAAAGCTGAAGTTGAGAACCAACTCAACAAAAGAATAAAGAGTGTCAGGTCTGACCGTGGTGGTTAATACTACGGTAGATATGACGGTTCAGGTGAGCAACGTCCAGGACCGTTTGCTAAATTCCTAGAGGAATGTGGAATCGTCCCACAGTACACCATGCCAGGGTCACCTAGCATGAATGGTGTAGCTGAAAGACGAAGTCAGACTCTTAAGGATATGGTAAGGAGTATGATTAGTCATTCCTCTCTATCAGAGTCACTCTGGGGAGAACCACTCAAAACAGTAGCTTATAGTCTGAATAGAGTGCCAACTAAAGCAACTGCAAAAACACCTTATGAGCTTTCGACAGACAGAAAGCCTAGTCTATAATATTTTCACATTTGAGGGTGTCCAGCTGAGGCAAGGCCTTACAGGCCACATGAAAAGAAATTGGACTCCAAAACTATGAGCAGCTACTTCATTGGCTAGTTTGAGCGATCTAAGGGCTATAAGTTTTATGATCGCACACTTAGGTCAATTTTTGAGACGGGAACTGCCACTTTTTTTGAGGATATTGAGTTTGAGGGGAGAAATAAGGTTGAGACATTGTCTTTGAGAAAGAATCGGTTTCGATTCCCACTATCGCTATTGACAATGTGCAGGTTTCTATACTTGTCATTGATCAAGAAGCGAATCTGGATCCTCAGCCAGACATTGTTGATCAAAACCCCATTCAAGATGAGGTGATTGTTCCTGAGGAACAAACTCAACAAACTCAAGAACTAGTGTCATTAAGGCAATCCACTAGAGAAAGGAGAAATGCTATTCCGGACGATTTTTTGTATTTCTCCAAGAACATGAGGAAGAAATTGGAATGGTGGAAAATGATCCAATTAACTTCCATCAAGCCATGCAAGGTTCCAACTCTCAAAAGTGGATTGATGCCATGAATGAGGAGTATAAGTCTATGCAAGACAATAAGGTTTGGGAACTTGTCCCATTACCAAAAGGTGCGAAGCCCATTGGTTGTAAATGGATTTTTAAAACCAAAAGGGATTCGAATGGTAATGTGGAGAGGTATAAGGCTCGTCTTGTAGCTAAAGGCTTTACCCAAAAGAAGGGATTGACTTTAAAGAGATTTTCTCTCCGGTTTCATCGAAAGACTCTTTCAGGACAATCATGGCACTTGTTGTACATTTTGATCTTGAGCTTCATCAAATGGATGTCAAGACAGCTTTTCTCAATGGTGACATTGACGAAACAATTTATATGGTGCAGCCAGAAAATTTGAGTCGGGAGACCCAAAGAATATGGTCTGTAAATCGACAAAGTCCATCTATGGACTCAAGCAAGCTTCTCGTTAGTGGTATCACAAGTTTCATCATGTGATTATCTCGTTTGGTTTTGAGACAAACGCTGTTGATAATTATGTGTATCACAAATTTAGTGGGAGTAAGCACATATTCCTAGTTTTGTATGTCGATGACATACTGCTTGCCACCAATGATATAGGCATGTTGCAAGAAACCAAGAAATTTCTATCAAAGAATTTTGAGATGAAAGATCTTGGTGACGCCTCCTTTGTATTAGGGATCCGGATACAACGTGATCGATCAAAGGGTATTTTTGGATTATCACAAAGACGTTATATCGATACAATACTCAAAAGGTTTGGCATGCAAGACTGCAAACCAGGTGACACCCCTGTCTCTAAGGAAGATAAGTTCAGTCTCAATCAGTGCCATAAAACTAACCTTGAAGTTCAGGAAATGCTAAAGATTCCATATGCATCAGCTATAGGGAGTCTAATGTATGCTCAGGTGTGTAGGCGTCCGGATATTACGTACATTGTTGGGCATGTTAGGCAGATATTTAAGTAATCCTGGAATGGATAATTGGATAGCAGCCAAGCGGGTTATAAGGTATTTACAAAGAATAAAAGATCACATGCTCACATATAATAGATCGGATCAGTTGGAGATCATAGGGTATTCCGACTCCGATTTTGCTGGATGCCAAGGCAGTATGAAATCTATATCAGGCTACATCTACCTGTTAGCTGGTTGGACTATTTCTTGGAGGAGTGCTAAACAGACACTCGTAACTGATTCCACCATGGCAGCAGAGTTTGTAGCATGCTATGAGGCATCCAACCATGGGATATGGCTGTGGAATTTTATCACTGGGCTGCGAGTTCTAAAGGGAATTGAAACACCACTCCAACTATATTGTGACAATAAGTCAGCAGTGCTATATTCTAACAACAACAGGAGCATATTTAAGTCAAAACATATTGCCATTACGTTCCTCGTTGTGAAGGAGAGAATACATGATGGACAGATATCCATAAAGCATATTGAGACAAACGCCATGATAACGGATCCGCTTACAAAGGGATTACCACCAAGGTCTTTCATGAGCACACTGCTAATATGAGTGTTATTTTGTGTGAGGATATCACCTTATAGTGGGAGTTTGTATCATTTTATATTTTCTTGCTTTATGTTTGATTTTAAACATACTTATGTATTTATGTCTTTGGATATTTTTTCTGATTAGAAATATAGTATTCAGTTCATTTCATTATGTTACATTGTGTTCAATATTGATCTCACTAAGGAATAAAGTAGGACTAGTTGGAAATAGATATGTATAAATCACATTGCATGTATTTTCCATGCTATGCATACATGATTGATCTATGTCATTTGATTCTGTTGCTTGATAATTAAGCATGTATCATTCCAGCTCAATATTATATTGAAACTAAATAGTAATTGACCTCTAAATCAAAGCTAAAGTAAAAACTGGGGCATGCACAAGGCAATTAGTATATATGTAGGCCTATTTTATCAAAATCAAATAAGAAATGCCATTTTTTTCTATAGTTCTCACTCCTCCAACTAACTCAATCTTTTTTTTAGTTTTTTTTACAAAAAGGCCCTTATATGCCCAGACAACCTCAAAAAAGCCCCTCCATCTTGTATTTTTTTTACCAAAATCACCCCGACTTAATGGTAAAGTAAAGAAACCATTATGCTTGATGGAGAAGTGACAGAAATATCCTTTCCTCTCTCGTCTCCCACTAGAAACCACCCCCTCTCCCATCAAAGCTTCTCCTCCTCTCTCTCAGGTTGTTTCTCTGTCTATATATCTCTATCAATCTCCTCTTCATTTCTATCCCATCTTCTTGGGTGGTGATGAAAGGAGAATGGGATTTCTTACATGAGGGCCACAAATTAAGCATTTGGCAATTGCTCCATAGATTTGGTTTTTTCAATCCTACTACTGTAATGTTGTAAATTCTTTTAATCCAATTTTTTTTCAAAGTAATGAAAACCCATTATATGAATCCCATCATTTCGATCTATAAGATAAGAAAATATCAGCCTCAAATCACAGGATATTCAATGTCTAACTCGACAAGAGGCGGGCCCCGGTCCCACTTGAAGATACATGGGATCGGAGACTGATTGCCCACACAATGCTTATATGATATAACCCCTCCTTTTCCATTTCTCATTCTTTTGCGATAATGACATGGATAAAAAATACACTAGCAAACCAGATGTATGTGCTGGACAAGAACCCTCTGAGGTGGACACTCATCTGATGCCTTGGTCAAAATTCTCATAGTTGGACACTCATCTGATGAGGATCTTTTGAGATCTATTGGGCTGGATGAGAATCGTTTGAGACTGATGACAATCTAGATATTTTAGGATCTTTCCACACATTTTCTTTCCATGTTTGAATGATGCTATCATTAGGAGATCGGGTCCTGTAGTCAATTTTGTGAGTTGGAGTGCAACCTAATGCATCGGTCGGATTCTTTTTACTTATATATGGCTGGGTCCTTATCACTTAGATGCATCGAAGGAGAGAAGAATACAATAGAATGGGAGAGAGAGAGAGTGAGAGGGATACAGATCGAAGAGAGAGGTTGTTAAGAGGAGGTTATTGCAGTGTTAGAGGAGGTTATTGCAGGAGAGAAGTTGTTTTACTCCCTGAAAAGGATATTTTTGTCATTTCCAATAGAAACTAACATTTTTCTGTACTCTAACGTCACTAGGTAGGTTTTAGTAAAATCTCATAATACAGGGGCCTTTTTTAGATTGCTTGAAAATACAGGGGCCTTTTTGTAAAAATCTCTCTCTTTTCCCCTCCCTGGAGCCTCTGTATTTGTTTTCTCCTTTTTCTCTTTTGTTCTTTTGCCTTTCGTGGTCTCTTTTGGGACTTTTGTCAAAAAGTCTTTGATCTTTTTTCTTTGTTTTTGCTTTTCAATATAATTACCCTTTTAACAAAAGAGAAAAAAACAAGAAGAAGAGTTGAAGAATTTGGAATCAATAAAACGTATTTAGTTACTGTAAGTGCGCAAAAATTCACGGACCCGGGGGGTGGTGTTCTTGCGACTCACTGAGGAAGACGAAGGCTGAGGCTCCCCGTTTCCTCGTTGAAGGTGGAAGAACCGATGCCTGAGAACCTGGAAGAAGGAGAAGAAACAGGTCAGAGGACCCTGGCCTGGGCGGCGCAGGGCTCTCCGATGCCTAAGTTAGTGTATGAACTAAGCAGAGGGAGGAGATTTTTGGGGAAGAAGATGGCATACCAGAGTGGTAATGGCGTCCCCCCTTTCTCTGGAGGGGTAGCTGTGTTTATATAGAGGAGGAGGAGGCAAAGGGGTTGTTGGCTGTCTTGTCATAGCCCACTTCGTCAGGTGCTAGGGAGGCGCGGTCTCATCGTAGCCCGTCTGGTCCCATCGTAGCCTGTCTTGTCCCGTTAGGCCATATCCTGGCGCCTTGGGAGCTGTGGACGGCGATCTGTCAGGAGATACGGGCTGTCCCCCTTGTCTTGTCGCACGGGCCATAGCGTGCTTGAGTGCCCAAGGGAGGACCGCTGTCAGGCCCTGCCTTGGCTAGAGACCTTGCAGAGACCCCGAAGTGGAGGAACGGGATGGAGCCCCTAGCCGAGCTGGGGGCGACCTGGCCGAGGTGGAACTCTGCTGAAGTGGAGTTGTGCAAGGAGCCGAGCTGAGTCTCTGGCCGAAGTGGGAGCACATGGCCGAGCTGGTGGATGTTGATGCGAGCCTTCCCGAGATGGCCTAGCGGGCGCCGGAGCATGAGATGGAGCATCGACCGGTCCTCCGGTGAGCTCGGAAATATCCCCACACAATAGCCCCCCAGCTTCTGAGCTCAATAGACTGCTCTTTTGAGGTCAGAAGGTAAGTACCGTGGAGGATGACGGGCTAGCAATGGACCAGAGCTAGAGGTTGGCATCACTGCTAAGTTGTAACAGGGTGCTTCTGCCGAGCTGGAGAGTCACACAACTGCCGAACTGGAGAATGGGTACCGAGATGCGCTAATGGAGATCCCACTGGCTCTTCACCAGGGGCCTGTGCCGGGCATCGGGCGCGGGGCCGAGATGCGCCTGCCGCACGCAGTGGAGATCCCTCTGGCTCTTCACCAGGGGCCTGTGACGCAATGGAGATCCCACTGGCTTGTCACCAGGGGCCTGTGCCGGGCATCTTGCGCGTGGCCGAGATGCGCCTGCCGCACGCAATGGAGATCCCACTGGCTCTTCACCAGGGGCCTGTGCCGGGCATCTGGCGCGTGGCCGAGACGCGCCTGCCGCACGCAATGGAGATCCCACTGGCTCGTCACCAGGGGCCTGTGCCGGGCATCTGGCGCGTGGCCGAGACGCGCCTGCCGCACGCAATGGAGATCCCACTGGCTCTTCACCAGGGGCCTGTGCCGGGCATCTGGCGCGTGGCCGAGATGCGCCTGCCGCACGCGATGGAGATCCCACTGGCTCGTCACCAGGGGCCTGTGCCGGGCATCGGGCGCGAGGGCCGCGATGCGCCTGCCGCACGCAATGGAGATCCCACTGGCTCGTCACCAGGGGCCTGTGCCGGGCATCGGGCACGAGGGCCGCGATGCGCCTGCCGCACGCAATGGAGATCCCACTGGCTCGTCACCAGGGGCCTGTGCCGGGCATCGGGCGCGAGGGCCGCGATGCGCCTGCCGCACGCAATGGAGATCCCACTGGCTCGTCACCAGGGGCCTGTGCCGGGCATCGGGCGCGAGGGCCGCGATGCGCCTGCCGCACGCAATGGAGATCCCACTGGTTCGTCACCAGGGGCCTGTGCCGGGCATCGGGCGCGAGGGCCGCGATGCGCCTGCCGCACGCAATGGAGATCCCACTGGCTCGTCACCAGGGGCCTGTGCCGGGCATCGGGCACGAGGGCCGCGATGCGCCTGCCGCACGCAATGGAGATCCCACTGGCTCGTCACCAGGGGCCTGTGCCGGGCATCGGGCGCGAGGGCCGCGATGCGCCTGCCGCACGCGATGGAGATCCCACTGGCTCGTCACCAGGGGCCTGTGCCGGGCATCGGGCACGAGGGCCGCGATGCGCCTGCCGCACGCAATGGAGATCCCACTGGCTCGTCACCAGGGGCCTGTGCCGGGCATCGGGCGCGAGGGCCGCGATGCGCCTGCCGCACGCAATGGAGATCCCACTGGCTCGTCACCAGGGGCCTGTGCCGGGCATCGGGCGCGAGGGCCGCGATGCGCCTGCCGCACGCAATGGAGATCCCACTGGCTCGTCACCAGGGGCCTGTGCCGGGCATCGGGCACGAGGGCCGCGATGCGCCTGCCGCACGCAATGGAGATCCCACTGGCTCGTCACCAGGGGCCTGTGCCGGGCATCGGGCGCAAGGGCCGCGATGCGCCTGCCGCACGCAATGGAGATCCCACTGGCTCGTCACCAGGGGTACGTAGCTCTGGACGACTAGCGGCGGCAGAGGACCGTGCGATCAAGGCTGACAGCAGAGGACCGTGCCGTCGAAATGACAGTAGAGGGTCGTACGATCAAAACCGACAGTAGAGGGTCGTACCGATGTCGTCGCAGCTGACGGCGCCATCGAAGCTGACAGTAGAGGACCGTGCCGCCAGAAATGACGGTAGAGGGTCGTGCGATCAAAGCTGACGGGCGGTCGAAGCTGGAAGATGATAGGAGGCTTCAGCAGCCCCCCGAGCTGGAGGAGACTTCTGTCATGGAGGCGTCCGCCGAGATTGACGGTTCTGCGGAGCTAGAGGCATCCGCCGAGATGGAGGCGTCCGCCGAGATGGACGCTGCTGCGGAGCTGGAGGCATCCGCCGAGGTGGATTCGTCCGCCGAGATGGACGCTGCCTGTTGATTGTTGTTGAAATGCTTCTGGGCTCGGGCTTCGTCTGCTTCTTGCCTGACGAACTGGTTTACCCTGGTCATCAGAGCTGCCATAGTGACCACGGGATGCATGACCAAGTCCCTTCGTAGCTCGTTGCCTGGCAGGAGGGCTTGTCGGAAAGACAGGACCGCTATTGCATCTGGTGTGTGTGGGGATATTTCCGAACTCGCCGGATGACTGGCCGGATGCTCTCACATGCTCCGGCGCCAGCTAGGCCATCTCGGCAAGGCCCGTCTCAACGTCCGCCAGTTCGGCCAAGTGCCCCACTCCGGTCAGAGACTCATCTCGGCCCCTTGCACGACATTTCCACCTTGGCCAGGACGCTCCCAGCTCGGCTGAGCTCCACCTCGGCCAGTTCGTCTCCAGCTCGGCTAGGGACTCCTCCCCGGTCCTCCATTTCGGCGTCTCTGCAAGGGCTCTAACCAAGTCAAGGTCCTCTCCGACCTCGGCTCCCCGACCTCGGTCAGGATGCCAGGACTAGCCGAGGCAGGGCCTGACAGCTGTCCGCCCTTGGACACTTGAGCACGCTAGAGCACGTGCGACAAGACAAGGGGGACAGCCCGTATCTCCTGACAGATCGCCCTCCACAGCTCCCAAAGCGCCAGGATATGGCCTAACGGGACAAGACAGGCTACGACGGGACCAGACAGGCTACGATGAGACCACGCCTCCCTAGTACCTGACAAAGTGGGCTATGACAAGACAGCCAACAACCCGTTTGCCTCCTCCTCCTCTATATAAACACAGCTACCCCTCCAGAGAAGGGGGGGACGCCATTTACCACTCTGGTATGCCATCTTCTTCCCCAAAAAAAATCTCCTCCTACTGTCCAGTACTCATACTGACTTAGGCATCGGAGAGCCCTGCGCTGCCCACAGCCAGGGTCCTCTGACCTGTTTCTTCTCCCTTTTCCAGGTTCTCAGGCATCGGTTCTTCCATCATCAACGAGGAGACGGGGAGCCTCAACCTTCGTCCTCCTCAGTGAGTCGCAAGAACACCACCCCCCCGGGTCCGTGAATTTTTGTGCACTTACATGGTGTATTCTCGATCTGGCTGTAGACAGTCGAGAACCTTTTGGCGAACTGCGTGATGCTCTCGGTCTGCTTCATTCTAAGGGCCATCAGGTCGGCGGCTGACCTGGGGACGACCTTGTGGGCTTGAAACTTCGTCATGAAGGAATTCCGGAGCTGCTGCCAACTTTTGATTGATCCTTGGGGGAGTGCGCAGAACCACTTTAGGGGGAGGTCCCCGAGGCTGGAAGAGAAGACTCTGCAGTTCAGGTGGCCTGCGTCGCCCCACACCGACATCCTCTGAGTGAAGTGCCGGAGGTGTGCTGCTGGATCCGAGGTTCCGTCGTAAATGACGAACCTCGGGATTTTGAAATCTTCGGGAAGGGGGAAGCTCCTGATCTCTGGAGAGAGGGGAGATGTGCCGATGCCGTCAGAGTTCGGCCGAACTCGAGCGAAACCGGCAGCCTCCAAGTTTTGTCGTACTGCTTGCTCGATGCGTCGATCAAGCCACTTTCTGATGTCGTGGTCGTTGCCCGGAGCTTGGTTGCTTCTGTTGTCCTTCAGGGTGCGCCTTTTGGAAGGTGGGGTCGAGGTCGAACCCGACTGAGTACCCTGCTGTTGGACGCTCGCTGGATTAGATCTTGCTCTTGACCTTTCCCGGTGGGGGACCGTCGGCAGCTGTGTCGACAGTGTCAGCGGTTCCTTTCCCTTTCTGGTTCTCCGAGGCATGGCGTTTGGGAAGATGGCTTTTTGTAGCGTTCCCCACAGACGGCGCCAATTGTAAGTGCGCAAAAATTCACGGACCCGGGGGGTGGTGTTCTTGCGACTCACTGAGGAAGACGAAGGCTGAGGCTCCCCGTTTCCTCGTTGAAGGTGGAAGAACCGATGCCTGAGAACCTGGAAGAAGGAGAAGAAACAGGTCAGAGGACCCTGGCCTGGGCGGCGCAGGGCTCTCCGATGCCTAAGTTAGTGTATGAACTAAGCAGATGGAGGAGATTTTTGGGAAGAAGATGGCATACCAGAGTGGTAATGGCGTCCCCCCTTTCTCTGGAGGGGTAGCTGTGTTTATATAGAGGAGGAGGAGGCAAAGGGGTTGTTGGCTGTCTTGTCATAGCCCACTTCGTCAGGTGCTAGGGAGGCGCGGTCTCATCGTAGCCCGTCTGGTCCCATCGTAGCCTGTCTTGTCCCGTTAGGCCATATCCTGGCGCCTTGGGAGCTGTGGACGGCGATCTGTCAGGAGATACGGGCTGTCCCCCTTGTCTTGTCGCACGGGCCATAGCGTGCTTGAGTGCCCAAGGGAGGACCGCTGTCAGGCCCTGCCTTGGCTAGAGACCTTGCAGAGACCCCGAAGTGGAGGAACGGGATGGAGCCCCTAGCCGAGCTGGGGGCGACCTGGCCGAGGTGGAACTCTGCTGAAGTGGAGTTGTGCAAGGAGCCGAGCTGAGTCTCTGGCCGAAGTGGGAGCACATGGCCGAGCTGGTGGATGTTGATGCGAGCCTTCCCGAGATGGCCTAGCGGGCGCCGGAGCATGAGATGGAGCATCGACCGGTCCTCCGGTGAGCTCGGAAATATCCCCACACAGTTACATAACATTATAAGGGACAGATAGGTTTGAACGTGGAATAATAACATTATAGGAGGCAGATAGGTTTGAATGTGGATTAGATGTATGAGAAATACAAGGCAAATCAAATGATGGTAGTCCATAGTTTTAGGTTAGCTTGACAACCTTATATCATTCAAATTTATCATGATAAAATTTAATAGTGATCCAATGTGGAATTAAGAACAATGCCAATTCAATGGGGGAATATGTTATATAAATTGCGTGGAGCAACTTTTTCAGAGAGGCACATAGGTTTGGACTTGGAATAGGAGTACCGCAATATCAGGTGACAAATAATGGTTACGTAGCATCTAGTTTTAGGTTATTAAAGCGTGATAACTATGAGCCCGAATCACCTATCACATTTGTTATACCTTCACCGTGGGTGGACCAATAACAGTCCGACACGTTATCCAAGAATTTATCTGATTTTGAAGTTTAAAAATTTTAGATAAGATGAAAGAGAACCACCTAGATTCTTGGAGGACGTGTCGGAGTGTTATTAGTCCACTAACAGCGAAGGTATAACAAATGCGATAGGTAATCCGGACTCGATAACTATATATCATGAAAAGTTATTATGATAAAACCTAATAGTAGTTAATGTCTGATTCGAAGTCAAATTAAGAACATGCAAATTCAGTGGGGCATGTCACTTTGACGTATTATTGGATTATGGGAGAAAAAGTCTTATCAAATTTTATCAAAGAAAAAGAGACTGATAAAGGAGTTGTAAAACCTGGCATAGATAAAAGCTACTTCTAATTTAATTATGTGGAGCAATTCTATTAGATGCAGATAGGGCTGGATTTGGACAAAGAGTACTCACGATATCATGTGATAAAATGATGGTAACCCATAGTTTTAGGTTATTAAAGTGTGACAACTATATATCATGAGAACTTATTATGATAAAATCTAATATCATTTAATCTCTAGATCAATGTCAAATTAAGAACGTGCCAATTCAATGGGGGCATGTCATTGTGAAGTAATATTGGATTATGGGCGAATGAATTTTCTGAAAAAAAGAAAAAGAGACACTAATAAAGGAGTTGGAGATTTTGGCATAAATAAAAGTTACTTCTAATTTAATTACATGGCACAACTTTAGGGTTGGACTTGGACAAAGGGTACAAACAATATCAGCCGATCAAATGATGGCAGCCTGTAGCTAGTTTTAGGTTATTAAAGCATGACAACTATACATCGTGGAAACTTATTATGATAAAATCTAATAGTAGTTAATGTTTGGATCAATATCAAATTAAGAACGTGCCAATTCAATGGGGCATGTCATTGTGAAGTATTGAATTATCCAAGAGAGTTGAAGAATCTCGCATAAGTAAAAGCTAATTCTAATTATACATGGTAACAAAGCCTCTATGTGCCCTTATAAGCGCAGAATGATATCTATCACGTAGAAAGATAAAATCATCAATTAAACCAAAGTATATCATTATATTAGAAAATATGGAGTAATTACATTAGGTTGAACTCATCAATAAAAAGTCAAATGAGCTTGATTAGAATTTTAAATGTAGGGATACATTTGAAAGATCTAAACCATTTAGAAGATGTTTAACCAATTTTTACCAGAATAGACATTTGAAAGATCTAAACCATTTAGAAGATGTTTAACCAATTTCTACAAGAATAAACCCCTAATCCACTTTCATCAATAATATTTACTATTGGATTGAGGAAATGTGATCTTGATCCTAAAAAGACTTTTTTAATAGTAGAGTCCACTAGATCCAAAGCTCTAGACGTGGGGTTGGTTTTTCCATTATATTAAAAAAAATTTCTTAGAATATGGTGATATATTATCCTATGTTAGATTGGACATTTGTGATTTGATTCATTCCTTTAATTTTTAAAACGCTTCTGATCAAATAGTCGGTATTTCATAATTAAGCAAAGCTTTGGTTGTCCATCTAATATCGATGGCAATTTGAATAGATGGTCTCAGTGTGGGCACGACGTAGTCCTATTTTGCGCTTGAGTTTTTTCTTTTTTGTTTTTGTTGGTACCCCAGTTAATGGGGTTGGGACCCAAGAGAGAGTCCGCATACATACGGAATGGTAGCCCACTCAAATGGGAAGGCGGCAGCTTACAAGGGGGAAGAAAGCCCATATAAGTGAATAAGGAGCCCGCACAAACGGCAAGATGTGACGTACCCCGGACAACGAGGTAAGAACTGACACTCTTTACCACTCAGGTAAGGATCTAATCAGTTCTTCCTTTTTATGAATTGTTAAACTCCATGAGAGTGGCCGACTGAAACTTAGACTATACTGGTAAACTAGGTGAATGCACCTTTTAAATGGTTCAAATCTTTGTAAGATGAACATGAGCTATAGGGATATATATCTTGAATTCAGTTAACCTTATCAACCAAGTTAGTCTTATGTATAGTTGTTCCTCAAATATGTTACTATATACAAAAAATTAGTAATGTTTAATATATTAAATAATCATATCTAATATCATACCATATATTAAATACTTTGCAATCGGGTACATAGGTACTTTGGGTTTGGGTATGAGTTGACCTGACCTCGACCTAGACCAATTTGTCAGGTTTGAAAGAACGTCTATACATAAAATTTTTGTGCTGGGCCTTTTGGAAAATTAAGGGTCCACTAACATTGCTAGCATAGCCTGAATCGATGCTTGTATATGAAACGCAATTATGTAATGATGTCATATTTGTAAGGAGTACGTACATCTATATACATCTACTCAATATAAATTATTCGAATCCTGATTGAAAAATGAAAGCACTTGCTCTTCCAACTTGTTACTATTGCACCTGAGACCTTGAAATCTATAAAGAATGAGACACACTACACCAAAAATGAAAAATTAGAACGGATTACCGTTCCTAACCCGTTCATCCGTTCCTAAATCGTTCCTAATCCGTTAATACGTTCCAAAAATAGAAAATTGGAACGGATGAACGGATTAGGAACTGTAATCCGTTCTAATTTTTCATTTTTGGTGTGGTGACATTGAACAAGGAACGTGATTCACATTTCAATTAGAGAGGAAGTTTATGCTTAGCTCAATGATTCTTCATGAACATCCATGAAGACAATTGACCTGGCTATGTTTTATGCAGGGGTGCTAAAATATTGCTTAACCCACTAACTTGACCCATATCTAACCCACACAACTCCTCCCATATCTTATAGGGGTTAGTCATGGATCACGCAAACATGGCCTACAACAAAATGGGTAGGGTTATAAAGGGGTTGACCCATGTAACCTCCGTAGCTCATATGAGTTGCAGATGACATGGATAATCATGGTTCACTGACACCCACGTACTATAGCCTAGATTTATGCTAGTATACGAAACACAATTATGTATTGTCATATTTATAAAGGTTACAACCAAGATCCAACCACTCGATCAAATCCTAATTAATAATAGAAAGCACTTACTCTTCCAACTTCCTATTAATTTTACATAATACCTTGAGATCGATCAATAAGCATGAGGTAGAAATAAAATATTCAACTAAATCAATTAGCATGGGTTTCACATATAGTTTTTTTTTTTTTTTTTTGCTGTAAGGTCATTTTGTATTAAAAGAGAATAAAAGGCTGGGCAGGAATAGCCCCCAAAATAGAAAACCCAAAAAAAAAAAAACTTAAAAAAAAGGAAAACACTGAGGAAAATTTGGAGAGAAGATTAATGGAGGAGACCCAATGATTGAAGTATGGGGTGAGGAGGTATTAGCTGGCTAGATTTTGATAAAGAACAAACCATTCCCTTCAACCTGTCCCAGAAGATCATCTTTGCACTCACCAGAGAAGGTTTCTTGTTTCCGAACTTGGCATCATTACGGAGGAGCCAGAAGATAGAGATTGCATGGAAGAAGATGGCTGCAACGCATTTTCTTTCAGGGCCATCACTGTCCAATGCAATGGCAGACCAGATTGCTGAAGCAGAGAGAGGGCAAGGAAGAAGAGAGCCATTAAGGCTAAGGAACCACTTCCAAAACTGATGCACCAGGCTACAATTGAAGAAAAGATGGAGGTCTGATTCCTCACTGTTGAGACAAATGTTACATCTAGACGCCGTTGACCTACCTTTAGCTTTAGCCCAGAGGTCAGTTGGGGTTTTCCTATGAAGGAGGCGCTAGGAGAAGCAAGCCAACCGAGGGCAGAAGAACTTGTTCCAAATCAGACCAGCCCAGGGGACCTCGTTTGCTAAAGACCTCAGAAGGTTCCAAGCAGCCTTGATAGAGAGGGAGCCAGTGGAGTCACCTTGCCAGGACAGGGTATCAGAGACTTCATTGCCTCCAATGAGAATTTGACTGATAGCAGAATGAAGAAAGTCTTTAAGATCAGCTGGAAGATGAATTGGGATTTGCCAGCTGTTGTCCTGAATGATGTCTGCAACTAGGTCCCTGTTTGAAAATTATAAGTGAGGAAATCTTGGAGCTATTGGGTCATGATCAATCCAATTATCGAACCACAGGCTAATGGAAAGCCCATTCCCAAGATTCCATTTGCTTCCTCTCTGGATGAAGGATGAAAGAATCCGGATCTTTTTCCATATACAAGAGCCACCCTTTGGATTTCCCTCATCCCAACGGGATGATCTAAAGTATCTAGATCTGAACCACTCTGCCCATAGGGAGTCCGAAGTGATCGCAGACCATCCCAACTTCAACAAACAAGCTTCGTTGACGTCCTTCACCCTGCGCTAACCAAGACCTCCCTCTAATTTTGGTAAGCAGACTATTTATCCATCCAGAAGAAAAGTTGAAGAAAAGAAGAGCCCTGAAAAGGAAATTCCACTCCAACCTATCAAAAGCCTTAGTAATGTCTAGTTTGAGACACACAGAGCCTCCACTGATTTTGTAGTTGAGCTTTTGGAATAAATCATGGGCAAGAGCCACGTGATGATGAATTGTCCTCCCTTTAACAAAAGCAGACTTGTGTCTTGAGACTGGGGAAGGGAGGATACTAGACAGCCTGGTTGCCAAAATCTTCGAGATAATTTTGTAGGTGAAATTAAGAAGACTAATAGGATGGAAGTCGGAGAAGGTCTCTGGAGACTAGATCTTGGGAATAAGAGTTAGGAAATAGGAATTTGATTCTCTCAAGAGTCTGCCTGATGAGAAGAAGTGAGTTACTGCAAAGATCACATCTTGACCAATGATATGCCAACAACCCGTAAAGAACATCCCTGAGAAGCCATCTGGGCCCGGGGAACTACTCTTCTTAAGCCCAAAAACTGCATCCCTGATTTCTATGGGGAAGGAATAGCTGTGAGATCCCGGTTTTGCTCTGCCGAGACCGAAGGTCCTTCCATCTGAAAGAGGGATTCATCAGGAATAACTGAAGCAATCTGCAAAAGGTTAGAAAAGAAGATAGGAGCTTGAGCTCTGATATCTGCTTCATCCTCCAAGAGAGTGCCATCCGCTGAGATGCTGTCTATACGGTTATGAATTCCTCTTGATTTAGCTAAGAGATGAAAAAAGATTTTAATCCTGTCACCTGCCTGAAGCCATCTGACTTTGGCCCTTTGTTTCTAATAAACTGAATTTGCTTGAAGCCGATTATGAAGGACTGATTTTGCAGAGTTCAGCTGCCAGAGGAGGGAGTCTATTGGAGTTGAATCAAAAGCTGTTTGAGTAGCCAACACTAACTGTTCAGCTTCTGCAATTTTAACTTTTAGCTGCCCAAAGACTTCCTTGCTCCAGATTTAATATTGTGCTTGAGAATCCTCAGCTTCTGGGCAAGAATAAACTGAGGAGATCCACTGCAATGGGAGGCCTAGCTAGATTCAACAACTTTGAAGAAGGTGTCATTGAGCAACCACATTTCCTCAAATCTGATAGGGATGTTTTTTTTTAGAGCTATTCTTCTCCTGTGAGACATCAAGAGGGGCTAGCTAGCTATAACTAGTACAAGATGCGATAGCTAATCTCAACCCATTCTTATGACTCTTGTGCGTTCTCTGTCAGTCAGAGCTAGCCGATAACCTTACTGATCCAATCTCTAAATGGGAAACTATCAGTTATTCTCTTCGATATCCTCGATTTCTGTGGCACCAAATGTAGCACCATGAATACGATGATTCAATAATATATATGAGCAATTATGAATTAAGGACAAATAATTTAAAGAGAGACCAAATAATTGTCAACTAGGTACATTGTGAATTATGAATAATTTATGCTTTACAAATCATAAATCGAATACTCATATTTTTCTAATTGACTACTATATTTTACTCATTCTCTTCGATAGAGAGCGAGTCCTATTGGGTTGTCAACAGTGACCCAGCCAAAGGTTCTCCTCGCTATCCAGATCTGGAGTTCCGGTGCTCCAGACGACTTATTGCAGTAGTCTCGAATAACTAAACCAAGTTATAACTCCGTCGAGTATCACAAGGTTGAAGCTAAATGTGCCAAACCATTCGAATCGAATAATAATAATTTGGAGTAAGAGTTTTCTAACCAAGTCATTTCTAATCAAAACCATTTACTTTTCATTCCATAATTTTGAATCATTCCCAATTGAATTAAATTATATGCTTACCCCATTCAAATAACTATCAATGTACGACAACATTTATAAGACAATAGCAATAACAATTTGTGAATAATACGGGTAATGCATATAAACAATTAATTGACTATTTGAGGACAATAATAAAGTCAATATCAATATGCAAATGCATTTGGATTAATGGAGTCAAGGAGATTTACTGCCCAACCCTAATCAAATTGCCTGTCATCTCTAATCGTCCATTACGATATAATTTTATAAGGTAGCTCGATGCATGTACTACATTTCGTTGGTGTTACTTTGTGTGTGCGCGAGGTACATCGAAATCCCTAAACAAACACTCATGGTGAAGTGCTAGACGAAACAGATAAGCACATAAGATAATCTTAGCCCAAGATTTCTTATGTGTTATAATTTTCATCGGACCATATTAATCGGTTATGGTTTCCATGTTTATAGACCTACATGGTCATTCTTTTCACACCCTAAGAACTTTATTGGTTTGGTTTTTGTGTCACAATCATCCTCATGGTTTGATCGTGGGGGGTTTTAGGCCATTTGAAGTGGAATTAATTCCCTTAATGGTCAATGGTTTTAGCCTAGGGGTCCAACTAGGTTTAAAGTCCCTTAAGATCTAGCATGCACAATCCATTGGTCTTGATGTAGAGAGATTGGAAGGGAAAGATGGAGAGGAGAAGGCTAGGAGAAGAGTTTTCAGCCAAATGAAATGAAGAGTGAGTGAAAGGGACGGTGGCTGGCTGGGTTCCTTTTAAGGTGGTAATTTTTTTTTTGTTCCGTTCACTACACAATTACAGGGCTTTTACAGCCGTCATTTACGGCGTGCATTGAATGCAAGCCGCAAATGATATAATAGTACGGCGTGCATGGAATGCGAGCCACAAAAGGGCTTTTTATTCTCTTTATTAAGACGTGCATTTTGCGCGCCGTGAGATCTTACCAATTACGGCGTGCATTTAGGACGCTGCAAATTATTGAGCATTTGCGGCCCACATTTGCAAGCCGTAAAAATATTAGGGTATCACAGCCCACATGTTGTACGCTGTAAAAGGCCAAGCCATTCAAATTAAGTTTACGGCCTGCTTTGAGAAGCTGTAAGATTAATCAGCTTTCACAGCCCACATTTCGTATGCCGCAAAAAAAGAAACCTGCCAAATTAATATTCCAAAAATATTTCGCACCCTTTTTTTGACACCCAAAATTTAACCCCAAATTAGGGATAGACGATACCTGCTGAGAACCCAAATCTTGACACCAAAAAAATTTTGCACACCTTCTTCTTCTCACGATACCCACCGAGAACCCATTGCTCACACTACCAAAAAAATGACTTTTAGCGTCGAACTTTTTGCCGCGGCCAGTGTTTTTGTGGCTATTTCTTACTTGGTGCCACCACCAATAGAGTTAGTGGCAACAAATCTCATTTTGCCTCGCCCGTGTCTGCCCGTGACAAAACGTGTCGGAAATTTTTTTTACCGACGAAAATTAGCGTCGGAAAATTTATTACCGACATTTAATATAAAACATCGGTAAAGGTTGGTAGATTTTTTTACTTTTTTTCAAAAATAAATTAATTTTTACCGATGAAAATTTCTATCTTTTGCGACGAAAAATAATCGTCGGTAAATTTCCCAATTCATTTCCCTCTCCCGCCACCGAAACCCCTCTTTTCACTCTCTCTCTTGTGCGCTCTTCTCTCTCTCTCCGGCAAAGGTTATGTTTTACCTGCAAAATATTTGTGTCGCCCGTAAAGGATATATTTTTTGCCGGTGAAATACCTATATCACCAGCAAATGTCAATTTGCCAAATTTTGATAATTTATTTAACTTGAAAAATTATATTTTCATTATTTTTGTTTTGGAAGAATAAAAGTTAACTCGGGCATTCAAAATCAATTCAGCCCCAAAAATAACATTAATTCCACACTGTGCCCACCCCATTTTCCATTTCCCGTGTCTGCTCAAGTGCATATCATTTTCAGTTCCCTTGCCTCTTCTCAATCCCTCATCTCTCTGACCCTCTCACTATAAGAAATCTAGGCTGTTGTGATGAAATTTGATTACGAATTTTTTTTTTGTCTTAAAAGAACACTCAAAGAGGACGAAATATAAATTTTGTCGTTTGTTTTGATTTTTTTTCAAAAGTATAGGAGACGAAAATAAAATTTTGTCTGCAAAAATAAGGCGCTAACTTCATTTGCGTTGGCGCCAATTATTTTAGCTCATTGGAGACGAACATTTTTGTCACAAAATATATATTTCTTTTTGCGACGAACGTAATTCGTCACCAATAAGGATAAGTTATGGAAGACGAACATATTTCGTCACCAAAATAAGGTGCCAATTTCATTTGCGTTGGCGCGAATTATTTTAGCTAATTGGAGACGAACATTTTTGTCACAAAATATAATTTTTTTTTACTAAAAAATGTCGGCAGAGTTCAATTTTCATTTTAATTTCATTGTTAGGAAAAGTAAAAATCAAAGATTATTACTGACGAATTATAAAACGTCGGTAAAATCAACTTTTAGCAACGTTTCCTTGAAAACCGTCGACGAAGTTCAATTTTATTCTTAACTTCATTTTTAGGGAAAATAAATATCAAAGACTATTATCGACGAATTCTATTATAGACGAATTTTATGAAGTAGGTAAAATGAACTTTTAGCGATGTTGTTTTTGTAAATTTAAATGTTTATATTTTTAGGAAAATTAAAAATTAAAAATTAAAAATAGAGTCCTTTACCGACGAAAATTAGCGTCGGAAAATTTATTTCTGATGTTTTATATTAAACGTCAGTAAAAGTTAAGAAAAATAAAATAATTTTGATAAACGTCGATAAACCAAAATTTTCCCTCTCCCACCCCCACAGTCCTCCTTTTCCCTCTCCAGTCCCTCTTTTCCCTCTACTCATTTCTTTCTCTCCCCTCACTCTCCAGACCTTCCCCCAGGCGTGAATCGCCCCCACCAAAGCCCATCTTCATTGCCGTCCTCTCATCTCCTTCGCACCCCTCAAGAACCCTCTCTCCCTTGGTTCTCTCTCTCTTCCTCTCTTCTCTTCTTCCTCCCCTGTTCCTCTCCTCTCCTCTGCCCTGCGCATCCGCCTTTTCCTCCTCCTCCTCTTCTTTCTTTCTTCCTTATCCTTCTCCCTTATCTCCCTTTCCCCTTTCTTATTCCACGCTCTCAGCAGCCCCCTCTCTCATTTCCCTCTCCCTTCTCCACTCATTCATCTCATCTCCCTTTCCCCTTTCGTTTCTCTCTTTTTTCTGATTTCTTTCCTCCCCCTCTTTGCCCAGAGTTTCTTTCCTTCCAAAAACCCTAGTATAAAATGGCATTGCCCTGGTTGGTGGTGGGTACATAATGGCCTTCTTGAAATTGTAGTGTCCTAATCTTTGTATCCATGCCTGGTGCCTAACTCTTGTCCATATTGAAGTTATTATAACAAGAAACACATATGGATTGGCTCATATGTTTTGAAAAGGTTTTATTTCGGAGATGATGACTGTTTTAACTCTCATTTTTTTCTTTTTTTTCTTTTTTTATTTATGGAGGGATGATTTACCTAGGCTGTCCTCTTTAGCTAAATAATCCTGACCCAGATAACCATGGTTTTTTTTTTTTTTTGGTAAAGAATTACTGTCTTGCTCTTATGGAGATGGATTCCTTTTTTCTCCACCTAAAAAGGTATTGTCCACCTTTATTTAGAAGAATGATCATGTGTTTCTTTCTTGTTTGATAGGGATGTTTTTGAGAGGCTTGGTCATGGGCTCCCCTTGTGGATGAGTGATAGTTAATTTCATGTGAAACGATTTGAGAGAACTGGTCTTGGGCTTCCCTTGTGGAAGATATATAGTTTCATGTGATACAAGTGATTCTCTCGAAGTTGCAATTATGATTCAGGTGAAGACCCATGAACAGTGGTGCCTGTGACTTCACATTGTGCTTCGACTGTTAAATTGAATGAACATATAATGGCACTTGAATCGGTGAAACATGATAGCTTTGACAGCTGCATTGACTCTTTACTAGAGAAGTCTGTTCAAGGAGTTGATCATACTACAAGTCTTGCCCAGAACATTGTCAATAGTTGTGAGATGGAAGTGGATGGACTGGTTACACTACAAAAACATGATCCATCACATGAGGAATTTAGTGTTGAAGAAATAGGATTCCCTCAAACCAATAACAAGAAGTTTTAAGTTGGCAAAATATACAACTCATGCGGATGTGATCAATTCTTTTTGTAGTTGGCTTAAGTGGTAGTGCATTTCCCTCTTTTGGGAATAGTTTTTATGTGCACTTTGGTAAAGCCTAATACCATATTTATTTTTCTTTTTTTTTTTAATGTTTGCTTGCAGATACTTGACATGAACTTGGGTCCATATGACCAGGAATCATATTTTACTAGAGAAGGTAAATTAAACATGTTGACATGAATTTGTTAATGACTTATCCACTTGTATCTCAACTCAATTTTATTATGTTTATAAACAGCTTCTATGTATTTAAAGAGATACTTCTCTGATAGAATAACTTAGTTGTCAATTTTTGTTTTGTTTCAGCTAGAAATATCGGCATGAAACTACCCAAGCCCCCCTCTTCCTTGTCTTGTTTTGGCTGGAAGGCAAACTTTTGCAGATTCTTTTTTTTCCTGTTTATATTTCTACCCTTTGATGACGGCTGAAATAATAAAGTTTATTGATCTCCATTATCTAAAATGAATTGAAGGGTTTAAAATAGATAATATATCATATATGTACATGCTTTAATCATTCATATGCCCTTATTTTTGGATGCATTACATTGATATATTTGACACTCAGAGGTAGATTGTTCAGGTCTTGCTAATACCACAGATGTCCCATTTTTTATGCTCCCTGTTATAACCCTACAATGTGTTACACCTAGGCATGTGCTGGTCCTAAGGCTGAATAAGAGAGGAGGATTGGGTTCATTCAGTTCATTTGTTCATTCAGTTCATTTGTTGAAATGTGCAATGTTTGCTCCAGTTGAGTTTACCAATAGATTCTAAATAAATGTTATTTATTGGTTGTTCCTTTAAATTTATAGTTTTCAATTCAATAGTATGGATGCTTCTTTGTTGATGGGATAAGTCTTTGTTGAGTATGGTTGTTTTTCGAGTGTAGGGGTTGCATGATGTTATAAAGCTGGTTCCTATTGACCTAGCGAATAATGGCTTGGCCAAGCAAGGATCTAATGATGTAACTAATGGCTTTGCCAAGTAAGGATCTAAGTTATACTACCCTTGTTTTTTCAGGTTTTTAAAGCCATATTGGATGCTATCTTCTCACATGCTGCTATTTAATGAGGTTGAAGTCTCCCAGGCCCCAGCAATCAGCATGAAATAGAAGTTTAAAAGTTTAAAATAGAAACACTTTGAAGCTTGCCATCCCTACTGTAAGTTGATTTTTTTTTATTGTAATTGTGATTATAAGCTTTCATCTGTCTAGATTTAGTTATATGGGTCAGTTGAATACTTGAAGTCATGATGGATTCTTTTCTGGAATTTTCCCCCAATAGTTAGCGCATGCAAAGAAAATTTTATAATTAATTATTTGATTGTCTTTTATATGTTTAAAATTGATGTCTTATTTTAATGTGCATTTCACTTTTGGTTATTATTTTTATGTTCTGGATTTTTTTACTTTAGTTTTTTAATTCTGTTCTGCAAATACTATTTTTTTAGTATAAACATGAGCATCTTATTATTCATATTGATACTCTGCCTGCTGATAGATAAACATTAGCATCTTATTGCTGACATTTTCTTGCTCTATTGTAATACAGCAGCAAGTCAAAAAATACAAAGCACAAGAAAATGGTTCTTCTTTTAGAGATGACGTTGTTGCAAAGGTACTCGGTCCTGATCCACGAGGACGAGTTAGAGGGCTTGGGTATTGAGCAACTCCTTCAAAGTTGGAGGGTCAAGCACAAATGAATAACCTGAGTTGCCTATGACTGTTTTGTATTGTTTATGCCTATAAGAAGAAAAATGTTTGTTTGCCTTGTATTGTATTGGAGTGCTATGAGTAGGATATGTGATTTATTTGTATTTCTGTAGGGATTATGGCAGGCAGGCAATCACTCCACCCATGAAGCAATTAAATAGAAATAATGCAGTGGTTGGTGGGATGGGTTCATATTTATTAGTGTCCTGTGAATCTTGTAAATGAACAAACAAGAATTCCCTCATTGTTTTGGTATTGATTTGAATGGATGATCCTTTTTCATGTATTTTTTTCCCCATGGCCTATCTAGCTTGTATAGACTGCAAGTCCAGTGTTTTTGTTTTTAACTGCAGGTCCATTGTTTATTTGCAGGTTCTGTTTACATTTTTTATTTTAGTTTATTAATTTGTATTTGTACCAATAAAAAAATGTGGATTTATTTTTTTTAATTAAAAAATAATTAATTTTTTTTAATTAAAAAATAATTAATTTTTTTAATTAAAAATAATTAATTTTTTTATAAAAAAATAATAATTAAGGCGCGTCTTGCGAGCCGTAAATTGAAACTCGCCAATTCTTTAATGGCCTGCATTTGCAAGTCGTAAAAACATATACTCAATTACGGCTTGCATTTGGAGCCGTTAATCAGATTGTACACAACCCATTTACAGCCCACAAATGCAAGTTGTGTAAAACATTTTTTGTTTTAAGTATTCACGGCGTACTACGTGTGCCATAAACTTAAGCACACCAATGCTTTAATGGCACTCAAATCGCGTCATAAAAGTTTAGTATTTACGGCCTGCTTAGTAGGCCATAAATCTGGTCCAAAAAGTCTTAACAGCATCATTTTCGGTGTGCATTGATCCTACTTACGGCCTGTGTATGCACGTCGTAATTATATCGAACCTTTTACGGCACGAGCTTTTACAGCACGACCCCCTTGAGCCGTAAACTTACATTTACGGCGCACATTGCACGCTGTAAAAGCCCTGAAATGGTGTAGTGATTGCATGCAAACCCAGTTTCTTGTATAGAATTTGGGAAAAGGGCTTTGTGATGGAAATGGGCTCTAAATGGATCCCGATTGGGCTTAAATGGTCTGGGTCCAACCATTGGAATTGATGTAGGAAATATGCTCTATGCAATGCACCTAAGAACCCCCTTGAAATGAAAACACACGAGTGACTCAAGATATTTAAAAGGTCATAGTGCTACCTAGGCTTGCTCAAATCCCCACTAATATGCTAATCCAACATAAGATCATCAAAATAAAAAATAAAAAGTAGACACCTAATCAAGGTTAATTAGGCGTTAATCACACTTATATAGGGTCGGGGTGTTACAATTTCTCTCTCGTTTTTATGATTTTTGATGTGGATGAATGATGTGTTTATCATCAAGATCTGTTCGTGGGCTACAATGATCTCGACCATTTAAACAATGATATTGTTGATGATGGTGCAGTCGACCAGATAGAGTAGACATATTGATTAGATGATCAAGCATAGATATTGAGTAGATTTTCATTTATCTTCATTTTCTTCCACCTCCTACTTTCTACCGATTTATCTGCACTAGGTTTAGCGAGCTATCTAGGTTGGGTCAAGTTGAGATTGCCTACGTTATTTTTATGACAAGTTGTATATTGGTTGGACTTCAACTTGTAGTCACTTTATGTCAATCCTACCAAACCCATCTTCCACCCCAAGTTTTACTTAGTTCCTGTTTGGCAACCAAGTCCTCAAGGATTCCTCGCCATTTTTCCTCGAGGATATAAAAAATCACAATTAATAGCGGTAAATCCTTGAAAATTAAAGGCGGTCTTTTCTACCACTAAAAGTCTCTTTTTTGCAATCATTTAATTTTTTTCCTTCATTTTACTTTAAATCACATGTTTTACGTGGTCAATCTACAACTAGCACAATAACCCATGCTAAGCACGGGCATTTTCGCCTACACATGCAAACTATATTCTATGATCCATTAGAAGAAATTTAGATCACGCAAAATTATCCCCAAACACTCTTACTGACAGTGATTTTTTTTTAAATAGAGCATTTTATTTTAAAAAGAGAATAAAGGAAGAGAAGATTATGAGATTACCTCTTTTCTCAATCCATAAATCCATAGAGTAGAAATGGGTTAGGAGAAGTGGAGCAGGAAGAAAAGAGGAGAATAGATTTGAGATGAAGATGAAGTTGTCATAGATAGGGAAAAGTGGGAATAAGACTTGAGTGGTTACAAACCAGTAATATGTTGGAAGTGGGAAGAGAAAGTGAGTGATTTATAGAACATGAGAAATAACTTCCGGTTAAAATCAACAATTGTAGTCAAGACTAAAACCAAAATCCTTGTCTTTAATATATTATAAAAGGCTCTGTTTTATTGATGTGAAATCCACCCGAGCTATTAAAGAGGGATGGCATGAATTCGAGCTATTTGCATAAGGGGGTAATCCCTAAATCATTGTCATAAACATCATTTGGCTGAATTAGTTCTAAACAATATATTTCGATACTTTTAAGTAATCCACTTTCCTTAAAAGTTATTGCAAAATTTTTTTTTGTGAGAAAATAGGGGAAACTTTTCGAAGATGAAATAAGAAAAAAAATTAATGTTGATTTTCACATTTTCTCACGATATCTTCAATCTTAATGATATTTTAGGATTTCTAACAAAATTATTGGGCTATAATGGTGCAACAATTTCTTGATATTTAAATATGAAGCCTTTTCTTTTTGGGTTAAAAAATAACAATTCATTAAAAGAGACAAAGGGGACAGACAAGGAACAATACAAAATAGAAAGAAAGGAGCAAAAGAAGGAGAGAAAACTCAATCCTTAGCCATTGTGAGAATAGAAGTCATTTCCCAACCTACATCCTATCTAGTAGAGTAGCAAAATCGATCTAGCAAACATATGTACGTGCTTGCTTATTTAGAGTCCTGAGAATATAATCAAGTCTACAAAAGAGAAAAAAGTGGCCAAGGCTTTAATATATGAAATAATGGAGTTTATAGACCAGTCACTATCGACCTTCAAAGCTTGCACCACTTCCTTAGCATCCATCAAAACCCAAGCTTTGTCAAGACATTTTCTCCCTGCATTTTCCAAAGCTACTAAGATCGCCTCGCTTCGGCCTCGTTTGAAGAAGAGACTCTGGGTCCTTGGATGGCATCTGCATCCAAAATGATTTTATTAAACTTCATAATAAATCTGAAGGAGGCATTTCCCACAACCTTGTAGGGTGCATCTGAGAAGATCATAAGGTCTTCATTATTAGAGATCACTTTAGGGACCTTAGCTAGCTTCCCATCTTTTTCTAATGGAATGGTATCCAATGTGGCTTGTGGGGCCTTCTAGCATTTTATGAACAAATCCCATAATATTATAGGGATGTGAGGTTGATTTCTATGAATGAAATCATTTCTAGCCTTCCAAATAGTCCACCATCTGGAAAGAACTTGCATTATTGAGTCATATCTCCAAAAGGCGGAGTCGGGTGGCCTTGTTCACATGTGTTTTTTCCACCAATATGTAATGTCCACATGGTAAATTGAATCGGATCAAAGGCCCCACTGCGAGCCAAATCAAATTGCACTAGCATAATTGCAAAGTATGAGAGCATGTCCAACCGATTCCACCTCTTTTTCACATATGGGACATTTATCCTCAATCGACCTAAACTTTGATTTGATAATTGCTCTAACTGGAATATAATTTAAGACATTTCTAGTCGAACATTAGAACTCTTTGTGGAAGGGAGAGCCTCGTTTCCAATTGACTGACTGAGTGGAGTAATTTTTATCGTTATTATAGATAACACTATAAGCCGATTTCGTAGTGAGATGACCATTCTTCCAAAAGGGTCAAACCTTCTCATCCTTACGAGTACATTTTGGGGTATACATCTTACAATAGTCCTCAATATCAATTGGATTGTTAAAAAACTCTTTGAGAACATTTATATCCCATTAATTCCATATTCAAATTCTATGGGTAATTGACCTTAAGACTCGGGCTAATCATAAAAGAGAAAGGCTTCCTTACAACATTTTTGCAAAGAACCCGATTACAATTCCAAACAGATATATCCTCTCCATCTTCAATTATCCATCACACATTTTCATTAATGAAATTGACTCCCTCCACAAATCCTTCCAGAATCAAGAATTATCATTCATGTGCTTAGCCTCCCAAAGGTTACTTCTAGGACAATACTTAGCCTTCACCACTTTTGATCTAAGGAGTTCCTCATTACTAAGGCATCCCCAACAGGTTTTGGCGAAGAGGTCTAGATTATTACTCTTGGTGTCTCTAATTCCTAACCAAATAGGCGTACATAGTTCATCCCATTTAATGGTATGAATTTTTTTCCCTTCGTTCTCACCCCACCAAAAACACTCTAAACACTTTATCAATAGATCTGGAGGTTTTATTAGAAAGACGTAGAGCAAACATATTATTGTGTGCGGGTATTTCCGAACCCACCGGAATACTGGCCTGATGCTCCATCTCGTACTCCAGCGCCAGCTAGTCCATCTCGGCAAGGCTCGTCTCAACCTCCACCAGCTCGGCCAAGTGCTCCCCACTTCGGCCAAAGCCTCACCTCGGCCACGCGCACTCAACACCGGGGCGCCAACCGAACTGTCACCTTGTCTCGGCCATGAGCTCCATCTCGGCCCCTTGCACAACTCCTCTATCTCGGCAGAGCTCCACCTCGGCCGCGGCATTCCCAGCCCGGCTAGGGACTTCAGCTCGATCCTCCACTTTAGCATCCCTGCGAGGTCTCTAGCCAAGTCAAGGTCTTCCCCGACCTCGGCTCCCCGACCTCGGTCAGGATGCCAGAGCTAGCCAAGGCATGGGCTGACAGCTGTCCTCCCTTGGACACTTAAGCACGCTACAGCACGTGCAACAAGACAAGGGCACCGCCCATACTCTCTGACAGGGCCATCCCTGCCGCCCACGTCCACTGACAGAACGGCGTCCACAGACGCTCGGGTATGGCTCGATGCGACACGACGTGCTACGATGGGACAGCTCCCTGACAGAGCCACCTCATTGTCTCCTCTCTTCCTCTATATAAACACAACAACAGCTTCAGAACGAAGAGGCGAACACTTACACCACCTGCTGGTACGCCATCTTCTTCCCCAAAATCTCCATCATACTGTCCAGTACTCATACTGACTTAGGCATCGGAGAGCCCTGCGCTGCCCACAGCCAGGGTCCTCTGACCTGTTTCTTCTCCCTCTTTCAGGTTCTCAGACATCGGTTCTTCCATCATCAACGAGGAGACGAGGAGCTTCAGCCTTCGTCCTCCTCAGTGAGTCCCAAGCTAGAACACTACCCCCGGGTCTGTGAATTTTTGTGCACTTACAATTATAAACAAGGATAGCCAAGGCAAAAGATTTTATAAGGTATTTCTACCTACTTAGGCTAGTAGAAGGACTTGCTAGGAATTGATCTTGTTTTTAATTTTACTAATAAGGGATTCAAAACTCAAATGCATATTCCTTTTGATAGACAAGGGATTCCCTAAATGTTTTTCATCCTTGTCCATGATTTTCATACCAAGGATCATTGCAACACTTTTGCATCTCTTTTGGCAAGCTCCTTTACTGAAACAAACTACAGATTTATGATAGTAAATAAGTTGGCATGAAATTTTACATTAGTCCTCCAATAAGTTCTTTAATTTATTTTTCTAGCTTCTTTAAGTTTAGCATTACAGAAAATGAAGACATCGTCGGCAAAGAAGAGATGAGAGATGCTTAGAGCACCTCTAGTTACTCTAACCCCTTGCATGAAACCCATATCTTCAGCATTAGTGAGCATGTGAGATAAAACTTCGGCCCTAAGAATGAATAGATAGAGTGAAAGGGGGTTACCTTGTCTTAACCCCCTTAATGTATTGAAGTTTCCAAAGGGGGATTCATTTAATAGGATAGTGTAGGACACCAATGAAATACATTCCTTAATAAGTTGGATAAATTTAAATAGAAAGTTTGTTGACATTTGTGACAATGGTCTATATATATTAGTTTTCGATGGAAAGACATTTGAGGTAAAAGGTGTGGGAAAAGTTTGCTTGCGAATTCCTAGGATCTCTTAAGAAATGTATTCCCAAAAGAGTGTGTCAAATAAAGAAATAGAAGTAAAGATCCACAAATTGCCTTCAATATTCATCCATTTCACTAGTGATCAGTCAGATAATATGACAGTCAAGGTCTCATCTACATCCCCTCGCCTTCTCAATCTTTCTTTGTTGGAACCCACCCTTGCTACCATCAATTTATAGGAAATCAATTTTATGCAAACAAAAGGCCCTTTAGAATTCCTAATTACTCAATTTTGGTAGAACTATGAACATTTGCAAAACAAAACTTTCCTTGGTATTTTGTCTTCAGTGAAAGAGTCTTATCTCTTATTGGTTTTTCTATAGCTTTGCTTTTTTGTCCGGTAATGTACTTGTTTTTCAATTTTGCCACTTCTCCAATGTGTATATGCGAATTGGTGACCAGATTGCAGTTTTTTAATCTGGCCACGAGTCACATTGTCAGCAGCACATTCTATAAGGGTCTCACCATGCTATTTCATTATCCATGGAGATTCCAGGCCTGTTTGTTTCATGTAATGTTCTTCTTAGAAATTTTAAGATTTTGTATTTTTTTTAACAGGTTAAAAATGAAGAATTAAAGGCAAATATCTAAAGATGAATCTTCGATAATTTGACCTTTAATTGAAATTGGAAAAAGAAAAAAAATAAAAAATTAATATGCAGCCACCATCCTAGTAATTCAACCGGGTGCACAGGGTGGGGGTGGTGGGGTGCTAGGAGGGTTTTTTTTTTTTCTTTTTATCTGTGGAGTTGCAAGTTTCACAATGTTTTAGCATGGGGATTTCCCCTAAGAAAAAGGTCCTTAAATTTGCAATTACAAGATGGATTGCTTCTCTCTTCAGATTCCTATAAAAATCTCACCATGTTCTTTCATTATCCATGGGGATTCCTTCTACAAATGGACAATAAATTTGCAAAATTACAAGATGGATGGGGCAAAGGGGAGGACCATGCATATGTTACAGATTTCCATTTACCTTCTAATTCCTTTAAATTTGTCTACTTTGTTGTCATCTGCTTGCCACCACAACCATATCATCTACCTAGCACTGTAATCCACACATACATGCTGCCATGAGAGCCACAGCATCCATTCAGAAAGTCACTTTCCGTTACCTTGGCTTGGACTTGTCCAAAATCGACCACATCACTTGGACATCCTCATATGCGCATGCCATCACTTCACCCTGCAAATCCATTCCTGGAGGAGGATCATGCCCTGCTAAAAGAAAATGGACATGCATATTGAGCATGGTTTCCAAACTAAACTTGATTTCATAGACTGCATGGGCCAAAGCCAAAAATGAGCTGATTAATCTGTCCTAGACCAATATCTTAGATTGTTTCAGCCTTTTTTTCTAAAAGGAAAATGGGGCTTAAAAAATAAAACATTAGAAGTAAATTTCTTTTTTATAAAAAAAAAAAAGAAAAAAGTTATTTTAGCATAAGATAGAATATTTAAAGGTGGAAAGAATATAAGTCCATAATGTTTTAGGTTTCAGAATCAACATAAAGAAAAAGTGGCTTTGTCACTTCCAAAATCTGTGCATATCGGGCGAGACAACTCGGTTTATGCTTAATTTGCTTTGATAATTGGTTCTTTGAAAAAGACTATACTTCCTTGGAAAGTGATAAGAATGTAGGTACCAAACCAAAGGGACAAGAGCCCCAAAACACATTAAATAAAACTGAAGAAAAAGGAAGAATCAATCGAATAGCTAGGTTGATAGAGATGAAAATGAACCAACCTGGTTGTGATTTCTTCTCTTTTGGTTGTTGGTTGAAGAAAGTGCATGCTTTTCTAAATGGAGATGTGATTGTCCGAACCCAAGAAGCCATTGTGTTGATGAACTTTCACAGATCCATCAGTTGAATGATGTCCTCAAGATTTATATAGCAAAGATAAGTAAACATAGTGAGGTGGGGGTGTAGGTTAAAGGAGAGGCAAGATCCGTGATGTGAGCTCAATTCAATCCATTCATTCCCACTACTTTAATTGGCACATGCACCACTCTCTAAAACATGTCATATGCTCAGTTATTGTCTATACTTTTCAATGATATACATAACCACAAAGCTGTACGTTTGTCTAGAGGCTTAAAAAGGCCCAGAAGGACCCTTTTGAATTATAGCTATATAGATCTTTTTTTTTTCTAATTGAGTAAGCTCATATTCGAAATTTAGGATTTCATTAGATTTGATTTTTTGACATCATATGCTCCGGGTATAACTCACTGCAAGTGACGCTTATTTCGATGGATAATAACGTAACATGATCTTTGATCATGATTAAGGGGTTAAATAATGTCAATGATGGATGATTTCTTATAGAATAGTCAATAATCTAACTTTGAATTTGTTAAAAACAGTGTGAACACCATGATTGTGATCTTGGGTCAGAATCCATGCATCTCAAACTCATTAAATTTCTAACCGCAATTGTCGATCAGTGTCAATGAATTTAAACATATTGACTATGGTTTAAAAGTTAGACTCATTCTGACTTGGTTGAGTCAACTTAATCAAAGGGCAGTGAGTCAAATGAGTTTGAGCATGTCCTTAAAAACCTCAGTCAAACTCACTCGAGTCTCACTAGGCTCGATGCTATTTCGATCCCATATCTTTTGTTACTGTCAATTGTCATTGCATTTTTAATTGAAACACCCTTAAAGTTCTGTTTTCAGCCTGTTATATTAGTCTTCAACCTTCCATTTTTTCAGAAAAATTCAAAAAAAAAAAGTCATTATAAGATAAACAATCGGCTGTTATGCATGCTACTATCTAAGCCCACTATATTCTCTTTGATTGTTGAAAGCAAAGCAATAAGGGACATTATAACATTACATATAGCCACATCGTGTAGAGAATTCAGGTCGTTTCGACAAATATAAGTTCATCTTAGATTAAGATGATAGTAAATTAGATTATACTGTAATTAGGTATCAGATTTAAAGATTTCTTAGCTATTATGTGATTAGAAATTAGATTATACTGTGATTAATCATATTGTACTCTATACATAGTTGTTGGCTATAGCAATCACAGAGAATTAAATAAGTAGTCGTCCCTAAATTTTTGTACATGGTATTGGTCATAGCCAGTACTGACCTTGCGATCATGCAAGGGATGGTCCTATTTTTTATGGTGTTTCCAAAAGTCACTCTTTAATCCCTTCCTTCTTGTTCACATTCCTCTCCTTAATTTTCCACCCACATGGGACTGCAGATCACCGGCCACCCCAACCCCAATTTTTTTATTGGCCAGGGTCACCATTCAGTGAATGGTATCCAACCAATAAAAAAAAAAGAAAAAAAAAAAAAAACACTACTGACATAGGTAATAGTTCTAATCATTGCGGATTAAGAACCTTATAATAGAAAGTCAAAAAAGGAAAGGCAAAAACAGAATCACCAGTTTTTTTTTTTTTTTAACAAGCAGCAGTTTTCCATGGCCTACCCATTTCAAGGTTTGGATGTATCAGATATCACAAGAGAGCAATCAGCAGAAACAATTTGATGGTCTAAAGTGTACCTAGTGAAATTCCTGTTTATAGATAGCCCTATAGAATTTTTTTTTTGGTAAAATCAGGTTTGGTGAAGAAATAATATCTACATATGAAAGGCTGAATTTTAAGGACACGTTACTTTCATCTGGGTTGAATCACTTTTGAGGCACCAGATACAAGATAAATAGATAGATAAGGAAGAAAACTGACAGATTCCATTTCTATGTTTTTTTTTTTTTTTGGGGGGTCAGTCAGATTCCATTTCTATGTTTTTAGACCAACATCAAAGCAATAATTCAAGGTAGGGTGGAATGTGCCCATGCTTTCTACAGGCTTTTCAGTCCCCTCGGCATGTGGGTTAAGGGGGGCCTGTGGGTCCCACTCCCATCCATTCAGTACTGTCCAGTACGCCCACATGTTGCATGGTCCCATCTCATTAGAGTTCCAAAGGACAGGTCCTTTTCAGGCCACTGTGCCAACATGTCCTGAACCAAGGAAATGTACATTCTTCTGAGAAACTATTTCCGTACCTATGTATGGCCATGGCAGCATCTGGGTCCTTGGGCTGCTGTGATTCAAAAGAGTAGAATGTGGGCAACGTCATAGGTGGGGCATGGCCGTATGGGGAAGCCCAACAAAGTAAATGGAGATGATGGGTGGGAGGATCATTGTCTTGGGTTTTTTTTTTTTTTGGGTACCCATCCAAAGACCCATGTCAGACACCATAGTTTGAAGTAGAGTTTTCAACCATGCAGACCCAAGGTTCTTTTTATTTGGGATAAATAAGAAATATCATTAAAACCAACTCAAAAGACACAGCAGATGAAACCCAAAAAATAAAAAGACAAGGTCACAAAATCATTCTTTCCCCACCCATAGGTTCTACCAGCAAAATTATGTGCAACCGCATTAAAGCATGTGAATATATAAGAAAATAAGGTGCTCGTCAAAAGAGTTTTACCAAAAAAAAATGTCATTTGAAATGGGATTAATGACCAGTCTAGATATAAAAGATAGGGGGCTTTGGCCAGAGGTCCCTCGTAACATTACTTTGTTGCAAACGGTCCACAAAAAAAAAAAAAAAAAGTTATACAGCTAAAGGTTCCTCTCACACTTTTTCATACTTGAAAAGACCAATTACCCTTTTTTTAATAAACCAAAACCGTCCAGCGCTCTCGTGCCAATGCGCGCATGACGTTATTATCCGACACGTCTCATCTTGATATGTGGCACGTGTAAAGTTTGAGGACATTTTCTTTGCCCAGATTTCACGGTAACCTCATGCCACTTGCAGCAAAAGGCAGTAGCCAGTAAGGTTACATGTCCACGTTGCGCATTCACGCATCACATAAGTATTGAGTGTATACAAGGTGCACTCATACCAACTATGAGGCCTTTGATACTCATTGTAAATAACTTGCAACACTAATCCAGAGAATTACACGCAGCCCCTTCCTGCGATTGTCTACTACGGCGACGATGGGCGGGGAGTCGGACTTGCAAGGCAACGATGATGGCGAAGACGGCAGCCCGACTACGACAGCGATCGTGCAGCAATGGGACAGAGGCGCTTCGGGTTCTTTGCTTTTTCCTACTCCGGTGGTGATGAAATCGGACGGCGACGGGCAACGGGCAACGGAAGGCAAGTTGCAGTCGTCTTATTCCTGCAACCAACCAGGCCTGGGGAGAAAAGCCCAAGTCGTCTTCTTCTTCGAGTTCCGGTTTCTGTAACCAGAACCGGACAACAGCCTGCTGCCTTCTCCTTCACTTCCCCTCCGGCCAAGATGGAGCATGTTTCAGAACTCAGATAAATTTTATAAAACTCAGATAAATTTACACAAAACTCAGATAAATTTTATAAAAAAACTCAGAACTCATATAAATTTATTCCAAAACTCAGATAAATTAGCCAAAAACTCAGATAGATTTGTCCAGAACTCAGATAAATTAGATTTGTCAAGAACTCAGATAAATTTGTCCAGAACTCAGATAAATTTGACGAAAATTCAGATAAATTTCACAAAAACTCAGATAAATTTACGCAAAACTTAGATAATTTTTAAAAAAAAAAAACTCATAACTCGCTCTCTCGAGCGCTGGAAAGAGGAAGAGAACTCTCTCCAGCGACTCTGGAGGATTCCGTCGCAGGCGAGGAATTCCACACCTCAGCCTTTGGCCATCAGGCCCAGCGGCCATTGACCTTTCTCCCCCTTCTCCTACTATCCTGGCGATCTGCACATAGTGGCCAACATCAGCCAGCACTGCTGCTGCAGGCCATTCCTCTGCACTCAGCGGCTAGCTTATATCCCTGCAAACTCTCGGTCACTGCTGCCCCTTTTCCCCTTCCAATAGCTTCCCCTTGCTGACCGACCATTACTCCACTGCTCAGCTCCCGGCCATCATGCCCCTGCTCAGTCCCGACCATTCCTCCTCCTTGCATTCAGCCCGGCCAACATTTCCCCTGCATCTGCTCTTGACCACTCCTCCCGGACCAGCTGCCATTCCTAGCCCAACAGCCACTCCCTCCCACTACAACAGTCCGCGACCACTCTTCCCCCTGCAAACTCAGCCAGCCAATCCTCTCTCCAGCTCATCTCTCGTCCAGTTTCCACCACCTGCACGGTCACCGGCCATTCCCCTGTACCACCTGAAACTAGCGGCCACTTATATCCTCTTCCCCAACGAGCATTGCTGCCATCCTCCTCAGCCAGCCACTGTTGTCATCTCCTTGTGTCTGCGGCCACTGCCAGTTTCTTCTTCCTTCTCTTTTTCTTGTTCGGTCTGCCTGCACCAGCAGCACTTCCAGACTCGCAAGAACCCTTCCTAGCTGCCATTAAACCTGCAACAGCCCGCTCTTGCTGGCTACAAGCTGCACAAACGGTACAGCCACCACCTTACTTCTTCTTCTTCTTCTTCCTCCTCTTCTTCTTCTTATTCAGCCTGCATAGTACCACCAGCATCTGACTAAATGATTTCTTCTAGGCGGCAGAGAAGGACGAGAAGAAGCGTTTCTTAGAGAAGAGAAATGATCGTGACACGTTGTTGACTAATCATTACACGTTGAGGACCACTATATTACATGTTACGTCAGTTACAGGGGCAATTTAGTCCTTAAAAATGAAAACACGTGGGTTCAGGGACCTCTCGCTGCAAACAGCCTAGCTATGGACCATAGGCTTTAAAAAGTTTTTCCTTGGACTGGAGGCTGAAAACATTGACTTATAGGACCTTTCGCTAATTTTGCCTAAAAGATATACATACACAAGGTTAAGGCCCATTTATTTACATGGAAAAGAATTATTGGGAATTATGGTAAGATGGGTTCCAAACAAAAGAATTTTAACGAGGCCATGGGTAAAAGTCGTAAACGATGGATATGTATATAATAGAGAAATGTTATCCTATGAGCAACAATGAATGAAGCCTAAATATAAAAGATAGAAATATAGGTATGGGCAAAAATGGTCTCCTATGAGCAATATTGAATGCAGTCCAGCTCTGTGGGGCGTACTTGGGCTTACCTCTAATCAATGTAGACCCTTTCACACTCATTCCCTCAATACCGAATCTAATTTTATTCTTATGAAACCTTTATTCATCGTTGTATTGAATCTCGAATAAAGCTATGTTAAAAAAACCACTAATCTTTATACATGGATGCTCAAATATTTGATCTAGTGGAACCTACATAGAAGGATAAATTTCTCATAATACCAGTATTTCTGGAAGCTGGATTTGAAATTTTCGTTTGTGATCCATCTTTGAATACATATTTTTCTGTTAATGGGAACTTATGCAGTACTCTCAGATACTTTACTCTCCACTCAACTAAAGAGTCATGATCTTTTTGGATGCTAATGAATTAATAGATTCAATTTTCTTAAATGTCATGGACCAAAATTGATCTCCTTTTGTACTACTTGACATGGAGTGGTCTCTTTCATATAGTCAGAAAAGAGAGACCAGTCTTCGCAGATATTCCATGGTAAGTACTCCTTTACCTAATTCGTTTTGAGTTCCTTACAACAGAGTGGGTTTAACAAAGAAAATCAAAGAGGCGTCCAATGATATGAAGTGGGCCAACACACTCATAGTTGAGTGGTGGCACATTATCACACACATGGTCAGGGATCGGTCTTCAAATTTAAAAGTATCACTTTTAACCATTAGTCCATTGAAAAAAAAAATGATATCATGAATTGGAGATGCAGATGAGGAATTTTACATTTCTAACACTTAATTTACTAAAGTGATTGATGGATAATCATTTCCTACCAAAACATTGACAATTTCATGGCCCCAGCTGTCAGATTTTCTCTCTTTAGGGATCGTTTGTTAATTTCACATGTGATGTGAAAATGCTTTCCATATGTAAATGAATCACATGTGAGTCATTACATATGCAAATGAGTCACATGTGAAACATAATCCATTGTTTGTCATTTTCACACCTCTTCAAATGTGAATTTGATTACATCCAACGGTTGGTATGTTTCTAAAAAATATTACAATATCCACATTGAATCAACACATGAGGTTTACCCTCCTAGCTGGAAACGTCCTTTTAAAGAGAACTAACGGTTCTGATTGTGCAAATGGGCCCCACAAAAACCCAGAAATACACATCTAATGGTCTATACTTTATGATAAATTTCTCCCAAACTGTCATGATCCGACGGTTGCAATTAGATACCATAGCCGTTTTTGACCTCCCTAGCAATATGCACGGTTCAGATCATGATGTAGTGGCCCATTGCAATAAAAAAAAATGAAAAAGGCGTCCTTGGGAATTTTGGTGCTGTAGCAGGGCGGAAGCAAGCATGGTGTGATTCCTTTTTACACCTCTCAACATGGTAAAAGTTTAGGCTCTTTTTCCCACAAAAATCACAGCAAATGCACATGTCATTTACACACAAGATGCGTAAATTTCCCAAACAAACATAAATGGTGTGTAATGGTTGCATAGGGTTCATTTACATATGTAAACGCACTGAAACAAATGACCCCTTAGAGCATAAGAAACTTTCATTAGGTAAATGTTAGACCCCATCCCGAGTTAATCCAGATTACCTCTAATTAATTGAGATTTAAGCTAATTAACTATATTTAATTAAGCTAATGATGATTTATGACCAAATGGAATTGAATTGGCCTAAAATGAATGATTTGGGCTTACTGGAATGATTATGAAGGAGATTAAATGATTTGAATGGAGTCTAAACTCAAACAAGAAAATTAAGGACTTTTTTGTAAATATGAATTTTCATGTATCTTGTCGGATGCGGTAACTCTTGATACTAACGTACCTATCCCAAAGAGTACGTTGACTTTCATAAAAGACTCGAACTCATTCGACGAGAATTGGATCAAATGACCCTTTATTTGACTCAAATTGAAATGAGAATAGGAGGTGGACGGTTTAATTGCAAAAATGATGAACTCCTTTGAATCCATTTATTCAAATTTCAGCCCAAGAGAACAAGAGCTCAAACCTTGGGCACTTTCCTCCTTCCTTCTTCCTTTTTCTTCATCTAGTAGCAAAGTTTGGAGCTTTGGTTGTGGTTTTTGAAGAGGACTTCATCCACTTCATCTTCTCCATCTTCTCCTTAGGTTTATTTGGAGTGATAGAGCTTGAGAAAGAACTCAAGATTTCCTTCAAAAGAACTACAAGTAAGTGTCTTTGATGTATTACAGAATCTCAAAGTTCTTCTAAGTGTGTAAGAGTGGTTTCTAGCACAAATAGCTCATGAGAGTTCTATTTGTGATTTGGTTTTGATTTTAGGTTGAAATAGGCTTCGATTGAAGAGATGTCATATCAAGAATCAAGCCAAACAAATGGCTTTTTATTAATTAATCTTCAAACAAAGGCAAGTATATGCATGTCTATTGATTTATGATGTTTTAAGAGTTGTTAGAACTCAAGAGACTCAAATCCAAGTTTCAGTTCAGAAATTCTGAAGTTCTGAACTAAAGTTCTGGGAGCAGTTCGGCTAACCGAATCCATCTGGGTTGATTTCTCAGTGGAAGTCAGCTTCTGGAAAGCTGACCGACACTTGACTGAACCCACATGGGTTTGAATTGTATAGAGTTCAGCTTTTGGATAGCTGACCGAGTGAGTTCGGCTAACAGAAGTCATGACTTCGGTCAGCCAAAGGGTGACCGAAATTCCCTGTCAGGATTTTTCACCAGAAGTTAAGCTCCTGGAAAGCTAATCGAAATATGTTCGACTAGCTGAATTCGAGAGTTCGGCCAGTCGAGTAGGTGACTGATGAGGTGACCGAATTGAGAAAATGTATCAGAAATTGTAAGGCTCTGGAAGCTGACCGAAATGTGATTCAGCTAGCCGCATTCCAGAATTTGGTTAACCGACAGGTGACCGATAAGGTGACCGAACTTGAGGAAAAATTATAAATTGTGGTCTGATTTTTTTGAATGAGAGCCTATTGTCACAGGCTAGTGTTATTGGTATCTAAACCTTCATAGGTGTTAACTAAGCTTATCGGAATATACAAATTACTATTAAAGTGATGTTTATCGAGAATAACACGTAAATTTGATAACGAACGTTTCACTCAATTGTTGGTTTATAAGTTTAAATGTTATTTGTTAAATTAATTGAGTTGATTTCCGAGTCTAGCACTACATAACAGTTTATTAAGCTCTTGTAGAGCTGAACATAATTAATGAATGAATGAACAGTTACTAAATGTAACAATGTAATGAACAATCCTACTGCAGTAGATGGACTGGGGCGTTCCAGAGCTCCGTGGCGATGCCAGTGATCTCTGATTTAGACACTCGTAAATCCCACCAATTGATAAGTCGTTTAATGAAAAGAGTACTCATTGAAAATGAATGAATAGAAAAAGAATGAATCTAAATGTATATGAATGAATGATTGGTAGTTGTATTTACAAATACAATGATTGCTTCCGTTGGAAGAACTGAACAGAAATGAAACGAATGCTATCGTAGTTGTCATATATATAAGTAATTGTTATTACTTTACCCCACTATTTAAGTAATTATTATGGATATTGAATTGTCCAGAACTGACAATGGATAATTTGAACAGGTTTATTGTGATTGATAGCATATACTATCATAGATCTGTATATACATTATTAAAACCGTCATGTTCACCGTGTTATTGATGACATTACAGGCACAATTGCCCGTGCCAGTCCTGTAGAAGCCGCGCTGCCAGCGGAGGAGGCTCATCTGATACTTCAAGGAGGTTTAATCGAATGGACGTGATCGTAGTGCAAAGGATAGTAATTGTTTTGGAAGAATTATGGAAATACTTTTTGTATAATTTATTTTGGAATGTAAATAGATGTCCCCTGCATTATAATTGAATATGCAGTGGTTGACTTAGATAGTTAATCGAATGTGTATATTGAACATTACTTTATGTAAATGACTTGTATAGTTGAATGTTTTGTCAATGTTTATATTCTGCAAAAATGTACATTTGACATGTATTGATAATTGGTATCCCTTGTGGATTTTGTTTTAACTTCGGTTAATTCGGAGTTTACAGGAGTAAGTATAGCTTCGCGACTCGGGGTTGTCCGGAGTATTCAGATCACAGGCCTGGGTCGTAACAGTAAAAAACAAACAAGACATAAAAAAGGGAGGGACCTAAAAATCCACTCTAGAAAACCATCCAACCACACAGCATCACTTAAAATGATTTACCAAAGTTGGTAAAAGTCTAGGAACCATTCAAAAGTCTAAGAATGTAATTAAATTTAATCTTTTCAAAATCTCATGCCATATCCAAGATTTCCAAAATATTGGAAGCCACTAACCAATCTTCCACTCCATATACGACGCTAATAACCTAGAGAGCATCCAAGAAAATCATGCTCTTGGAGTTTCAACCTCCTCGGCAACGTTTCAGAATTTTTCCTTTTGATTTTAGCTTCATTTTAGAGGATTTTACCATAAAAAATTCTTTAGGTGACCAGTGGGCCTAAAAGATAATTTAACTGACTTTGCACCAGATCAGTCATTCTGCCTGAAAAGGTGTTTTTTTTCTAGCACTTACAACTAGTGTCCCTAGCGATCTTAGTTTTATGACGTTAAGGGTCCCTAGGGACTCTGCAGTGTACACAAATTAGAACCAAATAGGCGTGTTTCCTCGTGTTTTGTTGTCAACAAGTTTATTTTCTTTCGCCACGTTTGTCTGCGTCCAGGCACTGACCCAACCGTCCAACTGTGGTCCCCTCCAATATCCTTTTCATCTTCTTGATCTTGTTCTTCTCATTAGGAGAGCTGTCGGGAGAATCTTGGCCGTTGGTAGGAGAGGTTGATGATTTGGACGTGTGAGATCTGGTGTTCTTGTCCTTCTTCTTGGATTCCTTTTTTATTGAGTTCGTTGGAGGGGATAGTTGGAGAGAGTTCTTCATCTTCTCTTTTTTGTTCTTTCTCTTTTGTAGAGGTTTAGGGTTTAACTTCGGTTTCTGTTTCACAACAGTTGTTTCTATTTTGCAGTAGTGGAGAAAGAAAGCTGAGAATGTCGGTCAGATTCTGATGAATACTTTAAGATGAAAAGAATATGTCACAAAAGTTGTCATGCTGTACTTGGTTATACCATTCGGCTGGGTCGGTGCCTAGGCGCAAACGAACGTGGCGAAGGAAAATAAACTTATTGACAATAAAATACGAGGAAACAGGCCTATCTTGTTCTAATTTGTATACACCGCAGGGTCCCTAGGGACCCCTAACATCATAAAACTAAGGTCGCTAGGTAAAAGTGCCTAAAAAAAAAAAAAAAAACTTTTCAGGCAAAATAACTCATCTGGTGCAAGGTCAGTTAAAATGATCTTTTAGGCTCACTGGTCACCTAAGTACCTTTCATTTTATGAAGGATTGTTTTGAATTCCTAGGAATTCAAGCGCTGATCAAACAGAGAGGCCCTGTGGGTGCACCAAAATCAAGGTTAACAAAGTTTTTGATTGGGTCTCCATGGCTCATTTGGGACCTCAGTCTAGAAGCATCTTGTAAGATTTGGACCAGAGGCCGAATCATTGGAGGGGAATGGTCTGTACTCTGTCCGAAACAGCACATTCATTCAACTTAATCTTGTCCAGTTGTGATGCCAGTATGAACATAAGTAAACATGAAAAAACAAAAATAAAAAAAGAGAAGATCTGATTGTTGGGTCCAACCAGTCCGTCTGTTTCTAACGACTTCGATCAGTTTTTTCCAGCTTTAACTAAATTGTTAATTTTGAACTTTGTCAGACTAGTGTAGACACCAGTGTCTGACAACCCAGTTTCACCAGCTTTGCTTGAACCGATTATTGTTCCTAACATTACTCGAAATGGGGCCACACAAACCTATTTGAACAGCCCCAGAAAGGTAGTTTTTCCTTTCTCTGTCCATACTCTGAATACTCTGTTTCATTTTATTGATGCACAGGAGTCGATTTGTTTTTTTTTTTTTTTTTTCCTTTTGGTACACCATCTCAGGAGGCTGGGATCCAACGTACTCCACACAATTGGGAAGAGGAGCCCACAAATGTGGGAAGAGGAGCATTCAAGGATTGGTCCTATGGTAGCCAGGTGACATCCAGAACCAACTGAGCAACTCCATGTTGTCAATTTGGTTGGTATTAAAATGAGCCCGGCATTAATTTGGAAGACAACAACTAAAGCTAACTCCACATGAATTGCTTGGGGTGTAATGAGGTCAATTTCAGGTGGCCCCTTCTTAGTCAAGTATTTCCCAACTCAGCCTGCCAATCCAACTCCAACTCACCCAAAAATTCAGGGGTTTGGTTACACCCTTTTACTTATCGATTGGATACCGGTTAGCATTTCCAACTTGATTACTGAACTGATTGAGATCGATTAAAGTCCACGCTAGCTATTTAAACCCTTGCCTGTCTTAGCTAGAACTCAACCCAACCTGACTACTTGCACTCTGACTTATAATAATAAATTAAAAAAAAAAAAAAAAGAGGTCTGACCTGGTAGTTTAGGGTTGAGTTTTACCATTTGAACTTTCCTCTAATGTTACTTTCTACAAACCAATTAATAAGTGATGGATTCAGGTTTGAAAATACATATAGTAGTCCAATTGGATGTGACACCCTTAACGTACAGTGGAATGGTATCCAAGACAGCAAATTCAAGTGATATTTGGTAAATGAGTTGTGAGATTCTCACCTCTCATCCATCAATGGTGGAACAATGGAACATTTTATGTTGGATCCATGCATAGTTGCTGCATCCATGAAAGTAAGGTAAGGTACAAAGAGCCTGGACATGATGGTGAAAGCAGACTCCAGCATTAATCCTACAACAACATACACAGTAACATGATATGGTCCTTTGACTGGAATCTACACATACATATATTGTTCCAGGCCCTTTTGGTGGGTTGGAATTCAGCCAAGGAATCCCACTCGATAGTGCAGATATTTTAGGGAGCTCATGGTTGAATAAACAGCATACCACATTATTTATACCCATTGTCTACAAAGATCCAGAAGGCTGTGGTTGAAATCCAAAGTAAACCATTGGCCGTTGCATTGGTCACCCTTCCCTCAGGAACCGAATCATGCAAGTAGGAGTGCCCATAAGGGCCCGCACCCGTTTTGGGCTTGATTTGTGCTGTGTTCTTAGGCTTGTGGGCTGAATCCAGGCCTAGTTTTCTAGCTTTGAAAATTAAATGGGCTGGTTTGGGCCTGTATAGCTTTAGGCCAAGCCCTCCCGACATTCGACGCCAACAGGCTACATATTTTGGAATTGGCTGGGTCTAGGGCTTGTTCCAGGTCCATGTGCTGGATCCAGGTCAGAACACACAACCCGAAAACAAATGGGGGCCAAGATACTCAAATTCCTCTACCTTATTAGGGGTAGTGATGATGCTATCTCCAAAAGGATTTTCGTGATGGTGTACTAGTGTGAGAGAAAATTGGGTTCAGTTAGTTATTTAGGTCTGGAGAGAATTTTGTGTACAATTGATATCTTATTCTTTCAATCAATTAAAATGGTAACTAAGAACACCAATATTGAAGGCGATTCTTCAAAACATTTCAAACCTAAGGGAGTTTTCAAGAATTTTAAAGGGTAAATTAGCGAGAGATCCCTTAGTAATGTACTATAAAGTCTCTACTCTCTAGTACACAGTATTATTGTTTAAGGCATAGAGTCCCTTGCGCATGTGATTAATTCAGGCGGCAGTCTCTAAGCATGCCGCATCAGATTTTTAATGACTAATTTGCCCTTCTAATTGTTTGAATGGGTGTCATGCATTTAAATCCTTGTTTTTAGCTCCAACTCATCGTATTTCCCAGATTATTTTCTAATTTAAATGTAGTAAGATGGGTTTTCGATCAAATTTTAAAATCTAAAGTGGAAGGAACAACGATTGATGGATTTTTGCCTAGTGTGGCTTCCTGGTGCTGCTTTTTTGTGTCATCTTCCCTCTTTTGCTTGCTTTTGGTTGTCTAGATACATATACAACTCAGAGATAACATGATATCAAACTCATACCAGCCCAAAGCAAAGTCAAATAAAATCATAACAAAGTCAGATAAAATTATAACAAATTCATTTAAATTCACTTCAGACATAGATAATTTCATATTAGATTCAGATAAATTTTTATCAAAGCTAGATAAATTCAAACCAAATCTAGTCAAATGATTTTATATCAAATACAGATAAATTCATATCGAAATGACATAATTTGTTTTCAAATTGGTTATGATTTCAAACGCAGATAAATTCATATAAACTCATATAAAAAAAGGATAAGTTCACATTAAAGTCGGATAAATTCACAGCAAACTCAGATAAATTCATTTCAAATTGAGATATATTCACTTCAATTTAGTTTAATTCACATCACACTCAGATTAATTAAAATCAAACACAGATAAATTCATATCAAACTTAGATAAATTCATACTAAATATAGATAAATTTATGTCAAAGTCAGATAACTTCATGCTAAAGTCAGATAACTTATACAAAACTCAGATAAATTGACAGCAAACTCAGAAAAACTTATTTAAAACCAAGTTGAATAAATTTCAAAGTCAAATAAAATCATGTGAAACTAGTTAATTTGATATTATCTCATAAGAAATTCAGGTAAATTCAGTAAAAACTCAGATAAAATCGTGTCAAAGTCAGATAAATTTTGTTGTGTTGCAATTTCAAAAGAGAGAAAAAATCAATCTTGATAGCATGCACAAAAAGCATTCTCCCTTTAGCTCTTTTCTTCCTTCTACCCATATCTTGTTTCCCAATTTCAATAAAGAGAGCTGAGTTTGGTATTTCAATATGTGTAGTTTTCTGATTCTGATCATAAAAATAATGCTGAATTTCAACAAAGAAAATCACTAATTCAATTCCAATAAAAAAAACCACTAATTCAAACATCAGGATGTAACCAAAAGCCCCGCATAAAGCCTAGTCAAATTTGAAGTTCCCAACCCCCAAAAAGAAATAAAATGAACCATGCTCCTAAATTTTCATGCCCTCAAAATAAAATAAACCAAATTGGCCCCAAACAGAAATGGGTGTGGATTGAGAGAGAGAGATGGAGAAATGGGCATTGATTTGGGTGACAGAGAGAGGGAGGTCTGATAGGTGTGGATTTAGGCAACGGATAAAGAGGGCTCCACTAAGGCTCGGGTTTGGAGAGCGAGATATTTGGGCTAACGCTTGGGTTTGGAGAAACAGAGATCACTAATGATCGAGTTGATTTTGTTTCTTTCTGCAGTTTCATTCGTCTTCGCTTTCGAAATCTTGATTTTGCTTAGGTTTCGGAATGAATGATGGTCTCGATGTTTCTAAGCGGAGCGTGTTTAATGACGTATAGAATATATAAAGAGAGGGCATTTTTATCTTTTTGGCTCACTCAGTGTTAAAAGAGGACCGCTGCCTCTATGAGAAAATATATTGGACCCCAGTTTATGAACGTAATGTTGAGGGACCTACCGCCCAACGCCCCGGCCAATTAATTTTGAAAGGTTAGGGGACTGTTTTCCAAAATTGACAAAAGCCTCAGATGACGCTAAAAAATATCCCTCGCACGTAAATATTATTACACTCAGCTTTTGACTTCGACTCAAAATCAATGTATTGAGTCCAAACTTGGACTCAAGCTACTATTTTCAAGCTTGGTTGGAGTAAGTTGTTGAGTCCAACCCAATCAATTTTCAATCACAGCTTACAAAAATGTTTGAGAGATTTGCATGTCATATAGACTAAGTGGGAGAATGTTGAAAATATTGGGCTGGACTTATCTAGTCCACATGTTCACACGCCCATGATTGGCCCACCTTAGATAAGTTTTTTTTTTTTCCTCACAAAATAAAATGGACTTAGAAAAGTAAAAGTTGTTTGCCTACTCATGAATTTGCTAAATAAGAGGGATTCTCCTACTACTCGACAAAGATTGTAAATAGGAAGTGTAAGGTTAACTAACTTCACTTCAAGGTACTCAATTTGCTAAATAAGAGGGATTCTCCTACTACACGACAAAGATTGTAAATCTGAAGTGTAAGGTTAACTAACTTCACTTCAAGGTTTTGATCCGCATTCTATCAATAATTAAGAACAAAGGGGTAATGGAATTGTAAATCCCACGAAGACAACCTATAGTGTTGTGTAATCAATTGATAAAAGCAATAGAATAAGGTACCCTTGCATCAGCTTCAAATTGTGCTATTCATATCTAAATCATATGATGTTTGATCCTATGTAATAAAATTGATTAAATTAAATCCAACAATTTTTTTTTTCTTTTTTGCTAGGTTGGGAGCCTCAAACTTAATTTCTATTAGTTTTAGAAAAGATATTTCTCTTTTTTTAGTATAATTCTGATTGATAGAAAGAATTACTTAAGTAGAAAGGAAAATATAGAAGAGAATAATTAAAGATGGATCTTTATTGAACACAGACTTAGTGGAGTACAAGAGTGAATTGTCAGTCTCTTGAAGCAAGCTCCACATTGAAAAGCTGAATAAAAAAGTAACTCAGAAGAAATCTCTTTAAACCCTCTCAAACAAGGAGCAAAGCTCCAACAGAATCCACCACACAACGAGCAAAAAAAAAAAGAGAGCATTCTCTCTCTCACACACACTCACACTCAAGCAGGTCTCTTTCTGGGTCTGAGCCAGTTTAGATTGTGTCATGCTGGGCTGTAAACCATTAAGCATTGGGTTCCATTCCCATCCTAGCTTATAGCCTAAAAAGGAGCTACTGTGCTTTTTTGTTTCTTTTTCTATTGTTTTTCTCTAATGGAACAGGCCCGAAACAAGCTCATGTGCGACACGACTGGCACACATGGAACAATGGTGTTCGCGCAGACAAGTGAGGCCCACAAGCGTGCATAAGAATCGACATTACTGAGCAGTAAGGAAGTACCAGTTTGTGATATGGAGGAGGAGAATATTACAAATGCAGTATTATTCACTTGGAACCCCAAACATAAAGCAGGCAATATATTAGTTATTTTTAGATTCAGATAGTGCTTACTAGTGAAGTGGATGCCAATGTACATTCCATTCCCATCACAATCACATAAGGCCTGCATTCAAGACCTTCTCTAATAAGAGTCTGGACTCTGGAGATTGTTTGCTACTGGTTTTTATTTTGGGGTGCCCATGGATTGCGTGGTGGTAAGCCGGATGCAATTAACTTGAATATGTTACTTTTTCTTTAGCTAAGGTAGAGACAGAAATAACCAGATCAGGTTAAGTGGAAAGGCAAAACTCAAAAAGACACCCTAAAAGATTAAATAAGGGTAAGATTATGGTCATGGTGTCAATGTCATGAGGGAGGATTGACAAGCCTAAGGGTATGTCTGCATAAAATATTACATAGGAATTTATTGGGATTTAATGGTCAAATGAGCTCCACTAAAAAGATGATAAAAGAGGTGCATTCCTTGATTCAATTCCAATAAAGAGATGTTATTTGATGGTCAATTTTGAATTATCACCTTTGATTATTTACTTTTGACCACTTTAAGAGCTTCCAAAGTCGTAGGAATTAGTTACATGAAACATACATGCTCATAGGGCACGTTTGTGTAGGGTATTTTCCATTTGAGCGGAACTCTCATTTCTGCTTTTTCCAGTGCTTGTTAGGCGGAGCAGGACTCTCTATGAAAAATCAAAATTCTCATATGATTTTTTTTTTTTCATTTCCATAGAAGAGGAAACCCCTTAATGGATATTAGTTACGGAGGGTACTTCATACTTCCTTGTGCTTTCTAAACTATACGCATTGAAGGGTTTATAATTAAGATTATGAGGAAAAACACATATATAGATAATATAATCATTACATGTTTTCAACCTGATTTTTAGAACTCTTTAAACTGACTCTAGATTGATGTGAGTAGGTTTTAATGATGATGATGACGATGATATATATTTGTCAGCTTGATCTCATTTTACTGTAGCTTGTTTTCTAGTATGTTCAAAAGAGCTTTGTTAATTGATTACAAAGATCTCTTTCTTCACTTGGATATTTCTAAAGCACTATCAGAAACTTCCGAGGGAAGTTGAGGAAATGTACAGCGAAACAGAGAGAATAAAACGTCAAATGCAAGAAGAAAAAGGGTTGATAGAATAATGTGAGCAACAAAAGAACCCTATGGTACAAATGATGAGGTACCAGCCTCGAATAAGCTCAAGTCTAGTGTTAGTCTCTAACAACTTTGTAAAACCCCACAAAATCGAATAGTGGCTGAATAATATTTCCAATATTATAGTCACTGAATTTAATCACATTTACCACAGTCTATTTTCATTTCAGCACCAACCCCTATACATTATTGGACCCAAGATTTTAAAGGTCTGGATTGACAAGAACGCATGCCATTTGAATGGTGAGAGTGCAGCAATAGAGTGTTGATCTTGGAAGATTGACATTAAAATTGAAAGGTAGGAAAGGTAAAAGGAAGAGGATAGCGAGATTGGATTAGAGAAAGGAATTCCGTAATAAGTCCTTATATCATCATTGGTCTGGGGATTAGAGAAAGGAATTCCGTAATAAGTCCTTCTTATATCATCATTGGTCGGGGAAATAGCAAAGTTCATTCATATTATTTATTTTGAGCAGTTTGAGTTTCTTCTGAGAGAGAAACGACTGTACTTCCTACCGTTTCAATAGAAAATTGAAATCCCTCTCAATAAAAGAAAATCAGTTGAATTTATTTCATTCTACAAAAAAAAAAAGAAAAGAAAATTGTCTCGCACCAAAAACCTCAGAAAAAGGATATGCATGGAAATCAAAACAATTATCATTTCCATCGTGGAATCCTTATGTCGCATAAATACACCTTTGGAGTAATATCCTTCCATGTTGGGGCCCATTATACCGACAATAAAGATCATGAATTGTGTCCCTACTTGTACTTTTACAAGTTCAATGAAAATCCTCCTCAAAGAATCAGTCCTCCCCCATGAAAGAAACAATTACTCTTATTAAAAGATTGTGCATGCAGGATGGCAAAAGCAGACGTGATAATCATTAATCAAGATGCTTAGTGTTCAAATCCACTATAATCTTCAAAATTAGTTATTGGGTCCATGAAATATTTCCATTAATGAATGAAAATATGACAACCATGCAAAAGCATAGTTGTAATTGTTTGTCATTTTCATTCTTCATATTCTTCTCCCACTTCTACGTTTACACTAAAATAATAAAAATCTGCTCCAAAAAGATGATTCATAAATTTGTTTAGGTCTTTATTAATTATTTGTGAGATATCACTAATAATGAACAAAAATGTGAGATGCCAATGGGCGGCCGGCCCTACTAGTAATTAGCTACTGATTATTCTAATTAGGCTCAATCATTACCAATTAATTACATCATCATCTTTTTCGTCACCGTCGTAATCATCTCTCAAGTAGAATAACCTTTCAAAGTATGCCATATTGTTAGAATAACGTACCTTTCAAGGTATGCCATATTGTGCCCTATCTTTAGGCATAGGCAAAATCATGTCTTTCTGCCTAACAAAGTAGAACCCTCAAATAATGCCCAGGTGTGCTGATTAGGCAACTCCCTTGGGCAATAGTTTCTGCCTTGAACTTCGGCACTAGTCAGGCCAAAAAGGTTTTGATGATTAATTATTGCAACAATAATAACTATGGGATGTATCTCTTATCATTTGTATGAGAGGAAACAATCTTAGACCCTAGTGTGCCAAATTCTAAACTTAGTATTTAGCATATTACCAAGGTTCACAGACTTCTTTATAATTCCGTTCTCACTTCACCTGAGAATGTGTAATAAGTGAATCAATCATGTGATCACTTTAAATCAGTATGGAACAAGAAAAGTGCCACACAAATGTTACTAACATCACATATATTTAATGAGCCTTCAACATCAAATTAACCCATATGACAGAAAGCTGAAACAGATGACAAGAAAGGGCCATATATAGGTAGCAATTAAGGTTCTTCAAAAGTAATTAAATTCCTCTTATACCAGTTTATTTCACCATAGTAATTCACAAGCTTGCAAGAACACAAACAGTAGACATTTAACTAAAAGAAACTAGCTAAACAAATGATAGCAATAGTTTAAACTGCTTGGATAGTCTGCCGTTCGGGGTCCATTACTCGAGCTTCATGGAATTTGGCGATGAAGACCGTGGCTTTCCAATCAATGTCCGGCTCACCCACATAGTGCACCCGGTCCTCGTCGCTTGGCCGGACCCTTCGTTGGTGCACTGGCTCATGTTGTTGTCCATCATCTCGCGATTTCTTCATCGAAGGGAGCTTGAAGATGCTCATTATTGAGGAGAATGACGATGAAGAAGAAGAGGAAGACCTTTTATCCTTAATATGCCTGTTCCTTCCAGCCATCAGATGAGACTCACTAGCTCTCTCTGCTCTTGGCTAAGTTAAAACTACTAGTAATTAAGATGGGTGTGTGTTGTGTGTGACCTGCACTTTCTCTTTGTTGCTTCCAGTAGCTGGGGCTTCTCCTCCATTTATACTAAGAGGAACCCCCACCTTGAGCTAGCTACATGTGGGGATCTAAGGCACATAATACAACAATTTGGACGGTCTGGATTAATGATGTGACAAGACTGAGAGAATACTATATTAGAACTAACAGAGAGCCCATGATTTGTGGCCACTCCTTTTGAAAATTGGGCAATGGGTCTTGTTTTCCTACCCAATTTGATTCTGGTCTTCCCCTCACTTTCTTTTGAAAATTGAAAATTGACCAATGATTTATGGCCACTCCTTTTGAAAACTGGCCAATGCATGAAATTCGTAAGGTTAATTCTTCTGGTAAATGATCTTGCCATTTCATTTAGACAGGAAGATTACATGAAGGGGATTCCTTCAACTAATGCATGTAATTAATACAATTAATTCTTCCAGTAGATGACCTTGCCATTTCATTTAGACAGGAAGATTCTGTTTTGGACTTAAGTGGTTTGTGGAAAATGGTCTTAATACGCATCCAGAATGACCTGCCAAACCATCTTGAGACTGACCTTGTAATTCAGAGTTTGATCGACTCTGGTTTTTGGACGGGTTGGTTAAGATTGACATTTCTCACCCAATTAATAAATATTTAAGGTTTGAATTGAGTCCATTATTGGGATTAGACAGTCAACCTCACCCAAAATCTAACCTACCGCGACTGATTTGCACTTTAACTTGCCTACCCAACCTAAATATGACCTGTTCATTTTCGATTTGTTAATTCAATAAATAAATGGTTAGGTTTGAGTTAAGCCACATATGTTACTTATGTGTTCAAATCAAGACATTAAATTTAAAAATCACCTCTTCTTTTTAATAAAGAAAGTAAAAAAGTTGCTCCATTTTTTCCACAAAGTGAAAAAAAAAAAAAAAAAAAAAAAAAAAAACTCTTTAACTTCTTTTTTCAAAAAAAGAAAAGTATTTTCTCATGCCACAAGATGACAAAAAAAAAATGAAGAAGGTGAATTTTAGAAATAGTGCACGAAAAAGAATTTTTTAAACTTTTTTTTAGATAAAAGAGGGGTATTTTATCATTTAGTGGAACCATAGAATATATTTTTATTTTTTTTGCCCCATCTTCGAGGCTAGGGGTGGAAGAAACCGAACCGAACCGAACTCTGGACCGTAAACCGAACCGTAAAATTAAGTTCGGTTCGGTTTATCGGTTTTCGGTTCGGTTTCGGTTTTGAGTTTTTGGCAAGTTCGGTTTTCGGTTCGGTTTCGGTTTTTAGAAAATAATTTCAGTTTAAACCGAAAAACCGAACTATATTTCATATTTTAAATTAAATATATATATGTTAGTATTAGACAGACTATTACTGTAATTTATACAGGCTAATAGACTATAATCTAAAGACTAAAAGAGTAAAAGACCAAATGGGAAAGGAAAAATCGAAAAACCAAACATTTAATTGAAAAATTCGGTTTAACCCGAAAAACCGAAAACCAAACCGTTTAATTATTTTCGGTTTCGGTTCGGTTTTACATCTTATTCGGTCCGGTTCGGTTTTTAATATTTTGACATTTCGGTTTTCGGTTTTTTTCGGTTTCGGTTTAAAACCGAACCGAAAACCGTACTTCCACCCCTATTCGAGGCCATTGGTTCTTTTTGTTTGTCCTGTGAGCCATCAATTCATGTTATCAGAAATAGCCGTGGGATTTACTGTCATGAATTAAACGTCCCAGATTTTAAGGCTCGGGCCTAACCTGGTCCCTGGGGAAAGCATGTTAGGCAACCCTCACTTTCTTTTTGACTCATTAAAAAATGAGTTCTAGGTCTGCAGCTTGAGGAAGAAGGGATTCCTTCAACTAAGGCAGGCACTTAATATGATTAGTTATTCTAGTAAATGAACTTGCCATATTGCCATATATGTATATATATATATATTTATCGATAATATTCAGGTGAGAATTAGTTTTTTTTATATTATATGAGAACTTTTTTGTGGGGTCTAATTGTGGGCCCCATTTGGGGTTGGAACCAGGTGGATGGAAAGATATATGTGAGATCACCCCAATATCAAGTTTGACCGCAAACCCATGCCTCTAACCCCTTCATCCGTGGCCCAGAAGTTTAATGGCTTCATATTCATATAAATATTTAACCATCGATTCAGTCCATTAAGATGTGTGCCAATTCTTGGGATTAGTGACTATCAGGGGGTTTTATATTGGTTGCTAAGTTTTGATGGGTTGTTAGTTGGGCCCCGCAAAAAAGTCTTCGTATAATAGGTGAGAACTAGTTCTTACTTGAATATTTCCGCATATACGTTGAGTTGGTTGGTTCCAACTGACGACAGATTGGGGATTGCTTTTATAATTAGTTTCTAGTTGCCATTGATCCTTTTTATAAACTTACACATTTTTTAGACTCTGGCCCAAAAAAAATAAAATAAATTAGACAATGACATTGTAAAAATGATATTACATTAAATCGATCGGTTGTTACCGTCAATTTCATGGTGGAGGATCAAATGGTTTAGATTAATGAGGGGAGCTGCCCAACCTTCTATTCTGGGACCAAAGAGCTCCACTTACATGCCATGTGGTCACATCTTAGAGATTTGTATTTTTAAGTTGATTAAAGGCCATGGTGTCCCCCATTATTATTTTAGACTTGGTGAAACTCCTCATGCGGACCTCTCTTTTAGCACGAGGGGCTTCTAAGCCTTCTATGATCAATCAATACAAAGTTACAAACCCACCGCCCACCCCACACATGCTTAACTTGTGAATCATGCCTTACCAAAATGAAGAAAAATTGTGGATCATAGATGATGGGATTAGAATGATCTAATGAATTGTTGAAAAGTTTTGCACACATCTAGCTTATAATGAGATCTTTGTTGGCTAGGTGGGTTCAGGATCATGTGTATTTTAGTAATTAGATTGGGTATTTTTGGAAAATAAGCAAAGGATATCTTATTAGCCAAAAAAGTATTAGTTTATATATTGATATAATCCGTAATCCTATATCTAAGCACAATGGAGACCAAATGAAAGTTGAGCTTCTTTTATGTGAACATAGGCAACCTAAACCATATAGATCTTTATGTATGATTTTCACTCTTTATGTATGGCATAATTGACTATCGATCGCGGTGATTATTGACACTTCTCCACTCACACAAGCAACAATCTTTTGATCCCTACTTTCCTCTTGAGTTAGCGTAGCCTCAAGATGGGCCCCACAAAGGTACGCATGGAGGTGGCCCTATATAAAGTAAAAAAAAAAATTTCATAATAATAAAGATTTCATGAGGTTTTGCATAATTTGGTATGGTTATCTGAGCCCACTCTTCCCCTTTGGGAAAAATTATCACCGAATTTGAAAATATCTTTCCAACTTTATAAAAGAGGCCCATCACATCAATAGGACAAATCCGTTTGGCAAATCATATTTTAGAAAATCTTACATCTTTTCTTCTTTCTGAGGAATACATTCCATTTGGCAAATCCAAATTCATCCCATATCGACATCTGGGCTCCTGGGTGATGGGCACACAAGAAAGCCTTTGGAAATCATTAGATTTTGATTTTTTTTTTCCAAGAATGATTTCCATTTCAGGAAAAAAAATGTTGTAAATATCCCCGATATTATGAATTTAGCATGATATTTTCTTGATATATATATATATATTTTGTATTATGTCAAGCGTGAACCGATTCACATGGTGGGGCCCACCTAGCACTAATCCAAACTGTGCACCAAACAAGGACCTCAGTTAGTCATTGATTCGGGGTTGGGCAGGCATCCGAATGGACAATATCATTGGATGGAAGGTTTTTTTTTTCTAATATGAATCCGCTAAACTTGTGGGCCACGAATAAAGGGGTTAAAGGCATTGGATTGAAGTTTAAACTTGATTTCTAAGGTGGTCTCACATGGATCTTCTCATCCCCTAATCCTATCCTTAGATGGGACCCATAGTGGGCCTAACAGCTGGTTCGCACGTCAAGTTCTCATCCGAACATTTCCCATGTACAAATATATTAGTCTTCATTAATCTATTGAGGTAAAAGAAAATACAACTAAGGCATATGAGACACCAACAAATTCTCACACAGTATTTATTGTCGAACTATATCAAATGAGAGACAATCCTTAATCCATTCATTCATTGAAATAATTAGATGAAGAGGAATATAATTCGGCAACCTTATCACAACCATCAGAATGAATTTGGCCCTTCACCAGTACTCCACATATTGCGGATAATAATAGAATTCGACTATATCCTTGAAACTAGTTTTTTATTAGTTCTTTGACAATCCATATAAGCACCATTGATAACATTTGATCATGTCTAAATCAAAACTAGTCTTTTTTATTGAGATTTTATCGTATTTTAGGTGGCACCAAACACTTTTAGGTCTTCTTTTAATTATCAAAAGTATGTGAGATAGGTATCTGCATAAAATAAATGTCCAAAAGTGGTAAGCAAGAAATATGCCAAGGAACCTCGTGGATTATCTTTAATTTTGTTTCGGGTGTACTCAAAGGTTTTGGATTTATCAGGTACTGAAACTGTCATTCCCAAATTCCATGCAAGTGGGGGCCATTATTTTGTAATTATCTCATTAATAAGATGAGACCAACATTGGGTGGATGGTTAATTTCTCCATTAATGGAGAAAGTTAAGCCTCTGATTGGGTGCCAATCGAAGGAGGTGAAACAGTGGACGACCTTGATCAATCCATATGATAATAGTTTTAGGGACATGCGGATCAAAACAGAGATCTCAAAAACTGATGGGTTTGATCTGAGATAGAAGTGAATATGCATCCTGATTTTGGGTTTGACAGGAATTAAAAACACAAAGTTAGTTTAAGATCATCATCATCGAATCTTTGTCCCAATTATGTTATGATCACGTACATGAATTTTGTTTCATCATTTCCATCTATCCTAGTTCAAGTCCTTATACACTTCCCCTTTTCCTTGAGGAGCCATTAACTCTTGCATTACAAAGCTTTTTTCTAACCTATATACAACGTAGTTTAAGATGGTCATGTCATCAAGCCTTATCCTATGTCCCGCTGGTCAGCTACACGAATCTTGTTTTGCTACTCAAATCTTTAATGGGCCAAAACTAAGTTGTTGTTTTTCATATATATATATATATATATATATCATTATTACTTCTTGACATGTCTCTCCAGCCCACCCGTTTACTTGAGGGGCTATTGATCAATATAGGAAAACTTTTCTTCAATATCGATGTAGTTGTTTCCCTGCATTGGACATGTCTAATAATTTCAATGAATGTCACCTAATTTATTACCTATTGGTGCTACTCCTAAATATTTTTGAATGTGCTCATTCTAGTTCAATTTTTTTTTTCTAATTTTACTATATATCTATCTCAACATTCTATGTATTTTACACTCATTTTTTGCATGTATTGTCTCTTAATTGGGCTAATATTTTTCTTCATTGGTCATAACTGATCTAATACTAATTCGTAGAATTTTCCCTTCCTTTGTTAATATATGTTATCACGAACCTCGACTTGAAGAATCCACTTCTTATCCTATACATATTCGACATACTCCACAATCTCCTACTTTTTACTAATTATAGAGTTAAGATGTCGTAAGAACTCTCTTTGTGATATCTCTTATCCTGCAATTTACACTGGCGTAACATTTCTCTGTACATCTTGAAAGTGATAAGGTTTGTCATTACACAACTTGAATTAAGATAATGATTTTAAATAATCTTGCATCCACATCAATAAACATGTTCACCCCAGGGCCTCCATCTCACATCTAGGTCCTATGCACATCATGTGCAAAGTGCACACCCATAGTGGGACCCAGTTGATGGTCCATCCGACTGGACCTCACACATACCCCTTCAGAGTTTCACGTGTCCCATGGGTTACACCCATCCCAATCAACTAGACTTTTGGATTGACCGTACTCTTTGTACATCCATCCAAATGGACAGAAATCGTTAGCATCATATGATAGATTTAGGATGATCAGATGGGTTGATTTTCTGTTGAGAGGGGGGCCCCACCTAAATTTAACAAAAAAAACAAAATCTTCAATCCTAGGTGGGGCCACAGGTGGGCCCTACAGCTAGGTGCACACAGACCCTCACTACATGATATATCAAAACCTAAATACATTAATAAAATAATATAAATATTTTTCAATACTTCCTTCGAGTGGAGCCCACTTCCCACTGGATTCTACCTCAACATAAAGGTCCGATCAATATAAGGTCCAAAAGTGGTGCTTGACCATGTGATATAGCCACAGGATAAGTTGGGTGAGGATGAAGGAATTCTTCCTTTCCTCTGACAGTGCTTGCAAGCTGTCTCCCTTCTGGGATCTTTGAACGAGCTCTCTGGAAAAACACTTCGAATCACGCGAGATATTTTTCAATCATCACTTAAACTAATTAAAGGTTTCTTAGTGTAATCGCATGCTCAGGGAGTTGGTTTATCTTTTCTTTCTTTCTTTTTCCTTTCTTTTCAAAGAAGAGAATCCCATCAGATTTGTTCCCAGTCGTAGCACTGTAGCAGAGTTTCTAGAACTGAAGAATCCACCCCACCACATGGCTGTTATTAATGGTGAGGCAAAAAGGAGGAAGGATTTGCACTAACCACAGACGTCGCATACTCTTGTGTCCATCTTGACCGTCCAAATTGTGAAGACCCAAAATCAAATGGATAGTGATTAGTGAGGTGGGCCACATGGATGAAACTGATGGGGTGAGAATCGAAAGAGCCAAACAGGTGTGTGTGTGGGAGAGAGATTCTCACTCAAGAAACAGTACTATAGTTGGTTCCATTTTTGTTGAATTGGGATCCTCTTAAGGCTTTAACTAAAGGAATAGAACTCCACAGCCGGGCCCACTTAATGGAATTGGATTTGTTTAAATATTGTACATCTTCGTTTTAGGAACGAAAGAAGTATTTTTTTCAACCTTAAAGTGAAGACGATTCAGATGATCGAGGTCTTCGATCAGTTGGTTTTGCTTTTGGGTTTCACAATTTCCTTCGTCTTCGCTTTTGGATGAGTCTGATTTTTACTTTTTTGAAATGGTTTCAAGCGGTTTTAAATAGAGCCTTCTTGTTGACGTGTACATGGACCTTTTTGTCTTTTTCACTGCGTCATTTCATGAGAGGACTGCCGCCACTACAATAAAATATCGTGGACCTTACGCTATAAAACCTAATGATAAGGGACCTACCGCCAAAAGCCCCTTAAATAAACATCCTTGAGCTATATAGCATACCCTCAAATTTTATGCCGATCTAAGTTCTGTCCGCCGTTGGATCGACCATTTTGAAAAAAACAAATATGAATAACAAAATGTTGTGCATATTCATTATCACATTTTTATTCAAAATCTAGTAAACTCGAATTGATGTGAAAATCACGGATACCCCATCTTCCTGGTGGGAGTTTACTTTAATGGTTTGAGTTTCAATAGAAAAGCTCTATTACGGAATTTCACTCCTTTTAACTCTTGATTTCCCTTATTTACCAACAACGAAAAAACTCATGACGTTTTTTTTTTTTTTTTTACGACGAGGAACTTGCCCACCTCTTGGAGTTGATCATTTGTAAAACTCCAAATACACAACACCACCTATTAATACTTTATACCAAATAAACCCCCAAACAATTCGAAGCAAAAACCTCCGGCTAATAAAAAATAACCCTCATGATTTCCACTAGTTAAAGCCACATGATTCCTTATTACGTACATGGAAGAGTGGGTGGCAAGTGGCCGTCACCGTATGTAACCAAAAGGGGGAATGTTTTTTATTGTAAATACGAAAAAAGGAACTTGTTCTTTGTTGGAGAACAAGTGAAGATTGAGAAGGTGGGGAAGCCGGAAGAGTCAAGGTAGAGATCTGTCTGGATTAGATTTCAGTATTTTTATAATGAATATGATCTATTCCTAATAGAGATTTGGCCATTTATGTCATAATTTATTCATGTGTATCTCTACCTAATACTCTCGCCATCAGTGGCAGTGCCTTTCTCTTATTTAATAGTAATAGTTACTGACCACTCCAATTTCCCTCATTGTTAGATAGGTGTCGATACCTTCAATTAAACAAGTCAGATATATTGAGGAGTGGGATTCATCGAATGGGGAATATTAAAAAATATTTTTACTGTCTCTACTAACGCCCTGAAGTTTTAGTAGGAATCAGGACTTCCGGCTAAAAAAAGGGGTAAATTAGCCAAAAGGTCCCTAAATACTGTCATTTTAAGGCCTCTAATCCACATTATTTTTGGTTAAAGCCTCTCATCCATTGGCCTAGACTTATTGTAGGCAGAGGTCATGAGGCATGCCAAATCATACATTTGCATGACTGATTTGCCCTTCTAACCATGTGAAGTTATATCACGCATTTAATCTCTAATTTTAAGCTCATTAACATGATATTTAATGGCTGATTTGCCCTTTGAATGCATCAAGCTGTCTAACGGATTTTATTTCTTAGTTTTGGATCAAGTTTTGAATTTCATTTGAGATAAAATATATCAAGTTTTAAAATTCAAATGGGAGGGAACGATTCCAAGCCTCCTACACCAATGTAGGATTCGCTATAGAGGCACTACTTGCAGAAGCATTCATAGATTTTCTTTCCAATCATCAAATAACCAAGCCCCAAGATTTGATCATTAGCCTATTTTTTCCTAATCGATTTTTGCCTGACCTTATTGTTGAGGAGTTTCTGTGCGTGGGAGTTTCTGTGATCGTTGCCCCATAAGACATATGAGAAGAATTACACCAAGACATATTAGAAGTATTGAACTGATCTTTGCCCCCCCACAAGATCAGTATTGACTCCTTTTAATGGGTTCGTTCTAGTCGTGCGCGAGAGCTTATGTGATCTTCTGTAGTTTTCTCCCTCACATGGCTATTATATATATCCTTTTTTTTTATTGTGAGTTTCTTTGAAAAGATATATAAGTTTATCTCAGTTTTTTTCAAAAGGTTTTATTTCAAACTCAAATAAATTTATCTAAACTTCTGGCTAAACTCAGACAAATTTATCTGAGCTTTTTACAATTTTTTCTGAGTTTCGAACAAATTTATCTGAGTTTAGAATAAATTTATCTGAGTTTTGCCCAGTCCTATGTGTAGATTTTCAAGATGATTTCTCTTTCTCAGATAAATTTATCTGAGTTTTGCCCAGTTCCACATGCAAATTTTCTGGATGATTTTTCCTTCATTAAATCATTTTTTCCCCCTTTTCTTTCTCTTATCTATCGTAATCCTTGATTTGTGAAGTCAAATATCTTCGCGAAATTGACGGGTTTTCTCCTATTTTTCTTGAGATAAAACTCTTAACGAAATCAGTTTTCCTTTTTTGTATACCGCACAGATTGTATTAAGAGGGACACTCTGGACTTTTTAACCATTTAAAACTTAAAAAATGACCTTTGGCTCTACGAAAAAAAAAGTATGGACCGTTTACAATAATGATCAAAATTGAGGGACCTCCAACCAAATTAAAAAAAAAAAAAAAAAACTTCATGATTTCATTTGGTTAAAGCCCCAGGACTCCTTGTTACATTGGAAAAGTTGGTGGCAAGTGGCCGTCATCGTATGTAACCAAAAGGAGGAATTTTTTTTATTGTAAATACGAAAAATGGAACTTGTTCTTTGTTGGAGAACAAGTGAAAATTGAGAAGGTGGGGAACAGTGAAGAGTCAAGGTAGAGATCTGTTTGGATTAGATTTCAATATTTTTATAATGAATATGATCTATTCCTATTAGAGATTTGGCCATTTATGTCATAATTTATTCATGTGTATCTCTACCTAATACTCTCACCACCAGTGCCGGTGCCTTTCTTCTATTTAATAGTAATAATTACTAACCCCTCCAATTTCTGTCATATTTAGACTAGATAGATGTGGATAACTGCAATTAAAAAAGTCAGATATGGGCTGACAGTTGACACGCCTAGCCTCTGTAAAGTCTTGAACTGCCTAAATAAAACTCCCCCATAGTTTCGGCAAGCCGAGATTTTCTAATATTAGAGTTCACAAATATACTAGGGTGTGAGGGTGTGGGATTTTCAATCCCCATTATTATAAAGCGGTATTTTTTTGAATTAAAGAGCTAAATTGAATGCGAGATTTTCAATCCCCAACCACGAAGTCAAATACCCTACAGGCCGGGGGAATCATTAGGTTGGGTCGGGTCGGTTAAGGTTGGATTGAGCATGATAAATAACTCGTATCGGTTCAAATTAAATCCAAAAGCATTTATTAATTGGATTGAAAAATCCAGCCAACTCGAACCCAACCGAGAAGTCAGAAAGGTCAATCAGGGCCCACATTTTTTTCCGATCAGATTTGTCTGGTTGGAGGGTTGAAATAAAAATGAACTCAATCTGAACTCGATCCAAAAATGTAATGAGCGAACGTTACCTGAGTACATAATTGGATTAGACATTCAAAATCTGTTGTTACTGAATTCGATCTGGAGTGAATCAGAGGCCCGGCCTGCACCAGTGTCCAACCCAACATGATCATGACCTTTATTCTGGGGTTTCACTTGTCATAAAAACAACATGTATTTTTTTTTTTTTTTTATAGAATTGGTTAAGTGCACTTGTCCATCTTCACCAGACCAAACATCAAGAAGCCACTTTGGTCCAGAAGAAAATTACTGGTTTAACAAATTTCAATCCACCAGCCGTCCACGTTCTAATTAGTTCTTGGAAATTTTCAAAATATATGAAATCCAATGTTTGCATTTCAGTTTCTGAGAAAACCCTTTTCATAATCAAGCATTTCACATAGAGAAAAGGTGTTAAAACCTTGTAATAAATAGCCCTTTCAAATTTGAGGTCCATTTCTTGTTTAACAACTTGCCTTTTGACTTTTTTTTATGTAGATTTCCAGATCAGTTAAATACAGAAGAAAGTAGGCATTTATGAAGAGGTCTTTGTTTTGCAGCTTATATTGCCTGGCCCGGGTTGACCCAGCTCCTAATTATTGGGCTGAATCAGGCTTCTTCTAGGCCGGGTTGGACCTTCTGGCCATGGAAGTGGCCGGTTATGGGTGGTCATTAAGGAAAGCGACACTACTGTTTCGTTTGAAGCACCCACTTGCTCTCTTGTTTCACAAATTCAATTCCACCAGCATGAGCCTGAACTATTGAGCTAGACAGATGCACAGGGGACCACGCCGTCAACAACCCAGATCCCCAGATCCTGCACGTTTGTGTTATATTTACATGTCGTGTGTACCTGCTGCACTTGCACCGATTGCCGTTGTCTTGCCCTTTGACGTGGGCTTTGGGCTATTTCTTGGATACTGACGCAGGGCAACCTATATTTCTGACCCATGTTTGATGTTGATTCTTTTTCTTCTTTTTTTGGCGAGAAGTTTGATGTTGATTCATATGTTCAATTACCATGCTGGGGCATGAATGTGCTGGCATGTGGTGCATTTTGTGGCAATTTTTGGAGTTGGCGAACTTCATTTTTTATGTGAGTATAGCTCAGCCAAAAGGAAAAACGATAGACATTTTAGAAACTGAATAATTTACTGGATAGCATAGTCTGCCAACCGGCCTCAACTGCATGGATGCGGATATCTACTACTATTATAAAAGAGGCTAAGTTGCAACTCTTTTTTTTTTATCTAACCATTATGGAGCCCACTTCTCATCATCTCATCTCATTTCATCATCTCCTCTATATATCTATATCTATACTGTTATAAAAGATAGAATGATGCAAATTTGGGGCCCACCTTATACTATATATATTCTACCATAGTGGGGGCCACCTTATACTATATATATTATATATTATACGTACTATTATACACCATTGTGGGGCCCACCCCCAATATCTCTATTATTATAAAAGAGGAGAGATTGTAAGTGTTTTTCACTTAAACCATTGTGGGGCCCACCCCAAAAATATTATAATACTCCCAAATATTATAATATAATATAAATATTATTATTATGAGAAATTATAAACTTTTTCATTACACCATTGTGGGGCCCACTCTCAAATATTATAATGCAAACTTTTTTCACTATAAACCATTGTTGGGCCCACCCCCAAATATTATAATATAATATAATAATATTCTCTCTATCTCTATTCTTATAAACGAGAGAAGGATGATGTATTTTTTTCACTATACATATCCAATGAAATCCAAGTTGGGGGGCCCACATGTCTATTATAAAAGAGAGAAAGAATATCCAATAAAATCCAAGTTGTGGGGCCCACGTCTCACTACAAGGAGATGCACTTTTAGCCACGTTTTTTAGCCACGTTTTTTAAAAACGTCGGTAAAGGGTATACTTTTGCCGACGTTTTTAAAATTCGTCGGTAAAGGGTACACTTTTGCCGACGTTTTCAAAATTCGTCGGTAAAGGGTATACTTTTGCCGACGTTTTTAAAATTCGTCGGTAAAGGGTAGACCTTTACCGACGTGTTTCAAAAACGTCGGCAAAAGTAAAGACTTTTACCGACGTTTCCTAAAAAACGTGGCCAAAAGTATACCATTTACCGACGTTTTTAATAACGTCGGCAAAAGTACAGACTTTTACCGACGTTTTTAAAAAACGTGGCCAAAAGTATACCCTTTACCGACGTTTTTTAGTAAAACGTCGGCAAAGGCGATTCTTAAATTAAAAAAAAAATGGTTTATTTTTTAAATTTTACCGACGAAATAAAACGTCGATAAATATGCTTTTAATTTTCTTTTTTAATTTTACCGACGAAATTAAACTTCGGTAAATATGTTATGAATATTTATTTATTTTTATATTAATTTTACATACGAAAATACAAACGTCGGTAAATTTGTTTATTAATTTTATATTAATTGTATCAACGAAATAAAAACGTCGTTAAATATCTTTTTAAAATTTATTTTTTACCTTAGCAACGAAATTAAACGTCGTGTAAATATGTTTATTAATTTTATTTATTTTTACGATCATGTTACCAACGAAAATAAACACGTCGGTAAATATCTTTTTAAATTTTTATTTTTTTACTTTTACCGACAAAATTAAACATCGGTAAATCTGTTTATTATTTTTTATTTATTTTTATATTCATTTTATCGACAAAAACAAAATAATTTATATATTCCATGCTGAATCAAGCGATAAGATTTGACCAAATAATCATTGTTGACCTCCTAAAGAGGATTTTTAGGTTTAGATCGGGAAAAAGTGGCCCGCAAAAATTAAAATTGAACCATTAACCATTTGGTCATTTTTTGTCAATATCTCATAAGATATGAAGGATCAATCGTTGGAATTTGATCCAGTAAATGTTACTTGCCATATAAAGGGGGTCTATGGTCCATATCTTGCATTAGAGATCCAGATTGTTCGAAAATATAGAAAAAACGGACTGCATGTCTCAACTCGTGAATGCACTTGTAGTAACCTGCATTAATCCAACGATTGATATTTATTTCAAATATATTTCATGATCCATATTGAATCAACATTTGGGGTTGGGACCTATAACTATAAATGACCTTTTGAAGAGGACTAAAAATTGGATTGCGAAAACAGGACGTACAAAATTCCATAAATGATGATCAAATGGTCTGTACGTTTTCATCAATACATCACAATCTATAATGATCCAATGGTTGACTTTTGGTATCATAGCCGTTTGTTTGAGAAATGGGAGCCTCATTATGATGAGTACCGTGCTGAGATGTGCAATGCCATGTCGATTAATGATGAATCCAAGAACATAGTAAACCAGCGAATCTACAAGAAATATAAGCAGTTAACTCCAGAAGATGCATCATCTCCTCAGTTTTTAGGTGTACCTCCCATGTCATCTGTTTTTAAATTCTAAATGAAATATATGAAAGGAAAGAAACCGACTCTCAAACAATTCAATCTGAATTTGGTTAAATATAGGACAGAGTTTTGGTCCACACGTGACTGTGAAGCTTGTACATTTGCCCTACTTCTTTTATTTTAAATAAACATCGAATTTGAAGTCGTATGATGAACTTAAATTCTACCATTATATTTCTATCTCCGAAGTTGAAGTCGTATGATGAACTTAAATTCTACCATTATAATTTTATCTCGAAGGTGGTGCAAGGTTAGTGCAGTGGCTATGCAAGCCGGGTGGTAATGGCAGTGTAGTGGGTGGTTGTGATGGAGAGTAAAAGAGTAGGAGAAAGAGAATGGAAGAAAAGAATGGAGAAGGAGATGAAAATTAGAGTCGAAAAATTTATCACCGATGTTTAATATAAAACATCAGCAAAGGTTGGTAGTCATTTTTTACTTGTTTTCAATTAAAAAAATAAAAAAATTTTATTGACGAAAAATCTATTTTTTGAGACGAAAATAATCGTCGGTAAGTTTTTACCAAATTTTTTCCCTCTCCCGCCACCGAAACCCCTCTTTTTATTATTAACATCATTTTTAAGGAAAATAAATATCAAAGACTATTATTGACGAATTATATTATCAACAAATTTTATGACGTTAGTAAACCCCTCCCTCTTCGTGCCCTTCGCACACATCGCGCATCATTTTCCCTCTCCTCTCTCTTTCTTCTCTATTCTCTCTCTCTCGTTCCCATCTCTCTGTCTCCCTCCCTTCCTCTCTTGTTCTTCCTCCCATGTCTCCCCTCGCCTCCGCACCTCCACCTGGAAAATCTTTTAGTGACTATAAGTTCCCTAATCGGGAGCCATTTTTATGAACCATCAGTTCCGTCAATTTACTTGTCCTGATCGAAGTGCTCGCGTCGATTTTCAATTTTTTAAACTAGGGGAGGTTGCTCGTTTCGGACCCCCGATTAGACGTTATCGAGCCTAAGTGTTTGAAAATCTTTTTTATTTTTTATTTTATCTCGGTAAAACTATCAGAGACTATTATCGACTGATTATACGACGTTGGTAAAATGAACGATTAGCGGCGTTTTTTGTAAAACATCTGTAATGTTGAACTCTATTTCTAGGAAAATTAGAAGTCTGAGTCCTTTACCTATAATTTTATCTTTGTCGTCAAAAATTAGAGTCAGAAAATTTATTACCGACATTTAAAGGTTTTTATATTTTTTTCACTTAATTTGAAAAAAAAAATCTAAAATAATTTTTACCAATGAAAAATTATTTTACAAACAAAAAATAGACATAAAATTCGGCCACCCACGTTTTTTTTTCCCCTCTCCCGCCAAATGTCCTCTTTTCCCTTTTTTTTTTCCCTCTTTTCTTCTCTCTCTTTCCCCTGCTACTCACACTGTTCTGCTGTCTCTCTCGCTGCACTCGGTCTCTCTCCGTTTCTCGGCTTCCTCGCTCGACATCAAGGCTGTCTCGTTCTCTCTCCCATTTTCTCTCTCCTCCTCTCTCACTCGGTCTCGATCTCTTGCACTCTCGGTCTTCTCACTTCGATCTCTCAGATCTGCTCCATCTCTCACTCGTTCTCTCTCTTTCCCTTTGTTCCTCTGTCTCTCGCTCTCTCTTTTCACTCTCTCTTCTCACTGTCTCTCTCTCACTGGTCTCTCCTCTCTTGCTCTCCCCGTGTCTCTCACTCTCGTCTCCTGATCAGATCGGCTACCTCTCTCACTCGGTCTCTCTCTCTTTCCCTCTAGCCTCTGTCTCTCGCTCGCTCTTTTCCACTCTCTCTCTCACTGTCTCTCTCTCACTCGGTCTCTCTCTCTTGCTCTCCGGTCTCTCACTCTCGTTCGGTATCTCGATCTGCTCCTCTCTCTCAACTCGTCTCTCTCTTCTTTCCTCTTGTTCCCTCTGTCCTCTCGCTCTCTCTTTTCTCTCTCTCACTCGGTCTCTCTCTCTTTCCCTCTGTTCCCTCTGTCTCTCGCTCTCTCTTTTCTCTCTCTCACTCTCTCACTCTATCACTCTCTCCAGACCGGTTAGGGACGATCACAAGCACATCGTAAAGGATCACAGCAGCAACAGGCAATCGACGATCGCAGCAGCAGCCCAGGGACGGCCGGTTAATCTTCATCTTCACAGGTACACCCCTCCCTTCCCCCTATCCTCTCTTTCTATTCCGTTCTCTCTCTTCTTCCTTTTTTCTAGCATTGATGAAAAGGTCAATAATTCATGTGTATTACTTAGACTGGCAGTTGTTTGTTGAAATTCCCAAAAGGATTTTTATGTGTTGGATGTTCTACAGGCTTGACAGACTGTTCTCCCACCATCCATCCACTATGAGTGTTAAGTGAATCCCTCTATGCAGCCAGCGCCATATTATGATTTGTGTAGATTACTTGAGATAATTTTTGCCTCTCACTAATTATATTGTCTGCTTAACTAAAAACAGTAATGCATTGATAAAAGTTAAATCATCTTAGTACTAGTATGCAACATGCATAGGTTACTATCTGTAATCTTTAGTTGAGGCTGCAATTCCCTGAATTCTTCATGATTTCATCCATTACACTCACCATGGAAAACTACATTGGCCTTGACTCGGAATCAGAACCTTCTTAAAAAATACACTCAATAATCAGTTTAATCCCAATAACCCAACTGGAGAAAAATAGCCACTGACACCAACCCATTCCTACCATGGTGAAAAAGACAACGTTTGATCCAAATCATAATCAACAAAATCCAGTCAATAAAAAGACATTCAATTAATAGCTTGTGAATTTTTAATTGATCACCCTAGCCTATGTACTCACAGATTATGTTTTGTTACCCTTGTACCCAAAAAAAAAAAACAAGGAAAGCTAGAAAGATACTCCATTTCTCATGCCATGTACCTTCAGTATATAATCTGTAACTACATTGGCCTCTTTCCCTTGTAATGCTGCTGCCTGTGGATACAGAATAAATGTAAAAATAAACCTCCAATGAGAATGGGGTGTTGTTCATAATACTCACATAGAGGGTGTTTTCATTGTGATTTTTAGTACTTATAGACATTGCACACATTAAACAGAATTGAATGGAACTCAAGTATAAAAGGGGACCAATATCCGCATCAATGATTCAGATTCTGAGAAACAGTCGGTCACCTTCATGAAGATATTGATGTCGGGGTCTAGGCATAATTTTCGCTTCCTTCTCTCTCCTTGACATCTCTGCCAGCATTTCTGTTGAATTTTGCGAGGAAAAAAACACAAAAAGAAAGGAGTAGTGAAGCAGTAATACTACAAATTTGTAAATGAAAGAGGTTTCAGTGATTGCAATCGCAATTGGTGCATAAAGAAGCTCGTTATACTTGAGCATTTGTGAAACGAAACATGGGAGAAAAGTTTGAGAATTCTTGCAATCCCAAAACATGCATATAATAGCTCAATATCTAATTGCTATTTACTTGTGATTTGGTCAGATATGGACAGGAGTTGGATATTACGTTATCAGAACCGATTTGATGCGGAGTACATAGATGGGGTGATCTCATTTATTGATTTTGCAAAGTCGAATTCGGGGGGTGCGGTGTTGATTAGGTGCCCATGTAATGATTGCTGTAACCATCTGATGCAGGACTATGATACAGTGAGAAAGCATTTGCACATTCACGGAATGATGGTCTCATACATGCAGTGGATATATCACGGGGAACCCATAGTTCAACCCGATGATTCGGATGAGAGCGAGGCTGAAACAGAAGATAATCATGATGAATATGATGAGTTGCTAGAGGACCATCGTAGGGGAACCTATTTGGATGAAGATACTCAAGAGAGGGATGATGTGCATGATTTTGAAAATTTGTTGAAGGCTTCTCAGCGTGGCCTGTACCCAGGATGCAAAACTTCGGATACTTTGTTATCGTTTATCATCAAGATATTGCATGTGAAGGTAGAAAGTGGGTGCAGCAATAAGTCATTCGACAAGGTTTTGCAAATTTTTAAGGACTTTTTACCTGAAGGTCATGTGGTGCCAGCATCGGTTTATGAGGCGAAGAAATTATTGCGTGAATTGGGCATGGGATACAAGAACATAGATGCTTGCAAACACAATTGTGTGCTATATTGGAAGGAGAATGCTCAATTGGATAAATGTCCAGAATGCGAAGAGCCTAGGTACAAGGTCAATGATGGCAAGCGAAAGAAGATCCCTCATAAGGTGCTCCGTTACTTCCCATTATTACCGAGGTTACGCAGATTGTATATGTCAAGTAAGACAGCCACGGAGATGAGATGGCATAGTGATAAGCGGGTTGATGATGGGATAGCGCGGCATCCGGCTGATTCAGTGGAGTGGAAAGAATTTGATATGAAATTTCCAGAGTTTGCCCAAGAGACACGTAATGTGAGACTGGGGTTAGCCACCGATGGATTCAATCCTTTCGGTAACATGAGCACCTCGTATAGCATGTGGCCTGTCATACTTGTGCCTTATAATTTGCCACCATGGATGTGCATGAAGGAGCCATTCTTGATGATGTCATTACTCATTCCAGGACCAAACTCACCGGGAAATGATATCGATGTATATCTGAGGCCCTTGGTTGATGAGTTGAAGGAGTTGTGGGATCATGGTGTAGCTACTTATGATGCCTCCACTAAGGAAATCTTTCAAATGCATGCTGCTGTGATGTGGACAATAAATGACTTTCCTGCATATGGTAACTTGTCTGGTTGGAGCACAAAGGGTTATAACGCTTGCCCCTCATGTAACGACAGCTCGTTAGGGGTGAAGTTGAAAGATAAGATTGGTTACATTGGCCATCGTAAATACTTGGAACTAAACCACCAATGGCGTAGAAGCAAGGCCTTCAACGGTCAGCCTGAGCGTGAAAAGAATTCTTTGGATCTAACCGGGGCAAAAGGTACTGGACCAGCTTGAAGAGATAGCGCCGGTCAAGTTTGGCAAGAATAACAAACGACCGCGTGACTATGGAGAACTGAATTGGACAAAGAAAAGCATCCTATTTGAATGGCCTTATTGGAAGTGCAAAAAAACTCCGACACAACCTTGATCCTATGCACATTGAGAAGAACGTATGTGTAGCTTTGGTTGGAACAATTTTAAATATAAAGGGCAAAAACAAGGACACCGAGAAAGCACGTAAGGATTTGAAAAATATGGGCATCAGACCTGAGTTGCATCTAGTGGAGAGAGGTGATGGATCAAGCTTGAAGCCGCATGCCTCTTACACTCTCCAGCCAAAACATAGAGATGGATTTTATGAATTCTTGAAGTCCATCAAATACCCAGACGGTTATGCGGCGAACCTCTCGAGGTGTGTAACCTCGAAAAATGATAAATTAGCTGGTTTGAAGAGCCATGATTGCCATGTCCTTATCCAACGCATCCTTCCTATTGGCATGCGCGGCTTTTTGAATAAGGACATATGTACAACATTGTTTGAGTTAGGCAGCTTTTTCCAAGACCTCTGCTCGAAAACACAGAGACAAGATGATTTGAAAAAAATTGGAGGAGCGGATAGTTTTAATATTGTGCAAGCTCGAGAGGATCTTTCCTCCTGCTTTCTTTGATGTGATGGTCCATTTATCGGTTCACTTGCCACGTGAGGCCATGCTAGGTGGACCTGTGCAATATCGGTGGATGTACCCGATTGAAAGGTAATAGCTGGTGACCATTGATTAATTATTTATGTATTATTGCTTTTGCCTTGCATTGGAAATCATGGGTCTTATCATTGGTTGTTTAAAGGTTTCTGAAGACCCTAAAAGGGTACGTTCGCAACCGAGCTCGGCCTGAAGGTTCGATCGCAGAGGCTTACATTGTCAAAGAGTGTCTCACTTTTTGCTCAATGTATTTAAGGCAGACTGATCGAGTAGAGCGTTATGATGATGGTGGCGAACGTGGTCCGGGGTTGTCGGTCTTCACACAAACTGTCCGTCCCCTCGGAATGATGCCAAGGGCACATGATCCTTCTCAAAAAGATCGTGACATGGCTCATTGGTTTGTGTTGAATAATTGCCCCGAGGTGTTGCCATATCTTCAGTATGTGCTTCAATCTAGCCATATTTATGCATTGCTTTTTTGACTCCTTTATTCATTATCTATATTTACTTATATAGTAAAAAAACCTTGAGTAGGGAACACAAGAATTTAGTTCAGGAACAAAGAATTGGAGACGTCGGGCAGATACAACGAAGAGAATTTGCAAAATGGTTCAAACAACGTGTAAGACATAAACTTTGGATCATTATAATTGTTACATGTTATTGGATTTGTTTTTAAATATTCATATATCCAATACATCTGATGTAATTTGCCTATGTAGATGAATCAATTGCGAACTCTAGGTTCACCGGAAGCGTCTGATGAGATGTGGTCATTAGCAAATGGCCCTATGTCCCAAGTGAATCTCTATCAGGGGTGTGATTGCAATGGCGTCCGATACCACACTAAAGATCGTGAGAGATGTCGTAGGAGCCAGAGCAGTGTTTGGTCGTTGAAGGGGAATACGAAAGGGAGAAACATGACTACTATGGCTACATTTGTAAAGTATGGGAATTGTCCTATCTGCACGGGGGTAAGGTGGTCCTATTTGAATGTGAATGGTACAACACTAGTACCAAGCACAAGATAAACATTGAAGACCATGTTACAAGCATTGATATCACTGGTCGTTGGTGTACGGATGATCCATTTGTCCTACCAGGTCAGGTAGCGCAAGTCTTCTACGTCAATGACACAAGCAGAGGAAAAAATTGGAGAGTCGTAGAACGGGTCAAGCCACGTGGATTGTGGGATGTACCCGCTAAGCGGGATGACGACAACGAAGATTGTGATGCGCCTAATGATGCATTTCAGCAGGACGAATCATCATTTGTTGTCCCAGTCCTCGTCGATGGTACTAGTGTCCAACACTCTATGGATGATATAGATCCTGAGATCATTCTCAATGATGAGTCTGCAGACAAGGATGGCCAAGACGAGGATGAAACACTGGCGGAGTACGAAGATGAAGAAGAAAGTGATGTTCATAGTGAGGAAGATGAAGATATAGAATATGACATGTAGTGTTTGTTTCAAGTTTTACACATGTAATTATTAAGTAAATTAATAAAGATCTTCTCTTATATAATGACATTGTATTCAATTTCATTTTCTCTTGTGATATGTTCAAATATTGATAATTTCTTTTTTACATTTCACATTTTAATCCTGTTTATATAATTTATAGTTGCAAAAGATGCCAAACAAAAGGAAAAAATGGGTCAAACCAGGAGAGTTGTCCCGTCAATTGCAAGCTTCCAATTATTTATCAAAGAGAACAAAAACAATTAAGCAGAATGCAGAAAAACTTGCATCTCTAGGTATCCAGCGAACCGCATGTGCTATATTTGGTTCGACTAATAATGGGACAAACGAGAAGGGAAAAAGGAATGTCATTGACAATGATAAGGATGAGGACTATATTCCCACGGCAGATGATGATGTAGAAGATGATGCATCTTCTTCTCAATTGGAAGAGGTAATCTTTATGTGAACGTCATGACATGTATTTTAAAATTATTATTTTTGATGTTGACACTCATGCTAGAATGATTTATTTTTACATTTAAAGTCAGTTGCATTCACTTTACTAATAATATTGATCTTTGCTATTAATTATTTATGTTCCTTGTCACTTTGCTTTAATCCAGGTTGCAGTAATGCCTCGGGAAAGCAGGGTCAAACGTGCTCGGACTGTTGCAGCTACGCTCAGTTCAGCTGGTGCAGACAGCACACATGGGGCCATACCGACCACAGGATCCTTACAGACCCAGTCGTTGACCATACCGCCCTTACCGACTCAGCCTCGTATCACACATCCCTTACCGACCCCTCCTCAGCCGTCCCAGCTGCCGCTGAGTCCTCAGACAGCTGGTAGCAGCGTAGGTGAGAATATTATGACCCTTTAATGATTCACTTCAATTTAATGATTTGTGTTCACTAACTCATTTGCCGTTGTCATCTTAACAGCATCAGGCCCACCCTCTTTGCAACCGACCCGCGTAAGGGGTGTGACGCGGGGGAAGAATGCATCGAGGCTTAGAAGAGCACTGGGTCATAGCATCCCAGTTCAGATCCCGACATCCAGCCATAGGCCAGAGGGGGAACATGCCCCTTTACTGGTTAACCATCTTGGGTTAGCCATTAGAGCTGTTGCCCCAGTAAAGTCCCATGGCTGGAAGAAGCTTGATAGTGGGATCAAGCTTGGTGTTATTGCTGCAGTTAAGGTAAACTGAAACAAGAAATATCTATCCAAATTATGCTAGTTGTGATCCTCATTACAATATCTTATTATATTTTGTTATTACTAATCTTTATATGGCTCTCCCCTAATGCAGCAATATTTTGACATCGGGGACTACGAGGGTGACATGCAGATCAAGGCGGACATTGACCGCCAATGTGGTACTTTGTATAAAAGTTGGAAATATGAGCTGCATAGTCACTACCTCGGATTGTTGGAGCAGGGGGTTCCACAACCCCAGGACCACCCGGCACCAGGTTGTGATGCAAATGATTGGCGAGTTATGATCTCACAATGCTGGGAATCACCAGCTTGGAAGGTACCATTGCATGTTATCTACACTCAATTTACTATATTCCATCGTAATTCTATTAGTAATGTTTTTATAAACGATTGCTATTGTATTATTTTTTTTCTTTGTAGGCAAAGTCTGCAAAGGCTAAAGAGAGTCGAGCCAAGTTGCCATATAATCATACTAGTGGCTCGAGGTCATTTGCATCTAGGATGTCTATGGTGGTACTAATTATATTCATATGACGAAACTGCAATGACTTTATTAATTTATCAATAAATATCTAGATTAATATCTTATACAAAGCTGTTTCAAATAACAGATGGCGAAGAATGCCGGTCAAGCGCCGCCAATTACTCAGTTCTTCCGCGACACCCACTACAGAGAAAAGAGCAAAGAGTGGGGTAAACGAGGTGGCTCAGCAAAGACATGTACGTTGGCTAACAAATAAAATAATAATCGACAAATAATGCCATATAAGCATTCTAAATCCCTTATTGATTTAAATGGCAGGATGCCTTGGTGCAGAGGATTGAGGAGCAGTCGCAGCCCTCTGTCACAACTCCAATGAGTGAGGAGGAGATTGCTGTTGATGTGCTTGGGAAGAGGTCTGGATACTTAAAAGGATATGGCATATTTACGGGATCCTCTCCATCCTCCACACAGTCTCGGGCATCACAGTCTGAGCTGATCACATTGCGGGAGCAAGTAGCTGAGCAGGCTAGGTTGCAGGCTGAGCAGGCTAGGATGCATGCTGAGATGCAGGCTGAGAATGCTAGGAGGCAGGCTGAGCAGGACAAGAGGTATGGAGCACTTGAGGCCCTCGTTCAACGGTTGGCATCTGCAGCAGGGATGGATCCGACCGGCTTATTGGATATCACGAGAGGGACATCTTCGGCTGGTGATAGCACGGCTATTGGAGATCATGATGCGACGCTGGGTGTTGGGGGTGCTCATCTACGCCCATAGGTAAAACAAATCCTCCTGACTGTATTTGTGATTCCTTTATTAATGTCATTTCCTTATGTGGCCCGTTCCTCCGATACAATGAAAGCAGCGATGACAATGACGGCAGCACATTGGCATGTTGTACAGGATGCAAACAGACCGTCAAAGGGATACATTATCTGGCCCAAAAATTAGAAAATTAACTGATCAGGTGGGGCCCAGAATCACGTGGATCAAAGGCAAGAAGAAAAAATGGAGAGTTAAAGAAAGAACTAAGAAGGGCAATCCCACAATTGAAGTACCTGTGAGGCCCACCTGATAAGTGGGCATACAAGAGTTTTGGGTCAGGGAGTCTACTTGGTGGGTCCCACTGAATAATCATCACATTGGCATCATGCCCTTGACTAGGTCCAATACAAGTACAAATAGTAGAACTATATAAAAACTGTGGCAAACATGCAAAAAGAAAAAAAAATAACACACAATAATATAGAATAGAGAAATCCATAAGCTTTGATACATGTCATGTGAGCAAAGTTTGCACTTTGGGGGCATTCTTCTATGTTCTAACTAAAACAACCAATGAATTACGACTAGCCTGAATATGGCTCAGGAGAGTCATGATGCTAGAATGAAGTGATCTTTGAGCAAGATAAATTTTGGGATCACAACGTGAGGAAGAAGGGTACATGCAACAGAGAATATCACTCTTTAGCTGAGTGACATCCATATTCAGGCCAGCTGCAATTCAGGGGTGTAGATTTGATCAAACAATCTACCTTAATAAGAAGGCTGCTCCAAAATGAGACTTTTCTCACCTGTCTGTATATGGGCACTTTTTACTACATAAACTATGATGAAGATAACAGGCAAGTTGACCACCTAACATGCATTATGGTGAGCATACACTACCTCTGGCTTCCCAAAGAGATTCTTCCTGAAGTTAAATGTACTCGGGCTTACTTGACTGTTTGTATCTGAACTACGATATGGAATTAGCTGTCAGAAATCAAAACAATAACTTTCTTACTGAATTTAAAATTCAGTACCATGTTATATTCTGCTGTTTATTTATCTGCAGGCTGCAATATATTATCCACATTATCAGAATTAACACATTGTATATACTTTATGACAAAGGGAGTTGTTTTTAATCTTAACCAATGGTTATGCACCATTATGTTCAGGCCTTGAGTATGTATATATTATAGGGCCATGGGTAAGAGACAAAGACCTTTGATATAAAACCCCACAGTAGTGGATAGTCCATGCCAAAAAGATAAAGCAGGTTAGATGAGCCTTACATTCTCATGTTTTGCTTTTTAAGGCCATAGAATGAAAGGTTAGGGTTTTCTTCTTCCATAGTGATAAGTTTGGATATGATCGATGTTGGGATAAGGCTTTGTTGATGATCCATCATAGTGATTCCAATAAGATCAATGTTTCCAGATCATTGAACCATGTGCCACAAATTCAAAGGGAAAGGATACTGCATACATCTGATGGTTCAGTGTATTATTCCTCTGTAAGTAATGGGATATGACAAATATCCATTTCTTTTGTGTAAATCTATTAATCATAAGAATTGCAGCATAAATTGTGGAGTAAAATCAAGTAGCCAGGCTCTTAAGCAGGGTGTCAGACTGTACATCTTGCAAGAGTAGTGCGCACCAGGACACGAGCCAGGAGGCCTCTCTTCTGACACCCTGGCTATTAAAGTTGGAAAGTTTTGTAGTACTCTCTGGATATTTGTTCTCTGTCTTCTATTTTTCTTGTTTTGTTTAAGATTTGTTGTTCCTTTCATTGGGTTTTTCTCCATTTGTCTTGGTTTTTCTGTATTGGGTTTGTGCTATGATTGGTTGAAAGGAAGGGTGTTGCAATAATGTTACAGCACGTAGCTCAGAGCTGGATTGAATGCTTTCATGTTTAGATGATTAGTGGAAACTAGCATGGAATCTGAAAAAGTTTCTGTTGGCAAGATGCGTCAACTGGGGCTCATTTCTGTTTCGATGGAAATGTGGTTTGTACCATATCAGGAACCTGTTTCTTTGAAAGATAGGAATAGCTTGTCATAACAATGGCTATTGGGTTCTCTGTGTGAAGTGTAAAAATGGTTTTAAAAGAACTAGATATTTCATGACATCTGAAATCATTGTGCGAATTAGTAGCTTACGTTCCTCTGTTCTAATGTACCTGGTTTGAGAATTTTTGTAATAGTTTTTAGTATTTGAATACATACTCTTTTGATTCCTGTACCTACAACCTATATTGACAACGTGCTTGTCATCTCTGTTTCAAATTTAGGTGTGATCATGAATAGATGTGCTTTAAAATCCAACTAGCCATATGCCATATATCATATGGGCTGTTCTCAAATTCATGTACTGCGACCCTTCAATTCCATACACCAAATCCCATATCATATACTCTCATGCATGATGTCTTACAATTTTGTATTGTGCTCAACTGCAGAAATGGTGAGAAGTCATGGATGGCAACTACCAGCTCACCCATTTCAGGTTTGCTTTTTTGTTCATTAGCCAATGTCAGTTTTTTCAGAAAAGATTGAAACTTTTTTGGTATAAAATAAAAGGTTGAAACTTGAAGGAGTATCATGGCCTATTAGCTGACAGACCTGTTTCATTGAGCAACCATTTCCCCATCCAGACCTGTTTCATTCATCATATCTTGTTGGCCGACAGATTTCAGTCATTGGCAGCGCCCAAAATGCTATGTTGGGTGTATCTGTTACCTTCAAAAAGCGTATCAGCTGATTTACGTCAAATGCTATGTGAAACTTATTCTAAATGGATTCAAAGAAGCTGCTATGGGTGAATTAAAGCCACTAATAAGGGGCTATTTTTTATTGTTTTTTTCACTATATTTCTTTTTTGTTAAAAATTCATAAAGTACATGAATTCTTTTGGGGTTTATGTTATATCTGTTTTGAGAGCACTTGTGAACTCCAAAAAATGTAAGAATAGGGGGCTTGGATATGCATCATTTGGGTTTTAAAAAGATACCTCGGGCACAACGGGCGAGGGTAGACAGACCTGTAGGAACCGACGGTTCTCAAATAGGGCTCCCGGTTAGAGAATTACGACCGAAACACGCTAATTTCCAACACTTAGGCTCGAAAACGGCCCGCCGGGGGTCCGGAACGGGAAACGGGCGCGGGAAAATTCCGAAACCGGCATGAGCACTTCGCTCGAGGGTAGAGTAACTTGTAGGAACTGACGGTTCTCAAATAGGGCTCCCGGTTAGAGAATTACGACCGAAACACGCTAATTTCCAACACTTAGGCTCGAAAACGGCCCGCCGGGGGTCCGGAACGGGAAACGGCCGCGGGAAAATTCCGAAACCGGCACGGACACTTCGCTCGAGGGTAGACAGACCTGTAGGAACTGACGGTTCTCAAATAGGGCTCCCGGTTAGAGAATTACGACCGAAACACGCTAATTTCCAACACTTAGGCTCGAAAACGGCCCGCCGGGGGTCCGGAACGGGAAACGGCCGCGGGAAAATTCCGAAACCAGCACGAGCACTTCGCTCGAGGGTAGAGTGACTTGTAGGAGCCGACGGTTCTCAAATAGGGCTCCCGGTTAGAGAATTACGACCGAAACACGCTAATTTCCAACACTTAGGCTCGAAAACGGCCCGCCGGGGGTCCGGAACGGGAAACGGGCGCGGGAAAATTCTGAAACCGGCACGGGCACTTCGCTCGAGGGTAGACAGACCTGTAGGAACTGACGGTTCTCAAATAGGGCTCCCGGTTAGAGAATTACGACCGAAACACGCTAATTTCCAACACTTAGGCTCGAAAACGGCCCGCCGGGGGTCCGGAACGGGAAACGGCCGTGGGAAAATTCCGAAACTGGCACGAGCACTTCGCTCGAGGGTAGACAGACCTGTAGGAACTGACGGTTCTCAAATAGGGCTCCCGGTTAGAGAATTACGACCGAAACACGCTAATTTCCAACACTTAGGCTCGAAAACGGCCCGCCGGGGGTCCGGAACGGGAAACGGGCGCGGGAAAATTCCGAAACTGGCACGAGCACTTCGCTCGAGGGTAGAGTAACTTGTAGGAACTGACGGTTCTCAAATAGGGCTCCCGGTTAGAGAATTACGACCGAAACACGCTAATTTCCAACGCTTAGGCTCGAAAACGGCCCGCCGGGGGTCCGGAATGGGAAACGGCCGCGGGAAAATTCCGAAACCGGCACGGGCAATTCGCTCGAGGGTAGACAGACCTATAGGAACTGACGGTTCTCAAATAGGGCTCCCGGTTAGAGAATTACGACCGAAACACGTTAATTTCCAACACTTAGGCTCGAAAACGGCCCGCCGGGGGTCCGGAACAGGAAACGGCCGCGGGAAAATTCCGAAACCGGCACGGGCACTTCGCTCGAGGGCAGAGTGACTTGTAGGACCTGACGGTTCTCAAATAGGGCTCCCGGTTAGAGAATTACGACCGAAACACGCTAATTTCCAACGCTTAGGCTCGAAAACGGCCCGCCGGGGGTCCGGAACGGGAAACGGCCGCGGGAAAATTCCGAAACCGGCACGGGCACTTCGCTCGAGGGTAGACAGACCTGTAGGAACTGACGGTTCTCAAATAGGGCTCCCGGTTAGAGAATTACGACCGAAACACGCTAATTTCCAACACTTAGGCTCGAAAACGGCCCGCCGGGGGACCGGAACGGGAAACGGCCACGGGAAAATTCCGAAACCGGCACGAGCACTTCGCTCGAGGGCAGAGTGACTTGTAGGAGCCGACGGTTCTCAAATAGGGCTCCCGGTTAGAGAATTACGACCGAAACACGCTAATTTCCAACACTTAGGCTCGAAAACGGCCCGCCGGGGGTCCGGAACGGGAAACGGGCGCGGGAAAATTCCGAAACCGGCACGAGCACTTCGCTCGAGGGTAGAGTAACTTGTAGGAACTGACGGTTCTCAAATAGGGCACCCGGTTAGAGAATTACGACCGAAACACGCTAATTTCCAACGCTTAGGCTCGAAAACGGCCCGCCGGGGGTCCGGAACGGGAAACGGCCGCGGGAAAATTCCGAAACCGGCACGGGCACTTCGCTCGAGGGTAAGACAGACCTGTAGGAATTGACGGTTCTTAAATAGGGCTCCCGGTTAGAGAATTACGAGCGAAACATGGTAATTTCCAACACTTAGGCTCGAAAACGGCCCGCCGGGGGTCCGTAACGGGAAACGGCCGCGGGAAATTTCCGAAACCGGCACGAGCACTTCGCTCGAGGGTAGAGTAACTTGTAGGAACTGACGGTTCTCAAATAGGGCTCCCGGTTAGAGAATTACGACCGAAACACGCTAATTTCCTACGCTTAAGCTCGAAAACGGCCCGCCGGGGGTCCGGAACGGGAAACGGCCGCGGGAAAATCCCGAAACCGGCACGGGCACTTCGCTCGAGGGTAGACAGACCTGTAGGAACTGACGGTTTTCAAATAGGGCTCCCGGTTAGAGAATTACGACCGAAACACGCTAATTTCCAACACTTAGGCTCGAAAACGGCCCGCCGGGGGTCTGGAACGGGAAACGGCCGCGGGAAAATTCCGAAACCGGCACGAGCACTTCGCTCGATGGCAGAGTGACTTGTAGGAGCCGACGGTTCTCAAATAGGGCTCCCGGTTAGAGAATTACGACCGAAACACGCTAATTTCCAACACTTAGGCTCGAAAACGGCCCGCCGGGGGTCCGGAACGGGAAACGGGCACGGGAAAATTCTGAAAGAGGCACGGGCACTTCGCTCGAGGGTAGACAGACCTGTAGGAACTGACGGTTCTCAAATAGGGCTCCCGGTTAGAGAATTACGACCGAAACACGCTAATTTCCAACACTTAGGCTCGAAAACGGCCCGCCGGGGGTCCGAAACGGGAAACGGCCGCGGGAAAATTCCGAAACCGGCACGAGCACTTCGCTCGAGGGTAGAGTAACTTGTAGGAACTGACGGTTCTCAAATAGGGCTCCCGGTTAGAGAATTACGACCGAAACACGCTAATTTCCAACGCTTAGGCTCGAAAACGGCCCGCCGGGGGTCCGAAACGGGAAACGGCCGCGGGAAAATCCCGAAACCAGCACGGGCACTTCGCTCGAGGGTAGACAGACCTGTAGGAACTGACGGTTCTCAAATAGGGCTCCCGGTTAGAGAATTACGACCGAAACACGCTAATTTCCAACACTTAGGCTCGAAAACGGCCCGCCGGGGGTCCGGAACGGGAAACGGCCGCGGGAAAATTCCGAAACCGGCACGAGCACTTCGCTCGAGGGCAGAGTGACTTGTAGGAGCCGACGGTTCTCAAATAGGGCTCCCGGTTAGAGAATTACGACCGAAACACGCTAATTTCCAACACTTAGGCTCGAAAAACGGCCCGACGGGACCCGACAATTTGCCATGTTGAGGTAATATCAGAGATTTTCAGGTACTGCTTTGGATATTCTTGCGAAAATGTCACTGAAATGAAATCATAAAAATTGAAATACAAATAAAAAGCGCTTAAAACATGATTGTAAGTGTTTTTTAGGTAATTTCTGTTATTCATATTCTCACTATATATGACATTTTTAAAAATATTGCAAGAATGATGTTTTTATCTCAGTGATGATAGTTCGATATGTTATGAAACTAGCCTATGGCCTGGCTGTTCTCTCTCCTTGAGTATTCTTTGAAATTCATGTCCATCAGACTAGCACTTTATTATTTACTCTGCCCTTAAAATGGTCTACATGCCTAAATCTTGGGTGGGGCCCTCAGTGTTCCATACAAGATCTAGATGAGACCTGTAGTACACTGGGCATTTTAGTGAAGCCTAGTAGCTCTAGAAAACTGAATGGTGAGATTGTGGATGATTCATTTATAAAAACTTATCTGCATCAGGCAATACTAGACATGACTATCCATTGGCATCTTAGCGTTCATTCAATGGATGGTTTGCATTCATTTAATGGATGGCTGGATGTGGATGTTTACGACATCCAATAAAGATGATTTTCCATGACACATCCTTGAATTTATATATATACATGTTTATGTTTCATTTATAACTTAATTCATCGCAAAGAGTTTAATGTTGTTTCTGTCATTGCAGATTGATGGACGCTTTGGGGTCGGTTGCAGACTTCTGGGGGTGTTGGACTTTTTTTCGGTTTATTTGTATATTGGACTTTTATATTAGACTGTATCATTAATGATTGTAATATTTCTTTAATGAGACGAATGATTTAGTGAAAAATGGAGATGGTTGTTTGTTTATTTAGTAAACTTTTGTTTCATTGTATTTTATTATGTTGAATATAGGTGTATGAATAGGTTTATTTTTTTATACAGGTGTATAAACAGGTTTACAGGTTTTACTGGAAAATATTAATGTAAAAATAAATATATTATTAAAAAAAAAGGACCTTTGCCGACGTTTTTAAAACGTCGGCAAAAGTAATATTTAAAATTAAATAATTTTAAAATGATTTTGCCGACGAAATAAGAACGTCGGGAAAAATAAAAAAGAAAAATTTAAAAAAATAAAATGATTTTTGCGACGAAAGAAAAACGTCGGCAAAAAGTAAAAAGAAAAAATTAGGCTACTTTTTGCGACGAAAAAAAACGTCGGGAATAATTAAAAATAAATCTTAAAAAAATGAAAAAAATATTTGGCGACGAAATTAAAACGTCAGCAAAAAATAAAAAACAATTTATACATACTTTTGGCGACGAAATGAGAACGTCGGCAAAAATTAAAAAGAAAAAAAAATTAAAATATTTTGGCGACGGAAAAAAAAAACGTCGGCAAAGGAAAAATAAAAATTTAAAAAAAATGAAATTATTTTTGCCGACGAAATAAAAACATCGGCAATATAAAAAATAAAAATTTAAAAAAAATGAAATTATTTTTGCCGACGAAATATAAACGTCGGCAATATAAAAAATAAAAAATAAAAAAATTGAAATTATTTTGGCCGACGAAATAAAAACGTCGGCAAAAGTAAAAATTAAAAATAAAAAAAATTTAAATTATTTTGCCAACGAAAAAAAACGTCGGTAAAATTAAGATAATCGTCGGTAAAAATTTAATTTTTGCCGACAAAAAATAGTTTCGTCGATAAAATGTTTTGTTGACGGAGTTTTACCGACTTCTAGGCGACGAAAAAAATTTCGTCGGTAAAGACTTTTACCGACGAAATGTTAACTTTTGGCGACGAAAATTTTCGTCACAAAAAGTGCATCTCCTTGTAGTGATTTCTGTATTCATATTCTATTTAATTTCTCTTCAATTTCTAACATTCTGGTGGAAAATTGCATTATAATGAAAGGGTTTTAAATTGGGTTAGTTTTAGTTCAACCCCACTTGTTGAATTTGTATAAATCCTGTTCTATAGTGAGATGGAGGGAGAGGGAGAGGGAGAGGGAGGAGAAGGGTTTGCTCGTTTGTTTGTTGAAGAGAGCTTTTTATATTGTAAGTACTTGATTCCTTTTATATATTTTGAAATCTGTAGAGATGGTGTTTTCTTTTATGTTTTGTGAATACTATTAGCTTAACTGGGTTTTGGAGATTTGGGATTTTATGTGTTGGAGAACTGTGGGTTTCTTGTTTTCATTGATAAAAATCTGTCTGCTGGGGATTTATTTCAATTAGGGCTTAATTTACCTTTCCTGCTTGCTTTGGAACAGACCCATTTGCTATACTGCGTTACTTGTTTATGTAGTTATGGGATTGGTATGCATGTGATTTTGTTAAAAATATTCTATAACCTTGTTTGTTAGACAAGGGAAATGGATGATCATTGAAACATTGTAGCGTCCCTTTTGGGCGTTAGAAGTTACAATGGTTTTGGACTTTTGGTCACCCTATACTTAGTTTTTAGTCATAAATCTAGTTACATGCAAGTCTGTTTAGGGTAACGGAAAAGAACAAAACAACTAAAGGGTAATTTGGGTTTTCCAAATGCATGATCCCTTGTTTGTGTATAAACCCAGTTTATCTGCATTTGATTGATGAAGACCTATATAAGCCGCAGCTCTGCTCAAGATGGGTATATGGTGTTTGGCACAGGAATTTTGTAATAGCAGTTGGAACCAGAAATGTTCAAGTAAATATATTATTGTATCTTCTGTGATCTAGTAGTATGCATGAAAAAAAACATAGAATATTATGAAACTAAGGATTGTCAAAGTATCTGTTAATCATATCAACTCCATTTGCATGACTTTCTGAATGCTAAAAAAGATGAAAAAATGTTGCTAATGTTTTTTATTCTGAGAGAAAGTGGTTTAATTGCTCGGAAGTTTCTACTTATGTTCCTTTTGAAAATTTTGTATTTTATAATTTCATATAAGCGGTGGAGCTAAATGGAGCATTTATTGATAGTTTTGCTAATTATCATGCTTGGTCAATTGCAAAAATAGTCATTTCCACTGTTCCACTCTTCAAGTGATATTCATAGGATGTGGAGAAAGAAAGAAACTTTGTAGAACTATATCTGTCAATTTTTTTCTTTACATTTAAAAATAGCAGAATTCATTTGAAATCATTGTGTGATTCCATTTGGGTTCATTTTCAGTCTTCTTTATCTTGATAGAATGTGATCCACCCTTCCTTGACCATTTTTTAGTATGGGGTCCTTTTGGAACTTGTAGACTACAAACACTCCCATAGGGAGTCTGTCCAGAAACAATTGAGAGTGTATTGTATGCATTTATGAATGCATATTCATGGAGCTTCTTAGTTTCATTTCTCAAGTACAGAATTTTAATAAATTGTATGGATTTAGCAACTTTGATGTTGTGATGTGAAATTTGTTGTAGCTGACATTTAGAAGCATGGTGCATATATTGATATTCAGGCCTTTTATAAGACAGTCATCACCTTGAACATTCTCTAGCTAAACAATGAGGCCAATTCATTCGTCCATAGTGTGAGATGAATGTAATTGTTAAGGGTTACCAGTAGTAATATTGAATGTACATGCATCCTACCAGAGACCAGACCAGCTTACTTTCTCAGCCAATATTTCTGATAATGTAAGAAAGTATGTCTTGCAAGATAAAATCGATGATAATGGAAGAAAGCAACACGATTTTTGCGTGTTTTATTACATTATGTGATTACATCCACTAAAAAATTGGCCGGATAGAAACTTTGCTTTCTTCAAAGAGAAAAATACCCGACAGGAGATTTACTTTTCTCATTACATGATTCCTAAGGTCACTGCTTACACTTGTCTCGAACTTGGATGGTCTCCAACTGCTGTGATTGATAGACCGTTTGCTTTTGTTTGCTTTTGAGTGCTCTATGGAACTACAGTCAGAAACAAGATCTATTGAATGCAGACCATGGGTTATAACACATTCAAATTGAATTTATATATAAGGAGATGAAGTTGATGCCTTGCTAACTCACCCACACCTAAGAGATTTCCAGAGATGGGTGCCTTTTTCTTTAGTGTAGTTATCATATGCTTTGCTTCATGAGGATCGTCAACATTTTTAGTTGTGTCTTGATTTGTTGGCTCGATGGATTTTTATTTTATAACGGTGTAAGTTTCAACCTGGTTGGAGTAATGGTGTGTGATGATGGAATGATGGAGATATTATATAATTGTGTTTGATGTTGTAATTTTTAAATAATATATGAAGGTGGAAAATGTGCATTTGTTCAATTTTTACATTTTTTACATAATGACAGAAGATACCCCTCTAAAAAGAGGCAAACCCCTCTAAAAAAAGGCAAATAGAGGGCATACCAAACAGTCTATTTGAAGTAGACCCATTCATTACCAAACACATCTTTTTGTTCTATTCTCTCTTTTTTATAGCTCTTTTTTCAATGGCTCTATTTTGAATGGTCTGTCAGAAAAAGAGTAGAGATGCCAAACAAGGCCTTAGTGTATTGAATTGAATCCATAAATGTATTAATGTATTAATACTTGAGTCCGGCATTACATAGCTATTTCATTAAATGAATTGTAAATGAACAATTGACTATTCCTATTGCAGTAGATGGATTGGGGGCGTTCCGGAGCTCCGTAGGCACTAGTAGATCCCACATTGAATAAACATTAAATAACGACATTGAAAGAATATGACTAAATGATACATTCCATTTGGAAGATGATTCCTTCGTTTGAGGGAAGATGAGAAAAGTGACATATAATGAAATGAATATTTCTTTTGTAGTTGCAAATTTATTTATGTCTATTGATTGACTCTAATGTTATCATTGTGAAATGAATTGTTTAGAATTGTTAGAAATGAAATTGAATGAATTAGTATATGCATTAACATGTGATATCACAGAACTATGTATATATTATTGAACCATCGTGTTCATCAGTGTTATTGATGACATTACAGGCCCGTTTGCCCATGCCGGTCACGCAGCGGCCCCAGCGGCAGCGGAGGAGACCGCTCTGGTTCCTCTAGGAGGACTGATTGAATGGAACAGACGTGATACCAATTGATATGGGTATCCGAGTGCGTGATGGAATGAAGATCATTTATTTTGGAAATTTGTTTGGGGATGATTTAGATTCCATTTTAAGGGAAATTATTTTGGAGAATTTGATTTTTGGTCACCTTGCATTATATTTGAATATGCAATGGTTGAAAAATATGACATGTATAAGAATCCTTACTTTTGTTTAAGACCGTACATTCATGGTTGGATGATGTTGAATATATATATGTTTTCTGCAATTTGTATATTTAACAGGTTGATTGAATGATTATCCCTTGTGGATTCCGTTTTAACTTCGGTTGATTCGGGGTTTACGGGAGTAAGTATGGACCGCGATTCTGAAGATTATTGGATATCGGACCCGAGTCATGACATTTACTTAGAATTTCTTAAAATTACAAACATCGAGGCAGACTCAGGTTCAATTAGTGTCCATTTGATGAAGTAGTTTATTAATCTGGAATTAGTGGCAGTTGAAGTCTTCTTTTGCAAGAACAGAATCAGTTGATTTCTGTCAGGTCTCCCGAACCCGATTAAAGAAATAACCGGATCCGGAGAGTGAATCTTAGGACTAATTAAAATTTTTATCCTTTGGGCCCACGGATCGTAAGTCCGCGGTGAGGATATAATATTTGAAGCCTCATGTAATACAATAATCATTGAGTTCATAGAACTCTAGGCATATGGAATATCAGTTAATGAATAATAACTTCTCGTTAATTTTAAAGTTGCATAAATAGAACCATCAAAGCGAAGGAGTTAAGTCAATTTATTACATTGGTCATCCTAATAACAAGGCCAATAAAAGAAAACAGAGTAATTGAAATAAAAGTTCCAACGAGGGTAATAAAAGAATAAGTAAAATCCAGTGTAGTCCCAATGAATCACTCTCGTGCCAAGAATGATGATGCTACTCTACGTCATCGGCATGCCACTCTCGCTCCTCCTCTGCTGATTGGAGACCCTCTGGGATCTCCTCACCGGTCTGCTCCTCATAGTAGTAGTAACCACCTGAGGTGTCTGCACACCAAGGAACAGAGTCAACGACATGTTGAACAATAGATAAACAATGCATAATAAACATGAAATGCATCAAGTATAGAGTAATGATAAGTACATGATCAAATGAATAAGTACATGCTTCTAAGGCATATCCCCAAAAAAGATATAGGCAGGGTTGCATGACTCATCATGGACCTTACCATATCAAGAAGGGTACGGTTTCTTCTCTCCGCTACACCATTTTGCTGGGGTGTACCCGGTGCAGACAACTGAGACACAATCCCATGTTGTGTGAGGTACTCCTTGAACTCCCCTAGGAGGTACTCGCCACCCTCGATCAGATCGAAGGGCTTTGATATGTTTCCCTAGTTGTAGCTCCGCCTCAGCCTTGAATTGTTTGAACTTATCAAACGTCTCAGGCTTGCTTCGCATCAAATAGACATATCCATACCTAGAGTAATCATCGGTGAAGGTGATGTAATACTCATATCCTCCTCTTGCTAGTTTGTTCATAGGACCACACACATCAGTGTGAACCAATTCTAACAACTCCTTTGACCTTAGTCCCTTTCCAGAGAATGACCTTTGGTCATCTTTCCCTTGAGACATGATTCGCACTGAGGAAAAGGTTTGAAATCTAATGAGCTCAAGGGCCCATCTTCTACCAACCTCTGAATCCGTTTTGGGTTAATGTGACCCAAACGTAAGTGCCAAAGATATGTGTCATTGATTGAAGATACCTTCCTCTTAAGGGAAGTTGAGCTTTCTTGTTGTACATTATGCAGTGTAGGAGCAACAGGATATATATAAAATAAGTTGTCATGTATTCTACCGGAACATATAATATTTCCATCTCTACTGATATCAATACCAGAATGGAAAGAAACTGAATAATTAAATTCAATTAATCTGGAAACTGAAATTAAATTCTTCCTCATGTCCGGAACATAGAAAACATTATTTAAAACTAATATCCTATTACATAGAAAATGTAAGGTAACAACTCCTACTGCAACTGCCCAAACTTTAGCTCCAGTTCCGACTCTAAAGGCAAATTCTCCTTTCTCAATTCTCTGCATTATCTGAAACCCCTGCAATGAATTGCAGATATGATTAGTGGCTCCTGAGTCTACTATCCATGAGTCAGTAGAATCAACCACTAGACAAGTTTCAATGTAGTATGAAAAAGATGTACCTTTCTTAACTGAGGCTAGGAACTTGGGACAATCTTTTTTCCAATGACCTTTCAGGCCACACTTGAAGCATTTCCCTTTGGGCTTTCCATCTGTACCCTTGTCCTTCTTATTACCAGCATTGTCCTTTTTCTGCCCTTTTCCCTTATTCTGCTTCTTCTTGGACTTCTTCCCTTTCGGGTTCAGTTTAGAGGAAGACTGGAAAAAATGAGCTTGGGCTTTGGGCTTCATGATAGCCTCTGCCGCCTGGAGTTCTTTCATTAACTCAGGTAGAGTCATGTCCATCTTGCTCATATTGAAATTGAGCTTGAACTGATTGAAAGATTCCGGCAGAGTTTCGAGAATCATGTCAGTCTGACTCCCTGCATTAATCTCAGCCCCTAGAATCTCAGCTTCATTGAAACAATCTATCATCTTGAGCATATGCTCTCTGACAGGTGTTCCCTCAGCCATCCTAGCATTCATGATGGTCCTCATAGCAGCTTGCCTAGCTGGCCTGCTCTTGTCTGCGAACATTTCTGACAAGGACATCATGATTTCGTAGGCTGTGTCCATATGCTCGTGCTGCGTTTGCAACACGTTGGACATGGAAGCGAGCATGTAGCATTTAGCCATGTTCGCTTTCTTCCACTTCCTTTCAGCCTCTAACTGGTTTTCAGTAGAACCGGCATTAATTTCAGGACAATTTTCAACCAAGACATACTTGTACTCCTCAGCAGTGAGTACTATGTCAAGATTTCTCTTCCAATCTACGTAATTAGGGCCGGTCAACTTGTTCTCACGAAGAATACTCACCAACGGGCTAAAAGAATCTTTACCCATCTCTTTCTGGATATAAAACGGTTTATAATTAGACATGCAGTATATATGTAATATGCATATGGTGCTTGTTATAAAAGGAAAAACAAAGCACGAAACTTTTTACATTATTCAACCCCAATCATAATGTATCTGTGTTTCAACCTCCTCAAAGACCCTCCATCGAAGGGATGGCCGAGCCTACAGTCACGTTGAATTAAGGCAGACTTATTTGGATTATCACTATCTGGACACACATCCAGTGGTAGTCCAATCACTGATTGGTTTGGCCTCATATGACAAATAACCCTTGACTCCTAAGGAGAGGTCATCACCGTCTTATGTCAAGTGTATAACCATCTCTTATGAAATTCCCAGAATGTCTATGATTAAGTCTTCCGAAGGGAAGAGACTTTTATCCTTCCTAGAAGTGAACTTTAGTAAAGAGCTCCACCGAAGGGATGGCCGCTCCCACCAACACTTCATTGACATTCTATAGAAGTGATCTTTAGTAAAGAGCTCCACCGAAGGGATGGCCGCTCCTACTAACACCTCATTATGAATATTCACATTAGTTCACCCATTAACCCATCAAAGCGTTCTTTAGTTAAAGAACTCCACCGAAGGGATGGCCGTTCCCACTAACACTTTAATGAGATAACATGAACCGAAAATGGAAGGCCGTGGGGTCTTTCCTAAAACCCCTCTCCCACTTGATTATTTATCACTAGGGTTTATACCTTTTGACCTTTACATTGTTTTACTCAAAAGCTCTTTTTAAATCTAGCAAACTTGGTTAATTAAATTTATGACTTAAGTCATCTTAAAAATAAATAACCTTTGCTTTAAAACATTTGAGCAAATCCCTTCAAAGAATCAAAGACCTATCTTGGGTTATGAAAACCCATAGGTAGCATCTAATTAGATTTTAGTTTAGCCTCCTTTGGAAACCAAGGGTACCAAGATAAACCAAACCCTATCCAATTTTAAACCTTAGACAAATAGAAGGTGCTGGTCTAAGTTCCGTTTAAAATAATTTGCCAAACTAAAAACAATCTAATACAATAAAGATGCCAATTTTAGAGCCTAAGGGTGGCCATGTTTCTAGGTGACAATTATAGCAATTATATAAAGCATTCATCCATGCATTCCATATATAAAAGCAAATAAAAGTATGCAATCCTTGATGGCTCCTTGCTCTTAGGATTTCAAATCCTAATCGAATTAGGACTCCTCATGCATCTAGAAGTCTTGACTCCTTCATCTCCAAGGACTCCAATTTCTTGCAACCTTCTTGTCTTGAAACTTTCCTTTTCTTGCTCGTTTCCATAAATTGATTTATACAAGCAAACCCATGAAAAACAAAACCAAAATTACATTGGAGATTCCTATGCTTTTCAAGAAAGCTTACATCAAGACTAGTTGGAATAAATTAAGGAAACTTTACAACTTCCTATGATTGCTAACCGCGCAATCGTACACTTTCCAACTAATTAAAAAACATCCAAATCCACACAACATACATGCGAACCATCAAGGATGCTAATTATGGCTGCAAACAAAGAGGTTAGTGCATGCAAACTCACTATGTGCATCATTAAACAAATCTGGAAAATAAATTCCAGCAATGTTAATGAAACTTGTACACAACATGCATCACAACATAACTTTAATAGGGTGCCACCATACCCATAATCAATCTAGGATTAATTACACACAACATGGGATCATGATTTCACATGGAGTGGCTCTGATACCACTGAAAGAAATTGCGATTCAGATCTGAAACTTCTCATAAAGAGACTACTATGGCTGATGCAAAGCATGACAGATTTTAAAAAATCTGATTTCTGCACTATGCAGCGGAAATCAGCCATAAAGAATCGCATAGAAACTCCATTAAATCATGACCAACAAGTGTATAATTAAAGGAGAATGAAGAAGACTCATACCTCAAAGATTTGTAGACTTCAAACCTCTGAAAAAATAGATCCAAAGGCCCGAACTCAGACTTGCAATTTGCAAACAAGTTGCTGGAATTTTCTGCACTAGTATTGCCTTTGATCTTCTCCTCTATCTCACTTCCAAATCTGATTGGCTAAGATGGTGGGATCTTAATCTAGGAATTAAGAACTATTTCTCCAAGGGAAAATCTCAGACCTTAAGCTCTCTTCAATCAAGAAGAGAACCTCCAAAGGGCTGGACGTGTGGTGCTCTCCTTGTGCTCAATAATTGTTTCACAAAGTGTTGGACGTGTGGCATTCTTCTTGCTATCTTGTTATGGACGTCCAAAGGGGATGGTTCTCCTTTTATAGAAACTATGGGAAGCCTTTCCTATTTAGTTATCTCTCCTTATTCTAATTTATGTCCAAAAAGGAAAGACTTATTTCCTTTAAGAAACACTCTAATTAGAAAAGGAAACCAAAAGGAACTTTCCATACAATTAGTAATACTAGTTGTAGAACACTTACTAATTTTAAGTTCCTAATCCAAAAAGGAAACTAACTCATAGGAATACTAATCCAAAGAGGAGTCCAACTTTCCAAGTAGAGTCCTACTCAAAGTTGGAAACCTTACCCATGGAAATCCTATTATGGACATCCCACATATCAATGCACACCATGGCCCACATACAATTTATCTAGAGTTAAATTCATGTATGCCATCAAAGGCCTATTTGAATTCAAACTCAAAATTATTTTTCCACTAAAATAATTCATCCTTATGTTATCTAAACATCTTAGGATACCATGCCAATCTTGGTAAGTGACTAGAGAAGGGACCAAAAGACATATTTGCCATTGGCTCCCAAAATGACCAAAATGTCCATGCTAAACCCATAGCAACATAAAGACCATTTTAACCTTAACTCATTCCACTAAAGAGTTATGGTTGAACTCCAAGGACAAATATATATATATATATAATAAGCTCGTCATAAAATGACGGTTGTCTTCGACCTACTAAGTGTAATGACCTGAATGCCCCTCTATGTAACATCCATAATCGAGTCAGGTTATCACATGTACTATCAACCTTCCCGATTACATCTAAACCTTAGAACTTCATATCCTAAAACATAATCATCATTCGAATATCATTCTCTTGATCCAGGGAGCGACCCACAAGTTCAATATTCATATGGAACATCCATATACTAAGATCTTAGATTTTGATGATTAATCGGATAATTCTAAGGGGACGATTATTCCATCATCAGATGGCATAGATTCTATATTGCATCTGCACGTCCCAACTGATCAAGTCCGAGTACCCAAAACACAGAGCTGTTGACCAATGAATAGAATCTCACCCATAGTGAATCAAAGCACAAGAACTTGACTTCGTCAGTTCATCCACAAATGCTCAAGATTAAGAGCACCGGTTACTTAGTAGCATGAGGTGACTTGATCTCTTTTCTGTGATAGTACTATTTTAGAGATCACACCTACAATGGTCCTGTTCAATGCATGACACATGCACTAATGAGATAGATCCGGGAAAGGCCTCCCATGACTTAGGTATGTCACCCTATATAGGAGAGTATCTCATTATAACTTCTACCAAGATGAAGTGCCCAGCTCCATCTTTCAGTTATGAACAAATATGATGTTTCCAGTTGTCCATGAATTAGACCTATCTGTGTGTAGACACTACACACCTAATTCATTTACTAGAAACAATGGGCCTTACACAACCATACATATATACATGTTTAAGCATAAAAGAGTCTTTCCATTATATAACCAGAAAATATCCAGTAACAAAAGATGAGAGTGCGGCTAGTGGGCTTTAGGGCATACACCAATCCCAACAAACTCCCACTTGCACTAAAGATCACTGCTTCCTAACCTAACACCCATAGACTCAACATGAGAAGTGAAGACTTTCTCTGTAAGAGTCTTAGTGAATGGGTCAGCTAAGTTATTTGCTGAGGCAATATGCTCCACCACTATCTCTCCATCCTGAATGAATTCCCGGATCAAGTGGTACTTTCTCTGAATGAGCTTGCCTTTCTTGTGATTCCGGGGCTCTCTGCACTGTGCTATGGCACCAGAGTTATCGTAGTACATGACAATCGGGTTTTCTACTGCAGAAACAACTCCCAATTCCATTAGGAATTTTTCTGAGCCATACTGTTTCCTTTACAGCTTCCGCTGCCGCCACATACTCTGCTTCCATGGTAGAATCAGCAATACATGATTGCTTGACACTCCTCCATGAAATAGCCCTCCTGATAGAGTAAAAACATATCCTGAGTTTGACTTTCTGGTATGCGTATCTGATTGGAAATCTGAGTCTGTATACGCCAAAGGCGTTAAATCATCTGCCCGGAAAGTTAACATATAATCTTTCGTTCTCCGAAGATACTTGAATATATGCTTTACAACTGTTCAATGCATAGGTCCAGGGTTTGACTGATATCTGCTAACCATGCCGACGGCAAAGCAAATATCTGGTCTAGTACATAACATCGCATACATGAGACTTCCAACAGCGGATGCATATGGAACTCTCTTCATGTTCTCTATCTCATCAGGTGTCTTTGGACATTGATCTCGAGATAGTGGTACTCCATGTCTAGAAGGTAGCATGCCCTTCTTGGAGTCATGCGTGTTAAACTTGACCAATATCTTCTCAATATACAAAGATTGGGATAAGGCTAACATCTTATTCTTGCGATCACGCAAAAGCTTGATCCCTAAGATATAGCTGGCCTCACCCAAATCCTTCATCTGAAATTGAGAGGATAACCAAACCTTTGTGGATGACAATAAACCTACATCATTTCCTATGAGTAATATGTCATCTACATATAGAACCAAAAATGCAACTGCTTTCCCATTTCCTTTCTTATACACACATGGTTCATCAATGTTTTGATCAAAGCCAAAGGATTTGACTGCCTGATTAAACTTGATGTTCCATGCTCTAGATGCTTGCTTAAGTCCATAAATGGACTTCTTAAGTTTACAAACCATGTTATCTTGGCCACTAGCAATGAAGCCCTCTGGTTGCATTATATAGATACATAGAATGCAATTCAGATTTCATCGCTTGCTACCACATGTCAGCATCTATATCCGTTACTGCTTCATCGTAACTAGTAGGATCCTCAACCATATCCACAGAGTCTGTCTTTAAAGACACTCCTAGATATCTATCTGGTTGTCTAGGAATTCTCCCACTACGACGAGGCTCCGGAGTGTTTAAAGGAATATCTTGTTCATCTACTGTCTCAGGATCTGGTACAGATGTTATAGGAGATCCCGGAAGAATCTCCTTAAGGGTTTCTTTACAACTAAGTTCTTGGTGCATCATACAATCATCCTCCAAGTACCTAGCATGAGTGCTGATGAGCACTTTTTGCTCCTTTGGATGATAAAAGATGCCACCTCTCGTTCCCTTAGGATACCCAATGAAGTAGCACATTTCCGATCTGGGTTCTAGCTTGGTAGCTTTATCATTCAGTACATAGGCTGGACAACCCCAAATGTGAATATGTCTCAAACTAGGTTTTCGACTTGTCCACATTTCTTGTGGTGTCCTAGGTACTGACTTAGATGGTACCAGATTTAAAATGTATGCTGCTGCTTCTAAGGCATATCCCCAAAAAAGATATAGGCAGGGTTGCATGACTCATCATGGACCTTACCATATCAAGAAGGGTACGGTTTCTTCTCTCCGCTACACCATTTTGCTGGGGTGTACCCGGTGCAGACAACTGAGACACAATCCCATGTTGTGTGAGGTACTCCTTGAACTCCCCTAGGAGGTACTCGCCACCTCGATCAGATCGAAGGGCTTTGATATGTTTCCCTAGTTGTAGCTCCGCCTCAGCCTTGAATTGTTTGAACTTATCAAACGTCTCAGGCTTGCTTCGCATCAAATAGACATATCCATACCTAGAGTAATCATCGGTGAAGGTGATGTAATACTCATATCCTCCTCTTGCTAGTTTGTTCATAGGACCACACACATCAGTGTGAACCAATTCTAACAACTCCTTTGACCTTAGTCCCTTTCCAGAGAATGACCTTTTGGTCATCTTTCCCTTGAGACATGATTCGCACTGAGGAAAAGGTTTGAAATCTAATGAGCTCAAGGGCCCATCTTCTACCAACCTCTGAATCCGTTTTGGGTTAATGTGACCCAAACGTAAGTGCCAAAGATATGTGTCATTGATTGAAGATACCTTCCTCTTAAGGGAAGTTGAGCTTTCTTGTTGTACATTATGCAGTGTAGGAGCAACAGGATATATATAAAATAAGTTGTCATGTATTCTACCGGAACATATAATATTTCCATCTCTACTGATATCAATACCAGAATGGAAAGAAACTGAATAATTAAATTCAATTAATCTGGAAACTGAAATTAAATTCTTCCTCATGTCCGGAACATAGAAAACATTATTTAAAACTAATATCCTATTACATAGAAAATGTAAGGTAACAACTCCTACTGCAACTGCCCAAACTTTAGCTCCAGTTCCGACTCTAAAGGCAAATTCTCCTTTCTCAATTCTCTGCATTATCTGAAACCCCTGCAATGAATTGCAGATATGATTAGTGGCTCCTGAGTCTACTATCCATGAGTCAGTAGAATCAACCACTAGACAAGTTTCAATGTAGTATGAAAAAGATGTACCTTTCTTAACTGAGGCTAGGAACTTGGGACAATCTTTTTTCCAATGACCTTTCAGGCCACACTTGAAGCATTTCCCTTTGGGCTTTCCATCTGTACCCTTGTCCTTCTTATTACCAGCATTGTCCTTTTTCTGCCCTTTTCCCTTATTCTGCTTCTTCTTGGACTTCTTCCCTTTCGGGTTCAGTTTAGAGGAAGACTGGAAAAAATGAGCTTGGGCTTTGGGCTTCATGATAGCCTCTGCCGCCTGGAGTTCTTTCATTAACTCAGGTAGAGTCATGTCCATCTTGCTCATATTGAAATTGAGCTTGAACTGATTGAAAGATTCCGGCAGAGTTTCGAGAATCATGTCAGTCTGACTCCCTGCATCAATCTCAGCCCCTAGAATCTCAGCTTCATTGAAACAATCTATCATCTTGAGCATATGCTCTCTGACAGGTGTTCCCTCAGCCATCCTAGCATTCATGATGGTCCTCATAGCAGCTTGCCTAGCTGGCCTGCTCTTGTCTGCGAACATTTCTGACAAGGACATCATGATTTCGTAGGCTGTGTCCATATGCTCGTGCTGCGTTTGCAACACGTTGGACATGGAAGCGAGCATGTAGCATTTAGCCATGTTCGCTTTCTTCCACTTCCTTTCAGCCTCTAACTGGTTTTCAGTAGAACCGGCATTAATTTCAGGACAATTTTCAACCAAGACATACTTGTACTCCTCAGCAGTGAGTACTATGTCAAGATTTCTCTTCCAATCTACGTAATTAGGGCCGGTCAACTTGTTCTCACGAAGAATACTCACCAACGGGCTAAAAGAATCTTTACCCATCTCTTTCTGGATATAAAACGGTTTATAATTAGACATGCAGTATATATGTAATATGCATATGGTGCTTGTTATAAAAGGAAAAACAAAGCACGAAACTTTTTACATTATTCAACCCCAATCATAATGTATCAGTGTTTCAACCTCCTCAAAGACCCTCCATCGAAGGGATGGCCGAGCCTACAGTCACGTTGAATTAAGGCAGACTTATTTGGATTATCACTATCTGGACACACATCCAGTGGTAGTCCAATCACTGATTGGTTTGGCCTCATATGACAAATAACCCTTGACTCCTAAGGAGAGGTCATCACCGTCTTATGTCAAGTGTATAACCATCTCTTATGAAATTCCCAGAATGTCTATGATTAAGTCTTCCGAAGGGAAGAGACTTTTATCCTTCCTAGAAGTGAACTTTAGTAAAGAGCTCCACCGAAGGGATGGCCGCTCCCACCAACACTTCATTGACATTCTATAGAAGTGATCTTTAGTAAAGAGCTCCACCGAAGGGATGGCCGCTCCTACTAACACCTCATTATGAATATTCACATTAGTTCACCCATTAACCCATCAAAGCGTTCTTTAGTTAAAGAACTCCACCGAAGGGATGGCCGTTCCCACTAACACTTTAATGAGATAACATGAACCGAAAATGGAAGGCCGTGGGGTCTTTCCTAAAACCCCTCTCCCACTTGATTATTTATCACTAGGGTTTATACCTTTTGACCTTTACATTGTTTTACTCAAAAGCTCTTTTTAAATCTAGCAAACTTGGTTAATTAAATTTATGACTTAAGTCATCTTAAAAATAAATAACCTTTGCTTTAAAACATTTGAGCAAATCCCTTCAAAGAATCAAAGACCTATCTTGGGTTATGAAAACCCATAGGTAGCATCTAATTAGATTTTAGTTTAGCCTCCTTTGGAAACAAAGGGTACCAAGATAAACCAAACCCTATCCAATTTTAAACCTTAGACAAATAGAAGGTGCTGGTCTAAGTTCCGTTTAAAATAATTTGCCAAACTAAAAACAATCTAATACAATAAAGATGCCAATTCTAGAGCCTAAGGGTGGCCATGTTTCTAGGTGACAATTATAGCAATTATATAAAGCATTCATCCATGCATTCCATATATAAAAGCAAATAAAAGTATGCAATCCTTGATGGCTCCTTGCTCTTAGGATTTCAAATCCTAATCGAATTAGGACTCCTCATGCATCTAGAAGTCTTGACTCCTTCATCTCCAAGGACTCCAATTTCTTGCAACCTTCTTGTCTTGAAACTTTCCTTTTCTTGCTCGTTTCCATAAATTGATTTATACAAGCAAACCCATGAAAAACAAAACCAAAATTACATTGGAGATTCCTATGCTTTTCAAGAAAGCTTACATCAAGACTAGTTGGAATAAATTAAGGAAACTTTACAACTTCCTATGATTGCTAACCGCGCAATCGTACACTTTCCAACTAATTAAAAAACATCCAAATCCACACAACATACATGCGAACCATCAAGGATGCTAATTATGGCTGCAAACAAAGAGGTTAGTGCATGCAAACTCACTATGTGCATCATTAAACAAATCTGGAAAATAAATTCCAGCAATGTTAATGAAACTTGTACACAACATGCATCACAACATAACTTTAATAGGGTGCCACCATACCCATAATCAATCTAGGATTAATTACACACAACATGGGATCATGATTTCACATGGAGTGGCTCTGATACCACTGAAAGAAATTGCGATTCAGATCTGAAACTTCTCATAAAGAGACTACTATGGCTGATGCAAAGCATGACAGATTTTAAAAAATCTGATTTCTGCACTATGCAGCGGAAATCAGCCATAAAGAATCGCATAGAAACTCCATTAAATCATGACCAACAAGTGTATAATTAAAGGAGAATGAAGAAGACTCATACCTCAAAGATTTGTAGACTTCAAACCTCTGAAAAAATAGATCCAAAGGCCCGAACTCAGACTTGCAATTTGCAAACAAGTTGCTGGAATTTTCTGCACTAGTATTGCCTTTGATCTTCTCCTCTATCTCACTTCCAAATCTGATTGGCTAAGATGGTGGGATCTTAATCTAGGAATTAAGAACTATTTCTCCAAGGGAAAATCTCAGACCTTAAGCTCTCTTCAATCAAGAAGAGAACCTCCAAAGGGCTGGACGTGTGGTGCTCTCCTTGTGCTCAATAATTGTTTCACAAAGTGTTGGACGTGTGGCATTCTTCTTGCTATCTTGTTATGGACGTCCAAAGGGGATGGTTCTCCTTTTATAGAAACTATGGGAAGCCTTTCCTATTTAGTTATCTCTCCTTATTCTAATTTATGTCCAAAAAGGAAAGACTTATTTCCTTTAAGAAACACTCTAATTAGAAAAGGAAACCAAAAGGAACTTTCCATACAATTAGTAATACTAGTTGTAGAACACTTACTAATTTTAAGTTCCTAATCCAAAAAGGAAACTAACTCATAGGAATACTAATCCAAAGAGGAGTCCAACTTTCCAAGTAGAGTCCTACTCAAAGTTGGAAACCTTACCCATGGAAATCCTATTATGGACATCCCACATATCAATGCACACCATGGCCCACATACAATTTATCTAGAGTTAAATTCATGTATGCCATCAAAGGCCTATTTGAATTCAAACTCAAAATTATTTTTCCACTAAAATAATTCATCCTTATGTTATCTAAACATCTTAGGATACCATGCCAATCTTGGTAAGTGACTAGAGAAGGGACCAAAAGACATATTTGCCATTGGCTCCCAAAATGACCAAAATGTCCATGCTAAACCCATAGCAACATAAAGACCATTTTAACCTTAACTCATTCCACTAAAGAGTTATGGTTGAACTCCAAGGACAAATATATATATATAATAAGCTCGTCATAAAATGACGGTTGTCTTCGACCTACTAAGTGTAATGACCTGAATGCCCCTCTATGTAACATCCATAATCGAGTCAGGTTATCACATGTACTATCAACCTTCCCGATTACATCTAAACCTTAGAACTTCATATCCTAAAACATAATCATCATTCGAATATCATTCTCTTGATCCAGGGAGCGACCCACAAGTTCAATATTCATATGGAACATCCATATACTAAGATCTTAGATTTTGATGATTAATCGGATAATTCTAAGGGGACGATTATTCCATCATCAGATGGCATAGATTCTATATTGCATCTGCACGTCCCAACTGATCAAGTCCGAGTACCCAAAACACAGAGCTGTTGACCAATGAATAGAATCTCACCCATAGTGAATCAAAGCACAAGAACTTGACTTCGTCAGTTCATCCACAAATGCTCAAGATTAAGAGCACCGGTTACTTAGTAGCATGAGGTGACTTGATCTCTTTTCTGTGATAGTACTATTTTAGAGATCACACCTACAATGGTCCTGTTCAATGCATGACACATGCACTAATGAGATAGATCCGGGAAAGGCCTCCCATGACTTAGGTATGTCACCCTATATAGGAGAGTATCTCATTATAACTTCTACCAAGATGAAGTGCCCAGCTCCATCTTTCAGTTATGAACAAATATGATGTTTCCAGTTGTCCATGAATTAGACCTATCTGTGTGTAGACACTACACACCTAATTCATTTACTAGAAACAATGGGCCTTACACAACCATACATATATACATGTTTAAGCATAAAAGAGTCTTTCCATTATATAACCAGAAAATATCCAGTAACAAAAGATGAGAGTGCGGCTAGTGGGCTTTAGGGCATACACCAGTCCCAACAAGTTTCTAATATCTAAGGCCCATACCTAAGTTAAACAGTCTCTTTCCCAAATAACAAGAGTTGAATAATTAATTCAAATAATTACATCACTTTCTGACCTCTGATCGTGATAAAACCAGAACCTTTGGATTCTCCGTCTCGAGGGCTTTCCAATGGTATATTATATGTAAAAATCCAACGGGCGAATTGAAAGTTACAAGCCTTCGAAGTTTCAGTGACTATGCACCCTCCGATCGATCGGACTGTCTGATTGATCGGACTGTGTGACCGATCGATGGGCACTGAACACCTCTCAGTTAGTGCACAGTCTGATTGATCGGACTGTGTGACCGATCGATCGGCACTGGGCACCTCCCAGTTAGCTGAGAGTTTTCACAGAGCGATCGATCGGACTATACGACCGATCAATCGGTCTGTAAACGCTCATAGTTAATTTGGAGATTGTTCACTGTCCGATCGATCGCACATGGCGACCGATCGATCGGACAGCGAACCTGAAGCCCGAAAATTGGTTTTTGCTCCCTTTTTCCTCCGGCCAATCCATGGCTAACCTGCAGAAACTGAGCCTCCTTGCTCCCCCATTCAATCCATACATCACATGACACCATTTCTAGCAAGTTAAACAAATTCTAATATTTCCAATTAATAATTAAACCAAATTCAATTCCCAAAACCTAATCTAGCATATTAACTTAAATCCATAACAATACAGGCTTGGAATTAGAGAAGTCTATCAAGAATCATAGCCAGATCAATAATAAAACAACATACATGCTTATAATGAAATGCAGATCTACTTTCCTCAACGAAGAAGAAGATTGAAATTGGGTAAAAATCGAGGAGAAGCCTTTCTACCGCGAAACCCACAATCTAACCAGATAAAACACTGTCTAGGAAGCCAAAAAGAAAAAATGAAGGAAAAGAATCAAGAAAAGACTACATCTAATCTGAAATGAATTTGATTGACAAGATGAAGTTGTGAGAAATCTTACCAATTCGATACCGGAAGAAAGAGAGGATCGATAGAATAAATATTAACGGATCGGATCTTCAAGTTGGATCTTCTAGGGCGGAGTTCTGGCTTGAGAAAGGAAGAGGAAGAAGAAATGGGCTGCGGTTGTTCTTCGTTGCAGAGAATAACGAATGGACTTAGGGTTAACTTCGTTTAAGAATAAGGGAGAAGAAAAAGACTAAATTACCCCTTAAGTGGGTCCGGTTAAAGAATGGACTACTTAAAAGGTTTCTGATTGCCAGATCGCAATGAGTCAAGAGACAAAAATCATCAGAACGACGAGACCTTTCCAACGAAACAAAAATCATGGCGTTTGGAATATTTCGGAAAAACACTCAATTTTCCTTAAATTGCAAACTATACCCTTGCTATGATCAAACGAACTCCGAATCGAACGAAACTTTAGAGATACTAATCTAATGCTAAAAGAAACTCGCTCATGATCTAAACCCACTTAATTATCTAAAATATAATTAATTATAATAATAACAAATTAAACGGGTCAGGGCCTGATCTTGGGCCCGACTGACCCAGTAAGGTGACAGACCTTACAATTTCTTTATATGAGGGAGAAATTACTGGATTTTAGTGTTCCTGGATAAATAAGTATTCTTCTGTCTCCATAAATTCTTGGAATTAGTTAATTCTTAAAAAATATCATTGTAAAGTCCTTAATCGCTGACTATTTCTACACCTGCAGCAGAACTACCTTTATGATAAATTTCGGAACTCAATGCTTATAGAAAGATTTGAGAATAGTGTGTTACAACTTACAAATACATCATTATGGTTCATGCTTATAAATTCACACGACAATTTTGAGATTGACTAGAAAATTATTGATGTTGTTATTTGCACAGTACAAACTTCATTAGCATCTGCTAATATGACAAGAGTGTAAGCTCTACTAAATACATAGAAAACCATGACATCCAATTCGCATTCAAGCTTCAGCTTTCAGCATTGAAAATTTTAGAATTACAATCATTTGTAAATGAACAAGCATTTAAATTTAAGAATGCAAATTAAAAGATATCTAAATATATAAATACCCTAATGTCTAAAAGAAAAGATTTACCTTGAAGGCGTATAAACTTTGTAGAAATATTTGATTTCTGTATAAAATAATGAACCAACTGAAGCAGATTAGCAAGGGATGAGTTTACATGAAGGACTACTAGTTGTCATAAACAACCATGTCTTATGGCGTGCTTCCACAATGACCCCCATTGTTACTTTACCTGAACCTTTTCGTCGCATCCAATTGAAACCACTCTCAGCCTCGAGCAATTTGTAATTCTTCACACAAGATGCACAACTGTAAGGACAAAGTACATATCCTGATATCCATGAAAAACATCTCTTCAAATAGCTTCAAGGCAGTGTCAGTTGAATGAGAGTACATATGCATTCAATCTAGTTGGAAATAGTTCCCATCTTATGTATCATAACTCATAATTGTGATTGAGAGCGTCAATTGCTAATCCCGCCATGCAAGACTCTTTTCCTTATCCATTCCTCTAATTGAATAACTTAATTTCCAGATTGATTTCCCCAAATCTTCTGAGACCAGTAATGTGAATGGGGTAAGTCCCCTGCTTGGAAGCCACGCCACCTTCCAGAATCAATTTGAAAAGATCATATGCATTTTGCATCATGTCCCCTTGACAAAATCCTTTGAATGATTCCATTGTAGTTATGTTTTGAATGATTCCATTGTAGTTATGTTAAAGCATCAGTCCAATTTATACGAAATCTTTCACTAGATTCACTAAAAACTAATATTTTCATTCAAAGAACTGCAAGAACTTATTTGATTCAGTTCTCTTGCAGTTACATCTATCTGAGTACGCAAACTAAAAAACAACCATCTTATTTTCTCTAATCTTTTAGCCATTGATGGTCCTATATACAGCTGGGCAAAATGTTTTTACAAATTCCGCCCATCAATGATCGCAAAATGTTTTTACAAATTCCGCCCATCAATGATCCATATATGAAAATAAGGGTCAATATGGTATCCAACCATCAGACCAACCCATCTAACATCGAAACCTCTCATATCCTGCAGAGCTGATGGATTACAGACCACATAAAGAAAAGCATTAGACAAACCTATCAACATTCTACCAAGATAATGGCATTGGCACCCCTTATCAATCACACTTTTTTTCTTTATTAATACATTAACGAGTGCACTGTGACAATGAGAGTTCCAAAGGCAAATAACTCGTCACCCAAAACCCATTTTGAGGATTTGATCAAAATGGGTTCTTGCCAAGTCAATTATCTAAACCTACAACAGAATTCTAGCATACAACGTGTTAGACCCCGTCCTGAGTTAATCGAGATTAACTCTAATTGATTGGAGATTTAGCTAATTAACTATATTTAATTAAGTTAATGATGGTTAATGGCCAAATTAAAGTGAATTAGCCTTAAATGAATGATTAGGGCTTAATGACATGTTAATGAAGGAGATTGAATGGTGTGAATTGATTTTAGACTAAAGCTAGGAAGAACAAGGACTTTTTTGTAAATATGAATTTTCGCGTATTTTGTCGAATTCGAAAACTCTTAGTACTAACGCACGTATCTCAACGAGTACGTTAACTTTCGTAAAAGGCTTGAACTCGTTCGACGATAATAGGATAAAATGATCCTTCCTTTGACTCAATTTGTAATGAGTTAGGAGGTGGAGGGCTTAAACGCAAAAAGAGGCTTATATAAGCTAAGAGATGAACTCAATGAGTTCATTCAACTCATTTATAACCCTAGGCATCTTTTTTTTCTCCTTTTCTCTTCATTATTCCATTCTCTTCATCAAGCATCAAGATTGAGACTTTAGTTGTGTTTTGAAGAGAACTTCACCAACTTCATCTTCTCCATATTCTTCTTGGATTTCTTTGAAGTTGGAGCTTGAGAGAAGACTCAAAGCTTCTTTTCATAAAGCTTGAAGTGAGTATCTTGAACTCCTTGATGAGTTTTCTAGTTGTTTAAGCAACTTGGGTTGGTTTGTGACACAAACAACTCATAGAAATTCTCTATTTTGAATGGGTGTTGATTTAGGTTTAAAAGAGGGTTTCAATTGGGGATTTTGATCTCAAAAGCCAAGCTATCAAACGAAGATTTTGTGAATTAACCTCAAGCTAAGGCAAGTGTATAGATTTCTCGTCATTTAAGATGTTATAGGACTTGTAAGAACTCAAGGAGTTCAATTTCTAAGAATTCACTTCAAAAATTATGAAGCTCTGAACTGAATTTCTAGGCGCAGTTCGGTCGACCGATACCTGACCGAACTGCTGACCGAACATGTCCGGGTTCATTTTTCAGTGTGGTTCAGCCTCTGGAAAGCTGACCGACAGCTGACAGACACCCGACCGAACACACCTGATTGAAATGCACAAAAAATTCAGCTTCTGGAAAGCTGACCGAACAAGTTCGGCTAACTGAAGTAGTGATTTCGGTCAGCCGAAGGTCGACCGACATGTCAACCGAGAGACCCCTTGAAGTATCAGAAATTCTGAAGCTTCTGATTATAGATCATAGCCGATCGAGTGGTCAAGTTAACTAAGGGTCGACCGAGAGGTGACCAAATGGACTGACAGAGATTCCAGAAGTGAATCAAGGGTCCTGGAAGGTGAACCGAATTGAGTTCGGCTAACCGAGTATGGAATGTCGGGCAACAGACAGTCGACTGACGAGCTGACTGAACCTGTGGAAAATTGCAGATTGAGGTAAGATTTTCCTGATTTGAAGTATAATTTATACAGGTTGACTTTATTAGTATCTAAACCTTCATAGGTGTTAGCAAAGGTTATCCTAATGTACAAATTATATATAAAGTGATGTTCATCAAAATTAATACGTGTATTGGATGACGAACGTTTCACTCAAATGATTGGTTTACAAGTCTGAATATGAATTATTGGTTAATTTATTTGATTTGTTTCTAAGTTTGCACTGCATAGTAGTTTCTTAAGCTTATTATAGAGCTGAATCGAATTAATTAAATGAATGAACAGGCAAAGTAACAATGAATTAATGAACAATCCTACTGCAGTAGATGGAATGAGGATGTTCCGGAGCTCCGTGCGGATGCCGGTGATCTCTGATCCAGACATTGGTAGATCGCACACATTATGGACTGAAAAGTCTCAATTGATAAGTCATTTAATGAAAGAGTACTCACTGATAATGAATGAATATGAATGACTAGTATTTGTGTTACAAATACAATGACTGTTTCCTTTGGGAAGAACTGAATAGAAACAAAATAAATGCTATTGTAGTTGCCAATTTAGTGATGTTTATTACTTGACTCTATTGTATAGGGTATTGTACTTGATGTCGAATTGTCTAGAACTGTTAAATTGGTGAATTGTTAGGTTCTTGTATAGCATGTACTATCATAGATATGTGTATATATTGTTGAACCGTCGTGTTCACAGTGTTATTGATGACATTATAGGCCCAGTTGCCCGTGCCGGTATTATAGAGGCCGTACCGCTAGTGGAGGAGGCCCATCCGATACCTCCAGGAGGTTTAATTGAGTGGACATGATTCGGAGTGTGAATGAGTTAGAAATATTTTGGATAAATGTTTTGAAATACTTTTGCGTAATTCATTTTGAGATGTAAATAGACGTCAACTTGTATCGTATTTGAATATACAATGTTGGACGTATAGTGTATGTGTATATGGACTTTATTTTCGATAAAGTATGTGTATTGTATCGAATGTTTCGTCAATGTAAATATATTTCGCAAAAATGTACATTTGATAGGTACATATGATTGTTATCCCTTGTGGATTTCAAGTTAACTTCGGTTAAATTCGGCATTTACGGGAGTAAGTATGGAATTATGACTCGGGGTTTGTCCGGATTAATCAGATCTCGGGCTCGGGTCGTGACACAATGCAACGACAAGGAAGGGTCAAAATCGATACCTCTGTAGATAGTATAAATCTATTCAGCCTGCAGAAGAAAAAGGACAGGTTTTGGGGCCGAGTTCAGACCACATAGAGGAGGCGGAACCGATATTGGAATGGGAGAAGTGGGTGTGGAGGATTGGAGAGAAAGGAATAGATGTGATGGATGTGGGTGAAGTTTTGGTAATGTTGATAGAAGCAATGGTTGTTTGGGAGAGAACTAAGGCGAGGAAGAGGAAGAGCAAGAGGAAGAGGAAGAACACCAAGTTATTATCGAGGAAGAAAAGGGACTTCGAGGGAAGATGATGAGTTTTTCCCCTTTCCCTCCCAGCCTTCTTGAAAGCTCCCTGGCTAACGGCCAATGGAGGGGATGAGAGGGTTTTACAACATTCAATGGAAAGACCAGCTAGTATGGCCCAATAAAATGTGGGGTCCAACTTGTTGAAGAGTGGGCTCCACCCCAAAGGGGGATATTAAAAAGTATTTCTGCTGCGTCTGCTAACGTCTCGAGGTTTTGGTAGTAATGGCTAGCTAAAGAAATTTAAGATGGTAACAGAGCCAACCGTTCGCGGGTTTGAATCTCAAGAGGATCGACTCGGCGTAAAAAAAAAAAGAAGCATGCCATAGTAACGCCTCGAGGTTTTGGTAGTAATGGCTAGCTATAGCTAAAGAACGTTTGAGTTCACTATGAGACTCAGACAATGAAAATTTCACAACAACAGGAGTTGGACTCACCATTAGATTGATCCATCATGGTGTCCGCCTTAGTCCTTTAACGTAATATTGGGAACTTTTGGGCTGTGCGAGTACCAAACTGAGCTCATCATCTGGTTGGATCCTCTAAAGTTGGAAGCTGTTATAAATGATTTGCCCCCTTATTTTTAAATTAAGAATGTTTATTATTATTATTATTATTATTATTATTATTATTATTATTATTATTATTATTACAAACGATCTAAAACCATTACTAAATTGAAATGGCGCAGAACTGCTCCAGATCAACATTCCTAATCTTCATTTTTGGTATGGTGTGTTGCTGTTTGTTTAAACAAATAGGTGCAGAGCTTATGAGGAATACAAAGATGACCATGAGAAGCCCCCGCATAAAAAAGACAGGTCTATTAGGTGTTGTAGCTTATTTTTATAATACTCAAATAAATGTTTAGTGAGGTTTTCATTTTAACCATTCATTTCATAACCTTTTAGATAGTGCTCTTATCAAGTAACAATCTAATGAGATTATTATTATTATTTAAACTAATGCTGAAAACCTTCTTTTCCTTGAGTTGGCAGCTGCTGCTGTGTGTCCAACTTTAAAAATGTATCAATGAGCTTTTTGTTACTAATGATGGATAGGATCCGATACATAGCAGAAACCTCAACCTCGGACATGAGATGTGGCAAGTATGCCAAAGCTTATCTCAGTGAGGCCCATGTAGCCCACATACCTGAGACTTAGGTGAGTCCTAGCCCATTTGCAAAAATATGTGACCCCTTTGTCGTACATATGTGGGCCTAGATGGGCCTGTACTATATACCCAGACCTGGCCTTTTTAACAATAGGGCCAGAAAATCAGGCTGGCAACAGCCACGGACTTCAAAGCAGAGCGCAAATTCAATGCAATGCAGGCCATGAAGTTAAGTCTTACTGAGCCCAAACAAGACATTTGGCATCTTGGTAGGGCCACTCCCCTGGGCAAACATTCTTAGCCATCAAATGCACAGCTTTGAAAAAGACAATTAATAAGAAAACAAGCTCCAGCAAACTTTCTGAGCCATCAAATGCACATCTTTAAAAAGACAGTAAATAAGGGAAAAAGAAAAAAGAAAAGAAAAAGGAGGCATTACAGTTAACACCTGATATCAGATTGCTAGGATTGCTTCATAGTGAGACAAATCCACGAACCCTGCGTTTAAATGGTGTAATCTATGTGCTTTGTGCATCTTACCAATCGAAGTGGCCCAACCCATTTACAGTTTTTTCAATATCATGTGGACTCCATGCAATGTCTATACCTTGAGCTGGATTTCCGAGCCACTTTTAGGCATGTCAATTTAGCCCGCTGAAATGGGTACTCGGCCCGTCCCAAGCCCAAAAATACAGGGCTTTAAATTTTTTTTGAGTCCGGCAGTCTGGGCTTTGTCAATAATTATAAAGCCCGGCCAAAATAGGACTAGACAGGGCAGAGGAAGCCCAGCCTGCTCAGGCCCGGCCAGGCCCGCTCCAAGCTAATTTTACTATTTTTTTTACTATTTCTTTTGATGTTTCAGTGAATATGAATTGTGTTTTTTTTTACTTCTGTTAATTTCTGATTGAGGCCTTAAAGCAGTAAAGTCCTAGCTCAACCCTTAGTCATTACATTGTTGATTAAGGTCATAATGAAATAGTAAAGTCTTCAGAACCTCAGTTCTAAAACCTACGCCCCCCACTCACATTTCCAATTCCAAATAAAATGCAAATCCATAAGATTCTTCTTTTTGTTTTTTTTTTTTTTCACAATTAGCTTTAGTCATTTCCACCAAATCTCGAGCAACCCATAGCTACTTAGATATTTACACAAACATCATATTTTTTCCAGTTTCTAACTTCAATTTTTTCAATGTACCAAGATGCAACCCAATTTCACAAACTATGCTCTTCCATGCTCCAGCAGCAAGTGGTCTGACACAGTAAAAACTATGACATGTATTTGCCTCCTCTATGCTAAAACCACTTGCTTAGATGGTATTTTCTCCACAAAACCTCAAGGGAACAACTTTGTAGTTCTTCAATGGTGAGCTTTGTCATGTTTTAAACCCCAGGAGTCAAGTCAACACATCTACAAAACCTCGAGCACCGCATGGGGCTGTATATAATTATATCCTTATGTTCAAGATCGTGTTAAAGGCCCGAGCCCGCACGGGATGTGTTTTGATATAAGCCCGCTCAATTTAGGATAGGGATTGGACAACCCCTCGTCAGGCCCATCCAATATTCAGGATGGAATTGGACAACCCATGCCAACGCCCGGCCCGGCCCATTGACAGGCCAAGCCACTTTCCTCCTGTTGTATAGCATAGGGCAAGCCCAGAGTATTTGTGTAACTAAATGTGAATGTAGGACTATGGCTTAGTGGTGGAGCAATGGACGTAATCAAATGGTATAGGACCCATTTGCCAAAAATCAGATTCACACTACCCCATTTGACATTGTTGTAAGGGCCTGTATTGAAATAGAAACCCGTCCTTTATTTCTCAAGAAGATACAGCCCTTTGTCGGAAAGAAAGCTACATACTCTCTACTACTAGTTGCATAGAGGAAGCTACTCTAATAACATCCTAGCTGTTTTTTTTACGCACATGCAGTGCCTCTCTTTTTTCAGGAAGAGAACCCCTTCCTCCCTTATCTCTCAGCCATCGGTCCTCAAAGGCTTACGCGAAAGCAACCTTTCTTAGCTGGGAGGCTTTATCTTGCTGCATGCGTTGGACTTGGACCCCTCATAATGCATAAAAGCCATCCATCCTTCTTCTTGATTGATTAGGACAGGAAACTTGGGCTGTCCCCGTCAATACTTTTCCAAACTCTTGTGACACACAGGAATAGGTTCCATCAATAAGTCGTTGGCCTTTTCTGCTGTTGCGCTCATTTAATTTTGTATGTATGTAGTCCATCTAAGGTTTCATATGAGCCTTGTAAAGCTAGTCCGGTCAAGGCCCTAGCTCACTTATTTTTTGGGCTAATATTCTGCCAAAATTCATCCAATGGGCTTAAAGATCAGGCATGGGTGGGCTTGCTCATTGGTATATTGGCCATTTGTGTTGAAATTTTCCGCCCAGGGTAGACCATCTAGCTGGACCTTTCGGCAGAAATGGACCCATGTCTGCTCATTTATCAATGGAGCCTGAATCGCAGGACTAGGCCCAGACAACAAGAAAAAGATGCGGATCCCATATACGGCCAAAATAAGGCTAGCTCATAAGACCATCGGATTGAGATTGGATAGTGATGGAGCAGGGGCCCACCAGCATTGACAATTTAGAGGATTGTTGGATCAAGTCAGGCCGAATCATGAAAGACATCTACTTTCTCCGAATAAAGTGATCACAAGCTTCATCGATCTGTTCCTCGAAGGATCACATGCCTCAGATGAGATGCTACCTTACTACCATTTAGTGGGCAACAGTAAGTTAGTCTGGGTGTTGAGTGTCATGAGCATCAGCCGCAAAATATGTTCATGGTGTGTTCAGTTTGTAGCTGGCTTATGAAAAGAGGCTTGCTAATTCCTAAAGGCTTGGTTTCTAAAACTTACAAGATTGGGCAATTAAACAGCTCTCATATTTGTGTCTTGAAGCAGGCGCATGTAATATATATTATGCGAAGCAGGAAAATGTAACTGGTCATTTTGTGGTCCCTATTGGCCCATGAGAAATTGGTTCCCTTTGAGAAAAAAAGTGAGTTCCATTGGTCAGTTTTATTGAGGATATATATGCTGCACTTTCTGTCTATCCGGATGCATATTAGAACTTTTATCTTGTGCAAAGCCTAAAACATAATGAGCAATTTTTCGGCACAAACAGTTCTCAAATTTAAAATCTGTGAACCACCATCTAAGTTGGGTCACCTCAATGCATGTTGTCATGAATTACAGTTGGGGAAAAAAGCTACCAGCCCCTTGATACTGTGGTGCGACCCACAGAATATATAGTGTTCCTCATGGAAGCTTCTCAAAGTGGCTCCCTTCCATTACATTTAAAAAACAAAACCAAATCTACAGGGTGCTATTACAATTCACAAGCATCATCCCTTTGGCTTCAAGCATTCCTGTTATTAACATACTTGATAAATAATTGGAGTGGATAGTATTTGTTATGATTTACTTGTAGTGAAAGTATGGATTCATATCTAGTGCATAATCAGTATCTATACCCAGAAAAGGAAGCTAATCACTTAGCCACCCAGTGTAGATTTTTTTTTTTTTTTTTGAAACTACCCGGTGTCGATTTCAGCTGGTTACAATTGAAGGAACTCAATTGTCATTTAGGCCCCGTTCTTTTACTAGGCTGTTTGGAAATTTAGAATTTCTGTCAGGAATTCGGTGTTTTATTACTCGAATTCCTAAGAATTCCAAGGCATTTGAGATTCCAGGCATTTGAAATCCCAAAAAACTCAGCATTTTTTTTTTTTTTTTGCTAAAGGGTAAATTTGTATTAGAAAAGAAAGAGAGGGGGTAAAGCCAAAAGGCAACACAAAAGACTATACAAAGAAAAGCCCACTAAATAGCCAAGCCTAAAAACATCAAAATAGGATGGTGATAGATATCAACATTAACAGTGTTTAGGGATATAATCATACCTCTAATTCTGTCCACAAAAATAACCTTTGCACGCTCTATAGTAGACCGCCTGCCATTGAACTTGGAGTCATTTCGAAGAAGCCAAAGAATGGAGATTGCATGGAGGAAGATCGCAGCTGCCAAATGTCTACCAGATGCTAAAAAAAAAAACTCAGCCTTTGAAAAACCATTTTAGCAAAAACGATTTGAAAAAACACTTTAACAAAGAGGATTCAGAATTCCTGGGGCATGATTTTTTTTTCATCACAATGCTTAGGCACTGTTCGGCCTCCTCTATTTGGACAATACGGATTGATACTTTTATGTGTGCCACATGAACTATTGGGGAAATATGAACATACAAGTACTAGCTTGTGGCTTCTATTATCTTTTTTTTTCTTTTCTAAATGATCATACAAGTCCCAAGAAGCTTATTTCTCTCTTAGGGGGAGAGTTTATTCCTAGTGGTGTCTCGATGTTATATTTTGTAATTAAGTGGGCTCATGTATGTATCACATTGGACTTTGGAGAGCAATTTAAAGTTGAATCTGCATATAAATAATACATACGTGACAAGAATTCCAGTTAGAAATTCTTCTAGCCATGAAACAAGGAATTTGTGGAGACAAGGGATTCAGAATTCTCAGGTAGGAATTCAAGCCATGAATGAAACAAAGAATTTAGAATTTCTGAATTTAGAAGCATTTCATATACCAGCATTTGAAATTCCCAGACAACCACCATATATGAATTTTATTAATTCTAGTAAAGAAACGGGCCCTTAAAGTCCCACCTTAAGATAATTTACACAAATAAGTATGTACATGTTTTACCAAAAAAGAAGCTATGTACATGGGTTCACTTAAAGCGAACCTAGACAACCATATTTAGACATCTCTGACGAGGAATAAAACACCAAAACAGATACTACTGGTCTGTTGGATTGCTCTTATTACCATGGGACACGTCTGAAAATCACTAATTGTATGCATTAAGGTAGATAAAATTGAGTTATAAGTAAAACTCGATTTAAGGACACGTCTCATTGATGAATGTACAGGACCCTATAGCGATGATATGAAATCCCACGGTCGTTGACTCCTCCCACCTACATCCATACTAATCATGGTAATACATCACCTTCATTGCCAATTTCCAGTCTCACCAATAATCAAAATCTCAAACACAAATGCACACTCCATAACAGCATAAGTCTAAAGACATCAGATTATAACTAAGTAATTACATTTAATAGCTAATGGATGTTAAAAAAAAGGCAACAATTAGCAAATTCTCCATGCCTACCTTCTTGAACTGAGATATATCACACTTCTTCTCGTGAGATATCTCTAGCAATTTCTCCCTTCCATTGTGAATATGGTCTTCATGATTCCAATTTCCACTCTCTTCCTCTTTATTGCTGCCGTTTCGTTTTCTTATTATTGTTATAATTGGCATTGTTATTTTGAAGGAGACATATAAACCAAATGCAATCATAATAATTGTCATTATTCTTGTTTTCTTTTGCTGAGATCTCATCGATTTCCCAGCTTAGTTGTACCACTTCCCAAAAGTGGCATGCAACAATAAATGACAAAACTGTAATTATTAGAGCTGTGAACCCTTATCATGTGTACTACTCAGAGAGAGAGAGAGAGAGAGAGAGAGAGAGAGAGAGGATTTGGGGTCAATATGTGGATGAACCTCCAATTAGGAAAGGCGTATGATGTTATCTAGACATAACTAAACGCTGGTATTACTCTTGTGAAGCTGAGATTTAAACCTCTAGAGGAGATGAGGAGAGGGACAAGAGAAGAAAAAAGAAAAAATAAATAAAACAAACCCATGTGAGAAATGTATGTCGTGAAGAATAGTAAGTGTCCATTTTGGACTTGTAAGCTAAATTTTTTTTTTCTGTCCTTAGTTTAGTCTCTCTGCTGTTATTAGATCTTTGTTCTTGTTCTCTCTTTTTGTATTGGGGGCTTTTAAGCTCTTGCTTTCTCTCTTTGTAACGGGGGCTTTCAGCCTTTCCTCGTCTTTCCTTTTGCCATACAAATTTACTTTTAAGCAAAAAAAAAAAAAGAAAAAAGAAATAATAAGTGAAAGATAATGGTGGATGAAAGCTTGTCTAGTGCGTGGGCCGTGGCCTTGCTCGTGACAGAAAAACTGGGATTGTCGAACAATACTCCAACACGTGCTCTCTCATGCCGAGCTCGTCTTCCTATTCATCTCATGAATGTGGGAGGTTTAATTAGCTTTCAGAGCATCAGGATTGCAGACACCGTATGAATATTGTGTATGTTCACAACTCATTTTGAAAAAATTACTGACCCAATCTCTTTAACAAATAATCTTTTTAACGACTCTAGATCCATAGGGATGCATGTTGGTGTCCATAAATGTTTGAATTGCCTCATTACACCATTTTTAACCTATGGTTTGGATATCTTCAAACAGCTTAAACTCTTTGCAGCGTATCAGTGGAAGGAAACTAATTCAATCTTCGTGTGTTTGATTTCTTGGTAGGTGGTCTTACTTCCAAATTAAATAAAAAAGAAGAATAACAATACCACAACAAAAGTGAAGGTGTGAATGATATATGATATATGTAGTGCATATTACTATTTCCTAATGATAATATCAAGCAATGATCTAGTGTTGTGATTTTTACAAGATAGAGTGATCTTTATAGTCCCAGTGACGTCGAGTCTGCGTGGCCTAGTGGGCTGAGCCACACAAATGCTACAGTGTTAATTACTATAACAAAAAAGACCCTCAAAAAGAGAATCTGGAAAAATTGCCTTCTGCAACTCAGAACATATAGTAGGAATTGCTAGTAATCACCGATAAGCATGCCGTGGTGAATATGCACTGCAGTCTTGTGAACACGCACCCATCACATCTTTGGAAATGGTTTCGCCTTGAGCAGTGAAGCAGTGACCACCGTGGATTTGTCTGTACTACTATTGGAATCTACTGCTAGTGTTTGATATGTTTGTACATACACATCGAAACATATCTAACAGCTAGATTGAATTCTTTTTGGTGGGAATTTCCTCTGTAAACCGCAAGTATCATGTTGATACTGAGTCAAAAGGGAATGCCCAAAACAAAATAGCCGTCATTCAATCACTCCAGGAAGTTCAACCCTATTATGCCGAAGACTTCATGAGATGGGGCTTTTTCTCTGGAAGATTTCTGTGGGAGAATATTGCTGTCAAAACAGATTTTCTAGAAAATCTTGCAACAATATGATGTAGAAAAATACCAAACTCATAGGAAACATTTTTCACGAAAATGGATAAATTATGTGTCTGTTATCATATTCATTAAATTGTTGAGTTTTTGTCACTTAAAAACTTGATTTGTCTATATGACTTAAAACTAACTCTCAAAACTGATTTAAATTATGCAGCCTCTACTAACACCTCAAGAGGTTTTGGTAGCAATGGCTAGTTGAAGAAATTCAATATGGTATCAGAGTCAACCGGTCGTGAGTTCGAATCCTAGGAGGAACGAGTCGGCGTAAAAAAAAAATGCGTGCCACCAAAAGAGGGAGTATTAAAAAGTATTTATGCAGGCTCTACTAATACCTCGAGATTTTGGTAGCAATTGTTAGCTAAAGAAATTTAATATAAACTAATTTATGAGTGATTCTCATTGTTTGGAAAAGTTCATGTAAATCTCTGAATCTTGAAGACTTCTTTGCCACTTTTCTCAAAACTCAGCTAAAGGGTATTTCAGACATCAATGTCTACAACAATCACAAAACTTAAAGTTTTTTTTTATGCAAATTTGTCTATGTTATTTTTACTATTTGAAATTTTTTTTTCTTTTTTCTTTTACTTGTAATAGATATATCAGCCAGTATATTTGTAAAAGGGCCTAACCAAGACAACTCTATTTCAATAAAATCTATACCCATTTTTAATATATATTTGACCAATTTCCCTTAACTTATCTCATTATAATCATGAACACGCTTGAAAATGTTGCGCCCAAATGTTAACACTTTTGTTTTGCGATAAGGCAAGTGTATTGAAGAAGAGAAGAAAAAACAAAGGCTAAAAAGCCCTAAAACAGACTAGCACAATGACAGTTTTACAAGAAGATCAAAAGAAGAGGAAAACGAAATAGAAAAAGAAGGAAAAAAAATCCACCGATAACTAATCGCCTACGATGAAATTGATATCTAGAAATCTAGAAAAACCTTGAGGAGGCCTACCAGATAAAGGCTTATCTATAAACCTCAGAGAGAAAGAAAGAAGCTCCTTCAGGTAGAGTTTGACCTTTGTCGGGAGGCTCTCCAATTATGGAAGATATGGTAATTACGGGAGTCTTTGTCCTTTTTTAAGTGATGAAAACTCAACAATTTAAAAAAGATTTTCTGTAATACATTTTCTCGATATATACATATACATGTATGTATATATATATATATATGCATTACGCACTAAGGTAACAATCCACACCACAACACCTTAAAACGGTTCACCTCCTTTCAGGATAGTTAGAATCATGACAATCAAGAAAAGCATAGACTAAAAAGACTTGAACTTGCCAGTTGGTTGGTAGCTCGGTGGTAAGGCCCCTCCCCTCCATAGGTTACAGATGGCGAAAGACTTCGATAGGGGGTGTGGGTGTTTGACTATGTACTAGAACAAAAAAAAAGGAAAAAATTAAATTTGGATTAGAGTGGGTGAAGTAGTCTTTTCTAATGACCCAATCTCTTAATTGTGCCTCGAGACTTTTTTCTAGGTTGGGCAACTGGTCCATTGTCCATGAGGAGTGATACTTCAACTCAATCCATACGCATTTGTGTGAAACTCCTACACCACTTAACCATGAATGTGTTCACAATCTTGTGTCCTCAGAGTTGAATGGCCTCATTGTGCTAATTCATGTGTTGGCAATTTTGTGTCCAATTAGAGTGGGTGAACGAAATCATAGCTAATGATCAATCCAATCTCTTAATTCTATGTCTTAAGTTTTTTATTTTTTTGGGGGTTAGGTTGGGAAACTAGTCTAGGAGTGATACTTCAATTTGAAGACCGATGGATCGATCCCTAGACACTTGTGTAAAATAAAGTTTTCTACACCACTCAACCATGAAGGTATTATCAATTTGGTGTCTTCAAAAATAAATGGCATGCATCATTGTGCTAATCTATCATGATACAATCCAATTAACCAATATCCAACTTAGGCAACTTGGTTCCAATCTAAGTGCCTAACTTCTCTTCAGTAGGATTTCAATATCACTAAACATCTGATCTAGCAACTTTTTCATTAATTTAAAACAAGTCACAGGTGACAACATGCCGTAATCAAACCATAAAATACCGAAAGCCTGCCGATTAATATACACTTTAGCCTAAGACAACTCCGAAGATTTGAGTTTTATTGTCATACATGAATATGATACAACCACCACACGCATCACACACAGACACCACTAGGTAGTATGTTTTTGTTTTTGCCAATTGCAGGGTCATGTTCTTCTGCCATTCTCTAAAAAAATACAAGGCCACTTCTCCCTCACACTTCTTGCTGATGGACGATAGCCATTTAAAATGGCCATTTTTGGTGGCACTCAAACAGTTGCACTACACGTGTCGGTGAATCTCTTTTTAAAAGGATCTATGGATAAGACTGCTGGAGGAAGACATGATGAAGGGGGTGGTGGGTCCCATGAGTATTAGAGAAGAAGCGTTGCGGTCGGATCCAGCCACTGAAGTGGGGCCCGCGTCGGTCCTAACGGAGTCCCAAAACGTGGTGGACGGAAAGGAATGATGGTTTTACATTACAAATCCGCAATGATTGCAGGCAGGCCTGGCCTGGCCCAACCTCTTAATCTAACAGGGGGAAAAAAAAAACAAACAACACAAGTACCCCACTTTCCACTCCCCCACTTTTTTCTCTCTTTTCTGGTTTTGTTTCTACCACTTGCTTGTCTCAAATCTTTCTCTCACTCACAACTTTATTGGAAGAAGAATATTAGGTGGTCTTGGAATTTAGTTTAAACTGCCAATTGAAGTTGGTAATGTACATGGGGACAAAAGAGAATGAAGTTATGAAAGTGCTTTTAAGAAGTTAATTGGGCAGGGCTTAAATGGCAGGGTGGTTAGGGGCATTAGGGTTGGACTGGTCGGGGTTAGGTTGGATTTTGGTCGGTTCAGGGGCATTATTAGTAAGGATCAAGGACTGTGATAAGATTTTGGGTTTATTGAGTTCTAGCATGTGTACCTGACTGGAAAGCAAGAAGTTAAAAGGTCAATTGCCAACTGTTTATAGTGTCATGTCATCAGAAGTTTTTGAGAAAACCCTGTCAGCTCCAAACATGGAACTGGTATCCCTGTTGGGTCCACTTAATTACAACCCCCACCCCACCTAATGATCAGTTCAAACCACTGACAACCCTATTTCAATCTCAAGTCTCCCTCATATAAGTTAGCACCCAAGCAAATTTGGCAACTATCAGGAGTTGTGGAGTGGCATTTGCTCTTCATGGCTTGTGTTTGAAATCCATTCAAAAATTTTGAATTTATATTTATGTGGATTTAGTGGATGCCACTCGGAGATTTAATTCTATTGAGTTGAATACATTGGAAATACACTCGTCAGTAAAAACAAATAAATAAATAAATAAATTCTTATGAATTGATGATGTAAATTTTACAAGTATCCAACTTCCTTCAGGCATGTTCGGACAAGTCTTTGAAATACAATTAATTAATTCAAATAGTTTTAATAGACATAAAAGTTTTCATTTAGAATTTCATACAAGTAGAAAACTTGTCATATTTTCAAAGATATATAAGCAAAATTATTATAAAGTAAACCTAGTACATACGAACTTGTCATATTTTAATTAAAAGTTAGATATACAAATTTGTAATAAAAAAAAGCTAACAATATTTGTTCGCTTTAAATATTATGTGTATTTGAAAAAGTTGCCTTAAGTTAATTTACTTTTTAACGTATGCAAAATGTGATTGAATTAGACAATTAGGTCAACTTAACTTAATAATTTACTATAGTCAAAAGTCTATTTGAGCCAATTTTAACTTAAATAGACTCAAAAAGTGAATCACCAAGCTGCACCTCAATAGATAAATAAGATTAGACAATTGTGAGAAGCTTAAAATAGTATTTTTGATCACCAGATGTTTTTTTAAATCTTAGACAAAGGTAGGTTATAAATAGACTCTACACCTCCATAATTCTCTGCGCTCCACTACACCAAAAATGAAAAATTGAAACGGATTACCGTTCCTAATTCGTGTGTTCCTAATCTGTTCATCCGTTTCTAAACCGTTCCTAATCCGTTCTTCCGTTCCAAAAACAGGAAATTGGAACGGATGAACAGATTAGGAACACAAGAATTAGGAATGGTAATCCGTTTCAATTTTTCATTTTTGGTGTAGTGCTCTTAAGGGAGTCAAAACAGCAAGGACTTGCAAGTGGTCTCAAACACTCCATCCTTTGCCCCATAGGAGATCAAATAAGAACTGAAACCTCTTAACACCGGGGTGAGAGACAATTCTTACATCTCCAAATATACTTATAAACATGTATAAATATAATATACTTGACATACGTAAATATACATAATATATTATTGTGGTGAAGGGTATTCATGTCCCAAGGGTATTCATTTGGAGTCCATGCAATGGACTTGAGCGTGGACGCAAGTTAAAGTGAGTACAAATATTGGGTCCAAATCCCGTATTTCAATTTGAGTCTTTCTGGTAATGGGGACCTGTTTACCTACCTACTGAAGGGCTTTAACCTTGATTAGATCTAGTGGCCCTGGATTAATGTGAACCATAAGGCACAATACAATTGTACACACTTCAAAGATTTAGGTCACATTTGAATAGAAGCTATGATCATCCTACCCGTTCCCAAGCTGCATTTTTTACTCAAAAAAATCGTCCTTGAGGTCCTCTGTTTTAGAAACTGAACCGGTGATAAACACTACCCTCATTCTCCTCACATGAATGCAAGTTTTTATTTATATTTTTCTAATATCAAGGAAACTGAATCTCAGCTTCGCCAGGCATTTTTTGTTTGTCTGTTTTGGCCCACGTGCGTGCGCTTTAAAAACCCTCATGTTGAGTTAATACGAGACTTGACTTATAAGCCCCTGGTCAGGACTTGGATATTCTTGATGCGGGCTAATGGAGATTCATCGTTTGAAGTATGTGGCTGACACGCTACACCTCTTGATTAAGGATGCCATCCGGACCATGTTCTCACATTTTTCCTAATTAAGCAAACATGAGTTTTATCTAATTAGACCTACTATATAAATGGTCTGGATCACCAAATCGTAAACGGAACAAGGGTGTTAGAATAAAAGATGATGACAGGTAGAAGAGTCAACGAAAGAGGCTGCAGAATTTCAAAAAACGGCTGAAAACAGTCTCGAGGCAGAATCATACCTCGTTATAGCAAGGATGAGCGAGGGTGGCGGACGGTGGAAGAAGAGTGGTTCAAGACTCTTTTTTTAGAGTTGGAAAAAGGACTCTTATTCTAAGTGGAATATTTTTAGGAGTCCTAAGCACAAATTTGGGGCTATATATTGGGTGTTTCTCACAACCCAAAGGTAAGAGAAAGACAAAAGAAATCATCTCTCAAGTTCTGAATTAGTGATTTAATTGAGAGAAATTTTCTCAAGAGATTTTTAAAGAGTTGTGCTACCAAGTACTATAGAGAGTAAGTTTCTTCTGCATCCCTTATAGAAGATCATCTTCTTGCGTAGAAGATTTGAGGAGTCAAGCGTTGGATCTGTTGCAATCAACGGTATGATGTCGTTGAAGCGTGATGCGACACAAGATAACTTCAGTCTTTAGATAGGGGATATCTAGGAAAGAAATCTGAGTTTTTTGTAATTGCGAGATTCATAGTGTTTGATTAGATCCAGTACGGATCAGTGATTTTTTATCCGGTTTGGATTTTCCACCTTAAATTTGGTGTCCAAATGGTGTGTGCTTGTGATTTTATTTTCGTTGCGTAGATTATTGTTTTTTACACACCAGCGTATTAATTTATTGAGTGGACTAATCTAGAGAACTCAAACCTTAAACCCTCAAAGGGGCATAAATACAGCTATTGTAAATGGAGATTAGAGCATGGACTATTATAGTATACAAAGCTAGGAATTTGCTGAGACTTCTAATCTGAATGGGAAATGATAAAACTGAAGTCGTGTTACATGCTGTTGTTATAGTTGCTGCGGTGGTTCCTTTTAGACAAGTGATTTGATAAGATGGGTTCCTTTTAGACTAGTGATTTGGCTTGGCTACCACCACTGCACCTAAAAGCTTATGCCACGACACCAAGCATTCAACCTCGTGCATAAAAATTTGGTAAGGACAAAAAGCTTACAAAAGTCCCTCCCTAGGGTCAAAATGATTTACATTCATCTCTTCTGACATGGTCCTATCCTCCTAATCTACCCACATTCGAGTGACCATGTGTTCTAAAGCTGCAATAGAGGAGTGAGTGATGCAGGCCATGGGCCTAGATGACTGTTGTATCACGTGTGAAACTTTTGCTTTACTTTTCTACCACATAACAAACATAAAATATACATACATATACTTCTACCTGTATCCTTTTTTAATCTTATTCTCCCATGGCCATCGCCGTTGCAATGGCCGAGAGCAAGGAAAAAAGCCGAGCATCACCCAAAGCCAAGCATCTGTTGCTGTCAACGTGGCCCTATCAAAGAACCGTGTTCCCTCGTGTAAGCCCATGATTGAATGCCAAGCTCATGTGGCATAAAGCACTAGGTGGGCCACACTTCGACAACCGGCCAGCACCCAGTCTGCGAGCCAAATGATCATGGCCGAGCCCAAGCCGAGTCACGAGCCGCCCATTGAGTCACGACTCTCCATATGTGGGTGAGGGTCCACACGCGCTCACCCCCTCTACAACATCTTTATTGTAGCCTAGGGCTGCAGCTCGGCTTGGCTTGAACGGAGCCGGCTGCTTGGCTAGAGCCTTGGGGAGGGGTTTTTGTTTCCATTTGGAGAAGTGTCCCTTTCATGATGCTTAGGTCGGTTGGTGGTGGCCCACCTCTGAAAGTGACACTTCTGTTTTAAATAATTGGGAGTTTAGATTATTAAATTGGAAACCAACCAACCAGAGTCTCCCCTGCCGTTGATCTTAAAGTTTAATATAAGATTGAAAATTGTTTCAAAACAAAAAAACCATTCATTTAGGAGGAATGTTCAAGTCCAACCCTTTCAACTTAAATTTGTGTCCAATCCATGTCATGGGGTCCAATTAAATTATTTATAAGCATAATTGAAAATTGGATAAGAATATTTTGTACAGACTAATTAATTTAGTATAATGCCAAGAACAATAGCATTATGTGATGATCATCACCATCTCATGGGGGCCTTAAAAAAATAGAAAAATACATGGAAGATGAGATGGAGTGGGGCCCTTTTAAACTTCCATCCCTTTTCTATTGCATGGTCTGAGAAGTGAGAACTGGTCCTCAAACTATATCCAAAATGGGCCCTTTCTTACAGATGAGTAGCCAAAGTTAAACTTAGGCGAGTCGTCCCCATCGACTTAGTTCTCATGATGCATATGTTTAATGATCTATAGACCCCATTGATTTCCTTGCAGGAGCAATGGCATTTGGCCATGTCTACTTTACAATAAGAGTAGAAGCCAAGGGACAGTTTTGACAGTGTCAAGAGAAGATATTTTTCTGTGTGTCTCTCTCTCTCTCTCTCTCATACTTTGTATATTAAAATGGTATTCTATCCGATATAGGCCTGTAGAGTGGACCCCAACAATAGAGACAGAGAGGCTGTACACTAGAGTCACCACCAAAATCCCAGCTCAGTTCTTTCCTTCCTTCTCTTTACACATGCTTTTAATAAGAGAGAAAGAGAGAGATATATAGAGAGAAAGAGTTGCCGTTAGTCCTTGTAACGTTGCCGTTTGGTTCATCAGGCTCCGTTACTGTAGCGGTTGCTCCCCCGCATTTCCCGATAGCCAAAAACATTCCTTGTTGGTATTCGAAAGTCTCCGTCTCTTTCAGTTGCAGTTGGCGGTTTAAGCCATTTCCCGCCCGAAATCTTCTCCTGCAATCTAGCTTCAGATAGATATAGAGAGCGAGAGATCATTAGAGCGTGTGCGTTGTTTTGTCTTACTCTTCCTATCTCTTTATTTAACGCCTTCAGTTCTTCGTTCTCCCATTCGCCTGCCTCGCCTTCTAAAATCACTTCTCTTTTTCCATCTCCTCGGGATCTGATCACTCGTCCAAAAAGATCTGACGGTTCTGAAAGTACGACCCAAGTGCCGGTTCAATTCCCGAGGGTTCAGGTTTCTGTTGCTCTCTTCTGTTTTTATTCTCTTACTTGCTTAGGTCTTCCAAGGTCGAGGTTGTTGCTGCTGGAGAGAGGATCTGGTCGTTTTAATCTGTGAGTTCTCTTCTTCCATTTTATGTTTCTTGATCTTCGTTTTCTTTGTTTAATGATGACGATCTCTTGTTCCTTTTTATGTTTCTTGATGTTGGTTTTTCTTTGTTTAACGATGATGGTCTCATTTTATGTTAGTTTTACGTAGTAAACTGCTAGTCTAACGATTTATAACCGTAGGCGGTTTTTGATCTAAAAGCATGCAGTAATTTGTTCTTCGACTGGTTGGATGAAGATGTAGGTAGATCTAGGTGCTAATGCTTGAAGATTGATGTTTCTTTGATTGAAAAGTATCTGTAGATCAACTGGGATGGACTCAGTTAAGATTCTAAGCTGACCCATTTCTATAAATTAAACATAAGATCATCACTAATGGATAGCTAAAGCACAGTTTTTCTTTCTGTTATTAGTAGTGCATTTTAAGGGAAAATAGAAGGAGTCTTATATTCTTTTTCTCAATTTGTGAAGAAAATATTCTAGCAATCACTCGATAAACTACCAAACTATATATACAACTCTTCTCCTTTGGATAAGCATGTTTCTACATGTAATTGCATGTTGGACAAACCAAAGTTTCTACATGTAATTGCATGTCGGACAACCAAAGGTGCTATGTCTGATGTGAGGAGATCCTTAAATCGGTAATTATTTCATGACTTTGAATTATTCAGTATCAATGCTATGTCTGATGTGAGGAGATCCTTAAATCGGTAATTATTTCATGACTTTGAATTATTCAGTATCAAAGCGCTCTCTCTCTCTCTCTCTCTCTCTCTCTCTTCCTTCTTTTTGCCACCATTCATGACCTAAAAGATAAAGGTACAGAAAACTGAGCTAACAATTTAGATGGCAGCTTGCTTACGAATTGTCTAAAGGGGTCCCAAAAGCTGATTTCAAATGATTGAGTACAATTAACATGACATTTTTGTTTATTGCCAACTTGACCGATGCATCTTGGTGTAGTCATACATCATCCATTCGTTCGTTATATATGAAGGAAGCATTCACTATTTAAAAAAAAAAAAATTTTGAAACCAATAATGTTGATTTGTTACTTTTGTATCTGTTTATATTTCATGACTGAAATGGTTTACAAAATGTAAGGAATGATGCTAAATTGCTGATGTGAGTTACTTTATAAACTAGATAATGCAACTCAGACAAAAGATGGATAATAGGATTTGCATGTTCAAAAGCTGTATTCCTTTGTGCTGGTTTTGTGTTTCTTACATTTATTTGGAAGATAATTCCCCTGAACTTCATGGATCGTAAGGTTATTGTTCGACGTTTAACTTACCAATCTGTAAAAGTAGGTCAATTTATGATCAGTTGATGATATAATACAATTGTTTGTTTCTTCGCATTCATATTTTAGGTTTTTATATAATTGTTTCTCATGAAAGAATAGGAATGTTTACTTGGTGTGATATGTGTCTGAGTTGTTATTAGGCTATGAAATGAAACAATAAAATCATTTAGTAATATTGCATCTTGTCTATATGTCTTCCATTAATGTTAAAAAACGGAAATTGGTTGAGTTCATATAGTGATTTTACTAGTAAAACCTTGAGTTTTCAACATTGGAATTAATTTCATTTGGACCCCTGCTGCATTGTTGCCCTCATTGCAATAAAATCTGGGGACTATATCTTGTCAAATATTTTATGGCTACTTCATTAAGAATAGCTGATGGCCTTCTGTGAAAATGCGATGACTGAAAATAGAAAGTAATCCAACTCAGGCTAGAAAATCTAATCATATCCCTAATAAGATACCAAATCACATAATAATAGGAAACATAATCATAGTATAAAATTAACTTAATATAACCTAAATTTAATAGAAGCTAATCTAAGATTAACTCATCATCCTTCCCATATCCAATCTTCTGCATTTTTTGAGTTTGTTAGACTTAGTGGCCGACTAGATCAAATCTATCATAATTCTCAAAAACCATAAGATTTGTGAGACTTCCAAAAAGATGACAAGAATGAACGTGTGAGTGATTATAAAAAAAAAGTATTTTTGAACTGTTAAATAATCTTGATTGTCCTTCTAACGCATCGATCTTGTTCTTGTTGCCACGAGTATGTAAGAGAAAACGGATCGACAAACAGAGTCATGAAAACCTCAAGGAATTAGTAGCGGTAGTAGAAACACTTTTCAATAATGATGAGCCTAGAATCATCAAAAATAAGAAAGTAGACCTAATAAGCAGGTCAAAAATGATGATATGGCGAGGACCTCGGGTTAGAAGTTGAGGAAAAGTGAGAACGCGGAGAAGCTGAATTAGATATCATGGAGAGCGAAAGAAGACATCAAGGAGAGGTGGAAACAATGCCAGGTCCAGAGCTCTGATACCTTGTGAAAATTTATGAGGAGCATTTTGCCAAATTCCTGAGGTGATTTTATTGAGAATAGCCAATGGCCACTTATAATAACAACAGGTCCCGCTTGTTGTGGACTTTGCCCTTTTTTTTTCCTTCATATACAAATAAACTTAAGCAAATAGTAATAATAAATAACAAATAAACTAGGAAACCTAATTACATCCCTATTAGTACGAGCTCATACAATAACCACATCCCTACCATTGCTAGTGTTTTTATTTTTATTTTTTAAAAAGAGGCTCAGACTCACACATCCATGCACACTACAAGATGTCTTTAACCGGGCAAAGCAATAGGCAGGAAGCTACAGGCAAGACGCCTTAATTGTTACTTTCATTTCCCACAAATATGTATGAACACATTTAAAGATCATTCTGTTCTAGTTTCATCTTTCTCTAAATAGTTCATAGTTCCTTGTTTCAAAAATTTCTTGGTGCATGTGAAAAGTGAGTTCTATGCTAATATGGTTATGAGCATTTAATCAATCCATGAGCCTTTGAATTGTTTTAACAATTTCTTGGTGCATGTCAAAAACAAGTTGTACGCCAATTAATTTTAAATAGACCTTCAATAGCTTATGAGAATTTGATCAATGAATGAAAACCTTTGAATTGCTTCAACAATTTCTTGGTGCATGTCAAAAACGAGTTGTATCATATATTCTCATTAATTTTAAATGAACCTTCCTTAGGTTATGAGCATTTGTTGTTTCCACTGCTGGTAATTTAGAAATTGAATTATATATGATTGATAATATTTAGTTTGACAATAAAGATAATATTTTATTTGTAGTGTATTCAAGCCTAAGTCTTTGGTAAATATCACAAAAAGAATGTTCTCAATTTATAAGCAATGAGACTAGTTAATGGGGAGTATTCCTATACATCTCTCTCTCATTATTGGGTGAGGGACACTCCTCTTTTTGAAAAGTTTTAAGTGCATAGGGAGCATTCCTATGTACTTGAAAAGTCACTTTTGTACTTGAAAATTTTCAAAAATGGGTGTGTACCTAACCCTATGGTGAGCGATATATGCACTTGAATATTTTCCCTAATTAATTGCCTGGCAGGTTGCCATTGATAAAGTTGGAGAAAAGACCACTTCCCACTTTCTATTATGAGCATATATACCTATGTTTTATTTTATGAGAAAACAAATAAGGACTCAAAGAAGGGAAAAAACAATGAGGGTTTATTTTGCAATTTACTGAAATCTCTCTCTCTCTCTCTCTCTCTCTCTCTCTCTGTAATGTATTATATTTTTAGGACCTGCCCCCAGCCCACTCCTATTAGAGGCTGGTTTGACAGTGTGTTGGTTGGGCTCAAATTAATTAAATACGGTTTTTCAAACTTTGATCCAAATCGAGTTTGAGCTGTGGCTGTGCATGGCCTGCCACATTATCTTCAATTTATATATTACTAAGTTTTCATATACAAAACTTCATTAGCAAAGGAGAAAGTAAGACCTGCAGGTCCAAATTCTACACTCTGCAGATAATTTTTTGTATTTTTAAGATAAAATATCGAGATATGGGATAGAGCACATGACTCTCTCTCTCTCTCTCTCTCTCTCTCTCTCTCCAATACAGTTTTTGAGATTTTTTTGGAAGGTGAGACATCCCTCATCCCTCTCTCTATTATTTGAGAAGCATTAACGAAAATATCATTTTACGTTGTTATGAAATTCAACATGCTAATTAACATGGCCGACCTAGTTGGGTTGGCATTTTTTGTAAGCCTTCCCTTTCTATTTTTTTTTTGTATTTTGGGGGCTCAATGCCCATTTTTCCTTTTCTTCTTAATACAAATTTCTACCTTATAGCAAAAAAAATAATAATAACATGGATTAAGGAACAAACTTTTTGTTGCCATTCCTTTTGTCAAAAACATTCTTATATTTCATTTTCAGCATCCAACATGAATGGAAACATAATTATATTTAACTGATTATTTCATTTTCAGCTTCCAACATGAGTGGGAAACGTAATGAATGATATTTAACTGAATTCGACCTCATGCACAAGATTATTATGGCTGGTATAATTGCTAGACAATATAAAGTATATCATAGCTCTTGTGCTACAGAATATAATTGCACAGGTAGACTTCTAGTCTGTTATTATTGTTCTTATACCACTTTTCCTTGTATTGTGTAACCCTCAAAGAATATTGAAGTCTACATGAAATCATGGCAAGGTTTGACACCTATAAGCTTACATAAATAAATCTATATATACCATTTTAAAAAAATTATAAAATGCATACCAATTTTATCTGCAGCATTGGGTCCCACCAATGATCTACATTAACCATCTTACAAAACATGATACTAGTTGTGGTTTTGCTCCTTATACTTGTAGGTGAATTAATGTTTGTAAGGTGCCGTTTGGGAACTCTAATATAATTAATAAGAGAGATAATTTGTTTAAGGTCTAACATAAAAGTTTCTATTTTTTAACTTCCAATTCTTAATTCGTCTCTTTGATAAAACTATATTATATAAAAAAAAGATCTTATTTCATGAGGTAATTGGGGCCTACGAATAGGAATTGTTAAAATCGGGGCCTACCTTTTAGAAATTATGATGTAGAACTCATCATTTGCATCATTTTTAAAATTTTATGGGGTTGTTTTCATCCAAAACATTTGTAAATCTTGTGTTGCTCACCTCCAACTGCTTTAGGTAAAAAGGAGAAAAACTAGTAATAGACGAGGAGAAAAATTAGTAATAGAGGAATAAAATCACAGGAATACTTTAATTGATTCATAATATTTACTTGGTTCAGCAGTGGAAGATTATGCATTGTTTTTCATCAGAAAGAACATATGTAGTCTATCATTTTTATCTTTTCAGGGGTGGGCCAGGTAAGTTTGAAGCATTGTGTTCTAGTCCATTAAGTGATTGGGTAGCATTATAATTCCTTGATGAAACTTTATGTTTAATGCATGTAACTTGTAGTAACATAGGATTGCTCAGCTGCTTCAGCAACCCTGCATCTAATCCTGTTGCCCAAGGATCAATCATTGGGTATGCCACTCTTTCCACTTGTGTGGGCTCTCCTTCTTACCGCACATACTTTCTCTTCCCACTTGTGTGGGCTCTCTTGGTCCTTGCTCCCTGCGCTTGGTAAAAAAAATTATAGATGTGACATCAATGCCCAAGGTGTTTCTATGTAAATAGGTGAAGGACAAAATACAAGGTAGAATGATTAATATAGTAATTTGTAAGAGATAATAATACTATAGTAATTCAAAATAGTGATCATGAAATACGTGGTCAATCTACCTGTTTGAGATTCTTTCTTTCTCTTTTAGGTAGATAGACAAGCCCTTTTCTGCCAGGCCTCTTCAAGCCTTATGCAATTATATATATGACTGTTCCCTCTAATATGGCCATCTATCATCAGGACTAGGTTTCTATGGTCTTCTACTTGACATTGTTTTCCTAGGCATAATTCTTAACTTAGTTTATTTTTTGCTCTTCTTGTAAGGATCTTTGTTGGTTCTCCTCTTTTGGGGGCTTTCAACCTTTGTTTTTCTTTCCTCTCTTCAATACAATTTGCCTTTAGCCAAAAAAAAAAAAAAAAAACATGGTCATTCTAAGCATCTCTCAAATTCTCTTTTCCTTTTAAGAGTAGCTCAAACTCATGTAGTCATGCACACTACACATTTACTAGACCAGTTGACCAACCGTCCGAAACAAGCCTTTCTCGAAGTTAGATAAAAATCAAAATTATGTTATATAAGGAATTGAATTATAGAAAAAGAACTCCCCATTGTTAAAAATAATGTTAGTCTTGAGTTCACAATGCCCAAAAACCGTATTTGAATCTCTTTCCTTGCATTGGGCCTGATTTTGGGAAATCTAATGATACTTATTTCAGGTCAGCATAAAGGAAAATGGTAGCACACACTGTCGCAAATACTGGTAATACTTAGATAATAATGCAGTTATGCTGATAATAATGCAGTAATTACTTAACTTTACTTATAACATCCGCTCTTGAAAGCCCATATATGTATCTTCTTTCCTCTCTTGATACACTTTTGCATTTCAGCAATAAATATATATAGTATCATAACGCTTTAGGAATATTCACTAGTCTAAATGAAAATACTGCTAGAATCAGAAAAATGATAAATTGGGAAAAACCTATTAAAAATATTTTTAAGTAGTATTTTCTATTTTAATTACTTAAAGGAATTATTTTCCAACTCACACATGTCTCGTTGCATATCCGACCCCACACATAATGGGTATGGGTAGGATTGGGTTTGATAATATAACTCTTTTTATTTTAAATATTATATAATCATAAATTAAATTATGTAATTTCTAATTAAATTATATAATTTCTATCGTATATTGAAAAGGAAAGGTGTTGGTTTGGGGAGTTCGGGGAGGTCCTCCCTGTAGGATTGGCTAAACTCCCAACTCGACTTGGGTCTAAAACTATAATTTCTTACCACCACCACTAAACTTGCCCCTAATAAATGACAGTCAGTGAGTGTTTTCCATTGAGCTTGTCACATTGCCATCCTAGTTCCTATATTTAGTTTTTGTTATCCATCCAATGTTCTCCTACGAGGCCCACTTAAATGCTTTCTTATTAGTGGACGTGGAATATATAGAAAGGTCTCTTTATGGATAAGAGTCAATATAAAAATCATCCCCGTTAGATTATCTTAGCCTTTGATTTAATAGTCTTAATCTTTAGTAGCCTTTTAACCATAGATTTCTTTGAGACTCAATCCAACGGTGGATAAAGGTTTTGATAAGAGTGATATTGAGCCTAGTGCCACAACATGGTTGGATGAGAGTATGAAAGTGTCAGCACAAATCAAATGGAGACGTGCTACAGGGCCCGACGTCAGGCCATTTAGATTTTCTCAATCAAATGTGCCCCACAGAGCTAGACTGCAAATGTTGCATCTCGTAGGAGAGTTTTTCTCTATGTTATCCATCCCTGCGTGTGCACCGTAGTCATTTTAGCCCTTCAACTCATATCAACTTTATCAAGAATACAAACATAATGTACTAGCTAGTAGATTAGTGGCGAGCACCTCCCTCTTCATAAAAAAATAATCAAGACTTGGGCTTGTATGTGCATGTGTGTTTGGGGTGGGAGTGTAGGACTTATGAGTATTTGAAGACTGGTTCTAAATAGATTCTTTATATCTGGGAGAAATCCGGATCCAAATCTTGATCCATATGAATTTTGGATCTGGAACTTGATCTTTGTATGTTCTTGAGGATTTGGATCCACACTAATTATATTTATATCTTAAGAATAAATACAAGTCTTAAGAGCCAAATAGCTTAGATATCTTCATTTTTGAAAGTTTGCTTAGGTTTAATTATCATTTAATAGTCCCACATATATATATAAAGAATTTGAATCTTTCTTATTTAATTATACTAATGCACAATGTATTGCTTTTCAAACTCAGATTCAAAATCATACATATATATATATATATGGAAAATATTCAAGTGCATCCATCCCTCACCATTTTTGGTGAGGGACATCTCCTTTGGGAAGTGCCAAGTACAAAAAGGAGAGTGTCAAGTACATAGGACTCCCCTTTTTCTACTTGACACTTCCCAAAAAAGGGTGTCCCTCACCAAAAATGGTGACGGATGGATGCACTTGAATACTTCCCTATATATATATATATAATTTTTTTTAAGTTGATGCCAAATCCAAATACAACACATACGTTTTGTACCAAATCTGGGTGTGAATCCAGATCTGCAGGATCAAGAACCGGATCCATAAAGACAGATCTGGGTCTGGATCCGGCATGGTTCCACCCCAGCTCCGACCCATTTGCATGCCTTTTTTTTTTGCTTAAGGTAAGATTGTATTGAAAAAGAGATAGGGTAAAAGCCCCAAGGAAAGGGGAAAAAGAATACGTCATGAAAGTAGAAAAGAAAAGGAGAGGAAAAGGAAATATGTTCCTCCAAAGAAGAGGAACTACACTGAACCCCTGCCTTCAAAAAAGATCCACCAAAGAGAGAGAGAAGGATCCCTACAACTGCACAATCAAAAAGGAAAGAGAGGAAAGAGCCCTGCAGACCAAAAAGAGCACCATGATCTAAAACCAAAGCTACTTCTGCACCAGCAAGAGCAACCACCAACAGCTAGTCAATCTACTACTACTTCTGCACCCATTTGCATGCCTAGGCAATTGACTATTTATTAGTGGGGAAAAAAATAATTAATTGCAATCCCGCTTTCTAATCTTTCCTTGGGGCAGAATACTTTATGGCATTATTCATCTTAATATAGTACCATAAGAACCTCTCATACACATGCTTGTAAGCGTGAACACAAAGTGGGCGACATTCAGCATACTGTTTGAACTACTTTGTTTTGTTATGTTCCCCCATCTTCAAATTCTGCCCTGGTTCAATAAAATAAAGAAAAAGAAAGTCCCTTTCTTGCCCAGCAGTTATGCTTCATTTGTTGTGAGCATTGTAAAAATGCATGCCTCTAAAAGTCCGATTTGGACAAATTCATGAGGCTCTATATGTGGCCCACCTGTTTAAAATCTGAAACCATTGAAAACAAATACCTTTATTTTAGTATTTATAACATATGGCAAATTTCACCTCATATATTTTGGACTTATTGAAAGAATGATAAGGTATAATATACTTGAATAAAACCATTGCAAAAATTATATGTTGTATGCATAATCAATTTGATGCTGGACCCATCTCCTGAGACTGAAATTTAGTGATAGGCCATACAAGAGGTGGGCATTTATTTCAAACTACTTAAATTTTCAATAGGTAGACCTCATATTTGACTTCTACAGAAAATCTATCCTAACTATCTCTATTTTCTACTACATGCACCATGGAAAGTGAGAGGGGCTGAAACGCCATTTTCCAGTGGGGGTAGAACTGAGTGTTGTTTCTTTATTTCTTTACAAGCCCCCATTCCAATTGCAACACTGATGGTGTGTTTCACATATTTTGCAGGAGTTGATTTCTTCACAGGGAGAATATGAACACTTTTTCACATGTTCCCCCGGGTTTTAGGTTCCACCCAACAGATGAAGAGCTTGTTGATTACTACCTTAGAAAGAAAGTTGCTTCAAGAAGAATTGACCTAGATGTCATTAAAGATATTGATCTCTATAAAATTGAACCATGGGATCTTCAAGGTAAGTATCACAACATTTTGTTTCTCACGTCCAAGATCATGTCAAATCACTAATAAGAGTGGGTCGTTTCTTTCTATACATCCACTACAACAATTTGAATGTTTCCTTTTCATTTGTTTGAACAGAAAAGTGTAAGATAGGAACAGAAGAGCAGAACGAGTGGTATTTCTTTAGTCACAAAGATAAGAAGTATCCAACTGGTACACGCACTAATAGAGCCACAACAGCTGGGTTCTGGAAGGCAACAGGGAGAGACAAGGCCATCTACTCTAAGCATAACTTAATCGGAATGAGGAAGACATTGGTCTTTTATAAAGGTCGAGCCCCAAATGGACAGAAGTCAGATTGGATTATGCATGAATATCGGCTTGAAACAAATGAAAATGGGCCACCTCAGGCAAGTACTTTTGTTTGGATTTTTTTCTTTTATGCCTAACAGTATATTAAACTCTTAAAATAAATTAGTAGGAATTTAATCCATTTTCTCTTCTAACAGATTGCAGAAAGGATTATTGGTACTTATCCCCTTGACTCTTCCTTAATGATTTTGAACCAATGCTCCATCTGTCCTCTAAAGGCCATTCTGTTTGCATTAGAATAGAAAGGAATTAGGATAATTCATGTCATAAGTAGTTAAAACTGAAGAGTAAAGGTAACTATCCAAAAATGCTCATCCAATGACCTTCCATTTAGGAAATTGAATCGAAGGAAGACGAAAAATGAATACCCAACCTAAAAAAGTCAAGGTCTCATCCACATTTTCACATTATTTCCTTCACTCCTCAACCCCGTCCTTTAAATGGAATGCACTAAGATTCATTTTTCTCTTGATGATGATTAATTGCTTTGGCTGAATTAATTATGTCTTGTTGTACAAAAGAATATGGAATTTAAAATGTTTCTAAAATATATATGATGTGAACCCCAAAATAGTGAATATACATTTTATAGGAACTTAAAACTCTTTGATATGCAATTAGCGTGGTGGTATGTGTAAATGAAGGGAGAAGATCACCATCTCTCTATGAAGTAGCAAACTAACCTATAATTTTCGCTCTGAAGATCATGAAAATCTCTTGAATTTGAAAATACATTTGATTAATTCTATCAATATTCGCTCATTATGTCATTATATGCAAAGAATGAAGGCTCCAATATTGACTCTATTAAAATTAAAGTGATAGAAATACCTACCTAGACTATAGATCACATATAGACACAAAAATAATGTTTTTCTAATGACCTGAAAAACATTTGAATCTCAATTTGAGTAAAAATAAGAAAATTCAAAACTCATACTAGATACAGCTAGTTTAACTAAGAACTAAAATTTATCCAGCAAACCAATGGAGTTTTGATTTGCTATACATTGTAACCTATTCTATTTCAACAGTGCTAATTGACATCAACTCCCAAAACAAGTGACTAACTTGTCAATCTCATAAAAAATTACCTGCAGGTTCCCTTGATCACTGATTATTGGCTCTCTTGATACTTCTATCTACTCGTACCCTTTTCCTAATGCATTTACTCATTGCTATGAAAGGAAAAGGAGTAGTAAATCAATTCACTGCATATTCTTCATTGAATATTGCCACAACATCAAGTTGGGCATACTATTGGAGCATTTTATAGTTTTTGTCAAAGAATGGAGAGCTTTTTGCCATTCAATTTTTTTAATATATATATATATATATATATATATTTTATCTTGGTGCCTAACATCTGGACTGCTTGTAAGATACGGTAAGCTTGCTCCAAGGCGGCGGATCCGGTTGAAATCCGGTGTTCCCGTCACCGGCCAAATAACACCCAGGATAAATGGTATCAAAATCGAGGACGGCTCTACCCTTGTGGGCGATTGTAAGATTTTACTGCCTGGGCCAAGGGTACCATGGTTACCTCCAATTCAATAGCTAGTTTTTGCAGTGGGTGAAGCCCATGGTGTTCCACTGCTGATATCTCTCTCTAAGTATTGCTTCATTCATCAATCCCTTATTAGAAGTTCTGTTCTGATCTTTGTGTATTTCTACAGGAAGAGGGTTGGGTAGTTTGTAGGGTGTTCAAGAAGCGAATAACAGCAATACAGAAAGCGAACGAGCACGAGGCGGCTTGTTGGTATGAAGACCAAGTTTCTTTCATGCCAGATCTTGATTCTCCAAAAAGGATAGTTCCTAACATGGGATACCACCTCCCATACTCGTGCAAACCAGAGCTAGAGCTGCACTACCATATCCCACATGACCCTTTCCTCCAGCTCCCTCAATTAGAAAGCCCCAAGCTCCCTAATTCCTCGGGCACCGTAAGCTGCAATTCTATTGCTCCATATGGCCTCGATATCAACCATGGAAGCTCTCTACTGTCATCTTCCTTCGCACAAGAGGAACATATGCAACAAAGCCATCAACACCAGATGAACTCAGCATACCACAATGCAGAGCATTCGATGGACCAAGTTACCGATTGGCGAGTTCTAGACAAGTTTGTGGCCTCTCAACTTAGCCAAGAGGATTCTCCCAAAGAGCCAGACTACTCCAATGCAACCAATTTGTTTCATGTTTCCGACCATGTGAACCTCCTCGCTCGGCAATCCAATTCCAACAAGCCAGATTCTGCAGCGGAATATGCCTCTACATCCACCTCTAGCTGCCAAATCGACCTGTGGAAGTGATAGTTAAAAATATATACTAATCATAGGAATGGATTTAAAAAGGGAAAAGAAGACATGATTCAAGCTCCTGTAAATAATAAAGTAAGAATGCTAGTTATAAAGTTGCTGCATTATCATCTGTAATATTAATTACTACTGCCAAAATATTTAGGCTGAAACGCATGCCTGATAAGATAAGGTATTAGGTGGATGCATGGTGTAGATGAGAGTTATTGTAAACAGACTCTGAGTAATAGGACACAATCAGCTCTTGATTATGATCTGATTGTGTTCTATTAATGAGTGTTGATTGAATGTATTATGTGTTGCTACATGTAATGGGCTTTATTATGTAGGCCACTTCACAACTGTTGTTATTGTTGTTGATGATTGATTTGATGCCTGCTTTGAGTTTTGGATGTTTGTTTGTTTTACCTGAACTGGTACTGGAATATATGTGTCATTTTTTTAATTTAATACCAAAGTAGGCATACTGGTGCTTTTTTTATGAAGGACTAATATGTAAGTGTCTATCTTATCCTCAAAACCAACTCCAATCAATACACATTGCAAACTAGTGAAAAATGATGCATCAATCAGGTTGTGTCTCTAGGAGACGAAACAAAATGCGATGAACAAAGGAGTGAATTTAAAACGCACCCTCTTCCTCTTTCTCTGGATCAAGATTCAGAGTAAATCATCCAGAGACACCCTAAAATTTATACCTTTACAAGCAATTATGTGCAAGGCTGTATTTTGAATGATACATTGTAATTTATGTTGCCATGATCTATTCATGAATACATTTATATGAGTTAGTATCATTTCCCCTTCGGAGAAGGAAAAAAGTTCTTAACCAACCAGCTATTGAATTTCAAAGGAAAGCTAAGAGCTAGCCTGGTTATTTGCATGCAGTTGAGTTCTGAAGAATTTTGAAAAATGTACTCATATAAAGGGGCTAAATTTGAAGAATCAAAGGTGAAGATCATCAAATGACCATTAGATAATCTCCGCTTTAGTGGAAAATAATTACCCAAATCCTAGGAAGGTCAAATTCTCATCTATATCTCCACCTTACATAATTCACACTGCCTCTTTAACCATCCTTGGTGAAATACAACTCACCATGAATTTTTAGGAATTTAGTTCAATGCAAATAAATGGGCTCTAAATATTAGATAGAAGTAGAGAAAACCTCTTCTAAGGAGAAGGCTAACCTCTAGTTAGATCGCACAAAAATTGCCAAGGATTGCTACCAGGCTTTGATTCAATCCAAATCAAAGGGTCGCACCAGTGAAAGGGGTGTAGCTTCCAGATTGGCTGTCCTTGGCCTCACGAAAACCCAATTCGGTCTGGACGTGGAGCTTGGATTTTGACTCGTGAGTGGAAGTTGAGCTGGGCTCGAGCTCGGGCATTCACTACCCAAATTACATCTAAGTCGAGATCCTCCAACCCTTGTGTCGGTTGGACATCTCTAAATGGCCCAAAGGAAGTCATTTAGTCAAAGCCTCCGGAGTCCGGACTCTACAATTTATGACCTTCTGTAATCCCAATTGGAGTCACTAGGTGGCAAGTCCTGTCCATGGTCCCTCAAGGCCTGTACAATTGGATTGAGTATAGCGTTTTTGAGCGGAACTCAGATGTCTAGTTAGATTTTCTAGGATTGCATACTGTACACTTATTATAATTGTATAATACAACTTATATAATGCTTCAATTTTACAATGAAATCATGATACTATATATATATACATGAATTATAAACGGATTTGAATAAAGTATGCATATGTGGTTTCATGAAAAACTTTATATTATTTTAAGAAAAAAAATTCATATAAAATCATATATAATATGATTGATTTTGTAAAAATAACATTAAATGATTTTCATAAAATAAAACTCAAGAGAAACATTCAAATATTTAAAATTGTATTAAACATGCTAGTTTTTTTTAAGTATATCTAAAAAGAAATATAGCATAATAAACAATTAACTTTGATACACATACAAAAAAAATTTAATAAATATATATATAGGGACCTATGTATATGAAATTTTTGGCATTGAACTTTTCAAAGAAAACTGTACTATATATACCAAAAAAAACTCTAATCTAATTTCTTTTTTCGTATTATGGATTTACTTTTACTTGTAATTTGAATTACCTAAATTCATTTTTACTGTATTTTGCAACAAGTAAAATAACAAATTATGTGGCAAGATATGATACTATGCATATATAATTTGTCATGTTAGTAAATACATGGCAGTCGCAGGGCTCATTGTACCTCCGAAGTGTTAAGAGGAAGGTATGGATTGGCTATGTACTAAAATTGGAAATTATGGGACATTTTTTACCATCACATCCAAGACCTTAAATTAACCAATAATATTAGCATTAGTTAGAAGGTCAAGATCATTGTCTTAGATTAAGTGACTATAAATGCCAAATGAACTTAATTTTTGATAAACAACTGATTGCAACTACCTATTGTCTTTGGTGGTGGTGGTGGGGTTAGTAGGTGCCACATTCATTTGCATGGTAAGTTACAGTTTAACACCACCTAGAAATGAAAAATAAATAAATATATATATATATGTTACACCGCAACTTGCCAACTTATCCTAGAGTTTTCAATACTTAAAACCAATTAAGAACACAAAGCACATAGCAAACAAATGTTAGGAAGAACTAAGCTTCTACCGAAAAAAAAAAAAATTTGTTAAGAACTAAGCCAAGATCAAACTCATTGGTTTACACTTGTGTAGGCACCTTACCTTTTGAGTGCAACGTCTAACAGAGTACATTTGTGCCCGTGCACCGGAAAGGAATGCCTCATCTCTTGTTCTCTCTAACAAGAGCTTGCTGAAGTATGATCACAAGAAGAACTTTGTTCTGTCTCAACCAACCAAGAAATTGATTCAAAGCAAAGGTGATACTGAGGTTACTAATTATAAACCTACTGAAACAAGACAGTGAATGAAAAGTTCAAGCATAAACTAGAATAAACAGGGTAATACTCTTTAGTTAATTCTCTCTTTGCTTTTAAAAATACTTACATTCTATCTTCAAGTACCAAAAGAACACATGAACCGCGAGTTTGAAATAGCAAAAGAAGAAATTGAAATGGGCTAGGACTTGACTCTTTTCACATTGTAGCCTTATCTGAATTCTATCGGCGGTGGAGACAACTAATAACGGCTTCTGGGGTCAAGTGTAAACGCCATTTCCCTTCTTTTAAATGATAGTCAGTGAGTGAAGCGGTGAAGGTGCACTTGGGGTAGTCAAGCAAGGGCTCCCTTTTAAGCAAATGAAAATTCTCAAAACGACAAACTCATTCGGCGTGATGCTGTGAGCTTATAAACCATCATCTCTCTCCTTTGAGAGAGAGAGAGAGAGAATAATTATATTCCTTCTACTGTTGGAATATGGAACCCAAAGTGAGAAAAGAGAGACGCTTGAGTGCTTCTAGCTATGTTTGACATAAACAGTCTACTGTTGACTAAAGTTGCCTTTTGATTTGCTTTGTTTTGCTAAAGGTGTTGTGCCTTCAACGTTCCTCCAGCCCAAAGAGAAAATAAGTGTGGGTTCCTGTCCTGACAAGTCAAAGTCCTCCTGCCCACGCATGAAGGGAAGACTGGGGGCTGAATAATTAGGACTTTGTAAGTGTTGTTTGCAGAGGAAGATAACATCATTCTCGAGTGTGCACTCATGTGACTGCTTGCTTTGTGCTTCTACTCCAAGTCCAAGCTCTCTCCATGGTTACGTAAAACTTATGTTTCTTGTGAGATTTTCTTCTTAAATCCTATTTATTTTTCATGATACTAGAAGAAGCTGTAGGATCTTACACCCCATGGATCTACTACTTATCCTAAAATCAATTAATGATAGGAAACAGCACGACAATAGTTTTATAGTGAGGGTGAGGGCTCGACCACAATTATGACCACTCAAAAGCGATGGTGGACATTGAAGTCAACAATCCCTCCCTCAGAGGCATACCCACCGCGACTCCTGCTGTGAACTCGCAAAACGCGTGTCCCGTGACTCGAACACCCGACCTATCCCAAAACCAATTGGTGATAGGATCCCAAAACCAATTGGTGATAGGAAACAGAACAACAATAGTTTTATAGTGAGGGCGAGGGCTCGACCACAATTATGACAATTTAAGAGCGAGAGTGGACGTTGACCTCGACAAAAGTCGTTCGGAAAAAATAACATATATTGCTGGAAAACTGAGTCCAAAAGCAAAAATGGGATGGTAAGTGGATCACACAGAGAGAGGATTCAAGTTTCACGTACACCATCTTATAATCGGAAGGCCATGACTTGGGTTGTTTGAGAAACCTTAGTGCATGTTTAGCAACAGGTGAGGAATATTCGAATTGAAGATTAATCCCTAGCACCTGTAAAACAGTTTCTTATTGAGGATCTGTATAGTTGATGATTTTACATCAATGTCAATGCATATCAATGTATGTTGCTGAGAATAATTAGTTTAACCATGCATATCAATGTATGTTGCTGACAAAAATTAATTTAAGTGCGCAAATTAATCTGCAAAACAAGGATTTCTATCTTCTAAAGGGGGGGAGTTTAGGCCTGAAAATCCTCAAAAATGAATATTTCATTCTTCCAAATCCTTGGGATTACAGTTCCATACATGGGTTTTCCATGACTGTATGGAAAGCGAACTTTTTTTCCTCAGAGGATTTATAGTTTCCAAATGGTACCTTTATTAATGTTTGAAATTTCAAAGCTTTTAGTCACAGTGTTATGGTGAAACTGAACCCACTTCAAAAGACTAGTATGAGCAAATTATAGAGATAAAACACATGATTCGCTACCATTTGTTATTTTTAATCATGTGTTTTTCCAAATATTTCTCATAGTAAAGCTTGTAATTTTGGGCAGTTTGGATTTATAAAAGTGCGATTCACTTATTGGGCTTAAAGGTGTAATACATAAAAATATGCGTAAGATACGCACACTTGTGTACACATAAGAACACAACTTCGGCTGAAATGACAAGCTGGTGGAATTTTTCCTACATAACAATGAGAATGTCCTCAGAAAAGTGAAATGGAGGGAGTATTCCCTCAAAGGAAATGCTTAGAGAACACCCACCATGGAGACATCTCTGATTAAAATATCTCTCCAGAACTAAAAATATTAAAAAGAAATAAAAGCATGCAGATTAATTTTGAGGGTCAGAGACATCTGTGCAAGTTCTCTTTCATCCATTAGTTGTTGTTGGTATTTGACCACTTGAGTTTCCAGTGTGGAACTGGCTCTTTCTTAGTTTATTAATTTTCATTAGTTGAAAGTTCTTGTGGATGATATAGTCAATATATATATATATATATATATTTGGGAATGTTCATATGTATGTGTGTTTCTATTTTGGGATAATATAAGGATATTTAGAGCCGGATTTTATAAACATTCTAACTCAAATACAAGGAAACATGTATTACATATTAATATTGAGATTAATTACTCTGAACGCTCTAGATGAATATTTACAAGAGGGCCTTTTTTTTTTTTTAACGGTTGGAAACCTCTAGCATTGGCCTGAATGCCACTTCTTCGCTATTACGGGTGCGATCAAGGGCTAAGCCCAACCCGCTTTGCACCTGGGTTCTGGCCTTGGGCCAGGCCTCAATCTAAATCTTTTCCCCGTTTAATATGTGGCCGGAGTTAGATTAAGTGATAGAAAGCCCAAGCCCGGGCCAGTCTAGCCCAAATGAGTAATACATGTAGTTTAGGTGACGGATTTACCTAAACAAGTGATTAGAAAGCCCGAAAGAGTGATTGAAAGCCTTGGCTAGCCAGGGACGATTGACTAGATGAGTGGGCATGGCCTGACATGTTTAAGGTTGGCCAGGGTCAGGCTAGGCACTTAAGGCCCTTATCGGGTTTGGGCCATATATGGGCCTGGATTTGCCCAGCGTGGCCCGGATCGAGCCATGAACACCCTTGTTCTCTGTTGGATTCAAGTGTAAGTTATTTGACATTTTATGATTGGTATGGAGATCATTTCAATCTAATTTCAAGAAGTGAGCCCTTTCCCAGCAAGGCCCTCTTCCAAACACTGAATTTGGACTTGAACCAATCTTTCTATGGGTCTGTCCTCAACTAGCGCGAAAATAGGCCCAGCCGCCCGCAATACATACAATTATGGTCAGTTGGGATTAATTATGAATATGGGCTTCGCTCATTGATTTGCTGGATGAAGACTCTGATCACCTTGTGGACCAGAAGCATGTATGGAGCGAATCTCCATTAATTTCTTCTCAGTCTACCATCTTTGGCTTGTTTTAATGAGAGGACTGTCCTAATCTTTGGGCCAGCTTGATTTCACCGTAGGGCCCTTCAGGTGGATTGATGGGTTGATTGCACATAATCCAGCTGAGACCGATGTGGTTGAGATGAGTGGTCCAGGATCAGATTGGGAGTTTGATTTCATTCTTTTCTGACGCAACCTTTGCTTCTATAACATGGGTTATTGCAATGGGCTTGGACTAAAGGTTATAGCTTGCAAGGTACATGTTGTGTTTACCCTAGTCAGTGCTATATTAAATAGGGGTCTGAGTTAGGCCATTGGCAGCCCAGGATACAAAGTTGGAGTTCAGGCTAGGCCCAGTTGCGACTGCCAACTCTTGGACTTTGCCTAGATAGATGCGTTTCTCTATGCTTTTGCCTCATTTGTTTCCTTAGTTGGGACACAGGACTATGGCCAGTAAACTGCCCCAACATTTTCAATGTTTTAATTAATTAAGTAATTGATTAATTAGTTTTTAGTATTATTATCTACTAAATGGATATAAATTAGACTTCTCGATGTCACGATCTAGTTTTGGACCCATATCAACTGGGCAAAAAATCATTAGTACATATCAACCGTGGTTAGATTGAGTCATTTTATCGGTTGGATTAGAGAACAAGGGGCTACCGAGTTTGTTGGGAACCTTGCTTCTCACCTTTAGTATCCTGGGACCGAACCCTGGTACCCCTACTGGAGCAGGTGTTATATCTTTGGGGATGGAGTTTCTTACTCCTGAGACGGAGTTTCTTACCAGAGGAGGAGTGGATATTATCTCCTAGGGATGGGTCTCTAATGGGTCCCAACTCCCTTAGTTGGATACCAAAAACTTGTCAAAAAAGAAATAATCCATGTCACGTCAAATTAAGCAATTGGTAAACAACAAAAGTTAATCTCTGCACTCTAAATTGGTATCTAACTTTTATGGCTTCTTATCGTTCTATATTAGTCAACTTGTGTGGCTTATCTTCCTATAAATATGGATGTGGAGTTCAAGTCGAGTAGTCTTCTGCTATGAGTGCGATACCAGGGGATTGTGATTTACAGGGAGATGAGAAACTTAATTCAGATCATCTAGAGATCCTTAGCATTTATAGGCCATTCAGAGTGACTATGATTCCAGAATGCACAAAGATGCTTAAAGTAGAGAAAGACATCAACCCCTTCTGGGACTGGCAAAATGTGCACTAGCTATATCAACAATAAGGTGCAAATTATAACTCTGATTCTCGGTATTGATTACTTAAAAGAAGGATATATACATATTGGCCAATTTAAAACCACGGTGTTCGTCTAAGATATTGCTCAACTGATTAGGACTTGTGAAGCATTCATGAGTACTGTGTGAGATCAAATCCCTTGTAAAGAAAAAAAAAAGAGAAAAATTAAATAAATAATAATGCTCATATACAAACTAAAAGGAAATATTTAATTCCTGGTTTTGAGATGAGATAGATTTATTTTTAGTCATAGCTTACATTAGTTTAGTAGAAGTCTTTTAATTAGTAGGTCAAAGTCAAGGGTAGAGTCCCCCCAACCCAAACTTTGGGGGTCTCATCTTGAGAACACAGCCTTCAAAAATTATTTCCCTAGTTTTTTTATTGGATTATCCCAAATTTTACTCAAATATAAGTTGACCCCATTGCAAGATTGAGCATACAATTAAAAAAGTCATCTACTCAAATGGGACCAACTCCAATTAGAATTAAATCTGAGAAAAGTCCACTTAAATGGAGGGAGTTTATTCTAAGCGGTATAGATATTCAATAGGTGGGTTTTAGTGTGGAGTCCCACACCCTTCACATATAGCTTGAGTGAGATTCTGATCCAGGCTCCTAATTTGCACTAGCTTATTTTCCCACAAGACAAACTCAAGCTAGGTCGGGCAGCTTGGCTCTCTCGAGCTTGGGTTGTTAACTGGCATGACTCAATTCCTGCTTGTTAAGAGGCTTGATCTGACTCGTTATATGTAAATTCTCAATACATATATTTAATTCTAGAATTTCTGGTAATATAACATAATATTATTAATATATAACTTCTTGAAAATCAGTTTAATCATTGTATACTACTAATTAATATGTCGAAAATCTAATAATTTAAAGTTAATTTTATTTTACAATTTTTTGATATATAATTCAACGAGAAATATATAGTAACTTCAGAAATGATCATATCTTTACAAAGAATCAATATTATTAATCTTATTACAACCTAAAATATATTTAAATGACCATTTTTTTACACTTATTTCATTGTTGATTTTGTTTTCAAGTAAGTTCTTTTTAGGGTCCATAATGGTGCTTCAATGGTAATCCCCAGTCCCCACATAGGGTTTAGCTCAACTCCGCTTGAGTTCGAGATAGTTTATTAAATATCTAAGCCAAGCTCAATTTACACAAAACCCAACTAGATTTGGACCAAAACAACTAAAGAATATTTATCTTTAGCCTTCAAAATAGATGAAAATGATCCAAAACAATCCTAATTTGGACCCTAGAAGTAGGGGTGTTCATGGGCCAGGCCCGGCTCGGTCGGGTTGAGGCATATCCAAACCCGGCCCATCCCAAGCCCGAAACGGGCCATAAACATCAGGGCCGCTGCCAAGTTAGTCAACAGGCCGGCTGAATCAGGGCTTTTGATCAATTTCGTGGACTTTCTAACAAATCTTTGTCCTAATTAAATTAAATTACATGCACTCCTTATATGGGCCGGGCTCGGGCTTTCTTTCACTTAATCCAAGCTTCACCTAACTATTAACCGGGCCCAAATTATATACCCAAGACTGGCCTGAAGTGGGCTGAACTGGGATCAGGCTGAGGCCAGCCCCGCCCATGAACACCCCTACCTTGACAAATACCCTCCACTTGCATACGCTTGGAGTTTGTGTTAAGTGTAAATGTGGGTACTCTTGAGTATCCAAGTAGTCATTGGTTTCGAATAAAGCAGGCATGAAATATATTTTTAGATCCAAAAGATATTCAAATAGATATTTAGATCCTCATATATTCCATCGGAAGATTCAAATCCAAGATTATCACATCCATCTTGTTTGGGATCTAACCCATTTGCCTCCCTATGCCAAATTATAATAAATAAAGAAATATTCTTCTTGAAGCAACATATTTTTATAATATTGTGAGATATTAAAATACCACCTAACTGTACATATCATAGAAAACTACAAAAAAAAATAAAAACATATTGCAACACAAAGGGAACAACTGGATAAAAATATTATAACTGTATTTAACATTTTTTTAGAGGATTTTATCGGAAAAAAATATTTAATCCGGACGCGTTATTCAATCAAACAATTTAGAAAGTGGGGCACCAATTAGAGCAATTGAGTCCGATTTTTATTTTATTTTTTACCAAAAGAGCACATCGTCGGCGCCGACCTTATTTACACTTAAATAAGGTCGGCGCCGACCTTATTTACACTGAATAAGGTCGATGATGACCCTGTCCGCGACCCATATTATAGCTCATATCCCTGTTTTTGCTCATTATTCTCTTCTCTCTTCGGTTAAATGCCACTAATGGTTCATTTGTTCCTTTTTGTGTTTCTTCATTTTCACTGCGAGGGATTTATTTATTTTAGTGTATGCTATCTTGTTCACTCTTGAAAACTTTCAAAAATGCTTTGTTCATGTTTCTAAATAAACATAAGAACATTTGAAAGAAAAAAGATTGATTGTTGAATTTGTATAAAGTCATCTTTTATTTTTTAAATTCTTTTGACTTTTTTTTTTATGTATGATTTATGGTTGATGAGTTGATGTTCATGGAAAAATGAAATCAGGCTTTTGTTCCATTATAAAAGTTGGTTTGGGGTTATTCTTGAGTTGGGATTTTAGATGTCAGATACCTGGTTTTGGGACACTATTTTACAATGTGGCCTGGGAGTCTCTCTAGCCTTAGTTACACACCTTTGCATAATGGTGTTAATAAGTGTCAGTAGCCTGGGGTGTAAACCCATAGAATGGATTTTGGTTGAGTGGGCTAAGAACCTCAATTAATGAAGCAATCATCCACCATCAAAGAACGTCTGTTGCTGAAATTGAAGGGAAAATCACAGGCAGTTGCCTCCCATGAAGGCTCATCACCCCAGAACCCATGGTGCAGCTCATCAAAATATGGTAAAAAACCCGCATTTGAAGCAATCAGTGAGGACGCATCAAAAGAACTGTTGTCATTTATAAATATGGCACCATCAGTTGGGACTTGAATGGTATCAGGGATTGTGATAGTGGGAGTGCAAATTTGACTGTCATTGCTCAAGTTCTCAATGCCCGAACTGTTGCGGCTTCCGTCACTCGAAGTTGTGATGTTTAGAGTAGAATTTAAGTAGTTATTAGGAACAATATGCTATCTAAATAACCAGAGCTAGAATCATCAAAGAACAGGAAGTTGTTATTGTTTGCAGCAGCCGCTTGAGCAGACATGGCAAAAGCCGATTGTCCCCAGTTTCGCGGTTCGGGCTGTTTTGAGTAGCTGTTGGTTTGGTTTGAGTGCTAATGAGGAAGGTTGATGGCTGTGGGGGTGTGGGGTTTTGGGGATTTGGGTGTCACAAGGTATCAGGAATGTGTCAAATGAGGTGATGCCAAAGTAGATGAAGTTGGTTCTAGCTTGGGTGCCTTTCATGGCAATGGCAGTTTTTTTTCTTGTTTAAATAAGGTCATCACCGACGCTGTAGTGCTAAATATACTTGAGGATACATGGAAAAATTACAACTTTTGATCAAAAAATTAAGATTTCTGCGTCGGTAGTGACCTTATTTTACAAAAGCTAAGGTCATCACCGACCTTGTATTAGCATTTTAGCCAAAAGTTGTCCGAAAAAGTTACAACTTTTGTTTAAGAAAAAGGAGAGATGCGTCGGTGGTTACCTTATTTTATAAAACTAAGGTCATTACCGACCCGGACTTAGAAATTTTGCCAAAAATCGCCTCGAAAAGTTACACCTTTTGTTAAAAATAAAATGATTTCTGCGTCGGTGGTGACCTTATCTTATAAAGCTATCAGGTTGTACTCGTAGACGGTTCTTTCAACATTCTTGAGAAGATTAACAATGCATCCTGATCAAACTCATGTTGATTATATCCAGCAATTATTGAATTCCATGAGACATCCTGAGCTTCCAAGGACGCACAGGAGGTCAAAATGTTAGTAAAAGTGAACTGGGTCGGCGTAACTCCTTCCCTAATCATCTCCAGAAACATACAAATCGCATCTTGGAACAAACCAATCTGATTATAACCAACAATCATGGTGGTCCACGAGACAGAGTCCCGTTAAGGAATTTTCCCAAACAGACGGCGGGCGATCTGGAATCGACCACTTTTTGCATACGCTGAGAGGATTGTGTTCCAAGAGAACTTGTTTTTGAAAGGCATTTCATCAAAAAGACGTTGTGCATTAGAAATCAACCCAGCCTTTGCATAAAAGTTGATGAGATTGTTGACCAAGAAAGTGCTCAGGTGCAGCCCGGCTTTGATTGATCGGGCATGAATGGATTTTCCAGCACCTGTGTCTTTGTTTTTAAGGCATGCTTGGAGTTGGAAAGCGTAGGAATCAGATGGAGATAAGATGGGGTGTGAGATTGAAGATTCCTTCAGAGACATTATGTCGAACTGGTTTTCTGCATGGAGTTCTAATCATATCTGAGCTTTTGAAAACAAAGAAAAAGCGGGTATTCTGGTGACCTGAGAACTAATATGGGTCAAATTTGCACTCCCACTCTCACAATCCCTGATACAATTCAAGTCCCAACTGAAGCCAGATTTAAAAATGATAACAGTTCTTTTGATGCATCTTCACTGATTGCTTCAAATGCGGATTTTTTTACCATATTTTGATGAGCTGCACCATGGGTTCTGGGGTGATGAGCCTTCATGGGAAGCAACTGCATGTGATTTTCCCTTCAATTTTAGCAACAGTTCTTTGATGGTGGATGAGCATTTTTCAAAGTTTTCAAGAGTGAACAAGATAGCATACACTAAAATAAATAAATCGCTCGCGCCGAAAATGAAAAAACACAAAAAAGAACAAATGAACCATTAGTGGCATTTGACCGAAGAGAGAAGAGAAGAATGAGCAAAAACAGGGACATGGGCCCTAATATGGGCCGCGGACAGGGTCATCGCCGATCTTATTCAATGTAAATAAAGTCGGTAAGGTCGGCGCCGACAATGCGCTCTTTTGGTAAAAAAAAAAATGAAAATCGGACTCAATTGCTCTAATAGGTGCCCCACTTGCTAAAGTGTTTGATTGCGTAACGCGTCCGGATTAAGTGTTTTTTCCGGTAAAATCCTCTTTTTTTTATTAATAAAAATTAATTTTTTTAATAATTATTTCAGAAAAACCCCTATTTGAGTAACTCACTTGTAAAGTGAATTCAAGTGAATGGGCATGTTTGTTTGCCATTGGATAGAATAGAACGAGAGAAAAAAAAGGTTGTGAAGGTTGAAGTTTTTACCTAAAAGTGTGTTTGGTTGGAACACAGGGGGCAAGTGAAATAAAACTATCGGGTGACATGGCACCTACCCTTTACTCTACTCAACCCGTCGAGATTTCATTCTAGCCAACCTGATTAACTTGCTTATTTGAAATGACCTTGGTTCTTTCCCATGAAAGTTGTCACCCTTCGCTTTCATATTACTCTATTCTAACAAACCAAACCAAACACATGTAAAGTAACTCACTACTCATTTTATTTCAACCCCACTCCTCTTTAATTTTATTCCTAATGTGAGATTACTCTACTCTTACTCTATCCCACTTAAAAACAAACAGGCCCAAGAGATAAAAAAAAAAAAAGGAAAAGAAAAGAAAAGAAGGGAAGAAGATGGGTCTTGTCAAAAAAATATAAAATTTCAAAATTCACCTTTTTTTTTTTTAAAGTAAAAAAAAAAAAAAAAAAAAAAAAAAAAAAAAAAAAACTCATTCACATGCCACAAAATAACAAAAAAATTAAGAACGTGGGTTTTGAGATCTTGTACTATTTTATAGGGCTCATCTTTTATTTTTTTTATCTAATAACTCTTAACTTGAATTTACTTTACAAGCGAATTACCTAAACAAAATATTAAATCTAAAAATATCACTAATAATATTCGCTAGACGATAATTTTCCAAGGAGTATTGTGGCAATGCATACAACACAATAAACCCCAGTTTGGGGTCCAACTTCTGTGATCCACTTTTACCACCCCAAAAACAAACAAAAAAAACCTTCTGTGATCCAAGTATCCAACCCAGTCCCACACATGCCTTCACTTTGCAGTGTAATACCATTGATTGAATTGAATCCCATCTATTATCTATAGCTAATAAAGTTACACACCCATGGTCAATGAGCAGTTTGATTATTAAGCAAAAGGTTAGCCGCGGGAGTGTCCTTTTCAATTAGCAGAAGGTATCGTAGGTACAATCCAACAGCAGCAGCAGCCCAGTTCGAGGCATACTTCGACTCTTCGGTTCTCTGAGAAAGGGGTTTCGTTCGTTCGTTCGTTGAATGGGGATGTCAATGGCAATGGCAACAGAAGAATAACAGGAAGAAGAAGAAGAAGGATAAGATAGCAGAAGAAGACGTAGAGATCCCAAATCCCAAGAAATGGGGGATCCAAATCTGGAGCTTCAGGAGGCTGGTTGGGAGGAATTGAGAAAAGAAGCAAGGAAAATCGAAGGAGATCTCGACGTCAAGCTCTCTTCCTACGCCAAGATCGGCTCCAGATTCACACAAGCAGGAGGTCATCTTCTCCGTCTTTCTTTCTAATCTTATCAAATTTCCCTTTTCAATTTGACCTAGATCTTAAGCCGAGTTATGGATTTGATTTGCCTTTTCTCCTTCTTCTTCGTTGTTTGTTTAGATTTATGAAAGTTTGTATCTTTCCAAGTGTTAAGAGATCAGTTGTAATCGTATATCAATCTTGATAAATATTCACCCGATGTGACACTAAATCCAGTTCGGAATCTTGGTTCGGATTCCAAAACACTACCCTGATTTCTTTTGTGTATGTGTTCGATTTTAACCCCAATTTAGGATTTAGTGTGAAGTGGCTGTTTCTTCAGACATATCGTTTGTTTCCATTCGTATTGGTTAGATCCAAGCAATCCAACTTATAGGAGGCAAAACCTACTCCAAGATTTGTTTTTTGAACCATTATTGATTTAATCTTCCTCTACTACTTGCTTTATTACTAAACATTCTTTCTATGTCCTCTCCCCAAGTCAAGATTTTTTTTTCTGTCTCCATTCGCGTAGTGGATGGTTAGCTGAATTCTGGTTAGGTAATCTGTTAACACTCTGTTCTCCTCTCTCTGGGGTAGAGGAAATAATTTTTCTAGATTGGCCATGGATGGTGACTTATTGGGTGAACCACATTAATCCTTCTATATTGTTACGTTTGTGTGCTCTTTCTATTTATTTTCAAAGTGTTTTGCCATAGTTGAATTAATTTAGAGTTTTGTCGGAATTATATATTTATGTAAATTCGTGACTTGTTGATTATGGAAGGAGCCATATTCCCGACAATTGGCATCAGAGCTTTGGCTTTTGAATAGTGCAATATTTTTGGAGAAATTTTCAAGTTATGTGTGAGTGGGAGGAATTTGGTAGGTACAATATTTTTTTTTTTTTTGAATTATTGCGAGTGAAAGTCAAGGACTTATTGATTTCAACCAAGGTTTGATAAAGCATTGGATGGAAAAGAAAAGAAGCTCTCATAAATGTATGATACACATGGAATAGATGGATTTAAAGGTTTTGAGCACCATGCATGTGTGCTTGGTTGATGACATCTTATTCAATGTGATTAAGGAAGCCTTGACCAGTGGTATGTGGAAGAAAATGGAAAGTATTTTACTACGTTAACTTCATTTCAAACTGGATTTTCTTGAAAAGAAAATTGTATTCCTCAAGAATGAAGACACCAAAGTTTCTGATCACTTTGAATGATTTCAGTAACATTATTTGTAAACCTGAAACTATTGGAACAAAATTACCCGAGGAAGATAAAGTGGAAATTTTGGTGAGTTCATTGCCAGATTCTTATGGCAACTTGTAAACAGTAACCACTCTAAGTTGTGCTGGGGAAGTACTTGACATGGATTCCATTTCTAGTGCATTGCTTGCGTTGAACTCCAAATGAATGTATCTTTGGAAAATCTGGTAGTTTCACAATCAGAAGCACGCATGGTGAGGGACCACTCTAAAGGCCATTGTAGGTTATGAAGGGTTCCTCGAGAAGCAAATCCAAGTTTTGGTCCAAGTTAAAGGGGCATCATGGAAAATATCGTTTTGGCATTGTTGTGAGAGTGATCACTTGAAGAGGAATTGTTTAAGAGAATGAAAATTTTCTGAGAAAGGTTCGACCTCAGGCATTGTTAAGGGCAGGGAAACGATATTTGTTACCTAATAACTACTACCAAATTGAAATGCCAGCTTATTAGTTTTGTCAACTCTTAACAAACTCAAACTGCTTATGCTAGACCAGAAAATACTTATATCAACTATCCCACTGAAGTAGCAATATGTACAGGGTCATGCTCTCCTGCGGACAGCCTTGTGGGGCCCACCTGTGGCCATGGCAATCATGGGGGAGGTGGGGGGTCCAAAGATCTAATGGGACCTAATTGTGAACAAAATTTCAAGTCTAATCTGAACCCTTTGATCCATGGGCTCGAGTTTAAAGGTTTTAGAAGGCATCCTTTATTTTGGGATTTCATTCCAATGGTGAGTCACATTTGTGGGGGTGGTCGGTCCCACATCCCTAAAAATACTGCGACCCAACTGATCCAACAACTTAATGCAACTAACCAACTAAAAATCAAACTTTGATGCAACTGAAGGTTATCCAACCCAATTAATTACACCAGTAACCAAAAAAACAACTAAGAATTTAAATGTAAAGGTAACTAACAGAAGCAAGCAATGGAAACTCACATGTTCATGACCTCCCGTCGCATCTTACCCATACATGTTCTAAAGGCGAGAGTGAGTACACACAGTCAACAGCTTGTGATTCTAATAGAGTATAATAAGCCATCTATTCTCTTACTGGTCTCTTTTCCTCAATGGGCTTATTTAAAGGGTTCTCCACCATCTTTGCATTGAAAGGAGGAAAAAGTTTCAGAAAACATTATTTTTTATTGAGCATATTTCCCATTCCATGACACTAAACATGTGGTGGGCAATGAATCAAATATTGGAGTAAACTGAGTTAATAGGTATTTATTGATACAAGTTCCAATTCCGTGCTTAGCATTAGTACTTGGTTTGACACATTTTGACCTGGCATGACTTGGCCTAACTTCACGAGCCTCATATGTTTGGCCAAGTTGTTCGATGTGAGCTGTTTGACAAGTAAAAGAAAATTATTTGTGAGAACTCTGCTTCCATTGATTTCTTTAGGCTTTCTAATGGTTTTTGGAGGATTACCCAAAAAAGGAAGGAAATGGTTTTGGGAGAGGGATTTCAACATTTGACAACTCTATTGCCAACCACTATAAGAAACATTTTTATAGATGTTATAAATTCTCAAAAATTGAGCTGATTCACATGAAATCACTTTCAAGATCAGATTAAGAGTAAAATATGGAGTACAAATGACCCTATGGGCCTTTTTGCTTGCATTTGAATACATAGGAACTGAATACATAGGACTTCATGATTAAATGAGCTCTACCAAAGGATTGTTGAAGAGGTGAAGTGTGAATGATACGAGGTGAGGGGTGAAGGATATAAGGTAGCAACACAGATGGGACCTTGACTTTCCTAGGATTTGAATTACTTGGGTGATGACTGGGTATTCATTCCCCATCTTCCCTTGTTTCACTTTATTAAAGGGGAGGTCATTTGAGTATGGTTGTTCTTGTATATTCACCTTGGATCTTCATTTTTTAACGACTTATGACATGAATTCCTATGTATTCAATTGCTATGTACTCATTCAAATAAACAGGCCCTATATGTTTTTTTTATTTCATTTATGATTTTTTTAACGTCTTAGAGCTAAATTATAGAAAATCATGGGAATTATCCGATGGAATTGGTTTCTGTCAATAGCTAGTCCAAATCCATAACTGAGATTTCCCCCTTGTGTGGTAGGCCCCTGCGTGAATGAGAGATGCAGATTTTTCTTCTGACCAATATGACTCGGCTTCAGTCAAGACCTGAACCTGTCCGAAAACTGAGGTTTTCTCCCTTGGGTGGTGGGCAGTGGGCATTGTCTGCCTTCATTAGATCAATGACCATAGTTGGCTCTAAAAATATTTTGTTTAGTTGATATTAAAGTTTAAACAATGTCAATTCATTGTATCACCGTTGTCCTATGATGCCTAAAGTGGGAATGAATATGACGGGCAAGCCAAGGATATGGAAGGCACACAGGTTTTTACACTTAAAATGAAGTTATCCAATATGATACAATGGGAGTATGTTGGCTATTTGAAGAATCAAGGTATCACAGCTGTTGTTGAGATTGATCTATTGTCAGGTGACAGGTGTGTGTTACTCAACTTTTGTATCCACAAATTTTCTGAAATCTTCCTATATCTGTGACTCTGTGTATAAAATATTTTGGCAGTCTTTTCTCTGTTGGTTGTGGATATCATTTGATTGTTTCTTCAAAGCTCGATCAAGCTTACGTCTCTTGCTTCTTGCTTCACTCGTTATAATCAGTTTGTCAGCATCAGTTAAATCTCGTCTGCACTTTCATTGTCAATCTGGTTTTCAAAAGAAGTTTATCTGATTGACTCTCTTGTAGCCAAGCAGAATCTCAACGTCTGCTATTCTTGGCTACTCAATGCTCCGCGCTTCATTTTTGTTACAACAAGAACCGAGACGCATGCATGGCATGCAACATGAAGTTGCTCTCTAGCTGTTCTTATTCGAAGTTTATCAACACCTTTAAGTTTTGAATTTGTCCATTGAATTGCCATATATATGTGAACGGCGAATGCATTTTGTTCTCTGTATCAGTTGTGTATGAATTGTTAGACCTTTCCATTGATGAGATTCTAACCCTATAGGAGAAAACTAATTTTCCAGGGTGGAATGAATAAATATGACATGGGTTACTGTCCGAAGGTTCCCTCGTGTCATCCATTAACAGTGAATTTAGCACTGTGGGTTGTTTCTCACCTATTAGTCTATTGCATGTGATTTGGTAATTCATCATCTGTATTGTGGAAACATGAGATATACGCCTTGCCTCTCACTGTAAATTATAATATTGGTTCAGCTTATGCTGATACTGGATCACCAACTGTTGGATCCAGCCGGTCATGGCAGTCCATGGAAATGGAAATCCATTCCTTGCTTGAGAAGCTACTAGATATCAATGATGCAATGAGTCGATGTGCTGCATCTGCAACCCCTACTACTTCAGTTGCACAGAAGCTAGCGAGGCACAGGGACATACTTCATGAGTTTACACAGGTTATTGTGTTAATTCATTTTATTCTTTTTGCTGATGCTACTCATTATGCTTTTACTAGCGTTCTTTTCATGTTTATGATGTCTTCACTTATATGTTAGTTAACCACATTTCACCTTCACTTGGCTCTAGAGTTTCTTGTTTAGCTGTACTTTCTCATAACCCTGGACCCGATCTTAATATCTTTACTACAAGGAACTTATGGCATGGTATCTTGAAACACATCAAAAGATCTTCATTGTCTACTAAATGCTTTTTAAATGCCAATTGTTATAATTTATACTGAGGAATCAAATTCACAGATGAGTTTTTATTTTACACCCTCTACTTAATCTTTTGTTCATATCTGTGGTGCTTCCATCTGACACTTGACCAGATATCAATACCTCAGGCAACTCAATAACTTGTTTATATTGAGTGCATCTGGAAGTGAAAACTAGAATAGTGCTTGGTTACCAACCATTTTTTAATTATTTTTTATCAATCTGTATGATAAATCCTTGTGCTACCCTTTGTTGTCTTATTTGTATTTTATGTTGGAGTAGATGGTTGGTCTCTTTACAGGATATTTCTTATTATCAATGTCAAGCAGTTTTTCTCATACATCATGATATAACATAATATGTGTACAGTATGTTGATATAACGAATACATCTACTATGCTATGTTCATTATACATTACAACTGAAACATTGAAACTATGCAATATGTAAAATGATGCATATATTCTAATGATATATGCATTGGTATTGTGCTAGGGTAATCACAATATTTTTTTGACAATTATTTTCAGAAGTTGCTTTGCTGCTACCTATGACCTCTGCCTTATTTAAACATTGCTTTTTCCCCTTTTCAGGAATTTAGACGAACAAAGGGAAATATAAACTCCATGAGAGAGCATGCTGAGCTCCTTAATTCTGTCAGGGATGATATTAGTGAATACAAGGTGACCAAAACAAGGGTCGTGAATACCATTGATTAATATGATCTACTTGGTTCTTCTATCTCAGTGAATTGTATTTATATTTCTACATATAGGCATCAGGGAGCATGTCACCTAGAATGCAATTATTACGAGAGCGAGCTGCTATTCATACAAGCATTACTCAGGTAAGACTCCAAATCATTGTCTGTTCATTATTATTGATTTGGGACTCACTAATAAGGAAAAACCTATCTCTGTCAAGTCTCACCTATCTTTCTTAGGCATCTGATCTGTTAGCCCTTTGCACGAAAACGAGTTTTTCAGTTATCATGAATTCAGACATGATAATATTGCAAAACCAAGTGGTTAAAAATAAATTCACATGAATGTTATAACTTATAACAACTTATGAAATTGCTAATGACTTTAACACTGCTGATTGTTGTTGCTGCAATGCAATAATTTTATTGAATCTGTAAGTGACACTATGGTTAGGTTGTGATAGGCTAGGGTGTTTTTTTTTTAATGTCCCCTTATATGCATTGACTTCCTTAGGAGTGGTTTTTCAAACTCGTGGAGACCTCTCCATGTCAATATTGTAAACTTGAAAGTGGAAAAACAGAAACCCAAAGCACCATTTCCAATAAAAGAAATTTATGTGTTTTTCCATAGGTTTATTAAATATGACTTCTTTCAGGTTGTAAATCATAATCCATATTTAATTGTACTTGGATTGGTTTGAGCAACTTGGATCACAAGTAGGGTTGTCCACAAGCTAAGTTAGCTTTCAAGCCAGCTTGACTCAGCTTGGTTGGACTCAAGTTCATGCTTGGCTCAATGTCACAAGCCAAGCTCGAGCTACTTCTGCCAACTCAGCTCAACTCAAGTTCAGCTTGCTGAGGGCTCAGTTCAATATATTTGGGTATCCCAAATAAACTTCATTTGCTAAAATGATAATATTCTTAAATATTTGGGGATGATTTTTGCTTCACAAGGCGGAAGAATCTAAGTCCCCTTTCTCAACATTGACTCAAACAATTGTTCTCTTCCATATAATGGTTCTGTCTTCTAAGGAACCCGTTAATAATGAAACGTTTTGAGTCAACACGGGCAGTTGAAGCTTAATTGTGTGCAGCTGAATTACTGACATGCTACAGGCATGTGGTTAAAGAGAGACGCCTACTGAGAGAGATTCATTATCTTTGCTAGTTCTAGGTATGACTATGGCATTGCTCAGGGTGATTGAAAGATCTTGGCAATGACGTCATCAGCATTTTCTAAATGACCCATCAATAGCTGACGTAACAAATCCAAGTGGAGACAAATGATGTTTCTACATGTAACTACATACCATGGGAGCGACAAAGCACAATAAGAGAAAGACCTCCGCACCCCCTCCCCCCACATTATAGATAGTATTCATCTTTTGTGAAGTGGTCAGTTTTACTTATGTGATAAACTTGCACAGAGAATTCACGCATACTGAATCCTGATGGATCAAGACCCAACCCCAAAATTCCTCTCCAATCTCCTCTGCAGGGTTGTCTTGGAAATTGGCCTGAATAGCAAATGAGTGCTATTTCTTGTAAAGAGTTGCACCATCAGTTCAAATCTAAAACAATTCACTTTCGGATGTCACTCATCCTTTTTTGACAAACAGTGGGTGCATTGAAACCTAATTTTATTTATTTTCTGCATCATATTTTCTAGGGAGTATCTTATCATTTTCACTGAAGACAAAATCCATAGGGGTGTTCATGGGCCCCCGACACGGGCCATAAGTGCCTGGCCCAAGCCCAGCCCTCTCAAACATGTCAGGCCCGAGACTGCCCATTTAGTTAATCATGCCCCAGCCCGATTAAAGTCCAACTATAGACAGAAGTTTTCTAGCAAGTGTTTATTTTACTCTTCTATTTCTTAGTAAATGAAACACCTTGTTTTCCATGGTCTTCCATTAATGAAGAGGAAGAAGTAATTAACCAAAAGTGTAGGAAGTCAAACCGGCTTCATTTTCTTGTCTTCCATTAATGGAGAGGAAAGAGTTATTAACCAAAAGTGTAGGAGGCCAAACTATCTCTTTGTTTTCTAGATTCATCTTTGGGGGAAAGGAATGAGTAATGAGCCAAAAAAGTCTATGTAGTCAAACTGTCCATTTGTTTTCTACAGTTCTCCTTTAAAGGAAAGAGTAATTAACCTAAAGGCTAGGAAGTCGCACCATCTTGCATGGTAGTTGAATTTATGTAACCTCCAGTTTAATAAGTTAAATGGTCTTGTGTGGTTAATGGATTTAATTGACCTACTATCATGGAAGGTGAAGACTGAAGAGTCTTGGATGCTAAATGAATTTAATTAACCTTGCATGGTATATCTCGTTCCCAAGCCTGACCCAAATATTAAATGGGCCCAAATTTTAGGGCCAAACCCAGCCCAAAGCAGGCTGTATTCAAGTACGGACCAGACTGGTATGGCCTCTGAGCACCCCTAAACATCAGCCACAGAGCTCTAATACATAAATAAGCCTGCCTAATCAGGCAGCTTTGTGCAAAATATTAGTGATATCTCATAACATCTGCTTTAATCCTGTCCACAACTTGAATAAGTTATTTTGCAGATTGATGACGTGATTAGTCAAGCTCAAACCACAAGGTCAGTGCTGGGCTCCCAACGGACTTTATTTGGAGATGTTCAAGGGAAAGTCAAGCAACTGGGTGAAAAATTTCCGGTCATTCGTGGGCTTCTTGGTAGTTCTTCTGGCTCTCTATATCATTTCTAGGTACTAAGCATTCATGAAAAAACAATTGTTTAATGCAGCCTTGATGATTACAGGAGCCATAAAAAGGAAGCGTTCAAGGGACACTCTGATCCTTTCTGCAGTGATTGCTGCTTGCACGTTGTTCCTAATTATCTATTGGCTTTCAAAGTAGTGAGATCAAGATACTATTGCGTGATCTATAAAGAAAATAGGAGCATGTTGTGGGTAAATCAACTTCAGCAACTTACAGATTTTGTGTTTTTGTTGGATGTTTTTTCTTCCTATTATATAATTTTTTTTCCCCTCTGGATCACATTTCCCCAATGAGGCAGTGAATGACCTTGCTAGGGAGGGCTTTCCTGGAGCTTTTGCTTTGTTTTGTGCAATCTCTGCTGCTCCTTTCATGTTCTTATATTTTCTAATTAAATAAAATCATGAAGGTGTAGGTTAAGGAAAATGTAATAACAGATTATCTGTGTGAGAGCCTGCAATTTGAGTTCTCAATCTGTTTGGAACTCCCAAAAGTGAAATAGCATCATGTAATTTTATCTGCAATACAGGGGACCTAACCTGATGGAGGCACTCAAGTGGACATGGCATGATGATCCATGGTTGGGATAATGGTACATTTATTAGGTTAGTCCTATTGTCTATCAGCCAAGAGAGGGCAATCTCACTGATCAGAAAATTTATAACAGCTGACTTGTTACCTACAAATGGATGGCAGAGTAAAATACTGACAATGTCAATTTGAACAAGAAAAGTTTGGCATGTCTGGGTTCATCTGTGGTGCACCAGCTGAAGGAGCGCTGGGTAGTTTTTTCCACATCCAATATGAATGCACCAAGAGTAGGATTATAGACAGCTGGACTTGCCAGACCCTCATGGGTTTTGGTTGGGACCCCAATAATATTGCAGGCCTTCAATCTGAGTCTGGGTCTGAAGTGGACCCTGAACCTTCATCTGAGCCACCAGATAAGGGATATGGAAGGCCTGTCTGATAAATACTCCGGTCTGGTTTGGGTCCAGTATGATTCAAGTACAGATGAATCAAGCTTCAAGTATGACTGTTTCTTAATTGTTCAGCTATAAAATCCAACACGCCAACAAAAATATAAAATTCTGAAATTTTTGTTAGATTTTTTACTTGTTGATTTGAGTTTTGACCCGCGTAGCCTTTTAAACTCTGAACTGGTTTGATTTCATCCCATTATGCCCATTGGACATTCTGAAACAAGCATTGTTGGATTTGGGCATGTGCAGATCGTGGTCGGGCACAGGTCTCATAGACAGCACCAAAGTGAAAGTGGATCATTCACATGAATAAGCTGGAGACAGGTTTCTCTTGATTTTGAGCAATTTTGGAAAGAGTACTTTATGTTTTTACAGATGCACCATCATTGCCTAACAAGATTTCATCATAGAATAAAATTGGCTCTGCCCCATGTCGAAAATTCTAAAACTAAGTTCTCTCAACCTTTTTGGAAAAATAAAATAAAATAAAATCTAAAAAGAACGGCCGTTCTTCAAATCTGATATCTTTTTTATCAATCTCTTTATATTTTACAATGTCTGTAGGTTTTAGTAAATGCTGTTGGATGTAATCTTAAGAAAGAGAAATGACCCATTGCCTTTGATTAATTGTGTGGAGTTCCTATTGCTCATACCTGCATCTCACTTAGGTGGGCTCACCCTTCTGCAATCTAACCTAGTCATATCATTAGTAAATGCTTGGATTGAACATGTTGGAAACTCATGATCAACATAATCATTGAGCTTTATACTTGACCAGTCCAACAATATTGTATGCCAATCCAACTAGATTTTAATTTTACATACAATAGTTTGGGCAGTTGAAGAACAATGGCACCCTGATCTGTTGTTAACGCCCAAATCTCATTTTTGAAATTTGCTTCAAGAAACTCTGATTCTTGCCAAATTCAATTGACATTCCTTTATGTACAGCCACTATGCAAGCTGACAATTAGAAGAGAGTGATGGAAGAAATCTGCAAAAGTGGGATTATTGATTCTAACAATATAGAAGTGGAACGAGACATTTCATAAAGCTAATTTTGCAAAATCACCATTCAAAAAGGAAATTTAAAATATTTGACAGACAACAGCTGTCATTGCTACCATGACCATGAGCTCTTGTCAGAATTACTCTAAACAATTGGGATGTTGATTGATCGAGTAAAAAAAAAATACTAATCAAGTGTCTCAAACATAATCAATCAATCTAATGATAGACATAGATGATAGATCCGTTTAAAGTGAAAAAAAAAAAAAACTGTGATCGAATAAGGTGAGATGACAATTCCCCAGCATGGAAGTCCTTTGGAGGAGAATTTATGTCTATATGTGGTCTCCCTTCTACCAAACCAGTGGGAAAGGTAGTAAAACCATCCATGTTTCCTGGGGCTCTGTTCCTCTTACACAAGACAAATGAAAAGTAAAGCGATGTTTGTCGTTATGCGATCTACCCTCCCTCTCCCTCTCCCTCCTGCAGTTGATATCATACGTCTAATCATTCAGACACTCATCTGCCTCCACAGCCTATTTTTCTCACGCACAGCCGTACGTCCGCTGACAATGTATTTTTAGATTTTTGTTGGTATGAGTTGCCCAAACAACTATTGAAATTAAAATATTTTCCATATTAAACAGTTGGTCCACTTTGTGGGAAATTAGAGAGCCCTAGAATTTTGCCATCCTGAAATATTGCACAACAGTTTTATGGAAAATGCTTGAAATTTCATCATTATCAGGTGAATGTCATGTCCGATGGCGATTGTACGAGCAATATCCTTTTAGTTTGCCCACTCATATATCAAAGTGAACAAATATACACATCAGATGCATGTAAGATTGGCACTGGATTTGGTGGCCTACACCTTTGAGCATGGAAACATGTATACAAACTTAGCTGGCTTATTTCTTTCTTTCTAAAAATATAAAGAATTCATGTTCTATAAGGATTCGTAATCGTCCAAAAGCCATTCACTAGAGTGGATTCTTCAATTGTCTCTTTTTTTCTTTTTTTTTTCTTTTTTTTGACAGAGGTAATCCATTTATTTTATTCAAATGTTTAGGACGGCATAAAAGAAATTTTGGGGAAAAGATATTGAGGCGCAATCAAATCAATCATGATATATTAGTCGTGTTCTTACTAATAAGAAGGTAGAATCGGGAGGTGGTTGCATGATGTCCTTTGCATATTATCATGCTGTCTCATCCTGTCTAAGACTACACTAAGTAGGCTCACAATTTTCATTGAGGATCTTGTTTCCTGTCTAACAGAAAAAAAACAGAAGTAAACATTATAAATGGAGAACAAAATGGATTGTATTTGGAATCAATATTTAAAAGTCCACTAAGAAGAGAAAGGGCAAGTAAAGAGTCCTGGATAGGACATGGCTAGACATTTTCTATAAGACTCAAGCTCAAAACCCTGATCCCAAATTAGTTTGATTATGATCATGAAAATCTCACTTCAATCTAAATTAAGTTAATCATCATATAAATTTACCTCTAAAACTTGTGATTAATTCTAAAATAAAAACAAAAGGAAAAGGAAGCAATGATCAAAGGAGAGAGATTCATCTTGTAGAATAGTGTGAAAGAAATGAAGATGAGATAAAACCATCTTATTACTGGTCATGAGTGCAGAGAGTACACATACGTGTGAAGTGTTGACTTGGGGAGGATTTTCATTGGATTTTTTATTGTCTTTTCTACCGGTTTGTGTTTGTGTCCATGTGTCTTTTCCCCGTAACTCATGGGTCGAACCTAGTGTGTATGTGGGGTATCTAGCTGGCTAAGACGAAATCGTACATGTGATTGCAGAAGAGAGAAGGGATGGTCAGGTGCATCCAGCCAAACACCGTCGACAGTGCAGAAATTAGCAGCTCTCTCTCTCTCTCTCTCTCTCTCTCTCACAGGCTTTCGGAAAGACATGCATGCAAGAGACTGACACATGGAAGATGTGACAGAAATGGCCCTTCTCTAGTCGTTACTTGCTTATCTAAGCGATTTTGTTCACGTGTACTCGAGATTTCAAGCTCATGAACTTGTGGTTTTGCAGTGTGCGCTTGAGCTTCTTCACCTAGGCTTACTGGGGTTGTTTCACTTGTTTGTAATAATCATCATTCATCAGTATATGTAAATAATTCAATTCATAAGGACTACACATCAATACATTTTTTTTGCAATATGTAGATGAGGTTTAAAAATAGTGCGAAAACAAAGCCATTTATACTCACATACCAAAATAAGTGTAAAAGTGATTCACAATCCTTTTTTCTAAAAGGACCCATAGCACTTTGTAAACACGTGATTTTATTCTTATGAGGCCCATCAGTCGCTTTTATTTATTTTCCTTTGGATCCATATTTATAATCTAAACTGTTCACTTTGTTTATTGAAATAATAATTTTAGAATATTGATTCTTATTATGTTAAATCCGCATGTATTTTGTATAATTTTTGATATATTCTCAACCAATAAATCTAATTTTTTACACTTTTGTAGGCCCTTAATTCATAATTCAAAATGTTCAACATTCTTTTATTACTGGTAAATATTATGAAGTTTAGTTTTATTTCTTAATTCTTCATGGATTTTGTGACGTTTATGAAACTGTTAAAAAAAGTCAAAATAAATCTAAAATTACTGGATATACTCATTTACTCATATGAAAATGGTGATATTGGCAAACATGGTAATATGTCTCACATGTGTAATGTTTTCATATATAACATTTATGTAATCTCGTACATTGTAGACAGTTAATCTAGAGAACTTGTGATAAAGTAGATTGGATGGAGAGCTCTCTCAAAAGTTTGAAACACTCTCACTAAGGGGTCGTTTGTCTACACCCATTTACATATGTAAATGATGAATATGCATAATATTTACGCATCAATCATGTTTGTCTACTATTATTTATGCATATTGCGTGTAAATCATGTGTAAATGGTGCGAAAATGGGCCCAAAATTTGAGCACCTGTTAAGGTGGGAAATGGAGAATACCAAAATACATGTCCTCCAAAGAATACCCGTTGAAGGCGGACGGTTTGTTGTTGAGATATTTCCATGAAAGAGGTTTTGGTTTCGAAACCTCCCCCTCCAACGCATTAGAAAAATAATAATAAAAGAGGTCTCAAAGTTGGGGCATTTCCGTGAAAGAGGTTTTGGGTTCGAAACCTCCCTCCAACGCATTAGAAAAATAATAATAAAAAATATCTCAAAATAGATGATTTTAAGGAATAAAATCTGTAAGACAAAAAACATATTAGAAAATGAAAGTGGCTCCAATGATTTTAAGGGACAAAATCTATAGGACAAAAAACATATCGATAGTAAGAATTTTAAAGGACAATCTATAAGATAAATATCTTAATGATTTTTCTATATCAACTTTTAACCAGTTTTTTTTTTTTTTGCTAAAGGGTAAATTGTGTATTAAAGAAGAAAGAGAGAAGGGCAAATAGCCCCCAAAAAAATGGAATGGGAGGCTTACAAAAATGCCAACCCAAACAAGAAGCAGCCCAAAGGAAGCCCAACAGAAGATGAAAAAGAGAACCTTTAGACAGCCTTTGCCTACTTGTGACAAAGGACTCTAAAGGAGCATACAACAAAGCATATACAAGCAGGAAACAGAACCTGAATATACACCTGCCGCCTCCAATCCGGGATTGTGGGAGGGAGACATAACAGAGCTACAGTAAGTCCTTTAGTCCAAGTAAAATGGGATGAGAAGGAGGAGGAGAAGTCTGATCAGCGGTGGTGATTACCATGCACTTCAGACGATCTATAAGGGTTGCTTGAGCACGCTGTATTGATGGTAACTTGCTGCAGTGCTTGGAGTCATTTCTGAGATGCCAAAGAACAAAAATAGTATGGAGGAAGATGGCTGCTGCAGTGAACTTATCTGAAGCGTTTCCATTGTTGGCTAGCTTGTCCCAGATAGAGGCGGCAGAGAGAGAGATGGGAAGAGATACTGCACTGAAACTTAGAACCCATCTCCATAGATTCTTTGCTAAGGAACAGTTGAAGAATAAGTGAAGATCAGATTCTTCTGCTGAGAAACAGTTGTGGCATCTTGAAGGTAGGGACCAGCCTTTCTTCTTAGCCCATTCTTCAGTAGGGGTGCTTCTATGCATCAGACGCCAGCTTAAACAGGCTAATCTAGGATTTATCATTTTGTTCCAGATATAAGTTGACCAGCCATTGGTAGATCCTGGTTTTCTTATGAGATTCCACATGGCTTGAAGTGTAGGCTTGCCCAACTCTTTTTTCCAGGACAGTGAGTCAGAGATTAATGGAGAGGCAAGGGGGATGAGGTTTGTGGATTGGGAGAGGAGCTCCTGAAGGAAAGGTGGCAGGGAAGTAGGAATGACCCATTCAGAGTTGGCTATGAGGTCAGAACATCTGTCCGTCTCAATACCAGCATATGATGTAATAAATTGATTCATTTCTTTATTAATCAATATATTCATGCTTTCCATTTCATGAGATGAATGGTGTTTAATTATATACTTGCACATAACCAATACGAATGACATAATGGTTCATGAGATGAACCGGAGTCCATAAGTATACTAGATATAATACATGTGTATGGATGAGATCCACATACGGGAGACATGTATAATAAATCTTATACTTGAATATCTTCACAACCAGTGATGAGACTGGACATCTCATACTGACAAGGTTGCAGCATTTTGATCACTATGCGATAGTGTGATTTGTCTCGATCATCAGAATGAAAGATTCTGGATCATAGTGCTGGTACATTGGATGTATTGAAGGACCATGAAAAGCACCTTATAAACACTGTCTTTATATTAAGGTCTGCTCTCATAATTCCCTATCAGTAAGCTCTCAATCCTGAGACATTAATGAACTCAAGTTTCTATCTATTCATTTGCTTTGAGTCACCAATGAGTGAGGCCAACTATAGGTCAACACCTCGGTGATTTGGGTATATGGTAGTAGATCTGTGGGAACATTTAATGGTCAAGAAGGAATCTATCTCTAATGTCCCCTCGTGCCAATTAATGGATTTATCATTGGTAAGTGTACACCCATTCCGATTAAGAGTTAATTGGAAAGGTACCATTGATCATTATAATTAATTGGGACTCAAGGATAATAAGATATGGATCTAGTTTGGAAGACAGGTCCAATTGATCCATGGATATTGATGGAGGGGCCTACTTGTGGTAATAGGGAAGTTTAGGGTCTTCTATGTAATTTATTCCTAAGACTGGAGTGCAATTGCATTTATATAGTGGAGTTATTTGCAATTAACTGTGGGCCCGGATTGCACATGAGATGTGGGGTCACGTATCCCAGTTGGAGCCAGCTTTCTAAGGAATCCCTAGTGGTCCCCACGCTAGCCCAAGTTACTAATTCTACTTAAACTCTAAAAGGAAGGAATTAGAAATATACTATTTCTATTTGAAGTGAGACTTCTAATAGTGGTAATAGTAAAAGAAGATAGTTACTAATTATAATGGAAGTATAACTTCTAAATTAATAATTAGTAGGAGAGGATGTTATGGCTTATAAAAGGGAAGGCTTATGGGCTGGACGTCCATACTCATCTCCCTCATTGGAATTCACGCCCATCTCTCCTTGTGCAAGTGTTGCACAACAACCTCTTCTAGTTCTAGTTCTCCTTCTAGTTGCTTAGAGTTTTCTAGTAATTTTCTTTAGGAGATCCCACCCATCTCCTTGAGAAGAGAATTTGATAACGGGATATAGCGTGGAAGATCACAAGGTGTTGGAGATCTTACTTTGATTAAGTGAAAGCGTTTCATCTTCAAAGAAAGTAGCAACTTCTCCATTAGAGCCCAACCGAGCTCCAAAGGTATAATTTACTTCCTTGTATGTTGTAGATTTATTTGTTGCATGTGTGTTACTGATTTTCTATCTCTTAGATAGATTGAATTACTGATCATGATAGATGAGATAGAGGGTTTGCATCTTGGACACATTGGTAGCCTTCTGGATAGTTGATCTCTGTATCAAGTGGATCAAAAGTTTTTGAAACCTATCCTAGAGGCTCACCCTATTTCCAACAATTGGTATCAGAGCCTTACCTCATCTCTTATCATGTTAGATCAGTAAGCTTGATATAATCTTTACATGAGATGCGAAGAGGATAGATCAAGGGCTATGTACGGATCAGTTTTGATGGTTTTGCTTAGATAATTAGTAAGTCCATGTTTGGATAGTCACAAAAGGGTCTAACAATGATGGAATGATGGTAGGAAGCCATTGGGAATCTTCAGAAGAGTTTTGGAGATGGTTGGACCCGAAATACAAAAAAACCCAACTTGCAGATTTCCGTCAGGCAGGTCGACCGAGCCCTCTGGCAGGTCGACCGAAGACACTGAGGCCGGTCGACCGAACCCTCTAGTAGGTCGACCGAGCAGACTGACATATGAGATCTCAATTTTTGTTTTTGTTTCGGGGGCGCTGCCCCCTGGGCCCCCGCGAGCTGACCGGGCAGCTCGACCCCCGCCGGGGGACACCCCCGGACCCCCTCTGCGTAGGGGGCATGAATCATAGTAGTGGCAATATTTGGCATCCTGTCTTTCCATTATTGTTTGGTAACCCGACTTTGTGAGTTGCTTTACTAGTATGAGATACTAACATGCAGGTTATCATGTCCTCTCCATATGGCCCACAAGTCTTTTTACTTTCTTTTATGGTTGAATGTTTATTTTTGGCAAGTTGTAAAGGGCATCATGGTTTCCTTGTTTTCCCGGTTTAGGGCAAGGCATGGTGAAATTCCCTATGAGCCTTTTATTTCCATTAATAGATTATCATGTAAGTCTCATCGTAGAGACATAGGAATTTATGTTCTAAATTTATAAATTCTAGCGATGTCCGAGACTAAAGAAGGAAAGTGAAGTTGGGCTCCTAATCAAAGAGTTTGAAGATTACCAAAGGTGTTTTGGAGTTTCCAAAAGAGTTTGAGGAATTCCAAGTGTTTGGAAAGTCTAGAAGTCCAAGAAGTCTATTCCGCTTGGGCCATGTGGAGGAGAGGACTAGTTTCTAATTTTAGCGTTTTCTATTTATAGTTGAATGCTTTATTTAGAATGTTTCCAAATCTGATCCAAACATAGCAAGTTACTAAAATTGGTCAAATCAAATTATTTTGGAAAGAGTTCTAATTAGTGTTGATGACTCATGAGATGGACACATTGGTAACACTAATTTTAGAAACTAGACTTTCCTTATAATAACTTGACTTGGAACCAATCTTAGATCATATCATGAGATGATTTGATGTTTTTATATGTGGGCCTTAATACCTTAAAAAGGAAATCCTCAATTCTAAAATATTAAGTGGGAGCGGGGCATTTAATTTTAGAAATCCCCATGGTTTTCCACCATAGGTCCATTGTAAGGAAAGTATTAGCCTCGCGCCATCTTTAGAATGGCCATTCCCCACGGAGGGCTTCTATTTGTCTGGTTACTAGATATGGATCTCCTATGGATAGTATTGGTGAGACGTGGTGGGGGTTCACTCCCCAAGGAGGAGCTGCCCATTGCGGTTGTCATGCAATATTAGTTGGTGGGTCACACTTAACTAAAATAATGATATAGTATCCCCAAGGATTTGGCTCATGTATTTTAGAAACCAAAGCTAATCGGGAGTCATACATTATTTGGAATGAGATACCTAGTTGATAATGAATGATGGGGATCATGGATAGTTAGTCTTAATTTCAATCTTGACAAACTTTGATCCGCACCAATCCAAGGACATTTGCACTCCCCAAGGAGGCATGCCCTAGGGGATTGGGATTCCGATGTATTCTAAATTTAGTGGTTATGAGGATTCCCACATAAATTTGGTAGAATACTAAATCTTAATGTCATTCATATTCTTTATTGAATATATGGTTATGTGCTTTAATTTATACAGCATGCATTCGAATATTTTCAACCCACTTGCGACCATCCTCAACCAGAACAAGTTGGTGGGATCCAACTACGTGGACTGGAAAAGAAATCTGGATATTGTCCTGACTGCTTCAGGATACAAATATGTCCTTACCACAACCCCCCTTGATGAGCCTATGCCAGATGCATCACAGGAACAGAAAGACCTTTATGCTAAGTGGATCAAAGATGATGAGATGGCCAGATGTTATATTCAGGCATCCATGTCTAGTGTTTTGCAACACCAACATCAATCCTTTAAGACTGCATACGATATGATATCGAACTTAAAGGAGATGTTTGCGGAACAGGGCAGGCCTGCTAGGCAGGCAGCTATGAGGGTGCTTATAAGCACCAAGATGGCTGAGGGTACACCGGTACAGGACCACATGCTTAAGATGATGGACTCATTGAATGAGTTGGATATACTGGGTGCTGCGATTGATGCAGAATCGCAGATTGACATAATCCTTGAGTCGCTACCAGATTCATTCAACAATTTTAAGGTCAATTATAATATGAACAGAATGAATCTGACTCTAGCTGAGCTGTCTAGCCAGCTGGTAGCAACTGAAGGGATCATGAAAAAGCCAACTGCCCTGATGACAGAAAAGTCAAATGCCAAGTCCAAGCCGAAAGGCAAAGGGCGGAAAGGCAAGAAGAAATCAGTTCCCAAAGGTCCTAAAGCAGAGAATGGTGCTACTGGTGGTGTGGCAAAGGCTAAGGGTGCAGGTACAAAAGGAAAGTGCTTCCATTGTGGTATGACAGGACATTGGAATAGGAATTGTCCTGATTATCTGTCTAAGAAGAAGACCCCAGGTATGATTGAGTCACTTGTTTCTGAAGTTAGTTTTGCAACTAGTACTTCAGAATCCTGGTGTGTTGACTCCGGTGCAACTAATCACATATGTAACTCGTTGCAGGGGTTCAAGGAAACCAGGAGGCTAAGTGATGGGGAAGTCATTGTCAACCTAGGATCTGATGCTAAGGCAGGAGCGGTTTCAGTAGGAGTTATTACTTTATGTTTTTTAGATAATAAATTGGTTTTGTCAGACACTCTATATGTACCGTCTTTACGACGGAATTTAATTTCAGTTTCTAGTTTGGTGAATAAAAGTTATTCTATTACTTTTGGTACTGAAGTTGTCATAAAGAGGAACGGTACTTTTATTTGTTCTGGCAAGGTAATCAATGGACTTTATCTGTTAACTCTGTTAGATCTCGTGATCACTGAGAGGGGGGGGTGAATCAGTGATCTCTTTTAAACAGGTCCTTGCTAACAACAATTCAAATCAAACCACACAATTGACACCAGATTTTACGTGGTTCACCAAAAGGCTACGTCCACGGTTCAATCCCGTCCGAACAACAATCCGGTACAGGTCTGAATCTTATTTAGTCGCACCGACGACAAAGAGCACCAACCCTTAAATTCAGATAGCACCAACTATCTAGGAAGCACCGACTCCCTTAGGTTTCAGATAGCACCAACTATCTAGGAAGCTACAACTCCCTTTACAATTTGTCTGCACCCACAGACAGGATCACCAAACCCCAAAACACCAAGCACCAACTTGATGATTACAGCAAAGAAGATAAACTGATCTACAGCCCTTTCCCCTCTACAATTCTCTCTCTCTCAATCCCTTACAAATAGAAATCTAAAGCATAAAAGAGAGACTTATCTTATGAACGAAAATACCATCTTCATGAGGCTTCAAATTCGTCCACACTTGCTGTAGAAAGATGCAGCACAACAGCAAGACACAAGCACCTTCTTCTCCAAGCACTCTTCTCTCCAAAACTCTCTCAAACTCTTCTTTCTTTGATGCTTGTTATTGAAAACGAGGTTAGGAGTGTTTATATAGGTTTTAGCAACCCCAAAGAGTGTCCAAAATAGGCTACAATTCGTTTAGAAAGAGTCCCAAACGAATTACCAAAAATTCCTAACTTTTAGCAAAAGACTTCTAATTCTGCAATACTTGCTGTCTGCGTGTGCTCGGTCGACATCATACTTTGCTCGGTCGACCGGGTGAACTGGGCGCCTGACGAACTTTCAAAAGTTGTAAGTTGTCAAATTCTGGAACCCGAGCTCGGTCGACATCCTGGAAGTCTCGGTCGACCGCGTGACCTCTGTATCAAAAATAACTGTAAGCTCTGATTTTGCACTTTCTTCATGCTCGGTCGACCGGCCAGGGAGCTCGGTCGACCGGGTATACTGCACCAGGAAAAACTGATTTTCTTCACTGTTTTCCTTTTTCATTCTTCTTGAGCTCTATCACTTCCACTCTTTCAACACATGATTGAGACATAGTGTTGACAATAATTCCAATACAATTTGATGCTTGAGACACCAAACACACCAATGCTTCAAGATTCAACTCAATGCATCTCAAATTCCAACAATCTCCCCCTTTGGAATTGTTGGCAACACTTGGAACTTCAACACAGACACTTGGAACATCTTGATATCATAGAGCCTTTTTAGAACAATAAACTCCCCTTGGAACATGATCTTCTCATTCACTATCTTGATACCAATTTTCATTCCAATCTTCCATCTTCCTCATGCTATCATATTTCCATCTTCTTAGCATAAGACTAACTTCAACATGCATATAGTCTTTCCTTGCATAATCTTCTCAGCATAACTTGATACCAATCTCCAGATAACCTTCTCAAGATGACATGCATATCAACCTTTCCATGCATAATCTTCTCCCCCTTTGACAATAATTCCAAAGGGACCAATCTAGGAGCAAATAATATATTCATCGAATTCATTGCTCCCCCTTTCTGGCACATCTCCTAAGGTGTAGGAGAGTGAGTAACTCCTAATTTCTTTCGGAGATACTCGAAGACTTCCTTTGGCAAAGGTTTTGTGAAGATATCAGCCACTTGCTCAGTAGTAGGAACGTATTCCAACTTTACCTCACCATCTGCAACTTTATCCTTGAGAAAGTGATAGCGGATTGCAACATGCTTAGTCCTTGAATGCTGAACTGGATTCTTGGAGATATGAATTGCACTAGTGTTATCACAGAGGATCGGCGTAGGATCTGTTGTTGGAACTCCTAAATCAGAGAGCATTTGCCGCATCCATAACACTTGCGTACAACAAGTTGCCGCTGCAATATATTCTGCTTCCGCTGTGGAAAGTGAGACGGAGTCTTGCTTCTTGCTGTGCCAAGCTACCAATCTATCACCAAGATAGAATGCACCACCACTTGTACTCTTGCGATCATCTACGCAACCAGCCCAATCGGCGTCTGAGTATGCGACAAGAGTAAAGGATTTACCTTTAGGATACCATATTCCAAGCTCCATAGTACCTTTTAGATATCGAAATATCCTTTTCACTGCTGTAAGGTGCGTCTCAGTTGGTGATGCTTGAAATCGAGCCACCATACATACTGCTTGTAGAAGATCTGGTCTTGTAGCAGTCAAGTAAAGCAAGCTTCCTATCATAGAACGATAGGTGGTGTGATCAACGGACGAAGCCTTATCATCTTTGCTAAGTTTCGTGTTCGTTGTCATTGGCGTGCTCACGGGCTTGCTGTCTTCCATGTTAAAACGCTTCAGCATTTCCTTTATATATTTCATCTGAGATATAAAAATACCATTTTTCAGCTGCTGAACTTGTAATCCTAGGAAGAACTTTAGCTCTCCAAGCATAGACATCTCAAATTCTTTCGTCATATCTTCAGCAAAAATCCTGCACATATTCTCATCATTGCCTCCAAATATTATGTCATCAACATAAACAATAACCACCAGCTGTTTGCTTGAATCAGATTTGACATACAGATTGCTATCAACTAGTCCTTTTCCAAAACCAATCTTGCGAAGATAAAGATCCAGCCTTGCATACCATGCCCTTGGCGCCTGTTTCAGTCCATATAGAGCCTTCTTCAGCTTGCAAACTAAGTCTGAATTTTTGCTAATTAGAAAGCCATCAGGTTGCTCAATGTAGACCTCTTCTTCAAGTAAACCATTCAAGAAAGCTGACTTAACATCCATCTGAAATACCTTGAAGGTTTTATAGGCAGCCAATGCAAGAAACATACGAATGGCTTCCAGACGAGCCACCGGTGCAAAGGTCTCTTCAAAATCTATGCCTTCAACTTGTGCATAGCCTTTACAAACCAACCTTGCCTTGTTTCGTATGACCTGACCATCTTCATTCAGCTTGTTCCGAAAGACCCATTTAGTACCAATCACATTCTTATCAGTAGGTCTAGGGACTAGTTCCCATGTGGAGTTTTTTCTCAATCTGCTCCAACTCCTCATGCATAGCTTTTAACCAGCTTTCATCTAGACTAGCTTCAGCTACTGTCTTGGGCTCAATAGTGGACACAAGTGAGTAATTGCTAACTACACTTTGTCTAGTTTTTACACCGGCCTCAGGATCTCCAATGATTTGATCCTTAGGGTGTTGCTCTACCCAAGTACTTTTCTTTCTAGGAGAAGTATCCTCTGAATCATCTTTTGCCTTTTCAGAATCAGGTTCAGCCACTTCATCATCAATCTCACTCGAGTCCTCATACACTGGACTGTCATTATGAGTTACCTTCTTTGACTCATGGTTTTCATCAATTCTAACATCAGCACTTTCAATAATTTTTCTGGTCCTTTTGTTAAGGCATCTGTAAGCTTTACTAGAGGATGAGTAACCCAGAAAAATACCTTCATCGGCTCTTTCTGCAAATTTGCCCGGATTTTGTTCGAGCCGCTTGATGTAACACTTGCTACCGAAGACTCTGAAGTGCTTGACTGTAGCTTTTCTTCCAAACCATAGCTCATAAGGTGTTTTATCTTCATGTGGCCTGATCAAGCAACGATTCTGAATATAAACAGCCGTATGAATCGCCTCTTTCCAATACTTATCAGCCATCTTACTTTCAACCAGCATGGTGCGTGCCATTTCTTGCACAGTGCGGTTCTTGCGCTCAACAACTCCATTCTGCTGTGGAGTTCTAGGGGCTGAGTATTGTCTTTGGATGCCATGATGTTCACAATACTTAGTGAATTCATCAGATGTGAATTCGCCTCCACGATCAGACCTTAGCGTCTTGATCTGCTTCCCTAGCATGTTTTCAACCTGTGCTTTAAACACTTTGAACCGATCAAGTGCTTGATGTTTATGCTTAAGAAATAATACCCATGTCATGCGAGTAAAATCATCAATGCAAAGCATAAAATACTTATCTCCATTGGTGCTTTGAGTCCGCATCGGTCCACAGAGATCAGTGTGTATCAGCTCAAGAGGTTTCTTCGTATGATGCTCCTTCGTTTTGAACATTACCCTCGTTTGCTTTCCCTTTTGACAAGAGTCACAAATGGGGTTTGAAGGCTTTTCAACTGTAGCCATACCTCTAACAGCCTTTGAATTGCAAATCTTTGACATGTTGCCAAAGCTTAGATGCCCAAGGCGTTTGTGCCACAACCAACTCTCTTCTGACCGACTCAATAAGCATGTCTTTTCAGCTCCATCTGACAGGTGTAAAGATTTCCAGCTGTCCTTGACCCAGTAGCCACTGTTTTGCCGTTGCTACTCTTCTTGATAGCAAACCCATTCTTTGTAAAAACAATTTCGTGGCCCTTATCACAGATCTGGCTCACACTCAACAGGTTGTGTCTCAATCCAGACACATATAAGACCTCTTCAGATCTGATCTTGTTTGCCATCAGCTGAACAACACCTTTTCCAACAATTTTGGCACCATCATTGTTACCAAACTTTACCGAACCACCTTCATAGTGCTGTAACTTGATGAATTTTTCTTTATCACCAGTCATATGACTCGAACAGCCACTATCAAGGACCCATGGTGTTGTCTTCTTTTGTGCATTGAAAGCGGTTTGCACAATGAGAGATTTCTTGCCTTTTTCTGCACTTTTCTTTGCCCTCCAAGTTTTGACTAACTTGGGTTTCTTTTCAACCTGAATTGGTTTAGCAGTAGGCAGCCTACAATCCCTAGCCATGTGTCCAAAATTATGACACTTGTAGCACTCAATATTGTGGCTATTTAGGATTGAGAAAGGGTTCCTTCTCACAACTGGGCTGTTTCTCACATAGAATTTACAATCTGCCCTTCTATGTCCATACCTATTGCAATGATAACAATAGCCATAAAATTTGTATCTTTTATATGGCTGGTTAGGCTTCATGTCCTTTCTCACTTGAATGGGCTCTTTTCTAGGCAGTGTGGGCTTCACAGAATTGGAAGGTGTAGTAACTTGCTTTACAAACACCGTCTCTACAGAAGGTGTAACCTTAGAAGATTCTCCATTCTCAAATCCTATTCCAAATCTGAAGTGAGGGGGTCTTTGAACTTTCAAAATTTCATTCAGCTTTAATGTACCATTGATAGCTTGAAACTCCTTGAGCTTTTGTTTCATTTGCATATTTTCAGTCCTTGCTCCAAGGATTTCATTCTCAAGTTTCATCACTTCCTCAGTTTGGTACAGATTTGTATTTCTAGGACATCTACCATTCTTTTATACTCTTCTAATTCAGTTTTCAAAGCAATAACTGAAATTTCAGATTCATGAAGAAGTTTCAGATTTTTCTTACTTGATCTTCGCTCCTTGCTAAGCTCCTCAAGTGCAGCAATGAGCTCTTCTTCAAGATTCACTTCAGCCTCCTCTTCGTTTTCCAGCTCTTGCTCATCGTCTTCTTCAATAGTAACCATGAAGAGTGCTTCAGTCGCCTCGACTGATTCATCATCGTCCGAAGATTCAGACGTGCTGTCATTATGCTGACTGATGAAGCTCTTTGCTTTGCCCTTCTTTCTGAAATTCTTCTTCCATTTACTCTTATCAACATAAGAGTCATTATCATTGTCTTCTTTCAGCGGGCACTTCGCAGCAAAGTGGCCAACACCGCCACAATTGAAGCATTTAAAGGGTAGCTTCCCTTTATACTTGCCATTGCTTCCTTTCTTCAGCCTTCTAATAAATTGAGCCTCAAGCTCATCATCATCAGAATCATGACCAGCAATCTCTTTTGCCTTTTTCTGAACTTTGAAGGCCGCTTCTCTATCCGATGAAGACGTCTTACCTATGCGCATCTCATAGGCAGTGAGAGAACCATGCAGCTCATCCATTGAAAACTCGTTCAGATCTTTGGCTTCTTCTATGGCTGAGACTTTAGAATCAAACCGGGGAAGGAGAGATCTTAGAACCTTTTTGACGATGACTGGTTCTTTAATCTCCTCTCCTAGTCCACGAATGTCATTCGTGACTTCATTCACCCGTTGCATGTAAGAATCAACATTCTCGCTATCCTCCATGCGAAGAGACTCAAATTGGGAGCGATGAGTTTGCAATTTCGCTTCTTTGATCTTCTCATCTCCTTCATGGATGCTTTTCAGCTTATCCCAGATTTCCTTGGCTGTCTTGCATGCTATAACTTTGATCAGCTCGCTGTCAACAAGGCCGCTAAAGAGTGCATTCTGCGCCTTAGAGTCGTTGTCTGCTAACTTCTTCGTTGCAGCATCAGTGGGTACAATGGCAGAATTGTAACCGACTCTGACAGTCTCCCAGACATCATAGCCAAGAGATTTGATGAAGGCCTGCATTCTAATCTTCCAAAAGGAGTAATTAGAACCATCAAACAACGGTGCTTTCATATTCGCTGTGCTGGTTGCCATGTGATTTGACAAAGATCACCCTTAGCGTGTTAAGCTTATCAAGGGAAACCTTACGCTCTGATACCAATTGTTAGATCTCGTGATCACTGAGAGGGGGGGGTGAATCAGTGATCTCTTTTAAACAGGTCCTTGCTAACAACAATTCAAATCAAACCACACAATTGACACCAGATTTTACGTGGTTCACCAAAAGGCTACGTCCACGGTTCAATCCCGTCCGAACAACAATCCGGTACAGGTCTGAATCTTATTTAGTCGCACCGACGACAAAGAGCACCAACCCTTAAATTCAGATAGCACCAACTATCTAGGAAGCACCGACTCCCTTAGGTTTCAGATAGCACCAACTATCTAGGAAGCTACAACTCCCTTTACAATTTGTCTGCACCCACAGACAGGATCACCAAACCCCAAAACACCAAGCACCAACTTGATGATTACAGCAAAGAAGATAAACTGATCTACAGCCCTTTCCCCTCTACAATTCTCTCTCTCTCAATCCCTTACAAATAGAAATCTAAAGCATAAAAGAGAGACTTATCTTATGAACGAAAATACCATCTTCATGAGGCTTCAAATTCGTCCACACTTGCTGTAGAAAGATGCAGCACAACAGCAAGACACAAGCACCTTCTTCTCCAAGCACTCTTCTCTCCAAAACTCTCTCAAACTCTTCTTTCTTTGATGCTTGTTATTGAAAACGAGGTTAGGAGTGTTTATATAGGTTTTAGCAACCCCAAAGAGTGTCCAAAATAGGCTACAATTCGTTTAGAAAGAGTCCCAAACGAATTACCAAAAATTCCTAACTTTTAGCAAAAGACTTCTAATTCTGCAATACTTGCTGTCTGCGTGTGCTCGGTCGACATCATACTTTGCTCGGTCGACCGGGTGAACTGGGCGCCTGACGAACTTTCAAAAGTTGTAAGTTGTCAAATTCTGGAACCCGAGCTCGGTCGACATCCTGGAAGTCTCGGTCGACCGCGTGACCTCTGTATCAAAAAATAACTGTAAGCTCTGATTTTGCACTTTCTTCATGCTCGGTCGACCGGCCAGGGAGCTCGGTCGACCGGGTATACTGCACCAGGAAAAACTGATTTTCTTCACTGTTTTCCTTTTTCATTCTTCTTGAGCTCTATCACTTCCACTCTTTCAACACATGATTGAGACATAGTGTTGACAATAATTCCAATACAATTTGATGCTTGAGACACCAAACACACCAATGCTTCAAGATTCAACTCAATGCATCTCAAATTCCAACAAACTCCCACAATGTATGAGATACATGATACCGAAACAATTAATAGACCATCATTAAAGAGGAAATCACCTTCATCTAATCCAACAAAACTTTGGCACCTGAGGTTAGGTCATATAAACCTAAACAGGATTGACAGGCTAGTGAAAGATGGTATCTTGCCTTCATTGGTGGTAGAACCAATGCCTGTCTGCGAGTCTTGTTTGGAAGGCAAAATGACCAAAAGACCTTTTTCATCTAAGGGCAATAGGGCCAAGGATTTATTGGAATTAGTGCATACTGATGTGTGTGGACCCATAAACATTAGAGCCAGAGGAGGATATGAGTACTTCATCACTTTCACCGATGATTACTCAAGATATGGATACATATACCTTATGCACCGCAAGTCCGAGGCTTTTGAAAAGTTCAAAGAGTTTCGAGCGGAAGCGGAAAAGCAATTAGGTAAAAGTATCAAGACTCTTCGATCAGATCGAGGAGGAGAATATCTTTCTGCTGACTTTATGGGATACTTATCAGAGAATGGGATTCTATCCCAGTTGTCTGCTCCTGGTATGCCTCAACAGAATGGAGTAGCAGAAAGAAGGAACAGAACTCTTTTAGATATGATCAGGTCTATGATGAGTTTCTCAGGATTACCTATATTCTTTTGGGGTTTTGCCTTAGACACTGCAATGTACATACTAAACCTCGTACCATCTAAGTCTGTACCTATGACTCCTCGGGAGTTGTGGTCTGGGCGAAAGCCTAGTCTACAACATTTACACATTTGGGGTTGTCCGGCACACGTGCTGAAGGTTAAGACGGATAAGTTGGAAACAAGGTCGGAAGTATGCACTTTTATAGGATATCCCAAAGGAACTAAAGGTTGGTTATTTTATAATCCCAGAGAGCAAAAGGTGCTTGTCAGCACCAATGCGGTTTTTCTGGAGGAAGATTATATGAATGACCGAAAATCTTTAGAAAAGGTTATCTTGGAAGAAATTCAAGAGCAATCAATTCCAAATCCAAAATTAACTGAACTTGAAGAGAATCCACCCACACCTGACACAGTTGTTACACCAGTGCCTCGTCGTAGTGGGAGAATTATCAGACCCCCTGTAAGGTTCTCGCTTTTGGGAGAGTCTTACGAGGCAATCCCGGAAGAGCAAGAACAAGATCCCTGTAACTATGATGAAGCAATCAACGACATAGACTCGGGACGTTGGCAAGAAGCTATGAAAGCTGAGATGGAGTCGATGTACTCTAATCAAGTCTGGACACTTGTGGACTTGCCTGCCAATATTAAACCTATTGGGTGCAAGTGGGTCTACAAGAGAAAGAGAGGACCGGATGGAAGAGTGGAGACCTTTAAGGCCAGGCTTGTTGCGAAAGGTTATACTCAGAAAGAAGGCATCGATTATGAGGAAACCTTCTCGCCGGTAGCCATGCTCAAGTCCATCAGGATACTCTTATCCATTGCAGCTCATCTTGATTACGAGATTTGGCAAATGGATGTCAAGACGGCGTTTCTCAACGGCCATCTTGAGGAAGACATCTATATGATGCAACCAAACGGTTTTTGTAGCTAAAAACCAAGCGCAAAGAGTTTGCAAGTTGCAGAAGTCTATTTATGGACTGAAGCAGGCATCCCGAAGTTGGAACATCCGTTTTGACGAGGCAATCAAGTCTTTTGGTTTTTGTCAAAATCCGGATGAGTCATGTGTTTACATGAAAACTGAAGGAGGCAGGGTAGTTTTTTCTGGTATTATATGTCGATGACATCCTACTCCTAGGGAGTGACATAGGACTGTTGTCAACAGTGAAAGTTTGGTTGGCTAAGACTTTTGATATGAAGGACTTGGGAGAAGCAAGCTACATCCTAGGGATTAAACTCCATCGAGACCGGAAAAATAGGATGATAGGCTTATCCCAAGCTGCATACATAGATAAGGTACTAGTACGGTTTGCTATGCAAGATTCCAAGAAAGGTATCACACCTTTCAGGCATGGAATGAACCTTTCCAAGGATCAGTGTCCTAAGACACCTGAGGAAAAGGAACAAATGAGAGCAATACCATATGCTTCGGCTGTGGGTAGCCTCATGTATGCTATGCTATGCACTAGACCGGATATCTGTCATGCAGTGGGCCTAGTCAGCAGATATCAGTCTAACCCAGGGCCTGATCACTGGACTGCTGTAAAATGTATTCTCAAATACTTGAGAAGGACTAGAGATTACATGTTGATTTATGGCAGTGATGAGTTGATTCCAGTCGGATATACGGATTCTGACTTTATGTCAGATAAGGATTCCAGGAAATCAACTTCTGGATATGTGTTTATGCTTGGTGGCGGAGCTATTAGCTGGAGGAGTATTAAACAGGAATGTACAGCTGATTCCACCTCGGAGGCTGAATATGTAGCCGCTTGTGAAGCAGCTAAAGAAGCAGTATGGCTCAAAAGATTCCTTCTGGAACTTGGAGTGGTACCTTTGGCGCGACAGCCGCTCACAGTTTACTGTGACAGCAGCGGGGCAGTCGCACAGTCCAAGGAACCCAGGAGCCATAAGAGCCAAAAACATGTACAGAGGAAGTATCACTTGGTCAGAGAGATTGTGCAGAGAGGTGATATTGCTATCACCAAGATAGCCTCTGCAGACAATTTGGCAGATCCCTTTACTAAGCCTTTGACTACCAAAGTCTTTGAGCAGCATGTAGACGGGATGGGCATGAGATGTCAACCAGACTGGCATTGAGCCCAAGTAGGAGATTGTTAGTTTTATGGTCTCAATACTAGCATATGATGTAATAAATTGATTCATTTCTTTATTAATCAATATATTCATGCTTTCCATTTCATGAGATGAATGGTGTTTAATTATATACTTGCACATAACCAATACGAATGACATAATGGTTCATGAGATGAACCGGAGTCCATAAGTATACTAGATATAATACATGTGTATGGATGAGATCCACATACGGGAGACATGTATAATAAATCTTATACTTGAATATCTTCACAACCAGTGATGAGACTGGACATCTCATACTGACAAGGTTGCAGCATTTTGATCACTATGCGATAGTGTGATTTTGTCTCGATCATCAGAATGAAAGATTCTGGATCATAGTGCTGGTACATTGGATGTATTGAAGGACCATGAGAAGCACCTTATAAACACTGTCTTTATATTAAGGTCTGCTCTCATAATTCCCTATCAGTAAGCTCTCAATCCTGAGACATTAATGAACTCAAGTTTCTATCTATTCATTTGCTTTGAGTCACCAATGAGTGAGGCCAACTATAGGTCAACACCTCGGTGATTTGGGTATATGGTAGTAGATCTGTGGGAACATTTAATGGTCAAGAAGGAATCTATCTCTAATGTCCCCTCGTGCCAATTAATGGATTTATCATTGGTAAGTGTACACCCATTCCGATTAAGAGTTAATTGGAAAGGTACCATTGATCATTATAATTAATTGGGACTCAAGGATAATAAGATATGGATCTAGTTTGGAAGACAGGTCCAATTGATCCATGGATATTGATGGAGGGGCCTACTTGTGGTAATAGGGAAGTTTAGGGTCTTCTATGTAATTTATTCCTAAGACTGGAGTGCAATTGCATTTATATAGTGGAGTTATTTGCAATTAACTGTGGGCCCGGATTGCACATGAGATGTGGGGTCACGTATCCCAGTTGGAGCCAGCTTTCTAAGGAATCCCTAGTGGTCCCCACGCTAGCCCAAGTTACTAATTCTACTTAAACTCTAAAAGGAAGGAATTAGAAATATACTATTTCTATTTGAAGTGAGACTTCTAATAGTGGTAATAGTAAAAGAAGATAGTTACTAATTATAATGGAAGTATAACTTCTAAATTAATAATTAGTAGGAGAGGATGTTATGGCTTATAAAAGGGAAGGCTTATGGGCTGGACGTCCATACTCATCTCCCTCATTGGAATTCACGCCCATCTCTCCTTGTGCAAGTGTTGCACAACAACCTCTTCTAGTTCTAGTTCTCCTTCTAGTTGCTTAGAGTTTTCTAGTAATTTTCTTTAGGAGATCCCACCCATCTCCTTGAGAAGAGAATTTGATAACGGGATATAGCGTGGAAGATCACAAGGTGTTGGAGATCTTACTTTGATTAAGTGAAAGCGTTTCATCTTCAAAGAAAGTAGCAACTTCTCCATTAGAGCCCAACCGAGCTCCAAAGGTATAATCTACTTCCTTGTATGTTGTAGATTTATTTGTTGCATGTGTGTTACTGATTTTCTATCTCTTAGATAGATTGAATTACTGATCATGATAGATGAGATAGAGGGTTTGCATCTTGGACACATTGGTAGCCTTCTGGATAGTTGATCTCTGTATCAAGTGGATCAAAAGTTTTTGAAACCTATCCTAGAGGCTCACCCTATTTCCAACAAGGGAGAGAGAGGGCAACCTTGCCGCAAACCGCAGGAAGCATTAAAGAAACCACAGGGACTTTTGTTTATGAGGACAGAGCCTCTGCTACTGCAAACCAGCTCTCTCATGAAGTTGATCCAAGTTTGGGAGAAATTGAAGAAGTTTAGAGCTCTAAAAAGAAAGTCCCAGCGCATCTTATCGAAGGCTTTGGCAATGTCCAGCTTCATACATACTATACCACCTTTGGTCTTAGATTTGAGCTTTTGAAATAATTCATGGGCCAACGCAGCATGATGGTGGATGGTTCTGCCTTTAACAAAGGCAGATTGGTGCTTGGAGATAAGCTGTGGGATGAGACTGGACAGCCTTGTTGCAAGGATTTTGGCTATGATTTTGTAAGTGAAGTTTAGGAGGCTAATTGGTCGGTAGTCTGAGAAGGAAGCCGGAGAAGGGATTTTGGGGATGAGGGTTAGAAAATAGGCATTGGTAGCCCTTAGGAGTCTGCCAGAGGTGAAGAAGTGGGTTACTGCCAGGGAGACATCTTGGCCCACTGTTTCCCAGCAGTGAGTAAAGAACACCCCAGAGAAGCCATCTGGGCCAGGAGAACTGTTCTTTTTCAAGCTAAAAACTGCCTCGCGGATTTCCATGGGGGAGGGAATAGCAACCAGGAGTTTATTATGGTCTACACTGAGAGAGGGACCATTGAGTGCAAAAAAAGGATTCCTCCATGAGAGAGTTCAAACCTGGGGCTTGCAACAGCTTGGAGAGGTGAAGGCAGGCTTGAGATCTGATTTCTTCTTCATCCTCGTAGAGGGTCCCATCCACAGAAATTTTATCTAATCTGTTAATGATGCTTCTGGCCTTAGCCGAGTGATCGAAGAAGCTGGTGTTCCGATCACCATCTTTGAGCCACCTAAGCTTGGCTTTTTGCTTCCAGTGAGTTGATTCTGCATTCAGCCAATTATGCGAAGTAGCCTTCTTTGTGATTAAATCTTGGAAAGACTGATCATTGGGCTCCTCATCATGAACCTGCTGAGCCTGAAGAGTGGCTGCCTCTGCTTGTGAAATATTCTTCTTCAGCTGCCCAAAGATTTCTCTGTTCCAAACCTTGAGGTTACCTTTGAGAGATTTCAGCTTTTGAGCTAAAATGTATTGAGGGTTGCCACTGACAGGAATAGACCAGCTCTCTTCCACCACAGACTGGAAAGAGCTATGAGTAAGCCACATCTGTTCAAATTTAAAAGGGGAATTTTTCGGGGAAGGTTTACTGTTGTGGGAGAGGAGGAGAGGGCTATGATCAGAGGAGATTCTTGGGAGATGTTGAACTGAAGGATCTGCAAATTTGTCTAACCAGGAGGAGTTAGAGAAGGCTCTGTCCAATCTAGCTGCTACATAGGCCTGGCCTTGCCTATTGTTAGCCCAGGTGAAGCAATTCCCTTTGTAGCCCAGGTCCTTAAGGCCAGAAGTGAGCACCATGTCGTTGAAATCTCTCACTGATGGAGAGGAAGTGGACCGGGAGGTGCTGAGTTTCTCAGAAGCCATAAGAATGGAGTTGAAGTCCCCAATAATACACCAGGGAGCTGTGACTTGGGAAAAGGCAATGAGATGGTTCCATAGATCCCTTCTTTATCTATAGTCAGTAGAGCCATAGACTCCAGTAACTATAACAGGGGAGGATGAAAGGGGATCTATTAAATCTATGGTGAGATGCTGGGTAGAATGGTCAACGAGAGAGAGACTGGGAAGAAGTATTGGGTTATATATGATCCAAAGAGAGTTGGTTAGGTTAGTGAAGAAGGATGTGTAGCCAAGAGGGTTAAGAAAGGACATAATTGAAGAGTTGTAAGTTGTTTTTGGTTCAGCTAGAAAAAGGAGATCCGGTTTATGGGAAGAAAGAATGTGGTGGAGCATGACTTTGGTGGAAGGGTTAGCTATGCCCCTACAGTTCCAGAAGAGGATTTTACACATTGGATAATTTGGAGGGAGAGGGACCAATGTTGCTCCTAGTCTTTGGTCTTGGAGGGAGGGAACCCTTTTGCTTGGTTTTCTTTTTCCCCTTGACTTTGTAGGGAGAGAGGTCTACCACCAGAGTAGAGTCCTGGGAAGGATTTTGGTGACAGGGGGTTGGAGAGGGGTTAGGAAGGATCTCTACAGTCTGGGGTTTAGGATTTTGAAGAATCTGGCCAGCAGAGGGATTATGGAGGGTGGGGAGGGTTGGGTCTGCTAAAGTACTGGATTCCAGGATGGAGAAAGGGTTTAGAGCAATCGAGGGAAGGAGCTGGAATTTCTCTAAAATTGCATAGGTAACATCAGTGGGGAGGGACAGGATAGGATTTTCTTGAATTTGAAGAACAGTTGGGCTAGAGGTCGATGAGGAATTGGGGATTGGAATAGGGATTGCCAGAGGGGAGGGATGGGTGGCGGGGGTGGTGGCTTCTGGAGCTGAGTTGGTCACTGGTTGGGAAGTTGGGGGACCTGCTTTGGGATCTTCTGATGAGGAAGCCTGGGGACTGTTCGATGGGTTTTGCTGGCTAAGAGGAGGGCTAAGAGAAGGGGATTGTAACAGGGGAGGCCGAGAGTATGGGCATTTGGCTGTGAGGTGACCTGCAGAGAAACAACCAGCGCATGGAACATTTTCATAAAGGATTTCCACTTCAACTGTATTCTCACCTTCGAAGTCCACTGAGAGAGAAGAAGGGCCTGGTTTGGATAGATCGAGGTTGACTAAAACCCGAGCAAAGAGAGCATTCTTTGAGCTGCTGTGGTTTCATCCAAACGTAGCGGTTTGCCAACCGAGCCCGCGATGGAGAGTAGGATGTCACTGCTCCAGCAATGATAAGGAACTCCCTTCAGACGAATCCAGACTGGCGTGACTGTTGGCCAAGAGGTTTCCTTATCCCCTGGAGACCATGAACGAAGGAGAAGTTTCCTGTTTCCCATGGAGAGAGGACTCTGGCTGATGAGGACGTCGCAGTCTTCCTTGGTATTGAATCTAAAGAGGAAATGACCAAGCTCTGTTAGAGAGATGAAGCAGGGCCTGGATAGACGCCAGGAGCTATGAACCCAGTGCTCCAGAGCTTCCAGAGAGGGTCTCCTTCCTACGAACTTGCCTATGGCTGAGAAGGAGAAAGAATCTTTGCTGGTTTGTATCATCTGTTGGGGAATTTTCATGGTTAGCTTTCCTTCCTTCCAGGCTGGGGGAGGAATGGGAGGTGGAGGGGTGATGAGAACAGGGGAGAAGAAGCTAGCATAGGATTGCTGTAGGGTCCTGGGTCTTGAAGCTTTTGAAGGAATCTGGAGGAGGGCATTTGGGCGATCTACTGTATCAGCTGCTGCCACTGGGCTTTCAATACTGGTTATGGGTGGGGTAGGGATTGGACAACTTGTGGTGAGCGGCTTGATGAGAATGGGAGGCAGCGAAGCTAATCCGGGATTGACAAGCGGTATAGCTAGGGCTTCTGGAAAGAAGGGGTTAGGGGATGGGGGGTGAGCGGGGACTCCGAGGGTAGAACCTGAAGGACCTGAGGAACCTGAAGCTTTGGGTAAGTGGGGAGGCGGAGGAGGGAGAGGAGGGAAGGGGTCTGGCGGCAAGAGGGAAGGGGCTGTGTTAGGAGGAGAGGGCATGGCGAGAGGACGTCGGAGCAAACCTATTGAAGAATCGACCTTGACTTTTAACCAATTAATTACCTTATTATTTCAGTTTTTTTCTAATATCTCAATGATTTTTCTAAAGTTATTTATTATTGCAATACTTTAAAAATCTTTAAACATGTATATATGAATGTAAGAGAGAATGAAGAATGTATTTTATATAGTATTATGGCATCATTCAAAAATCATGTATAAATGTGATTTTATCTAACCATAACAAATTTGGGACACTTTTAATATAATTGAACTTAGCCACAAAATACTCATTTTAAGAACTTTCTATAATTGATTTATATTAGCATAAAGGCTATGAGATGCATGGGTTAAATTTTTATGCAATTGAATAATGAGTTAAGATCAATATTGAATTAAATAAAATATTGATAACAATGCAATTTGCTTAACCATCAAAATATAAATTCATATTTTCTTACCTAAACATGTTGGAATTCATTTTTGTAAAGGTGATCATTGATAGAAATGTATTTTTTTAAAAACTATATTTCATGTTGAAAGATATTTTTCTTTTGAAGTATCTAAAATACAAATAAAACTTTGATATAAAATGGACATTTTTGTCTCCTTTTTAAATCATTATAATAGAATTTAATTCAATGAATAATAAGTATCATTTACAAAATCATATAATACATTTACACATATCATTGAAACAAACATGGTAAAATAAATCAAATATGTATATGATGCGAAAATGGTGTCATTAGACAAACGTTGTAAAAAAAAACTCATATGTAAACGTTATATACTTAAAATTTGAATATTCATCATTTACATGTGTAAATTGTATTTACATATCCCATGTGTAAAAAAGACAAACGACCCCTAAATGGTGAGTTGATGGTGTCATATTAGTCGTGTCAATTCGGCCTTCAGACAAAGGGGCCCAACTTTCAAAATGAAGGCTTTTATTTATAAGAAAAAGGGCCTAGAGCTGAACTTGGATTTTTTTTTTCTTTTTTTGCAGACCCTGAAATTTGAGGGTTGGGTTTGGACAATACTAGGCCTAGCACGACCCTAATCCTGACCCACTTGTTTTTCTTCATTATATATATACATACTAAAATGCCCTTGTAAAAGTCACTTAACAATAATAAATGAAGATATAAAGGTAATTTCATAACCCACATACCCATCATATATTTCCCTAAAGCCCATATTCACATATTTGGTTCAATTAATCTCTATTTAATCATCTAAGGTTTTATCATACTTCATGCATAAGCAATTAATGTGTCACGGTTGCTTTTGATCCCTTTCTTTTAATTTTGTTGCTTCATATTTAATTAGGTTCTTTATATTTTTTCTATATATATTCTTGCTAGTGCGAAAGAGGATGTACTCCTAGTAATAAGAATATATATTTTCATCTATGAAGTGACTTGGTTTCCTACCAATTCATAAAGGCAGTTTATATGTAAATGAAACATTGAGGTTATGGGTGATTCAAATATCATTTTAATTAGATAATTGTACTCTTGGTTTTTTAAGTCTAAAATAATAATGATTTTTAAGTTCATTTATTTTTTTAAAAAAAACCGACAATGGCAAATAGTTAGATCAACGTTAAATTAAAAATATTGTCGTTTCATAAAAAGTAAGTGAACGTAATTAGCATGAGTTTATCAAAGATAAGACCTTATTATATGAAGTAAAGAGGGCAAAAAAACACTTTATATTGGAATGATTTGGTACAAGGAAACTCCTGTCAAAAGTGTGTGATAAAACAAACTCTTTAAATTTGACAAAATTAATAAAATCGTATGTGAAGGACTCAAGTCGCCAAAGTGCATATGATCTTGTTTGATAAAAAAATACAGTTTTTAGAGATAGCCTCTATTCTCCAAACATTTGCTTAGTGGCAATTTCATAAGAGAGGTTAGACAAGATAATGCATGGTTGACACTCGATGCTTAGTTGCAATACCCTACCGCCCTAGCCCTTGTGGGTATGGGGAGGGCCTACTCAATGTAGGCCCTCCAAGGGCTTTGGTCAGTCCGTGCCCGACCTTGCATTTATTGAGAGTAAGGTAAGGACAACCCTGGGCTCGTGCTGCCCGTCCCTTTGACAACCCTTTGTTACACTCTTTTGTTTCCTTCTCGTGTCCTAAGGTATTATTGATCTTAAATGAGAACCTAATACCTTCCAACCAAGCAATGTTTCAATTTTCTAATATATGTTTAAGAAATATTGTTATGGGTTTGCTCGTCAAAAGAAAAGCAAGGGCCTATTTATTGGAGGAATTTATGATGGAAAGTTCACGTATTGTTTATGACAGCTATCTATGGGCATTTGAAATTTTTTGTGTAATTAGTATAATTCTAAAATGTTAGCCTTATAAAATGTCACTTTTTTAGCCTCTGAGATTCTCTAATCTCAACTTCATGAATGCTAAGTAGTGCTTTCAGTAGGTGAAAAGCTACTGAGAGACAAGTACTCGAGAATATGTACTTGGGGAATTGTAATTCTTTTTCTAGAGAATTCTTGAAATTCATATGCAAACATATATGACCCAAAGGTTATAAAGGCCTACCATAATGTATGTCCATCATTGAGTAAGGGGCTGAGAATGGGGTAATGAGAATTTTAGGTTGTCTAGATATCATTTTAATCAATTATTCTAACCCTTAATTCACTTAAAATCTTTAGGGTTCAAGATTTAATGATTTAAACATACAGATCTTTAACAGCAGGAAATCCACTTCAAATGAAATATAATTGGAGATCAGTCTCAGCGTGGGATCTCTCCGAATTGGCAAAATTTTCAAAATTTATTTTGTTTTGAACATTATTTGCCATTTGATTTCATCATGAAGCAAATTTATGATGTATGATCGTTAGATTTTGAGGACTTAAACTAAGGGTTAAAATCATGGGTTCAAAATGATATGTCATATTCTCATCATCTACATTTAAACGTTCTTTTTTTGTCTCTTAATCTTTCAGGATTGTCATGCATCCAGGCGGACGTCTTAAGAGGGGCAATTTTTCTTGCCGAAAGATGCTCAAATTTTTAATTTCTAATGTGTCCCTATAACTTTCATATAAAAATATTTAGGCCTCAACATGTATACGTAGACACATTGTAGACATAATCAATACATACATAGGCCACATAGAGAGGAATTTTTTGATTTTTTCAAATTCTAACTTTGTCGTTTTCTGCTTCCGAATGTACCAATGATTTAAAATGGCACCATTTTCAAATGGGGAGGAGGGTTCATGTTGGACTCGGACCTTAAGTTGAGACTACTCCACTGTAAAGACTAAAGAGAGTCAGACATGGAAACAGGTAAGGTTGGCCTGATCCAGCCCCTTGAAAGACTTATGAGTACCTATCAACTTAAGGAAAGAAACCAATACAATTTGGAATTCCAAATCAGCGAATGGGAGTGGAATGAAGGATGAATTCAGGAAAGGACAAAGGTGGTTAGAAAGAGAAAGCTGGAGAAGAGAAGAGCAGAGAGTAGAGGTAAGGCACTGAGGTAAGAGGGGATCTCTGTCTCTGGTGTCTCTATGCCCTCTTTTGTTAATAGTGATCAGTGAGATAGCAGTTGGGTGTGGTCAAATCGGTCAATAAAAGGTAAGAGTCCCTTCAAAAGAGAGAAACGATAAGTAGAAATAAAAAGAAATGGATGTAGCGAGGGGAAATGTTGGCAGTTGCCCTGGGGGAGGAGGAGGGGAAGATGGGAGAGGTAAGATATTTAAGTACTCAGTGGAATAAAACCATTAAAATCATCATCATGTAGAAAGGGGTAGATGGTATTGCCCACAAGTTACAAGAGGGAAAAGCAAGACATACCAGCCAACCTTCATTACTATGATAACAACAGGTGAATGGGGAAAGGGTCAATGGCCTCATGCAAACGTCCCTTTCTTTAACAGCAGTGAATGAAGAAAAAGGCAATGGCCCCCATGCAAACGTCCCTCTCCTCTCTCTCTCTCTCTCTAGCTACTCAGCCTCTCCTCCCCCACCTCTGCCGCCCCTCCGTTTTACTGTTACTGCTCCTCTCTCTCTCTCTGGGAATGCCAACAACTAGGCTCCCCTACATACGGCTTTCAGATTATTTATTTCGGTAAAAGACTAAAAAGGAGGGACCCTACGCCTACACTGCGAGACTAACTACTTTATTATGGCTCCTGAGATGGGGCATGCGTACGGGATTCCATATGGGAGCTACTACACTAAAAAGTTCTCCTGTACAGGTGGGGCCTTCTTTCTCTGATCAATCTTCTCTGTTTGATGGGAATCAAGACCCTGTGCATATATGTGATATCTTTTTATGTATTATAAAAAGCACTTCCAGTAAGAAGTTGGTTTTAGCATATGGTATCTTCTGACATCCAAAAAAGGATGAAAATAAAGTTAAGAAAAGGTCAATTATAAACTAGAAAACAGCCCCACCAAATTCTGTGAAATTTGTGATCATGGCGCAGAAACTTGAGTGAACTCACCTTAACTGAGTTGATTCCAGTTTAAGGGAAGAATGTGCAAAAACAAAATCAAATCTGCCTCAGTCAACTCAATATGCAATGAGACTAAGTGTGTTATGGTCCGGATAAGGTTTCCTTGCCTAAAGATAAGGACTAAATTAAACTTGAGTTATTTCTTCTCTTCTATATATGTATATATAGAGAAGTTTGCATTGTTTTACTAAAAGGTACGGTGATTTTTAATTGTGTCATTTACTATATATATATATATATATGAGAAATTTTCAAAAACTCCCTTATCTCAAAATGGGAGTTTCTGCCCCATCTAATGGCCTATAATTTATTAGTATTTTAAAAGATCCTCCTTTGTAGGAGAATATTTAGGAGAGAAAATCAAATATGTGTATCACTGATGACATGCGTCATACTTTTATTGGCTAAAAGAGATAGAGAGAGAACTATGGCAACCTACCGCATCTTAAATTTTCACAACAGGTAAATGTTTTTTATTATTATTATTATTTCTGCCATACGTTGTGGCTCAGCATATGCCAATCTCAAGTCCTTGAGAAGATGGCTGGCATTAGGAGGCCAAAAAAACATTAAAATTTATAACTAAATTTTGAGCCTAGGTGAATGCATTACTCTACTACCCAAATTGTTTATTGTCTGCAAAAGGTTACATGTGATCGATTCTGCTGACACATTGTAAATGGGTTATACCATAGAATTTTAGATTATTAAGGCGTTCTAATGTCGGTAATGTTTTTTTTTTTTTTTTTTTTTTGTGGAATTTGATGTGTATATGAAGACTGCTAGTCAGCAACTTAGATCATTCGATTCCGATATGTTAACGCCGTGAGTACAATCACTGAATGCTGGTTACAGGTCGATCCATGGTGTATTAAATAAGAGACCCACTACAAAATGTTGAGAAAAACACTCACTTCCTGTTAGGCCCACCTAGATACTTCACGATCCATGTGCAGGGAAATTGATAGACTTGGATATGGATTAATGTAAAAGGAAAGTAGGAGGGCGGGTAGTGTGAAGAGGAGGGAAAATCAGTTCGAACAAATAAAATCTAACCCATAGTTTCTTAGTCTCTCTCTTGGAAAAATGACATCCTCTTTTCAAAGCTCCACTCTTGAGTACTCCTCCTTTCTTAAATTATGCAATCAGCTCTCTTCAAATATTAGATAGAGGTCGATCTGGTTTTCTTCTCCTTTCTCTTGGCACTTGTTGACTGTTTTCTCTTCCTTTTCAAATTATTTTTGTAACTTAGCAAAAAATTAAAAAAAAAAAAAAACTCAATACATGATCACATATTTTCTTTGATTCAAACCAATGGAATATAATTGTTAGAACATTGACATTCTCAGACCAATGGCAATTGAGAGCAGTAGGCGTGTGAAAGAATTGAAATGATCATAGATTGGGCTCATATACAAGAAAAGAATAGGAGATATGTAAATCAAGGGGGACTTAGAATTTAATAAATAATTGTTTTCACAATAGCCACAGTAAATATAAATAGACAGAATTTCTCCAAGTACATGATCTTAACTTTGTGATATGTTTACAACGAAAAATATGGAATGGTCTTAATGGTCTATTTAAATTTTGTCCCCTTCTCTCATCCACTGGACTATTGCTTCACATAAACTAATAGAATTTTGATAAAGTGACATATATAAACAACCTCTTTTTGTACTTACAAAAACTTACAATTCAATTTTTATATAGAACCACATGTCCTTCCTAACAAGACCGGTGGACAACCAAATATTACCGCTGGTCATTAATTTCTAATGAATGATCATTAAAAACCATTCTGAAAGGTGAATATGGGATGCAATTAAGTCAACCTTCACAGTTTACCCTTTCTTAACCTTGAATATAAAACTATTGTAGTTTCATATAAGCTAGAAGTACCATGGTAACTCTACTTTTGAGCAAGATATATAGTGATTTAATATCTTATTTTAAGTTATTCTAAATAGAGTCAAGTTGTAAGTTGGCTAAAAATTAATTGAAGGGAACATAATAAGATTTTCTTTATAGAAAAATCTCAACTAGGTTAAGCTAATATTATGCAACAACAAGTTGAGTGCTGACTGACCAATATCATGGGCGGTATAGGTGGTTCTATGTATAAGTTGAAAATAGATGTAATTGTCTGTGAAAAAAGGCAAGTGATTTAATATAACCTTTCCTAGAATTTTAAATGCACAAGTTTGGTGGAATTGTCATGCTCCCATCTCAGGAGAAGCAGCAGCACATATGTACTGCTATTAAATGAGGCATCAGTGGCTGATTTGAATTTATAATCCTAGATGGATAATACCCATAAATATCAAATCTTTGGTTCATGGCTACTTGGCCTTTCAGGCATGATGGATGATGCACACTTTTAACTTTTATGTGTCTAAATAGACTAGGGGTTTTGACATATTAGTACCCTTTAAACTCGGATGTTCCAATTCATGACCAAAATTCAGGTAATGTCACCAGAGTCAATCTGAGTCATTTGACTCTAGTCAATATTTTTTTTTTAAACTTTTTTGCTCTAGATCCATGATGTCATGGCTTTTATGCGGTATCTCAGAGAAATTTTCTTCCAAATGATAAAATTTTAGAAATAGGGATCAAATTTGTATTTACTTTTTACAAAATATATGTTTTCATGTTATATTAAAATAAATTTGTTTACTAGTTACATAAAATATATGATATAAAAATAAATAGATAAATCTCATCATATCACGACACTATCAGATGATATCTTGGGATATGGTAACAAAAAGTAAAAAAAAAATTCATGTTGACCTTTGGGTCATAAAATTGGAAAACCACTGTTTAAAGTGAACCAATATATCAAAATTCAAAACCCGATAGTACCTATATATAAACCCACAACATGTGCAGCAAGAACAGCACTTCGACCATTTACAGTTTGCTTGTTCTGCTCTTACAACCAGCATTCTCTCTCTCTCTCTCTCTCTCTCTCTCTCTCTCGTTTTATCTTATCTCTTGGATTCTCCTCCCCCCATCAACAGGGCAGATACTGAGGTTCTCTTGTTTTATCTCATGGATTCTCCTCTCCCCTTTGTCAAAGGGCAAATACTGAGGTGGTTGAACAATCAATCAATCAAATCAATCAACCAAACATGTCCTCCTCATCTCCCTTTTCACTTGACCACCTCCCACCTTCGGAGCAGCTCTGCTATGTTCGTTGCAACTTTTGCGACAACCGTCCTCGCGGTATTTTTCTCCTCTTACTAGATTCACACCCACAAACCTCTCCCTCTCTCCTCAATATATACTCTATATGTATCATGTTTGCATACATTACCTAAGTATGTTATTTGTTTCATTGGTAGGTGAGTGTTCCATGTAGCAGCCTCTTCAAGACGGTCACGGTGCGATGCGGGCATTGCACCAGCCTACTCTCTGTAAACATGCGGGGTTTGCTACTGCCTGCTGCCAACCAGCTTAGCTTCAACCATTCTTTCTTGTCTGCTTCACATAATCTCTTGGTACCTTGATTGACCCATGCCTTTGCGATTGATCTGTTGTCGGGTAGTCAAGGATTCCATCTAAAATAGGAAAACTCGCATTTTTTTTTTCTCTGGTTAATGCAGGAAGAGATCCCTACACTGCCCCAGAGCTCGTTGCTAAACCAGTCCAACCCAAGTGAGACTGTGATGTCAACATTCAAAGTGGATGAGCCCCCGAAAGCTCCGCCAGTCAACAGACGTAAGGCTCTTCTTTTCTTAGCTAGTTTGTTGTTATCTCTTGTTTGTATGTCCATTTCTTCAACTTAAAGCATCACATCTATCCTTTTCGTTTTTTCCATCTAGAAAAAACGAGTTGTTTTCGAACCCTACAATGGTATATGTCATTGGTTAATTAGGTATTGTGAAGAAAATGTATTACAAGAAGATACCTTCATGGCTTCATTACAAGTTACAACCGTAACTAACGTTTGCCTGTTTCATGGGGCTTTTGTTGGTTTCTACTTGAAGCTCCTCTTTACTCGTCAATAGTCAAATATAATTCATTTCTTAGAAATATTTAACTGTCGGTTATTATATGTAGCTCTTTTTCAAGGGGTCACCTGACCTACTTATCATTAACCTTCTCTCTTCCTACATCCTAACTTAGCCAACCGCAGAAGCCAGATATATTTGACCCTAATTTCATCATTGCATACTGTTTGATTTAAACCCAAACTTGAGGCCTATAGAACAAGGGGCAGGGATGGTTTAACTTGGATTGTTGTTTTGGATATCCATTGAGTTCATTAAGATCCTTTCAATTATTCTCTTCCCCATTATTGACATGGGCCACAAGTGGGCCACACAAGCCAGTCTGCATGCTCTTATATGAGGCGGCTCTCATTAGATTTTTTTTTTTTTTTTGTGAACGTCTTCCCGTGTATTAACCCAACAAGGCTAATCCTCTGGGAGAAGACGTGCCTGACCACCTGGGTGAGGGTGCGTTGGCATAAGATTTGGATTTGCTCCCCCCAAGTTCTTGTGTATCCATAAATTTATATAAAACTCATATATGAGGAGTATTATACAACGCTAGGGTATTTTTTAATTAGGAGAAAATGCTCTTCCTAATTGGATCCACCGGAATGCATGATGATAATGGAAATCCATTGAATGGAAAGATCCATTTAAGGCCCCCTATATGCAGAATCTTAAGTTCATAAGATTATCTAACCTTTTGATCCACGATCCTAAAATTTAATAATTTAGAGACATCATGTTATCATGATTTCAATTCAACAGTGACTATTTATTGAGGTAGTATATGTATGAAAAGACTATACTGACTCATCATGAGCCACCTGACAAAAAAAAAAAAAAAAAGAGGAGGAGGGAGGCGAAAAGGGGCTTTTTATAAGTGGGGGCGTTTTTTTTTATAAATTTGTATATATATATATATATTCAAACATTAAGAGATAATAAGAAGAAATTCATAAAGAAAATGTTTCATAAATTTAGGTTTTATATTTACGGAATGAGGCAGTAAGGCACGTGGTTCATGCTCTCTCTCTCCCATTTCAATGACAGAAAAAGGAAAGTACTGTCTTTGAATTTGTGTGTGAGTGAGACAGAGAGGTTATGATAAAGCAATGATAACAGAAAGATACAAGATAAAAAGCTTCCACACCTAAATGTCAGTACTGTGTTATGAATGCGTATGTCTGTTGTGGTGTTGCAGCTCCCGAGAAGCGACAGAGAGTCCCATCCGCCTACACCGATTCATCAAGTAAGCAAATACCTTCTCTACCAAAACAATAAAAATAACAAGCTACTCAGGACTGGAGTCTCAGGAGCCCGGATTTTAGGAAGGCTGACTCAGTGTCTCATCACTGTAAATCTATTAGTGGGCCTCCCTCAAATGCAAACCAAAAAGTCTATACGGTGGAGTTAGTCTATGGACGGTTTCCCTAAAATTATGGAGTTAGTCCATGGATGAATTCATGAGTTAGTCCATATAGCAGGCTGAAATGCAAACTGATTACAATTGATCAATTAGACTTGTACATCGTCTCATTGATCTAGTCCGAATATGCACACTGATGGACTGATAAGCACACTGATGGATTGATAATGAGGGCTTAGAGAGTCTCTTCAGTAGCACCCATTCAGCACAACGCTCCCTATTCCATGTATACGTTTCTTCTTCCAGTATGTCTTGTATGTTTCCCAATTCCCGCCACAATGGATGGGCCATGCATTGTGAAATGCTCCAATAACTGATAGGATCTTTCCATTTTGCATGTGGCACATATAACCACGGTGGGATCTATTCCAATCACAAAAAGCATATCTGGGATGATGGAATGATGAAATAAAAATGGTGGGGAACATTTCAATGTCTGTTGGTGTGCAGGGAGGAGATCCAACGAATCAAAGCCGGGAATCCTGACATAACCCACAGAGAGGCCCTTCAGTGCCGCTGCAAAGAATGTGAGATCCAATTCCACCTCCTGTTTGTGCATCTCCATGTGTTTTATGAATATTCATGTTTCTCCGTTTTTCTGGGTCTGTTTGATTTCAGTGGGCCCACTTTCCACACATCCATTTCGGGCTCTTGCCACCAGAGCAGGGAGTCAAGAAAACAAGCGTTTGCCAGCAGGTTAACGTCCCTAAAACCCTCTTTATCTTTCTATAAATCTTGTATCAGGCAAATCTCGTTCATTAGTTTTTATGTTAGCTGTTAAAGTATAGCGTTTGGTGTTAACTCTCTTTGCAGGAAGGAGAGGATGTTATTATCAATGATGGGTTTTTCTCCACTGCCAATATGAGAATTACTCCCTACTAAACGATTAAGTAAATCAGTTTCTTGGTTCTTCTTCTTCTTCTTCTTCTTTTTCTTCTTCTTCTTTTTCTTCTTCCTCTTTAGGATATTAACCGGTTTTCTGTTTTAGATATTGGTTCCGTTGGTGGGTAAAAAAAGTTGTCTAGGTGGTGACACTTATATGTGGACTTAATTACAAAATCTACTCTTTGTTTGGAAGATCTTATGCTGAAAATCTGTTAGAAATTGCTTCTATTCTTCTGTTTACTCTGATCGATCTTAGGTGTAAGTTGGGTGATAATTGGATGTAAGTTGAGGATGGATCCTTTTTTATGAGGAAAAACTTAGAGAGGTTCTTCTTCATGGTGGTGTGTTTTTGGAGGATGAGATGCAAATTTAAATGGCAAAACATCTTCAAGAAATATCTCTTGCGTATGTGACACGGACATGATTTAGGCCACCAAATAAATTGTGATTCTTTCCAAGTTGATCGAACCATTATCAATCGTTGGATTGAATCGCGATAGAAAAACTCACTTAATAAGAACCGTTTAACATTAAGGTGGTGTTTGGAAACCATATATTTCTAAAGATTTTACTATATTATATCCTAGTTTTGAATATAATTTACTCACCTAAAAACTAGGTGTTTGGATAACTTAGAAAGTATTCTCCAATATCTCATTTTCTTACAAAAACCTTCATGTTATAATATTCAACTATATACTGTATAAAACAATATTTCATTAAGACAACTAACCAAAACAAGGGCTTGGCCCACTGCATTTTTTTAAATATTGATGGTTTCTACAGGAATCCTACAATTAGTCAATATTAGATGAGCAATTTGGTTTTCTTAAATTTTATGTGGGTCCATAGCCCTGTCATTATTACATAATTTCTTTATTGATTACTAATTTTAGGTGGGTCCTACAAATATCACATTAGGTAATTTTTACCCACGATTATCAACATTATGTGGGTCCCGTACTACCAACTTTAGATGGGTCTCATACCAATTACCAATATTGGATTGTAGGACTAATTACTAGTTTGCCATCATTAAATGAGTCATATTGTTTAATGGCCCCCTCGTGATTACTATAATTAGCTTGGTTAATGTGATTATTAACATCAAATGGGTCTTACATTTATTTCTCATAGATGGATTCCTCATTAATGATGTTCAACACTCATAGGGTTCTTCGTTATATATAATCACCATTGGATGTATTGTATTATGGTTATTAACATTTGGTGGACCCACATTGATTAAATAATATTGCTCATGGTTTTTAACATTTAGTCTAATGGTTTTCTAATTAAATGGCCCCTACTGTGGTTACTAATATTAAATCACTCTAGTGTGACTACTAGTTAGTGTGTCCACTGGGTCAATCATCTCTGTTTTTCTATTCATTTATTGTTTTGATGCATCATCTCGTGAAAATGTTATAAATAGCCAAACACTTGAAAGAATATACTGAAATTTGTAGAATTGTCCAACACCATATATGACACAATATTATAATATGATACTATTTTATTATGTGATAATGAAATCTTACAATATTCAAATTTGATTATATTATATTCTACCTTTAACCAAACACTCCCTGAGGCCTTTATATCTCACTTGGTGATAGTATTCGGTAAGAGTAGTGATACTCGGCCAACTAACTCCATATTATTGGTCGAGCTGCGGTAATGTCAAGAAAATATCATTTCACAGAATTATAGCAATAACATATTGTTCATGTCTTTATAATCATGATTGGGAATGGAGATTTCATGACCACAAAATTAGAACCGTGAGGTTGCATTTTCGGAAGGCAAATTAATATCCAATGCCAATCGGGAAATGGAATTGCCATGTAATCGTTTTGCCTGTGAAGCTTTTTGAAGGAGTGAGATGGGAGTGATAAAAGAAATTAAGAAGCAACAAAGTAAAAGATTAGAGGGGTGGGGTTGGTGGATTGATTGTGTTAGGCTCCATGATGGTTGTCACAGTGGTTTCTTCTCAACAAGTTGAACAGGGCTGAAATCGTAGTAGCACTTGTGAGACTCAATGTCTCTACAGCCTACTAAATATACAAAATTAAAGGACAAAAAAGACATACTGCCTTTCAAAATGGGCCAACTGGCAGAGTTGGTGGTACATACAAGAGGAATAAGGAACGTATGGAGCAGATAAAGGGCAAAGTTTCTACCCCCTCCCATTTATCTTGTGGCCTTAGGTAAGAGGTTATGAATATCATGCAAACCTGATTTTTTTTTTTTTTTTATTTACAGAGTAGACTAGATCTCTGAGTCATCTTGTATCTACTAAAATATCAATAGAACCGTAAAATCTTTATCACATATTTTATTTTGAACCCTAAAAACTCTACCACATGTTCTATATCAAAAAGCTATCAGTAGTGACTATCCTGTTACAGATCTGGATCTAAGTTTTTTTTGGAGATGTTTCATGGATGATAGGGTTTGACCGGTTAGCAATCTACTGCTTTCTGGTCATTTAATCAAAGACAAGTGGTTGTGATTTGTGAACCATTTGCTATCTTTATATTTACCATCCACTTCCGTTACTTTGCATCTAAGATATAGCCATACTAATTCTGAGATCAAGATCATGGCAGTAGTTTACAACCACTCGAGATTGCTGGTTATTGTATGCAAAAGCCAACGTTTGGAACGGACAAAAACTGGGCAGTAGGCTGAAACGCAACTTCACTTAATTGTCCAGTTTGCAGGTAATCTATGGCCTTGATACTCTAATCAAACTACTGACAATGGTGTGATTGGCATATAAAGCACCACTTTGTCCTCATATATATTTTGAAAAGAATGGATATAAGTAAGAACCCAATTCAAAAGAAAACCAAAAAAGAAAAAAAATCCATATCATCAGGAGTGGGTTTGCACCCCTAACAACTACAATTAATTAAATCTAGCTGTAGCAAATGCTTGTAATACTCAGAATAAAATTGCAATCGCAGCAAATAGCAACGTCAGTGCGAAAACCTTCAATCTCTACCCGCAACTGGTGCTGCTGAAGTGCCATGATCTTGCGGCCTGAAAAACGTGAAATAAAAAATAGGGTCAATCTTTGGAGATCCCTAAACAAATGAAGTACAAAGTTTGGGGATATTGGCTACATACTTCTGTTTAGATGCAAGAGCGCCACAGTAGAGGACATTATCTGGCAAAGGCAATTCAGTTTTGTTAGTTTTCTCTGGATTGAAAATCTTCATATATGTTTCAGTCCCAAGATACCAGGTATCGAGATTTGATGCACGAATATTCCACAGTCCCACATTGTCAAGTGCTACTAAAACAGCTGTCCATGCTCCAGGGAATACCTAAATGGAAAATACAAAGAAGCATTAAAGAAAAAAAAAATCAAGCAACTGCAATAACTTGATGATTAAGGTCAGACCTGCTCAACTCGCACACATTATGAACACGATAAAACTGAAAAATATAATAAAATATGTCCACCATAAATTAAGATAAAGAAAAAATGTGTAATGACAGCTTTGGAAACTTTGCAGTTAATTTATTCCAACTTTAATGGTTTTGCAGTTAATTTGATTATATCTCTGATGGGCATTATCATAATAACTGGAGATAAAGATTTCATTGTGTTGATTGGTAAGACTGTACAGTGCAATGTGAAATCTCAGAAGATTGTCTTGTGAATTACCAAAAGATTATGTGATGGTTACAGTCATTCCAGCTTTGTGTAGACTGTAGATCAATCATGGAAGGATGCACAAGGAGTAAAAAAATGAAGATCAACTGTGACCTTTTAAGAATGTGCATTGAATAACCCTTCCTTCTAGAGAAATAGAATCCAAAAAAGGTGGGAAATGAATAAACATACATCACCCTAGTAGATCATTTTTATATTCTTCTGATTATATTTTCCTAAAAAGAAAGGCAATTGGATGTTCATTTTTGAAAATCCGTATTTGATCTTTATTTTTTATTAGTAATGGTATGAATTCTATGTATTCAATTCCTATGTATTTTAGCACAAATAAATAATCCTAGTTACATCAACCAAAGCAAAAAGCAAAAGAAAAACTCTCCAGCTACTGCTTGCTGGAACATCCTGGACTTCCTGATATATCTGGGGGCTGTGCCCCGCTGCTTGGACTTGTATTCCAGGTCTGGGCGACCAGATAGTACTTTGTCCCAGCTGGGGGCCTGGCTCAGCTGGGTCAAACACATTGGAATAGTTCATAGTTTGTGTACTGTTTGGGCTATTTAAATTTGAACGGGCATGATGGCTGATCCAATTGGGTTATTTTGACCCCTCGTCTATTTAGACTGATTTGGACCCATCCTGACTATCAAATTTATTATTCAACCCAATTTGACTGATCAGATCCTTAGAAAAATAGATCAACATGTCATTAGATTGATCCAATTTTCTTAACTATGATAGGGCTTGATCTAAGATGTGATCTTATAAAATCTTGCTCGAGATTTCTGTAGATGGAAATTATTCTTCAAGTTTCTAATAAAAGATTAATAAATTTCATCAACATAATATGAATGGAGAAGTAACAAATTTCAGCTATAAGACCAAGGATTAGGAAAAAAAAAAAACGTTTTTCACAAAAATCTAGAGAAGTTTTTTGCTACTACTGCTTCCAATTTCCTGATCTCACACCCGGGGAAGTGACATTTGCATGGGTTCTGAGCTTATGACTCAGGTGAGTCCTACTGCTAAGGTGACCACATTCGAAAATCATGCTTCTTGGTGTCTCATAACTATTGGATTTGAAGGGATATATAAAGACCTTTGACAGCATCTTAATAGCTTGCTGGTTAAGCTCCCACTAGAGTAGAGGTCCTGGGACTCAGCGTATGAGAACTATACTGGTTTCAATCTTGCCTGAATTAATAACGGCATGACCATAATGATATAAATCACCTTTTTTCTAAGAGATATCATCCATTGTGGGACACACCTAATTGTGCTCGGGTACACAAGTTCCCAGTGCACACTTTTGCTGATGCAAGTGCACTAATAGAGATGTGCAAGTAGGCTTAGCAATATGTCTTTATCATCATATGAAAAGGTTCATTCAACCAAATACATGCAAATCCGTGAATAGCTTCACATTTGACAATGAGTTTGGAAAAAAAAATGGAAACAAAAAAGAGAAGGAAATTGATAAATGATGATTACTTCTAATATACCATGTAAAGCTAGTTTGCTAAGCAGAAAAGCTAGTTTTGTTGAGCAGATTGCTTGGATGGTTCTCACCCCATCATGGAAACAATCAGATTGAAGAGATATAGATATAGCATGGCACCTCTAGAAAGAAGAAAAAGGAGAGAGAAATTCTCCTCTGATACAAATGGCTATTATTAATAATAAAAAAAGAAAAAATAATAAGATAATTACAAAACTACAAGGATTAGTTGAGTCTTTACATACAAGAACAAAATATACAATCAGATCCATGAATTCACAGAACAGAAAACAAACAACTAATAAACTGAGGGCTGACACCTTTATCATAACCCAGAAAAGAAAAGAGTTGAAGCAAGTAATGTTGAGTGCACCATAGCACACCTAGAGGGGCCTTGGAAGGATTAAATAGGATAGTGGCCTACCTGCGTTGTGGAGCGAGAAACTGCATCCCAGTTATTATATTGGTGCCTCTCATTCTCTGTCCAATTTCCATAATCCATCCTGCAATTAATCAAACTCTGTAAAGAGCATGACCAAATAGACCAAGAAGGCAGTGACACAAAAATAGAGGTAACAAATAGAACATAATAAAAAGTCAAATCCATACCCAACCACAAAAAATGCATATCCATCCATGTGGAAGCTCTGGACAGTAGTATCATCATTCTGGAATATGATTTCCAAAAATCCCTTATATGTGCCATTGATTATAGAAGTTCCAATCCGTGGTGGTTGAACAAAAGTCCTAGTGGGGAAATCTATGTTGTATATTCCTGTCAACTTGAACTGATCAGCTAATCTCAACGGTGTCTCAGGAGAAGAGTATGAGATTCCATTAAATGTGGTTCGGAGTTTTCCATCAATAACCACTGGGGGCATGTTTTTTAAAACATATGTGTCGGTCACATTGATACGCCCGTACATAAAGGATCCTTGTGGGTTAGGGCGAGCAGCTCCAGTTGACAAATTCCGCCTGAAAGGTTTACATACCACAAATTTCAGACATCCATCAGAAAAGAGAAGCTATTAAAGTTCTTTTCAACAAGTAGTCAACAAAGAAGGAAAAAGAAGGAAAGAATAGTTAGGTATCTATTATAATTTCCTTTCTGTTCTATCACTCAAAAACTCTGTTTACAGTTGCTCCTAAATGGATTGCCCAATACAAGAACACTTGAAGGAGCAGAATAAGATAGGATCGATACAAAATACCAAGTGGAATGGACTTCTTTATTATTCTAGGTGAACACTACAGAATTTTCCCAGTAAACTTGAAGCAGGACATGTTTGTGGTCTGTTAATGTCGAGGTAAGGTACCCAGGTTTAGGAAAACAAATACACAAATTCATTCATATATAGGTGTGATTACATTAGTTCAAGCCTATCAATAAGATCAAGTGAGCTTTCCCACTAGGGTCCACTAGGGTAGAAATTGGTAAAAGTATCACGTGAATGGTTTATATTTTAGAAGGCTGCCGCATGCATAGATTTAATTCAGCTCACTTGACCTAACCAATAAGGTTGACCTGTAAGTAGTAATGGATATATATATATATATATGATAGATAATGGATATATATATATATATATATATATATGATATAAGCATGTAAGTTAGTAAAAATAGATAAAACAGACCTGATAAATCGTGCCTGATTCATTGAAAAAGCTTTGTAATAATAATCATCCGGTGGCTTTGGCAGTGGACCAGTTGCTTTGCCCATGGAATTGGAGTAGTGCAAGATGGCAACACCTGTAACTCTGGTCCAAAGGCTTTCATTTACAAACCTAGCACTTGCTACAATGTAGTAATCACTACTAGCATTCTGATCCATGGTAACTAAGAATGAATAAGATTGTCCGACATGAATATCTAGGCTAGAATAATTCTGTTTCATTGTGTATGATCCTTCGGTCTCTACAAGGAGCAGGTTATGGTTCTGTATTCTGAAGTTCAAACTAGTCGAGATGCCAACATGGTGTACACGAATGCGGTATGTTTTCCCTGTTCCATAGATAATACATAATCAGCTAGTGTATATGCAATTATATGGCCAAATTGAGAAAAGAAATAATGTTAGGAAGATACAGCATGGTAAATATAAGTACTATGAGTATAGCAGTAATTCAGATAAAATGCAAGTGCCTAGCAGTTATTAAGTACCATGTCATTGTTCTGAACAACATGATCAGGGTAAGGGGAATTTAAGTGAGGGGTATGAGTAGTGTGGTTCAGCATAAACCAAAATTCAAGATATAGTGATGGGGATAGTGAAAGACTTGCGACAAATACGAATATATATGTTTGTAAAAAAAGTGTGCAAAATCAACAATAATCACTAAAAAATTTCAAACAATGCAAAAAATATACCTATCTATCTATTGAAAAGAGTACATGCATATTTCACAAGATGAGGCACGAATGTCTACAAAATACACTATCTGTGCACGGCATTATTTGTATGCATGAAGGCAGTGCATGCACCCATGTCAAAATCCAAGATAAGAGGACTACAAGTACATTTCTGCTGCACAATACATAATACATACAGCTGGTCGGTATGGACATTACCAGGCTGAACATTGATAGTCTCGTAATCGATACCAGCAGGAACAAGAGTAGAATTGTAGGGGTAAGGACCCTTTCCATTCATGAGAATCCCATCTGGCATCCCAAGCTCCTCGCCATTATCAAGGGCCTTTCTCAGGGCCTACAAACCATAAGAACAAACGTGGAAAAAGTTTTTTTGGTGATCCCATCAAGGACTATTGCAACCGACAAGGATTTCAAGTTTTCAATCAAGAATTTCAGAGCTCCTAGCGGAGTTGGCTCAATGTTAATTCAAGTAAATATCCATAGAATATGCCTGCTGCATTACGCTTTTCATGTTATTTGACTACAGAGTACAGACTGAGTTCATTAAGAACTGAAACGTACTTCTCAGAGGGAGAACTTGAACAGAGCATCACCTCAGTTAATTCATGAGTACTCATGGGCATGTTTGTGTAACTACACTGTAAAAGTAGGAATTTTCATTGACAACCAAAAACCACAAAGTTTGGTGTGATATCCATCCATAAAAATAGAAGAATGAAAAGAGTACAACACTTCGAAAACATTCCAATACAAAAGCTCTTTCTGATATGGAAAAGCACACTATATCCCTGGACTTCAAAATCCTCCAAATTGAAATCCACTCCAGATGAAAGCATGCCCTTAAGAAATATCTAAATAAAAACTCTAAACATTTAAACTTACAAATATGCTCAAATCCAGGGAACAACGCGAGAACACTGACCGTATGGTTTCTATTGTACCAATCGCCGATTAAAGTGTGATGTCCCCATCTGGCTTATCAAATGGCACAGGTATAACAAGTCGGTTATGTAGAACAATGCCTCCATACCCACCAGCAGCTCTTTGAAAATTGAGCGAAGGGAAGTAAAAGAAGCTTCCAATCTGATCCTTCAGCTGGAACTGATAGGTCCAATTCCAACGTGGTGGGATAGGGCAGTTAGTGCCCAAAACAACCGTCTTGCCATGAATTGCGTCTTTGCTGAATCCCATTCCTACCATTACAAAGGCAAGAATCATCATCTCTGCATACTCAATTATAATGCATACCTGAACTACTTTTTATTAATATAGAAAGACTCATGCAAAGTGTACTCACCAAGTGAAAAGCAGAGGCTCATCCAAGTTGTTTAAAACATTGACAACAAGATTATTGTTTGTGGTCACATTAACAATTGGACCAGGGAACTGCCCATTTATAGCAATCACCTACAACAATTCAACAGGAAAAAAAAAAACAAATAATAATATAAATTAGTTACAGATGTGATTGATTCTCCTCAATCATGCGGTCATTAGGGACCGAAAATTCTTCAGAAGCTACAAAGTTGTAACTACTGATCAAAACTAAGATTGATAAAAAAAAGAAAGAACAAAATGCTGCAAATTTCAGTCCAGGATATGTGAGTCTCGGGAATATCTCCATTCATAGGGCCGAAATCCGCATCTATGAATTGAAAGGTCTGAATGATCAACCCGGCAATCAGTTGTTAGAATCAATAGGTGTTCAAATCGTTTATTTGAATAAATTGAAACCCTTCTTATTGTATGATCATGATCCAAATTGAGCCTGCTTTCTACTTAGTAATATCAGATCGATTCTCAAATCAGTAAAATACATAGCAAAAATGAAAGGGAGAGATCAATAACTAGAAATTCCATGCAGAGGAATGACGCGGTTTTTGACACTGAGATGGCTGATATAATGCCCCATACCAGTGACAATTTGCATTTTTGAATGTTTTTAGGGCATTTTAGCATGTTTTTCACATCAAACAAGACACAAAAAACCTCTATCATAGATCCATGTCTACTTTACACGTACTTTATCATCCAGACCTTTACATTCACCGAAAAGTAATAACGACGAACAAAACCAGTATATACTATTAACTAATCACCATTGTTCTAAAGCATTCATCACCAGTAATAGAGCAATCAGTAATAGAGCAATCTCTGTTTTCCAAATCACTACTATTACATATACGTATTTGATCCACATTCAATCCGCACGAAAACAGAAGAAAATTGCAATCAAACAAATAACAGACACTTAGAATTCCACATGAAGATGAAAAAAAAGCAATCAAACAGCAAACAGATCTGCATCAAATCAATTACAATCGCAGTTCTCAAAAGAGACATCGAGAGAAAACCTGCTGTTGTACGCCTAAAGGAGATGCCGTGATGTAAGAAACGTTCCAGTCGTAGAAGACGTAGGGATCATCAGCGGAACAGAAGCCGAAAAACAGATAAAAACGCATAACATAACCGATGTAACAGTCCGAAACATCGGTGCCATTTGTTGAATTCAAAAGGAGAAGAAAACACAGAAATATATATGTATCAGTTTCTCTCTCTTCTTTAAACACAAGAAGCAGAAACGAGGAGAAGAAGAAGAAAAAAAAAGAGAGAGAACGAAACAGAAAGAAGAGGAAATGTATACAAAACAAAGAAAGAAGAGTTTTGAGTCCTACAGTGGTAAGAGACACTACAAATAGTAAGTGATAAAAGAAAACCCCCTCCAAAGTGTGTGTTTTTGGGGTCAAATTAGGTCGATCATGATCTCAATGCCCTTAAATGTCGAAAGAGAAGTTTGAAGGAAGAGAGAAAATAGTGCATGCGTGAAAGTGCGAGAATCCCGCCAGCAAAATGCCAGGTCACTTTACGAATATGGAGTGGGGGCAGCAACGGCCAGGATGCGTGCGTCGGAGATGGTGGGCCCCACACGTATAACCACCCGCGCTCTTGCTCTTTTCAAAGAGGGAAAGTGATTATTACAGAGGGGTAGTAGTAGTGTTACATGAGTCCGTGTTTTCATATGAACGATCACACAGGCGCAACGACCGGGATAGTATAACTCGATCGTTTTGTACGGAAATGTATGAAAAATGAACCCAGGTAGAATCACCGTTTGGCCAGTTTATAGTTTTTTTTTTTTAAATAAAATCGTTCGAACGATTTTTGTAAGTTTTTTTTTTTAACAGTTGATTTTTATCATTATGTTGAAACTATTCGGTTAAAACCGAACCGACCGAACAAATTACTAAATATTATATATATATATATTTTTTTATATGACTAATACATATATGTATCTTTGTAAGTGTAAGACTTACACGTAATATTTAGACTTACATGTATGTAAGTCTTAGTGTATTATACAATCAGATACATATACATTACAAATATTGTAAAAAGTAAAAACTAAAAAGAAAAACATAAACAAATAAGAAGAAAAATTCAAAAATGTAAGCTGCAGACTTGGAGTGATTTAATGGTTTTTATATTTTGGGCTTTTGGCTATTTGTCTTGGTATGTAATGACTTTACAGTTTATAGGCTGAATTTGGTATGTAAGATTTTGGCCCAAAAACAGTATTTGGATTTAATGATATAGGCCCAAAAAAGTATAAATTTTATTATTAAAGCCCAACAAAATTAGGCCCAGCCAATTAACCGAAGACCGACCGAAATTGACCGAACTGAAATGTCGATTTCCAATGTCCAGTATATGTACTTTGGTCGCTTTCGGTTATTGCAAAATTGTAGAACCGAAAGTTTCGGCCCGGGTGTCATATGTCGTAAAATCAACCGAAAACCGACCGCTTACAACCCTACTATATATATTAGTGATTGCCCGTACCTGAAGGCATTGTGCACCACGTTCTGAGCATAACTAAATCTAATTACTTTTCTTTTGACCACCTAACAACTAATCTGATTTTTGGCACCTTATGAGGGGTAATTCGGTCCACCCTATTTAATGATGTCCTGATTAGGTCCCGAATCAAAGATCACATATTATTCCTGGACCTCTGATTGCTCTAGGAATTGGCTCATTGCAATCTATTTGTCGAGGGCTTTCCATCCATATATAGAACTTCGAAATCCAACGGGCGGATCAAAAATCATATTAGCAAGTTCGCACCCCCATGGTGCCTACCTGTAAAATCACCTATCACTTATAGACCCCTGATCACCCCCAAAGTTGGCTCATCACGATCTACTCATCGAGAGCTTTCCATCCATATATAGAACTTTGAAAAATCTGACTGGCGGATCAAAATCTGCAAAACCTGGGTCCATTGATTATTGTCCAGACCGGACCCCACTGCAACCCACCTTTTGGGCCCCAAACCTCTGATCCAAACCCTAATTGGGCCCTTAACTAAACCCGTCAAACCTGATATGAACCTAACCCAATCCAACCCATCAAACTCTAGCCTAAATCAATCCGAACCCAATCCAACCCAAACCCATCTAACCTAAACCTAACCCCAGACCTGGCCCAGACTCTTGACCCGTCGCCCGGATAAGGGAGAAAGAGTCCAAGGATCTGGGGAAGTAGTGTCCCAGATCTCTGGACTCTCGAACCCCTTTTAAACCCCTCAACCCATTTTCTCTTAATCTCAGTCCTAGGATTTATGTACATAAATCCAAAGGTCCAAAATATGGAAAATTCAAAAACTGAGCTCCCTTAAAAAAAATAATTTTTTTTTCTTTTGCTTTTGACACATTTTTTTATCAATGGCAGAACAATAACAAAGTAAACACTTTTGGGTTTTTTTTAAATGAAGAAGGGATGACAATACTTATAAATAACTCAAACTTGCTGCCCCTTTTTTTGCGCCGTACAAACCAAGATCTAAATATGCTTTTGATGAGGATGTCAAAAATTTGTAAATTTATTTAACTTTTAGCCCCTTTTTTCATTCCTCTCTTAAATCCAAGGGTCCAAAATATGGAGAATTCAAAAATTGAGCTCCCTTATTATAAAGATATATATATATATATATGTATATATATATTGATTCTCCTCCAAGAGAATCCTACGCTGTGCATAATCGGTCTGAATCTGATCAATAAAAGGTTGGGACTTTGGGACCATGTTCTATTGTGATGAGGTGTAAAAATATTAAATAAAAAGAAAGTAAGTGAGATCATATGTGGCTTGCCATTTGCATTTAATGGATATTACTTTCTCCACAGCTATGATGATTGGAGTGGAATTTGGCATAGAGTGATTTTGGTGGTTTAGATTTTTTGAAAAAGAAAAAATTATGAGTGGCATTTATAGGTTTAGCACTAGGGAATTCTTTGTAGCCCAACCCAAGAGGAATATTCACATTTGGTATACGGTGGAGCCATGGTATGAACTATGAAGTTGACCCACTAGTGTTTTTAGGGGCTGATGGACTAATGATGTCAGACAAGTTTGGAATCAATAGTTGTTAATTTCAAATATTTAATGATGTCAGACAAGTTTGGAATCAATAGTTGTTAATTTCAAATATTACCTAGAAAAATAAGTACTAATGTCAAATTTTAAGCCTAAAATTATTTATAAGGGATAAGAACTTTACGATGATTTAAGGCACCAAATTTGGTTTTATTGTCGTTTTAGGAATACTAAAGAGGATGAATGATTCGGATAATAAATATAGGACCTACAAAAATTCAAAATGATAGATTTTTTAATCTAATTTTTTTTATAAATATCTCAAAATTCGTGAAAAGTCAACAATTGAAATTTTACTTTTAGCTAGTTTTGACCTTTTAAATATATCCAACGGTCTAGATCTTGAATTAGGAGCTCATTAAATTCATAAAAAAACTGGTGGGCCTGAAAATTTTGCTCGGGTTACTATAGCTATTCACACAGTAACAATGTGGTGTGGTTCTTTATGCTAGGGCATGAGGCATCGAAGTCTAGGGCACAAAATCTCACCCATCTTCACATCCTCATTTATGCATCACATGTCTAATTGGTGCGAGTGAACATAGAATGCGTAATCATCACATGAAGCCCTATTTATATACGAAAATTGGAACAACCAAACAAACCCTAAATGCATATTAATTATTAGAGATTTAATCCACCGGTTAACAGTCAGCCCATCATTCCTTATAAAAGTAAAAATAAAATTATATATATCAAACCCAAATTGGTTACTACATTTTGTTGCATATCGCTGTACTAAATTTTTTTAGTAATTTGTCAACATTCTTCATTATATTTAATTTTAATTAAAATTAAAGATTAGCTTCAGTATCCAATACTAGAAATTTTCCGTGCCTGAAGGCACGACGCACCACCGAACCTGGATATGCCTCAGACCGACCGAACCTAGGTTCCATGCGTCTCGAAAGCAAGTCCAACCATAAAATGGATTCCACAAAAAAAAAATCCAATTGATTGCCAAATGATATAATTCCATTCATTCATGAAATCTTTCACCCAATTTGCTCATCTCATCTTCTTATCTTGGTCACATTTCATGATCAATGAAGTAGTGCTTTTTAAAAAAAAAAAATGAAGAGGGACGGCAATACATGTAAATAACTCAAACTTGTTGACCTTTTTGCTTTTGATGGGATAGCAAAAACTTGTAAATTTATCCAAATTTTAGCCCTTTTTCTTTTAAATGAAAAAGGGATGGCAATACCTGTAAATAATTCTAAGTTGTTGCCCCCTTTTGGATTCCCTTCTTAAATCCAAGGGTTCAAAATATCCGTTTGATTTATATACATAGATCCAAGGGCTTAAAATGTCTCAGGATTCAAAACCTGAGCTGCCATATTATATAGACTAGAAATTTTCCTTGCCTGAAGGCACGACGCACCAGCGGACCTGGATATGCCTCAGACCGACCAAACCTAGGTTCCATGCGTCTCGAAAGCAAGTCCAACCATAAAATGGATTCCATCAAAAAAAAAAATCCAATTGATTGCCAAATGATATAATTCTATTCATTCAGGAAATCTTTAACCCAATTTGCTCTTCTCATCTTCTTATTTTGGTCCCATCTCATCATCAATGAAGTAGTGCTTTTTTTTTTAAAAAAAATGAAGAAGGGATGGCAATACATGTAAATAACTCAAACTTGTTGACCTTTTTGCTTTTGATGGGGATGGCAAAAACTTGTAAATTTATCCAACTTTTAGCCCTTTTTCTTTTAAATGAAAAGGGATGGCAATAACTGTAAATAATTCTAACTTGCTGCCCCCCTTTTGTATTCCCTTCTTAAATCCAAGGGTTCAAAATATCCCTTGGATTTACATACATAGATCCAAGGGCTTAAAATATCTCAGGATTCAAAACCCTCGGGATTTATATAACTCCTTTTATCCTCGAAGTTAACTCCATTCTTCGTTTGAAAACTTTTAAAGGAAAACATAACCCCTCGATCTTCCAAGGTTTTAACTCAGTTCAAGACCCAAAGGTGAGAAACTGGGGGGCAAAAGGAAAACAAAACTGAAGCAAGGCATGCGGTTGTGTCCGAGTCTGAAGACAAAGAGACTCCTTTTTGCATCAAAATTTCCACCCAGTGCGTGCTGTCTGTTCTTGAGAGTTCTTCTTGAGGTGGCTTATCAGTCTAAGAGAACTTCATTGACGCTTTGATCCTTATAAAAACACACGTCTCAGGGATAATTCGGAGGGTTATTGTTCAAAAATCTCACTCATCTGATGAGCCTCATTGGCCTGATCAATAGTATTTTTTCTTTAGGGCATGTTTGTGCGGCCATGTTTCTTTAGAAAAGGCATAGAAAATCAAGCTGCTTTTCCATAGAGAAAATTCTCATGTTTAGTGCAACCATTTTTTTCCAAAGAAAAAGCATAAAAAGGGGTTAAATTCTCAACAATTTCTCCAAAAGGTCATTTCTAATGGTGGGTCAAAAAAGAATTTCCCCTTAAGAGAAAAAAGTCTACAGAATCAGTTTTCTACGGACATAACAAACTTTAAGCAAAACCATTTTCCACATAATTTTTTTAAATTTTTCCACGAAAAAACCATTTTAAACCTCTTCCTCCATTGGAAATGGTTTTCCACGAAATTGTAGAAAAGCTAGCTCATTTTTCATATTTTTCTTGAGGAGAAGCGGTCGCACTAATCATAAAAGCTTTAATGCATCATAAAAGAATTTCCTCATTCCTTGCATTTTATGAGGAAAAGCCACCACATATTAATGTCCATGCTGAGAATTCAGCTGGCTTAGAACCACGATTTACTCTCAGATATTGAAATTACACTACCACCCTCGTGCCACAGGGAATTTACTTGACTCCTCCGAGCCCAAAAAATACGGTCCAGCCTGCGCAGTAAAATGAAAGGACATTAGTTTTTTATGTAAAGGCTACTAATTGGATGGATAAGATTATCTCAGTCCGCTTAGCTTTTCAATTTTGACCGTTTACTATGTGATCCACCAGACGAATGGCCCACATGACATCCATTTGTGCCACATGTATGATGTTCGGATCTGGATACTGGATTTCCAATGTCCACAGCGGTCGGACAGATGGAATGATTTCGGCATTCAAATGTCGGAACTAACCGTCACAACTACCGGATAAAGGGATCTGGACTCTGGTGTTGGTCTTCCACACAACAAAACTTTGTCTTAAAACAGAGGAAACACAGAGGGACAGACAGGTGTTGGAAAGAAGCATCTATAGCTCCAAAGGGGTCACAGAGAGATCAAATCTGTTTGCTGCCAGCATGCTATCATCTCCTAAAATGATTAGCAAGTTAAACAAATTGCCAAATTAAAAAGGGTGGTGGGTGGTACAGTTCTATGTTTAGTGGCCCATGTGCTCTGGAAATCAATATGATTATATGCTTGCCATGATTGAAGGAAGGAGAGGAAATGGCAAGGTAGGGCTCCAAAGATCAATGGCTTTTCATAAAAGTTTTCCTTTTACATGGTTCTAAATAGTAGTTTTGTCAAAGGATGAGAACACCATTTTATGAGAACATTAAAAAGGCTCGACTCTTGAATGGGACTGATCTGAACTAGAGGAACTCAGTTTTATAGACCGCTCAGATTGGGCAAGAAACCAATCCATTACCGGATGTGTGGTGCTATCTAAATCGTGTTTCTTTACCATAATTTATGACAACAATTCAAGATGTTGGAGTTTTTTTTTTTTTTTTTTTGCATATTGTCGGACATCTTGTCTTTGAGATTTGAAATATTATGTCAAATTCTAACCACCTGATAGGTGTCAATGACCTTTTGGAATTCCTTCCACTCTCTTTGCATTTTGTTGGAATTTCAAATGCTCCATCAAAAGGAGGGATTTAGAATTCCACTTAAGGGGACAGTTTTTTTTGGAGAATTTGAATTTCTCCCAAACATGAATTCTTTGAGTTTTGGTAAAGAAACGGTTATTAGAAAAAAGTTTAACAAACTGTGGTTGTTGTAGCCATAGACATTATTATCCATGTGATCTAAGGTTATTATATTAACTATAAAATTAGTACTCACCTTTATCTAATCCATATAGATTAATGTCCTTAGATCAAAGTACTATCTTAAATCTGGTGGTGCCACCGTGCCAGTAAATCCAGAGGATATATATATATATATATCTTTTTTTTTTTCTTTGTTTTGAGAGAGAGAGAGAGAGAGAGAGAGAGAGAGAGAGAGAGAGAGAGTCCAGGTCCCAACTGGACTGGACTCTTGGTTAGGTTGAGGCCAAGGGTTGGAGGCTGAGCCTTGTTTGACGCAGCAAAGTATAATCGACTTTGGACCTGTGTGATTAGCTTGAAAGAAAGATTGGACTTGGACGTTGGGTTGCTCATGGACTGGGCCAACTGAAGTCTGACTCTGGCCCATCTTGGGTGGCCACATGACTTAATTTCTGAATGAATTGTTAAACAGGTCAGGCCTGTTATTATCTAATATTAAAGGCCAACTTAGCCCAACATACTTAGAATATATTTTGAAACTATCTGGGCCAGGGCCTTATTTTGTGGTCCATGTTCTGCACTAGACTGAATATTGGGCTCTTTAATTAAATTAAATGGACAGGGCTTGGCCACAAGCTGCAGACTAGCCTGACCCGCACATGAACGCCTCTATCTATTAATTAATTAGGACTCCGATCAGTAGGAACTTGGACATTGCCATGCTATGACAATGTCCTGTTTTGGTGAAGATTTTCAATTGATTACTTAGAACTTCAACAATTAACTCCCCTTCTGGAGTCTACTTGTATTCGACCTCTTTGGTTAATGGTCGGAGGATCTGGTGTTTGTTCCCAACACACCAATGCCTTGAGATAGACAGCTAGCCAATAATGGAGACCAAGTTCCACCACATGATCAAGTCCTGGTTCAATGTGGAAATCAAGTGAACTCCACACTTGGGGAGAGTGGATTGCCACGAAGGGTTCATGTGACTCAAGCCACTTAACCCACCTTACGATTAGCTGATTCTGCTAGAATTTGGACTCTTAACAAAAACCAAATCATCTACTTGACTTATCATTCTGACGAAAGAATGGATTGTTGAAAGCATCGCAGACTCAGGGCACAAACATTGGAGAGGTTGGTATGGTGAGTAGGTTAGAATATTATTAGGAATATTTCTTTCGTAAGTCCATTAGTAGGAGTTTACTTTAGTAGGTTTTCTTTTGTTTCTTTAATTATATTGGTGAATGTATTGCATAGATGCAATACACAAAATGGTTTTTTAGTTATTGTTCCCTGTTTCCTCTCCTCCCTTTTCCCTCAACTAGGGGTGGCAAACAGCTCCGGTTGGGCTAAATTGGGTCAGGTCTAAATAGAGGTGTCTTAACTTGGGCTCGGTCCACAACCGACCTGTGTTTAAAATGGATAGGGATTTCACCTGATGCGGGTTAACCCAATTCAACCTAGCATAATTGGTACTAAGGGCAGGAATTGCACGTGAGGCAAGAGGCAACAAAGGAAGGACGCCTAGCCTTTGACTTCAACAAACTCGAGTAAAAATAAGTGGGGTCACTACAATAGAGCTCACCTATTAAAAACAGAATCATTTACTTGAAACATCTTTGAGGTAGGATATCTCCAAACTTCACCACAGTCAAAGTTAATACCACCTTTAGATTAAGTATTTGATAAAAAAAAAAAAAGTGATTAACACTATCCTAGGCATCATATTCATTACCATTTTTATTTATCAAAAAGTCAGTCCAATGGTGGTACAAATTCTGATGAAGATAAAAATTGGGATTGCTCACAATGCTTTCCTGTAAAATCCTAGAGGATTCGAAGTGAAAGGAGGAACCACAGCCGCTCTTTTGGGTGTGTTTGCAAAAAGTTTTAGGGCAAGGCACCACAGGCCAGCTACTCTTCATCCTTTCAAAGATTTACAGTAATAAGAGACGAAAGGGAGGAAAAGGGCAAATTAAAATACATGATCCACACTGTTAATTGCATAAAAATGCAAATTACATACAATGTTATCTCTAATGAATATATATTGGAAAAAAAAATCTAAGGCAAGAATAAGCGGTTTGTGCGGGTTAGCAGGTTAACCCTAACCCGGCCCATTTTTCTGCAGGTTTGAAAACTTGGACACATGACCAAGCCATATTTTATGTGGATCAGGTTCTGCGAGTCAAATATGGGTTACCCTCAACAGAACTCTTTAGCTTCCTCAGGTATGTTGGCGCAAAATGCAGGGCAGTCACACTGCATCAGACCTCACAACACTAGGCAGCCTCTTATGGATCCCTTGAAAACGAGAATTTCTTGACCTTTTCAATTTCCTGCAGTGCTCCAAATGGCATTGGGTGGACCAAAAAAAAAAAATCTGATTTCTAGTTTCAGTGCACAACTGAGCCCTAATTCAAATTTGGCATCTAAAGGAAACCCTATATTTGAAGAATATACACAAACTTTAACAGTTAGTCCTTAACTGATCAACTGCAGTTTATTCATACCATTCACAAAAAAAAAAACTGCAGTTTATTCATGTGTTAAGCAGCTTTTAAGTATTCAGGTAAGCATTTTACAAGTCATGGTGGAGATAGGGCTACAAGCACTCATGATCGACTCAACATCATTAAGAATCTGTTTGTTTGCATTAGAATTCATAGGAATTGAATATTAAGGATTCAAACCATAAGTGGTTAAAAATAAGATCAAAAGTGAATTTTGAAAAAATGAGTATTAAATAACTTTTCCTTTTAGGTAAATGAATAAAAAGAAGATGGGAAATTACCAAACATTGACCTAGCAATTTAATACATGAAAAAGTGAATGTCCATTTACATCTCGAGCTTGTATCCTTCACCCATCACCTTTTTAATAATCCTTTTGGTAGAATTCATTTTAAGATGAATTCCTATGTATTTTAATGCAAACAGGCTTAAGGGTTTAAGGGGTTGTTAAAAGAATTTACTTCTCTGAAAAAAGCTATATTCAGATAAGGGTAGAAGATATCATCCATTAATTGATATGTCATCGACATTCAGTAAAAAGGGGAAAATTCTTAACACTCACTCCATAATAGACTACAGCTCTCAGTGCTGGAACAAAATTTCAACGTACATTTGCGGAAATGAGACCATGCCCACAAATTAAAACTTGAGACATTAAACTAATGCAAGCTGAAAGGAAAAAAAAAAAAAGATGAACAACAGACAAATAGGTGGTTGGGAACAATGAGAAGATACGTACAACAGAACCCAGCCACCTTTTTCCATTGCTTAGAAAGAGTAGGGGTGAATAAATGCAGAATTCAGCTGCCATATCTTGAGTGAAGTTGCAGTGACATTGGCTCCAGTGGCATTGTTAAATAGGAATACTCGCGCTGCCCCATAGAGAGCCTCTGTTGGATATACCCGAGATGTAATGCATGTTCTTCCTCCTTGAGCAAAGCTCTCCACAATCGAATGATCCACCTGAAGTGAGAATGTTCTCATATAAGAATCATATGATCAAACAACAAACCATCACAAACAATTCAGCCTTCTACCATCAATCAATCTGGGGTCATCTTAAAGGGATCTACTAAATTCACCAAGTGCATGAAAAGGAGGTTTCAAGAGTGTGCCAAGGACTTATTTTCCGCTATTAGAGAAGAAACTAAACATATCCTATCAGTTGCTAATGTTAATCCTCAAAACATATCTATTCACCGAACCAAATTATTGGCTTACCAGTAATCTCACAGAGAACTTCTCACCCGGAAGCACAGGTACTACACTCCCATATACTCTTTTAACAACATCAGGTGCCTTGGTAGACCTGAAATTTAATGTCCCAGTGTCAGGAAATCATCTCAAGAGCTTTAGACAAGAGTTAAACAACATAAACATGAGAAGGCATGCCTTAATTCATCTTGGCAGAAAAAAGTGTGGAGGTTGCCGTCCATGCCCTTTCCGATGTAGAAATAAACAGCTGTCTGCTCAGATAAGCTCTGATCTGCAATAACCAGAAGCCCAAACGGTCCAAGCACACTTCTTCCACCTGCCCCTGCGCTGGTACTGCAGTTGTAGCCCACATCCGCTTCAATTGCCTCCTCCAAATCCTCTTTAGAAACCTCAAACTCGACGTTTATGTCCAACTGTTGCCATGGCCACAATCACAATAAGAATATTCAGTTCAGAACAAGTCAACACTGACATGAATGAAATAACGGATGGTCATTGTTATGTTAGACATGGATAGTAAAAGAAAATCCACCCCACCTGAGTTGCAGTGCCTCCAACATTGATGGGCACAACTGACCCAGGTCCCATTTTGATGTCCTTGTAATCCTTGTGACTTGTTCTCAAGCTTTCCACCTCCTCCACAGGCCATTGAAGCAGATTGCTCCTTGTCTTCTCATCAAACACCACCACTCTGGGAATAGTCTGGCATCAAAATCCATTAACCACAACAATTAATAAAACTCCTGTATTTTAAAAATTAAGTTAGTAGCACCTGGGGTTTTCATGGGTCGGGTCGGTCTACGATGACCCATATCCAACCCTTATCCGACTTTAGAAAGTAGAAACACAGACCAATATTTGGCTCAAGCCCGACATAGGCCTTTAGTGTTCGACCCTAGCATGGCCATTTAGTCAATCTAATCGGACCTGGCCAGGGAGGACCTACAAGCACCACTCGATTGGACTGAGCTGGGCCTGGTTTTGGGCTTTTTATAACAAAATCCAAGTGCAGCACAAATATGAATTGGGCTAAATTTTAGATTCAGAGCAAGACCAAATACTTAAAACGAGGGTCAAAACTAACTAGCTAGGCCACCATCATTCAGAATCAGATTTCAAAACAAAAAAGTAAAAAATGGTACCTGAACAGAGGCCCATCCCTTCTCAAGGTCCGTCAACTCGCTGTCTGTCTCCCCAATCCAACCCCACAGCACCCTCCTCTTCTTGCTCTGATCGTAGAACGTCTTAGAAGCATAATACTTCCCATAGTCATATCTCATTCCTATCCCCACATCCACCTCTGGATTATCCGGCGTCCATGTGTCCGTCGCCGCATCGTACGTCCCAAGTGCATAGTAATCATGCTTGTCATCATCCAGGCTCGCCTTCAGCACGTGCTTCACTCCGGCATCATTCACCGACGTGTCCAGACCATGCTTCCCCGTCGTCGCCACCGGATAAAAGTCGACGCACTCCCACATCCCCGTGCCGGGAACGGCATGTAACACACCTTCCAAGAGCTGGTAGGAGAGGAAGTCCGACGTCTCGTAAGTGAGAGAGATGCCAGTCTTGTTGACCTTGGAGCCAATTGCGATGCGCCACGTGGAGTTGGAAGCGACGTACCATGCGGTGGTGGGGTCCCGGAAGTCTTTCAGGCCGATGCCCGGAGGCGGCACGAGGACGGGGTTGCCCTCATACTTGACCCAGTGGAGGAGGAGGGGGTCGGAGGGGTCGGCCGGGAAGGCGAGGTTTTGGACCTGGACCTTTTCGGTGGTGGAGCCGGTGTAGATCATGACGATGGAACCGTTGGGGAGGAGGGTGGCGGAGCCGGTCCAGACGCCGTTGATGTCGTACCAGCGGTCGGGGACCATGGCCAAAGGGAGGTAGAGCCAGTGGATGAGGTCGCGGGAGATGGCGTGGCCCCATGTAATGTTGCCCCAGATTGCTGAGTCCGGGTTGTATTGGTAAAAGAGGTGGTACCATCCTTTGTAGAACAATGGACCTGCAAGCATTCATAATTCATTCATTCATTCATTACTTACTTACAGTTTTCTTCTAGTTTTCTTATATGATGACAGAGTCATAGACCATGAAATAACATGGTTCAATCCAACTAACAAACAATTATATCTATAATCTTTATTCGTTTTTTTTTTTTTTTTTTTTTAAGCACGGACGGACTCAACCTTTGGTTCCCGAAGAGCAGGAATCGAAGATCGTTACTACGACCTCTGGCTTCAAAAGAGAGAGGAACCGTGGTCCTAACCACTCGGTTAACTCTTGGAAGTTAACTATTTCCAAAAAAATTGAATAGAGATGAGATGATATTAGGATCAAAGATAGGACCCATCGATCTTTCATATATGGAAGAGGTTTTGATATGACACCATCTTAATAAAAGAAAATGAAATGTTACAGTAACCAGATAAGCATGATAAATTTCATTCTTGAATGACAAGTTCTTAAAAACCCTAGCCTCTTCTATTTGATAGGTTAATAGGGGCCCACAGACCCTACCATTTGTTGAATAAGCAGCAGCAAATTCACATCTGTCATTTTGAATAGCTTGGGATTCCTTGTTAGCCTGGAACAACCAACAGAAAGCCTCCCTGTTTTTTATAAATATAGAAAATTGTTGGCCCCACTGTCCCTAACTAAGGGGTAAAGAGTGGGGTCCTTTGTCACAGCTATTACACCGATTCATTTAACACATTTCTGGAACTCCGGCCACCTTGGGCTTCACATAGAGATAGTTCGAACAGTTCAAGATAAATTTCATCCCCTCATCAAGTGTAAGTTCAAAGATAGTGATCAGTGGGTCCCAACGTCCAATTGAGCACCATGATGGAAATGTGATATTGTTGCTGACATGGTGTTAATTACGTTTCTATCATTGTGCTCAATTGAAAGATGTGACCTATTACTTTTAAACTGAAATTTGAGAATATTGCAATTGAAGAGATAGAATTTACCCTTGAACAGTCCGGATTATCTCTACATGAGGCCCATAATGTTGTTCTAGGAACCTATTATACAATTAGGTATAATTGTTGCCACAGGGGATTGGTATTAAAGGGTTGTTTGTGGCCTGCAAACTCTTGCCACATTTCCTATTTTGAAGGAAAGCAGTAATAGGATTGAGATATAATGATTTTAACAGCAGCCATAAATCAAAGGATATAATAAGATTAGACACAATTAAAATAAAAGAAAACAGGCCGAGGAAACTGTTTAACATTTGATTTTCGCTGCATATGAAGTCTTAGAAGGGTAGCAGTCAATTTAGAAACGTAACAAGAGTTTGAACTGAAGTTTGATTTTCTCTGAAGAAAATATGGTTGAGAAAGTTGAATGGAGATCATATGAGGGCAGCAAATTCTGTATGCTAAGCCACATACAGATCAATCTGCAGGCTCACATCTTAAACACAATCAACCGTTCAAAATCAAGACCTCCCTCTGTATTGCCCACTGTCTAAAATTCACTTAAATCGGAAACCCACCTGTCCCACTTGGTCTGTGTTCTACAAAATGACAAATCTGACACTAGTCCCTCTTCACTGGGCCGTAGTGTATTCATTTCAGACCCAAACCTAAAATAGTAACAGGGATTGATTCCCAACTCCAGATATTGGAACTCATGGTCGGTAATTTCAACTTGGGCTCAACTGAAACAGTGGAATATTTGGACCCATTTTCATCTCTAGATGCAAAGGGTGTATTTTATTTTCAGTGATTTAGGTTTGAAATGTGGGCCAAGTACTTGATTTATAGGAGCCAAAGAATTATAATTAAGATTAAGAAGAATTAGTTATGAGAAACCACAGAATGAGATTGTCTAGTAAAATGTAAACATACATATAATTGGTACAGCACGGATATTCTCACCCCCCATGTGCGAGGGACCCAGTATGCATCAGCCACATGGAGTCACTTATACTCTGTTTTGTCAAAGAATCTGGTCCCGAATTTGTCTGTTACATTACATGAGAGAAAACTAAGGGGCAGCCTCACCATAGGCCATACTCCATAGGGTATTTATGGGTATTATCACAAAGAAAATCCTTTTCTTCAACAAATTATCATGAAGAAAGTTGAACTGCCAGCACACTTTTGTCACAAACATTGTGTATGGACATCATTGTCTCAGGATAAATAATGCCAGCACATTTATATAGTTGGGGCTTTTCTAAGGATGTTATTGGGAAAATGTGGCAAAATAATGATTAATTTTAAAATAATTAAGACTAGATATGTAATAAGGCTGAGACCTATTTTCTATCCAAGCTTTTTCGTTTTAAATTGGAGTATTAATGAACTTTCTTGTGAAAAAAATTTTATTTTTTTCTGGTATTTTAGAATATTTTGATATTACTGGAAAGATAGAATCAAAAGATAGGGAAATGACTTGAAATATTTTGACATTATTGAGAAGATAAAAAAAAAAGGAGAATATTGAGATGGAAGTATGGTAAAGCTAAACGAAAAGAAAATAAATAAGCGCATTTTAGGATTGCATTAACAAGTAACAAATTAATAGAGACTCATTTGAGATGGTAATGGTTTGGACATATCTAATTCAATGTCAACAGCGGCGTCAATGAAGAAAATAATTTTTTTACGAAGGTTGATGGTCCTTAGAAGAAAACGGGACAATATAAAGATACATTGATTAATATATTGAGGATTCAGCTCGGAATTAACTGAAATGGAGAGACATAATTCATATAGCTAAGCCAACATAGTGATTTTGATATTATTGGAATAATACCATTTTAGGATTATATTGCAATATTATCAATTACCAAAATATCATTTACGTTTCTCATAGTTTATAATATTTTGATATTATTGGGAAAACACTGTTTTAGAAATAGATTGCAATATTATCAAATATTGCCAGTATTTGTAACAGTGCACCACGCTCCAAAAAGAAAAGAAAAGGTTATTCTCCAACAAATATTAAAATGACAGCAAGTACAGTATTTTGGTCTAACCAAAAAGGAAGAAGCTAATCCAGAATATATATATACTATATAAAACATAAAAGAAAGAAGTAATCAGATGCATGTGGTGGAGTTGGACGCAAGAAATCTTCTTTTAAAGGTATCATTTTGTACCAAAAACAAACAAGAGGGGGCACATACATGTGAAAAAGACAAAGTTCTGTGAACCTAATATCTATATCAATGAATAAATTACAGCATTAGAAATAAGTAGAAGATCCCTATCTTTGATGTTAATCTCTACTAACCCTAATTAGAGTGATTATCAAGACGTTTTAAATCTAATGATCTCTCACTTCATAGATGCGCTAATCTACAAATCCACTGGTAGCTTAGTAGTAGAGAGGCACCACATCCACAGTCTTGGGCTGATGGGCTAATCGCAAGGGACTTTGTGTGGTTGTGAAAGCGAAAAGTAAAAAATAAATATAAAATACATCCATCAAGGCAAAAATAGCAAAAAAGATAGTAAACAAATTTTGACCTAAACTGAAATAGATGTTTTTAGAATTAAAAACTACTTCTACTAAAACACCCATCAAACAACTCTAAGAAATGATATAAAATAATAAAAGATTTTTTTTTTATTGTTAGATACAATTGCCTAAATACAACTTTTGACTAATTAGAACTCTTGGGAGAGCTTGATTTAACAGCTTATGTTAGAAAAAGGGGGCACCCACCAGTCACCACTGAACAAACCTTATCTGTAGGACACTAGCATGTAATTGTATATATATCCATAGACATGGGATCCTTTTAAAAACAAAAATATACGTAGTAAGGAACTTCATAATGATAACTTGTTAGGATGCTACGTACACACACACAAAGGAATAATAAATATTCCTTGGCCCGTAGGTATCCCAAATGGATACATCCGAGTCATTGGTCTAATCATCCAATCAATGATCTGAAAATGGATAAGACCAAAATAATAGAGAGCAGGAGGAGGAGGCCAACACAACACAGCACGCAACGGATCAATCATTGAATTGAATGGCTGAGATGAGTTCATTTTATTCAATCGCCCAATTAATTGATACAATCATCAAAACTTAGCGAAAATCAAGCCACCAAAAAGTGGGTCATCTACCGCAAGGCTCACGTTAGCGGTATTCAAGTTAGATGAGAAAAAAAAAAAGTAGGCCGGCACGTGAGGCAATTAGAAGTTAGAACCAACAATAATTTTTCCTATTTTTAGAAAAGCCCCCAGATTTTTTTTGATTTGGATATTAATCATTAGATACTAGAGGCAGGAATTAGAAGCAATACATATATCCAATCAATGTCAATTTTAAAAAAGGTGAAGCAAAAATAGCAATAATAGGAAGAATAAAATAAAAGGGTTTTGTGTTAATCCATACCGTCAGGATCTGAAGTATTGCCCACGGCGATCCGAATCCAACGGCACCAAAAAGAGGAAGAAAGAAAACAGAAGATAAAATTAAAAAGCAGTCAAACAAACTTACCAACCAATATAAAAGTAAAAAGCAAAAACAGGGGGTAAATTGCAAAAGTTGAAAAAAAAGAAGAAAATCAGAGCAATGAGTACCGTTCATCCAGTTCTTCTCCGGTTGGAAATGGTAGGCTGTTCTCTGCCACGCCAGCATGGCGTTGGTCCAAGGATAAGCCGTACGAAACATCGGCATCGATTTCTCCGACACGCCTTCCAAAACGCCTCTAGGCAACGTCCCGGTACCATCGATTTCGATCACGGTCGCGGATTTATCGGATCGTATTCCGGGGCTGGTCAGAACCATAGCCAAAGCAAGCAGCAGCAGAAGGGATAAGAAGAAAGATAACAACTTGATGGATTTGGAGGGGATCAAGACCGATGCATTGTGTCTTGTTCCCTCTAGAAGAGGAGTATGAGAAGAACTTGGATTGCTATTTGCGCCTCTCATGTTCAGATTTCTCCTTTGTCTTCCTTTTACTTACTTTCTATGTTTGCTGTTTGGAATTGAGAGAGAGAGAGAGAGAGAGAGAGAGATAGAAAGGAAAGAGAGGAGTGAGGAAGAGGAGAAAGGAAGGGTAGTATTATAGAAGAGAGAGACGGGGGGATGTGGCAAAAGGACTAACTAGAAGGGTCGGTCTGATGGGTGAATGTGTGGGGGTTGGTTGGAATTCCAGTTAGGTGGGTGAGGGGAGGAATGGCATGTGAAAGTTGAACTGATAGAGAGGAAATAGGGATTAATGAGATCTCCACAGTTGTCATCTGTCTGGGTTCTTATTTGTGTTAAGACTGCTGTTTGACAGAGATGGGAGAAGTTTGGATTTTCCACTGTAGATATTGTGAATGGGGAAAATCTCAAAAAAATGCCCCTAGATTTTCGTCCAATGTTAAAAATACCAATAAGTTTCACATTTCTTCTTTTTCTCATTAGGTCCTCACTAGTAAAATTGCACTTTTGTTCTTAAAGGGCCCGTTGGTATGGAGGTATTTTATTATTAGAATGGTAAATATTGGGAATCTACTATGTTGAGGTCCATTAATTATAGGTTACAGCGTGTTTATAGGTTAAAGTCCAATCCATATTTGATCTATCCATTGCGGGTCAACTTGATCTGGTTCGTATAACTCATATTCAATGCAAGTCAACTCATTTAACTTGATTCAAACGGTAGAAGCATGGCTAAATCCAATCCACTTTAAATATCTTGGCTTTTTTTATTTAGTTAAATTGCAGGCCAAGAAATGCATGACACAAGCCTGGCTCATTTTATATAAAATAAATTATTATAAGTATCAAACATTCGATCATCAGATTGTTTAAATTATGCTCCAAAACCAACAAATTTATATGGGTTATAGAGGTAACATGGCTTGAGTGGGTTGACCCTAATTCAACTAGTTATTATTGTGGGTCACATTCTCTTAAACAATGACTAACCGGAGAGGGAGAGGGAGAGGGAGAGAGATATGCCAATCCAACACAATTTTCATCTTCCTCTTATCAGAGATGCCAATCCAACGCAATTTTAATCTTCCTCTTATCATCCCTTTCCTTGTGGCTAAAACCCACAAGACCTCAGTCTTTTAGCTAAAAACCCCGATTTGAATTTGCATTTGCATTTCTTGTTATTTGAGTTGGATTCAAGGCAAGGGTGATTTGCATTTTGATTTGGGCCTCAATCATCTTATTCCCACTTGAGATGGACGATGGAGATCCCTTTTAGAGCCTGTCTATCTGGTTCTTGGGCATTTCTGATGATTTGGTAGTTATATATATATCCTTGTTTGATTGCTGGATTCTCCTAACTTCTGAGGGAGTATTTTATTTTATGCATAGACTTCTCCAAATTCAAAATTCTCATGAAGCCTCAAGCATTCCTGAATTCTAATAACAGAAAAGTATTTGAGAGTTTTTTTTCAAATTCCCCAAACAAGTTATCCCACGCATCCACCAACCAAAGAGGCCCTAATTACTATTGCGCCACTCTCATTAGAAACATTTTGACGACGATTAATGCATAATTTCAATGTTATGCTCGTGGTCCATATGGGCGGCCATGTAGGAGATTCTTTTAATCAATGTGGTCTTTCTAACCCCTTCTTAACTTCTTTTATTTTTTATCTCTTTAATTGCTCCTTTGTCACTTCAATTGTCACATCTTCTCAGCAGCATTCAATTGAATGAGCAATGCTTTGTCACTAAATATAATTCTGGTGTGTATCATATGTTGGATAAACTTTGAAGTGGTCCAATAACCCCATATTTTGAAAATTGTTCCATCCTTGGTTTGTTTTAACTGATACTCGTCATTTGATTATTGATAGCTCTTGATTATTTGAGGATAAGTTCTCTTGGGAAGTTTCAAGAAGTACGGATTATCCTCAATGTACTGGATATTGATACGGTATGTAAAAAAGGTTAGGTCCCACCTCTAGCCTCTTAAAAAACATCAATAAGTTTCCATCACCATTTATGATCAAGATTTTTACTGCAGATCTTCCATATCTTAATGGCATTAGGTACGCAGCTAATTAGATTTATGAATGTATGATATGGATTGTATAGATATGTGATGTTAATTTTGTTAGCTAGCGGCTGGCCTCATCTCAATCGATCAACTAAGGATTACATATTCATAATGAATTGTACAGTATAAAAGACAGGATCACGATCAAATATGCCCTTAGTTATCTTTGATTTAATAGTGTAGGTGCAGAAAATAATGACCCACAATAAGGAGGTGCCTTAGAGGACTTATCCGAGAAGATGATGACTGGGAATGACTGGATACCGTCCGAAAGCCTGAAAGAGAAGAGCAAACGATCAAAGGACCCTGGCCTGGGCGGCGCAAGGCTCTCCGATGCCAAAGTCAGTGTGGGAACTGGAACAATGGAAGGAGAGGGAGAAGAGAGGCAGAGTAACTGTTCTCTGAGTTATCTTGTGCGTACCTTTGATGGTGGTTTGAGCCTCTATTTATAGAGTTTGGAACGTATCTTTGGGAGATATCGTGGTGTGTGGTCCCGTGATTCGACTGGGAAGTCACGATCAGCCCACATTGCATTAATTGCGGTCCAATCCAGTCCACTCTGCATTAAATGCGCGTCGGATCAGCCCACGTCGCATTTAACGCGCGTCTTGTTGGGCCAGATCGTGTTGGACGCCTTTGGCGGTAGGGGATCGTGGGATCTGCCCTCGGGCCTTGCCCTGATGTGGCCTTAGCCGCTGGATGCCGCCCTGTCAGGGGTCTGGCGAAGATTGTGGGCGGCTGGATGTCGCGTCTGTCCCACTAGCTCGTGCCCCTATCCCTCCACGTGCCTGATGACGTGGGGGATGAGGGGCGCAAGTGAAGGTTCTCTCTTGCTTCGGCTTCTGTCCCGGCTTCTTCAGCTGAGGTGGAGTTTTCTGCCGAGATGGCATCCGGGGTGGCTCAGCCGAGGTGGAGCTCCCCGCCGAGATGGCGCCCGGGGTGGACCAGTTCGGCGATAGTGGCCCGGAGATGCTTGACTTCGGCCGAGGCCTCTGTCCTGGTAGCCGGGGTGAGATTGGTGCCACGTGGATGGCACGCGGATGGCACGTGAGAATGCTTAGCCTCATCTGATGGCTGTGATTAGCTTAATCCTGTGGCTCTGGAAATCTCCCCACACAATTGCCCCCTAGCTTTTGACCTCTTAAGCGTACTAGCCTTTAGGGGTTGAAAGCTAGAAGAATTCGTCTGGGGATGCGGCGATCATTGCCTGGTGTCGCTCCAACTGTCCTGAAGCAATAAACGCTCTGTCCTGTCTGTACTGGGAAGCGAGTCGACGGCTACACGCGTCGCCTCTTCACTGATTGCGATGTCTTTTTTATGGAACGGGCGCGGATCGCGAAGTCCGTCCTTTCGAATTTCGAAAGCAGCGTGCGCCGAGGGTTTCTTCTCCATAAAAAGGGTCGTCTTCTTCCCTTCTTGTTTCTGATTTCTTTTCGCCTTTGCCTTCTTCTCCGATTTCTGCTCCTGCTCCTGCTCCAGCTTCTGCTCCTGCTCCTGCTCCTGCTCCTGCTCCGAGTGCGGGAGTGCGGCGACGCTCGCCGGAGCGCCCAACGGAGGGGTCCCCGCCTAAAAAGAAGTCCAAGGCCGGGGAGAAGGACTCGGGGGCTGAACAACCTCCGAAGAATACGGCCCCTGCGCGGGCCCCCGGAGCCAAGGCTCCTATTGAAAAGAGCGCGCAGGTCAGCAAGCCGACCGGTGGAGCGACCCGCGAGCTGATGATCTCGGTGGGGCAAGGGTCTGGATCGGCCTCCGGACCCCGGAGTGCCCCAGCGCCATGGAGGCCGAGGATGGAGACTCAGCCCGGTAAGCCTCTGAACGTCGAGGACCGGCTGTTGGGGAATGCCGAGGTGATCGGAGCTCTCGCCAAGGTCTATGCTCTGCCAAGAGACATGGAGACGCACGAGAGGTTCGATGATGAAAGCCTGATGGTCTCGGCGATCCAGGCTAATCTTCTGGTAAGTGTTTGCAACGCTTATCTTCATTCTTCAAGTGTCTTGGTCGAAGAATCTCCTGCCAGCGACGCTCCCAGCAAGGTCGCGGTTTCGGCCGAATCCACTGGTCCAGCAGATACGGTGATCGTCCGTAGCCGGGCTCCTCTTTATTTCTGTCTTTCTGTATGTAAGGTTTTTGCTTCATTTCTGTTTTCAGAGGACTGCGATCCTCCTTTTCGAAGCTGTTTACAATGAATAAAAAGGAGGAGTTATGTGATCACCCAAACTGTGTACAATGCTTTTGAGTTCTTTCTTACTTTCCTTGCACTGTTCTGGAACACTTGTGTTTTTGTGCTGCTTTTCTGTGTTTGAGTGATGGCACAGCTCTTTTCTTTTTTGAAGACTGACTTTGGCCGAAATGGCTGGCTTTGGCCGAAATGGCTGGCCTTGCGCCGAGGTGGATCCATACCTTGGCCGAATTGCCTTGCGCCGGGGTAGATCCATCGTTCCGCTGGACTCGGCTAGGCGAGAGTGAGTGCGGCTATGGCCTTCTGAGGGGTGTATGAACCCGGATTTCAGGAATCTGACCTTGGCCGAAATGGCTGACCTTGGCCGAACTGCCTTGAGCCGAGGTGTGAGGGTTTTATGAACCCGGACTTTAGGAAACGGCTGTGTAGGAACTCCAGACCATTCCCAGGGTGGTAAACCCTTGTAGAGTGGGATGAAACCCTGATTTTAGGAATTCGGCCGAGTGTCCGAACTCGAGGCCTTTTCCAGGGCTGTTAACCCTTGTAGATGGGTGAAGACCCTGAGTTTAGGAATTGGCCGAGTGTCCGAACTCGAGGCCTTTTCCAGGGCTGTTAACCCTTGTAGCCGAAGTCGATCAAAGAGAGATGACAGATTGCCCTTTGCCGAAATGGCTGGCTGCTGCTTGTGCCGAAGTGGAGTCGTAATTCCGCTGATCTCGGCTGTGGAAGCGTGAGCTCGGCAATGATCTTTGAGGGGTGTAAAAACCCAGGCTTTAGGAATCCAGCCGAGTGTCCGAACTCGAGGCCTTCTCTAGGGTCCAGGACCCGGAGCTTTAGGAAACGACCGAGTTTGGACTCGAGGCCTTTTCCAGGGCGGTAGACCCGGAGCTTTAGGAAACGACCGAGTGTGGACTCGAGGCCTTTTCCAGGGCGTTGGACCCGGACCTTTAGGAAACGACCGAGCCTGGACTCGAGGCCTTTTCCAGGGCGATGGACCCGGAGCTTTAGGAAACGACCGAGTGTGGACTCGAGGCCTTTTCCAGGGCGATGGACCCGGACCTTTAGGAAACGACCGAGCCTGGACTCGAGGCCTTTTCCAGGGCGATGGACCCGGACCTTCAGGAAACGACCGAGTGTGGACTCGAGGCGTTTTCCAGGGCGTTGGACCCTGACCTTTAGGAAACGACCGAGTCTGGACTCGAGGCCTTTTCCAGGGCGTTGGACCCGGACCTTTAGGAAACGACCGAGTGTGGACTCGAGGCCTTTTCCAGGGCGTTGGACCCGGACCTTTAGGAAACGACCGAGTGTGGACTCGAGGCCTTTTCCAGGGCGTTGGACCCGGACCTTTAGGAAACGACCGAGTGTGGACTCGAGGCCTTTTCCAGGGCGTTGGACCCGGACCTTCAGGAAACGACCGAGTGTGGACTCGAGGCCTTTTCCAGGGCGATGGACCCGGACCTTCAGGAAACGACCGAGTGTGGACTCGAGGCCTTTTCCAGGGTGTTGGACCCTGACCTTTAGGAAACGACCGAGTCTGGACTCGAGACCTTTTCCAGGGCGTTGGACCCGGACCTTTAGGAAACGACCGAGTGTGGACTCGAGGCCTTTTCCAGGGCGTCGGACCCGGACCTTTAGGAAACGACCGAGTGTGGACTCGAGGCCTTTTCCAGGGCGTTGGACCCGGACCTTTAGGAAACGACCGAGCTTGGACTCGAGGCCTTTTCCAGGGCGTTGGACCTGGAGCTGTAGAAGTCATGCAAGGAGAGATGATACAGATTTGATGACAGGGCAAAAGACACTTTCATTGATCGGGACTTGCTACATCTTTTAGAAACAGAATTTCGTCAGGCGGGACGCATTCCGCGATCTCGGCAGTGGCTTGCCCTGTCTGCGCTTGTAGGCCGACTTCGTTGCCCGTGAGATCACCCCGAACAGGCCGTGCCAGCTCGGGGCCGGCCTTCCTTCGGCTCTGTGCTCAGGGCGAGAAGGCCGATTTCTGTAGGAATGACCGTTCCCATTTCGCAGGCCAGAAGGTGTTGCCGAGGTGACAGGCTGTCCAGTCTCAGTTATTTCTGGCTCGTGTCTTGTGCCTGTCAGCATCGTGTCAGGCGGGGTCGGGGCCGAGTTGGGCGAGACGATGTCGAAGTCCGCCAGAATATGGGCTTTGATCGCAGTTCGGCCGCGGCGAGCTTTTCTGGGTGCCAGCCCGAGCTCGACGTCCGTCACCTTCTCCTTGTGCGATGCGAGCGTCCGCGAGACGAGGGAGAGGGAACCGAGGATGCCAGGTGGATCACGTTAATGATTTTTTCGGAGTCCTCGCTGTCTGGGTCCCGGGCCGCGCTCTGGTGAACTCGGCCCCCGCTGCCGCCGGCATCTTCTATCTTGACGAACTCTGGGAGGTGGCCTTCGCCGGCGAGTCTCTCCAGGTACCACTTCAGAGAGTGGCACTCCTCGGTCCTGTGTCCTTTACCTTTGTGGTACGAACAGTAGAGCTTGCTTCGATCGCCGTTAGTGGGCTCATTTCTCAAGGGCTGAGGCCACTCGAAGAACGGCTTACCTTTTATTTTGTTCAGGATCTGGTGTATCGGCTCTCTGAAGACGACGTTGATGCCTTGATAGGCGCCGGTGGGAGGCCTTGACCTGCTGGTGCCCCCAGACCTGGGTGGTGTGGGCACCGCCGAACTGGCGTCCCAAGCCTGCTTGGGCTCCTGCTTCTGGAAGGGCTTCCCGCCTCTCTGCCGAGGCTGGTTGTCCTCCTGCTCAGGCTCCGGATGCCCGTCTTGATCCCGGGCTCGGATCTCGTCTTCCTCCTGGGCGATAAAGCGCTTCACCCGGGTCATCAACTCCGGCATAGATTCTGGGGGGTTCCCGGCCAAGTCCTTCCGCAAGTCGTGGCCGGGGATCAGGGCATGCTGGAAGGCGTAGATTGCTATCCCTTCCCTGGTGCCTTCAATCTGGCTATAGACCGCCCAGAATCGTTGGGCGAAGTTGGCGAGGGTCTCACCCTGCTTCATTCTCAGGGCGAGGAGGTCCCCTTCCTTCTTGGGGACGACGCTGTAGGCCTGGAACTTCTTCAGGAAGGAGAGCTGGAGCTCCTTCCAACTCGAGATGGACTTCGCTGGGAGAGAATAGAACCACTTCAGGGGGAGGTCACCCAAACTGGAGGAGAAGATTTTGCAGTTCAGGTGACCTTCGTTCCCCCAGATGGACATCTTCTGGGAGAAGTGTCGGAGGTGAGCGGATGGGTCCGACAGTCCGTCGTAGGGGACGAACCGCGGGACAGAGAATTTCTTGGGCAAGGGGGTGCGCTCGATGTCTTTTGTGAAGGGTGAGCCCCCCAGATCGGTGTGACCACAGATCTGCTTCTGGTCCCGGGCGTCCAGGTTACGCTGAAGAGCAAGCCTGACGCGCTTGTCGAACTGCTTTTGCTCGTCGTCCTCCTCTGGGGTCTGGGCTCTGGGCTTTCGCTTGGAGTTGTTCGGGGTTCGATGGCTATGAGCTCGGCCATCGCGGCTATGGTGACTTCGGCTGTTGCTCGAGCCTTCGTCATGAATCTGGCTCCGTTTAGGGTCCAGATGATTTCCGAGGTCCTCGCGGGGAGGCTGGGCTGCCCTGCTGGGGGCGTTCCTCTTTTTCCCTTGAGGCTCGGAGGCCTGCCTTAAGGAGGCAGTTTGCGCTGCCCTCAGCTGCTGCTGGAGCTGCTGGAGCTCGCGAATCAGCTGCTCTTGCTTCTGGAGGAGAGCAGTTTGGGCTTCGACATCAACTCCAGCAGCAGGAGGTTGAACGTGGCGCGTCTCACCTACGGCCACGGCTTTGTCCTTCCGAGGACTCTCATGCCGACGCTCATCGCGCCTGGGTGGCTTGATTTCTTCTGCTGAGATCGAGGCCTCGAGTCCCTCTTGGAGTGGAAACTCGACGAAGAGCTGAGATCCTAAGCGGCCCTCGCCTGCAGACGTGCCGTGCACCGTGCGGGAGCGCCCTTGAGGAGGGATGACCGTCAACGGTGGTGGCAGCTCGAGCGCTGCTCTCGAGGACTTTACGCCCTTCCTAGCTTTCGGAGGCATGGCTTCTGAGAGATTGAGGTTAAGAAGGTTGGTAAGGTTGGGATATTACCTTCCCACAGACGGCGCCAATTGTAGGTGCAGAAAATAATGACCCACAATAAGGAGGTGCCTTAGAGGACTTATCCGAGAAGATGATGACTGGGAATGACTGGATACCGTCCGAAAGCCTGAAAGAGAAGAGCAAACGATCAAAGGACCCTGGCCTGGGCGGCGCAAGGCTCTCCGATGCCAAAGTCAGTGTGGGAACTGGAACAATGGAAGGAGAGGGAGAAGAGAGGCAGAGTAACTGTTCTCTGAGTTATCTTGTGCGTACCCTTGATGGTGGTTTGAGCATCTATTTATAGAGTTTGGAATGTATCTTTGGGAGATATCGTGGTGTGGGTCCCGTGATTCGACTGGGAAGTCACGATCAGCCCACATTGCATTAATTGCGGTCCAATCCAGCCCACTCTGCATTAAATGCGCGTCGGATCAGCCCACGTCGCATTTAACGCGCGTCTTGTTGGGCCAGATCGTGTTGGACGCCTTTGGCGGTAGGGGATCGTGGGATCTGCCCTCGGGCCTTGCCCTGATGTGGCCTTAGCCGTTGGATGCCGCCCTGTCAGAGGTCTGGCGAAGATTGTGGGCGGCTGGATGTCGCGTCTGTCCCACTAGCTCGTGCCCCTATCCCTCCACGTGCCTGATGACGTGGGGATGAGGGGCGCAAGTGAAGGTTCTCTCTTGCTTCGGCTTCTGTCCCGGCTTCTTCAGCTGAGGTGGAGTTTTCTGCCGAGATGGCACCCGGGGTGGCTCAGTCGAGGTGGAGCTCCCCGACGAGATGGCGCCCCGGGTGGACCAGTTCGGCGATAGTGGCCCGGAGATGCTTGACTTCGGCCGAGGCCTCTGTCCTGGTAGCCGGGGTGAGATTGGTGCCACGTGGATGGCACGCGGATGGCACGTGAGAATGCTTAGCCTCATCTGATGGCTGTGATTAGCTTAATCCTGTGGCTCTGGAAATCTCCCCACACAAATAGATTAAATTATCGAATCAATAGCATTGCAAAATCAATGGTTGGACCAGATTGTACGATGCTAGGAAGCCTTTTCTTCCATTGCTAGCAATCCTCTGGTAGTCCCAAGTGCCTTGCCATTGATTCAATTATGGGTTACGATTAAATATTGTGTTTTGCAAGAAAATTTTGATCATCAAATGAAAAAGGAAACAAATACTATAGGGATGCACACAGTAAGGTAATCTTTTACCAATACACAATGCACATACAAAAAGCTATTTGTCTTTAATCATTGAATTCCAAACTTTATCATTTCTCCATTCTTATAATTGATTAAGATGATTGATTGAAGTTGAGATGGGCCATAGGCTACCCCAAGGGGTTGGCCGAGTGGTCAGGACCACGGTTCCTTCCTCTTCCGGAGTTAGAGGTCTTGGTATAGACCCTCAGTTCCCCCTTCTTCAGAAATCGAAGGTTGAGTTCACTAGTGCTACCACCTTGGGGCCACAGAAGTGTTTATCCGGCTTCCCTCTGTGTCTGGATGGATTAGTCTAGCCTAAAGGATTGAGCACCCTCCAATAAAAGGAAAAAAAAAAAAGATGGGCCATAGGTACACTTGAAAGACATCTTTAGGACAATGAAGGGATCATAGAGATAGATAAATTTTTTTTATTATGGGTGAGGTGAATCTCAGTTTGATCAAATGATCTAGCCCTAAAGTTAAGGTCCTCAATGTTAGGTAAAACCCTATTGGTGGATAATGCTCCAGTTAGTGTAAACCCAGGAACATTGTCAGATGTAAGAGTGTAAATGTCAACTGAGTATGCAGTGATTGAAATTCGGATTGACCATGGGTGGTCCCTTACTCCCTCTGTATTAAAACCACCCTGGACCACGCCTTTAGAAAATTGGTCAAATGAAATAGTCCATTTCCAACATTGATTGGAAAATAATGCATGCCGCACTCACATGGAGACAAGTCCTATAATCTAGAGACCCCAAAGGTTAGAACTAGAGGCAGTGAGAGTGATGTTCTTTAATATAATAGGTGATTAATCCGGTCTCTTATATTGATAGCAAGTATATTCTCACTTATGAACCCATAGTCCCATAACATCCGACCCAAAGGCCCACACTAGATGCAGCAAAGATCATCAGCTTATTGATGGAGTATTAGAACATAAAAAGATTCATTAGATAATGAGCTTGTTCGTTCTAAATTATCTCCCGTTATAAACTATTAAGTTTTCTCCATTTCTCTTTTGGGCTTGTTTGGCAAATCTTATCTATATGAAACGTATGAAATAGATCTATTTCAAATCACCCCGTTTGAGAAGTATGTTCTAGAAATAAGTTCTTTTGGTAATACCAAAAAACCGATTGAAATAGGTTTTTTAAAGTCAACGCTTGAAAGTTTTTCATAGATTCTTTGAGATACACAAGGAATTAAGCATTGATATTTTATCTCATAGTTCTGTCTAGCCTTAAAAAAAGAATTAACAATACGGATCCTACATTTGGGGCCCACAAACTTAAAAAAAATAGATATAAAAGTTTGGAGTATCTTGTAAATATCTCAAAACATATAATAATCCAACGGATGAAATTTGGACTAATAAAAGTACTTTACTTCCTAAATATATCCAGCGGTCTGGATCATGATTTATGGCCCAGAATTTCAAAAAATATGAAAAAATAGGACTGCTGATAGAGACGTCCAAAATTCACAGCTAGCAAAACAGGGTGCATCAACGTCCACCTTTTTTAGAAGATTCCTTAAGTTCCACAAGGAGTAAGAGGCTAATTTTTTTGACCATAGCCATTTTTGGCCATCTAAAGAAGATTAACGACTCGGATAGGGAATATGGGGCCCATGAAGTCCAAAAATGTATATCAAATGGTTCGCATTGTCTTGTAAATATCTCGAGATTCAAACATGATCAACGGTTGAAATTTGACCCACTATCTGTGTTTGGCCATTTTAACACTTCCAACGGATTGGATCGTCATTTAGGGTCTCGCAAGTTAAAAAAACAAAAAATTGAGACACACGATGATTATAGGTTCAAGCCTACAATACTGTAGTTGGGCACATTAGATGCTGGGATCTGTTTCGATTCTCTTGGAATTGGGGGCTGCCCAAAACAGACATTAATAAATGTCTTTTTGAGATTTGAATTGGAGGCTCCTACCATTCTATTTGCGTTTTCAACCCGCATTAGGATAATAAGAGCCTTGAAAAAGACTAGACAGACGAGCACTTAGTCTACCCAATGCCTATCAGTGAAATTGGAAACAGGATCATGATACAATGGTTATCATTTTTTTAAGTCAATAGCTCAATTATTTGTATCTTATATTTCTCTGCTTGTTTAATATTTATTAAAAATGCCCCATTTAATGATTGATGTAGGATTACATCATCATCATCAAAGCACGACCTGATGATCGATTATGATTACAAGTCCCAGCTTTGAAAGAATAGCCCTTTATCGAGTGCAAAAGGAGCATCAGTTGTTACCTGGTTGTTCGGGGTCGAATCCCGAGCACGTCACACCTCTTTCTTTTTGGGTGGGCTCCTTTCCCATTTGTGTGTATTTTCTTTCCGTTTGTGTGAACTTTCTTTTCATTTAAATAAGCTGCCTTACCATATCTACGGGGGCTCTCTCTTGACTCCTAGCCTCCCCCACCTTTTTTACAAGTGACAAGATTTTAGTGTAAGCGTGTCTTGCATCCAATCTAATTTCTCCATACTGGCCTACTTATTTGAATACAGCTTTACGTGGTGGGATAAGTCATAAGAGTAGTCTAGAATCTCGCCAACTACGGACTTAAACCCGAATGGCAGTACACCAATGGACACTTGAATCATAACATCCCACGTGAATGTTAACCATTGGATTTAAGGAGACGTGTACGGGGAGCCCAATGCAAGTTCGCCTCCAAAATCATTGAGATTACCTCTGGATTAATCCAGACCCAGAGAGCTGAGATCCACCTTGTTTCTTCTTTGAAAAAAAAATTTACTCTAATTAGAGTTATGGGCCCACACTATACATACCTGGGGCGAGATTCAAAAGGGCCCAAAGTTTGCATGGGCCATCTGCCCAGGCCCGATACTAGTAAAGTCATGCCCCACCCATATCTGAAAAATCAATAGTTTCCCTCGTAACCCTCCGATCAATTGTTCTCATTCCACTTTAGGCTCACGCAGCAATCTGGCTTCTACACAATGGCATGATTCTTCCTCCTCTAATTGGATTCACCAACAACACCACTCTCTCTATAAAAATAAGAGATAGTGATGAGATTTTTACCTCTAAATCAAATAAGTATCGGCAAAATGCCTTCTTGCAAATGGATTTGATGAATTAAATCTTTAATTTGTGTTTTTTCTCTTGAAAATGCATGTCACTCTTTCTACACACAAACAAAGAGTTGCCGTCTCTTACAAACGCACACCACCTACATTGAAACCATTCATATGCAAGTTGTTTGGATAGTTTGGTTGCATTTTTGTTACATAGCTCATTCTTTCTATTATTGTTGTACAGAATCTTATTGCTCTTTTTTCTTCTTTTAGTCTTTACTAATATGATGTTTGTGTTAATGGGGTTTGATTTATTATTGATGTATTTTTTTTGTGTTTTTGAATCTTGAAATTTTTCTTTTTTGTAATTTATATTTTATTATCGTTTTTCCCTAATGACAATGACCCAATACTTCAATTTTCTCCCAAAACATCCTGTCTTGATTTTTGTTTGATTTATGTGCTGGGTCTTGAATTTTAGCTGATTTCCTTTTGCTTTCTTATTAGATTTTCTTCAATTAATTTTTTTCTTGAGTCACGATATGATGTTTATAATAGAGGAACTCTTAGGTAAGGAAACAATCAAAGAGGTATTATTTATATGTTAATGATTTTACTTCTTTGGAGTTTTCTATAGTTTTTATTATTATTATTATTGTAGTGTGGTTGCCAATTTAATTCTCATCTTACCGATTTGAATAAAAGACTTTCTTGAAAAAACTGCTATTGTAGTTAAAAAGATTATGTAGAATTGAGTGTTAGCAATATGAAATGAGTTCTTTACACTTAATTTTAAAAAACAAATCATGTATTTAAACCATGCAAAGTGGTGAGGTGTTGATTTTGACCTTTTCTATTGACCATCATCCGCCCTACACAAATAAAGATTTTGGGTCCGCCACTGATTATGCCTATCATCACGTGATCAGTTTGTCATTAAGGATGATTTTAATTGGATGAGATTTAGCTTAAAGATAGACATGGGATTGATGTTGAGTATCTCACTTTTTTATGATTTGATTTATAAGGATAGTGGTTATGATTTTAATCTCACTAGATTCATTTCCCATGAATGGAAGATTATTTGATGGCCATTTAAAAATGTATCCATATCTGTTTCTTCAATTTTAACCATATGCATAGCTTACAATTTCCATGAATTTAATTTCATGCCAAAAAGAAACCCAGCCCTGATCATCTAACCTATCTCTGTGAATTGGATGAGTCAAGGTGAGTCCTCCGAAGAGGGGTGGGCACTCCAAAAGAGGCAGAGTTAGATGACAAATGAATTTCTCACCCACGTCCCATGATTCAATGCAATAAATGGGAGCAAGGAACATGTGAATGTCACAGCCCTCGATCGATAAGATTCTCTTATTTGTATATAGAGGATAGATAGACAGCATTAAAACACCTTTCTCGGCTTTTTGGATAAGATACACAGCTTTGAAGGTTGTGTGGCCATCATTTGCACATGTGATCTTTGAAAGTGTAGTGTCTCACTCGGGTAAGGAGTGGAGCAACCTATTGAATATTTAAGCGGGGTCAACTCTTGGGTACGCACATCTTATGCACTTAAAAATACATTTATTTTGAGCACTCAATATCCATTCGCCAACTTTATAAAAAAATTTTTTTCATTTCAAGAAAACAATTGATATAAAATTTAAAATAATTGACGAATATGGATTGGATGAAATAATATCTTTCTATTTCTACGAAATAGGGGATCCAGACTCCTCAAATTATCAGTAGATGAGCACCATTATAGAACTCCACTCTTTCTACTCCTTCTTAATGAGACTAAGACGATCCACATTCAAAATTTGTTAAGTGTACTTTCAGTGTCTGTTTGATACTTATATTCTATGATACATTTATATGTACTTCTTTTTATTATAAAGCCACTTTGCCCATAGAACTTTTTTTTTTTTTTAGAAGAATCAAATTTCATTCAACCAAACAAACAAACTACATTGCTCGACGATATTCCTTCCAAATAATAGAAGAAATATCCGGCGGGCATTCCATCAACCAAATAGACCGAACCCTAGAGATCCTAGCCCTATTCGCTAGAGAATGTTGCCCATATAACTTCTACAGTAGGACAAATTTGGTTTCTCTAATTGAATCAGACACTGCAAAACATTCTACTTGAATACACTCTATTCCAAACATATAATAGTTGTCAAACAGGCTCACTCTTATTTCAAACATATCTATTTGAATCAGCTCAAAATAAACTCATTTTTATGAAACAAGGCTAGCCTCATCTAATTTTCACTCTCTTTTGGTGACCCGCATGTTTCAGAATTCAGCTGAGCAGGACTGAAATCCTTCACCAGTAACCCAAAAGGGGGAAAAAAAAGTCACTGTTTCTTTAGTCACTGATTGATATCACCTGGTCATGGCCCAAGATCTCGAGGAAAGATGAAAACCTCTAGATAATCCCTTGGTAGTTGGTATACCATTCGATTGAGATATCATGTAGATTGTAGATGCTCAAAAGAACAAAGTGGGGCCCATTAGTGCACAAGGAAGCCACATTGCACAGAATGGATCACACAAATCTAAGAATTACACCTAATGGCATTTTGTTAATGTCCTTTTTCGGCAAGTAAGAGAGAGAGAGGCCCTTGCAACAAGAGATTGAATAAAAATATAATATACCTTTCTTGGACTTTTGGCTAAGCTCAAGTAGTCAAGTGCAGCAAATATAAAATAGAATCATCCTGCCACTATTTATTGTAATTATTGTAAAGCTCTTGGAAATGTGAAACCACTGGGCTTTTTCTTAATGATGAGTTGAGTGGGTTCCACCAGAAAATGCCCCTTCATTGGACTATTCTTCAATGATCCTGAGACACTTTTCTGTTTCTTATCTCATTGGAGATTACTTACATAAATTTGATTGCTTCCACTGTAGGTTTGGTATGATTTTCTATTATATTATATATAATATTGGTGCAGAGTACAGATTGTATGGGCCTAGTCCATTATTGAGTCTTTTTATTTCCATCATAATAACCCATTTGTGGGGGGTGTTTTAGTCTTTTCTTGTCTTTCGAGTTTTTTTTTTTTTTTTATTGGAACCTATATAAGGGATGAGAAGGGAAAGAAGAGCGGAGCTTTTTAGATATTTAAAGAAAAAAATACACTTCATACCTTGAAAATGTTGGATTTTGTTGCAACAAATTTGCCTTTAGGCAATTTGGAGTGCATCAAATATAGTGCCTTTCGACCTCTGGGAGTCCTACGTAATGATGTCGAGGGGATTCAAATTCCCATCTCCATATAGTGGGATGTTTCTAAATTATAGACATATGTAGACCAAAAATCTTGCACGACAACCGTGTGAGAAGTCATGGGAGTTAAATCTGTATAATGGACATCATTAAATTGACTAAATCTTGAACATGTGATTCGACTACCTTTATACTTTTTTCTTTTTCCTAGATTGAAAGGGAAGAGACCTTCATTTGTAAGATCCAGTGATCGATCTAATGATTGTCTCAGTACAATTGACTTTGAAAATTTAGATAAAAAAAGTCTCATGAGTTTTTTTTTTTTTTTTTTTTTAATGTAAATTAGAGTATAATGGGTGTATATGCTAATAAATGGTTAGGATTGTCTAAGGTGGGCCCGACCTTTGTGTCTAACCAAGGCACTCTATCTACAATATACAGATCTCGACTTATGCATTGAACATTGAATAATCCAATATACTGAAAGTGTACCTTGCGTCATGAATTTGATGATGAGCGGTTCAATTTTGATCTTTAGATTGTCCCATCTTTCGATCGCCGGTCTTGATCAAATAAGGCTTTTTGCAATCTCCCATGTCACTCACTCCAAATGCGTGAGAGTTGATGGAAACTATGCAATATGACGTTAGTCAAGAGAGAGGACTAGAAAACCACTGATATATAGATAACCGTAGAGAGATTTCTTGCCATCAATATTGAAATCTATTGAAAGCAGTTTCCTTAATTCTCTCAATCAAACAAGAGTCCTAACTTGATTGGGCTTTCTAAAAGCGAATCCAAGTCAGATTTATTAAAATCAAAACTAATGAGAAAAGAAGCTTATTTAAAATCAATTGACTTAAAGTGGGGGCCTATATTATTAGCATGTGGTCATGTGGACCACTTATGTCTTACACTTAGTCCGCCCTATTTCATCAGATGGTAATAAACAATGCATGATCCAACGATAATAATAATGAATTGAAGTCCCCTTTCTTTTCAAGTCTCTTAAAGTTACCAAACAAGTACTAAAAAATGGGTGTGTCTATCTCAAAAGAGGAATGATGATCTAACAATGATGGTGGTGAGTCCCAGCCCAACACTGTCACTGGGATAATAGTTCTTTATTTAAGTCTCACCCACCAAAGACTTAAATCCTTAGCTAGATTGGCAGTACACAAATGGACCCTTGAAATGAATCACTATAGAATTGTCACACCTCAATTGTTTCGACTCTTTAATCATAGCATTCCAAGTGTTTCCAAACTGTATTTCATATTTGACCATTCGATTTAAGAAGGTGACGAGTATAGGGAGCTCAATGCGAAGAGGCCTGAATTGAACTCATGCAACCATGCAAAGTTCATCTCTGTAAAGTGTAAAGTCACTGGGCTAACATATGGAATCCATACAGCTGAAAATCACTTTCCCTCCATGTTTCATCTCAAGGCAAAATTTTACTCTAATTAGAGTTGTGCGGGAAGATTTCCGGAGCACGGGATTAAGCTGATCCCAGCCATTAGATGAGACTGAGCACTCTCACGTGCCATCCGCGTGCCATCCACGTGGCACCAAATTCACCTCGGCTAGTAAGGCAGAGGCCTCGGCCGAAGTCAAAACGGCGCCATGCCACTAGCGCCGAGCTCGGCCACCCCATGTGTCCATCTCGGCTGAGAACTCTACCTCGGCTGAAGGAGCCGAGATGAGAGCCGAAGCAAGAAAAGACCTCCACTCGCACCCCTCACCCCCACGTCGCCAGGCGCGTGAAGGAACAGGGGTACGAACTAGTAAGACAGATGCGACATCCATCCGTCCACAATCTTCGCTGGATCACTGACAAGGCGGCGTCCAGCGGCTGAAGCCACATCAGGGCAAGGCCCGAGGGCAGATCCGATGCTGCTCCTACCGCCAAAAGCACCCAACACGATTTGGCCCAACAAGACGCACATTTAATGCATTGTGGGCTGATCCGACTGAAATTAAATGCAGGGTGAGCTGGATTGGACCGCATTTATTACTTTGTGGGCTTATCATGACTCCCAGTCAAATCACGGGACCCACACCAAGATGTCCTCCAAAAATACAAGCCAAGCCTCTATAAAGTTAATCCCAGACCACAGGCAAGGTACGCAACATATACACTCGAGAGCTGCTACTCTGCCTCTCTTCTTCCTCTCCTTCCATTGTTCCAGTTCCTTCACTGACTTTGGCATCGGAGAGCCTTGCGCCGCCCAGGCCAGGGTCCTCTGACCGTGTGTTCTTCCCTTTCAGGCTTTCGGACGGTACCCAGTCATTCCCAGTCGTCACCACCATTGGATAAGTCCTCTAAGGCTCCCCAGTTATTGTGGGTCATTATTTTCTGCACCTACAATTGGCGCCGTCTGTGGGAAAGTAATATCCCAACCTACCCAACCTTCCCAACCTTCTTAACCTCAATTTCCCAGAAGCCATGCCTCCGAAAGCTAGGAAGGGCGTAGAGTCCTCGAGAGCAGCGCTCGAGCTGCCACCACCGTCGACGAACGTCCCTCCTCAAGGGCGCTCCCGCACGGTGCATGGCACGTCTGCAGGCGAGGGCCGCTTAGGCTCCCAGCTCTTTGTCGAGTTCCCCTTCCAAGAGGGACTCGAGGCCTCGATCTCAGCAGAAGAAGTCATGCCACCCAGACGCGATGAGCGTCAGCATGAACGTCCTCGGAAGGACAAAGCCGTGGCCGTAGGAGAGACGCGCCACGTTCAACCCCCTGCCACTGAAAGGGGTTCTCGAAGCCCAAACTGCTCTCCTCCAAAGGCAAGAGCAGCTGATTCGCGAGCTCCAGCAGCAGCTGAGGGCAGCGCAAACCGCCTCCTTGAGGCAGGTCTCTGAGCCTCAAGGGAAGAAGAGGGACGCCCCCAGCAGGGCAGCCCAGCCTCCCCGCGAGGACCTCAGAAACCATCTGGACCATAAGCGGAGCCAGATTCGTGACGAAGGCTCGAGCAACAGCCGGAGTCATCATAGCCGCGATGGCCGAACTCATAGCCATCGTAGCCCGAACCACTCCAAGCGAAAGCCAAAGGCCCAGACTCCAGAGAAAGACGGCGAGCAGGAACGGTTTGACAAACGCGTCAGGCCAGCTCTTCAGCACAACACGGACGTGCGGGACCAGAAGCAGATCTGTGGCCACACTGATCTGGGGGGCTCACCCTTCACAAAAGGGATCGAGCGCACCCCCTTGCCCAGAAAGTTCTCCGTCCCGCGATTCGTCCCCTATGACGGACTGTCCGACCCATCCGCTCACCTTCGCCACTTCTCCCAGAAGATGTCCATCTGGGGGAATGAGGGTCACCTGAACTGCAAAATCTTCTCCTCCAGTTTGGGTGACCTCCCCCTGAAATGGTTCTGTTCTCTCCCAGAGAAGTCAGTTTCCAGTTGGAAGGAGCTCCAGCTCTCCTTCTTAAAGAAGTTCCAAGCTTACACCGTCGTCCCAAGAAAGAAGGGGACCTCCTCCCCCTGAGAATGAAACAGGGCGAGACCCTCGCCAAGTTCGCCCAACGATTCTGGGCGGTCTATAGCCAGATCGAGGGCACCAGGGAAGAGATAGCAATCTACGCCTTCCAACATGCCCTGATCCCCGGCCACGACCTCCGGAAGGACTTGGTCGGAGACCCTCCAGAGTCCATGCCAGAGCTAATGGCTCGGATAAAGCGCTTCGTCGCCCGGGAGGAAGATGAAGCCCAGGCCCAAGGAGAGGACGAAAAGCCAGAGCCCGAGCACAAGAGCAACCAGCCTCGGCAGAAAGGCGGGGAACCTTTCCAGACGTAGGAGCCCAAGCAGGCTTGGGTCGCCAGTTCGGCGATGCCCACACCACCCAGGTCTGGGGGCACCAGGAGGCCAAGGCCTCACGCCAGCGCCTATCAAGGCATCAACGTCGTCTTCAGAGAGCCGATACACCAGATCATGAACAAAATAAAGGGTAAGCGTTCTTCGAGTGGCCTCAGCCCTTGAAAAATGAGCCCACCAACGGCAGTCGAAGCAAGCTCTACTGTTCCTACCCACAAAGGTAAAGGACACAAGACCGAGGAGTGCAACTCTCTGAAGTGGTACCTGGAGAGACTCGCCGGCGAAGGCCACCTCCCAGAGTTCGTCAAGACAGAAGATGCCGGCGGAGCGGGGGCGAGGTCACCAGAGCACGGCTCGGGACCCAGACAGCGAGGACTCCGAAAAGATCATGAACGTGATCCACCTGGCATCCTCAGTTCCCTCTCCCTCGTCTCGCGGAAGCTCGTATTGCACGGGAGGAAGGTGATGGAAGCCGAGCTCGGGCTGGCGTCCAAAAAAGCTCGCCGCGGCCGACCTGCGATCTCTTCTCTCAAATAAAGATCTCGGGGGAATCCAGCTCCCCCACAACGATTGAGGCCATGGCCGAGGCCAGGCTGAACTCGGCAGACCCAGACAGGTTCTCCCTGATCGGCGCCACCACTGGCCACGACCGGATGAGCTTCCTTGACGCCTACAGAGGTTGCCGCCGAGTTCCACTTCACGAGCCTGACAAGGATAACGTCATTCACAACCCCCCGCGGCGCTAACTGCTACAAGGAGATGCCCTTCGGGCTAAAGAACGCGGGGGCAATCTGTCAGCGCCTCGTGACGGGGATGTTCCAGGCTCAGCTCGGCCTAACGGTAGAGATGTACATCGACGACATGGTCGCCAAATCAGTGTATTCCAGCGATCACCTGGCGGATCTCGGCCAAGTCTTCGACATCCTTCGGGCATGCGAGCTCAAGCTAAATGTTTCCATGTGCGCCTTCGGCATAGCACCTGGCCAGTTCCTCAGCAGCTTGGTAACACGAAGGGGGATAGGGGCTGATCCAGACCGGATCACCGCGATCTAGGGCATTCAGAGCCCCTCCACCACAAAAGAAGTCCAGAAGCTCACGAAAATGGCTGCAGCACTCAAATCACTTTATTTGCCGGCCCCGAACTGCGATCAAAGCCCAGATTCTGGCGAACTTCAACATCGTCTCGCCCAATTCGGCCCCAAACTGGCACGGCCCGCTCAGGGGGGTCGCACTAGCGGGGAAATCAGCCTACAAGCTCGGAGACTTAAGAGGGCAAGCCACTGCCGAGACCGTGGAATGCATCATACCCGAAGAAATTCTATTTCTAAAAGATGTAGCGAGTCTCAGAATCAATGAAAGCACCTTTTTCCCCATCACTAATCTGTGTCGTCTCTGTTTACATGACTTCGGTAGCTCCGGGTCTACCGCCCTGGAAAAGGCCTCGAGTCAAACTCGGTCGTTTCCTAAAGCTCCGGGTCCACCGCCCTGGAAAAGGTCTCGAGTCCAAACTCGGTCGTTTCCTAAAGCTCCGGGTCCACCGCCCTGGAAAAGGCCTCGAGTCCAAACTCGGTCGTTTCCTAAAGCTCCGGGTCCACCGCCCTGGAAAAGGCCTCGAGTCCAAACTCGGTCGTTTCCTAAAGCTCCGGGTCCACCGCCCTGGAAAAGGCCTCGAGTCCAAACTCGGTCGTTTCCTAAAGCTCCGGGTCCACCGCCCTGGAAAAGGCCTCGAGTCTAAACTCGGTCGTTTCCTAAAGCTCCGGGTCCACCGCCCTGGAAAAGGCATCGAGTCCAAACTCGGTCGTTTCCTAAAGCTCCGGTCTACCGCCCTGGAAAAGGCCTCGAGTCCAAACTCGGTAGTTTCCTAAAGCTCCGGGTCTACCGCCCTGGAAAAGGCCTCGAGTCCAAACTCGGTCGTTTCCTAAAGCTCCGGGTCTACCGCCCTGGAAAAGGCCTCGAGTCCAAACTCGGTCGTTTCCTAAAGCTCCGGGTCTACCGCCCTGGAAAAGGCCTCGAGTCCAAACTCGGTCGTTTTCTAAAGCTCCGGGTCTACCGCCCTGGAAAAGGCCTCGAGTCCAAACTCGGTCGTTTCCTAAAGCTCCGGGTCTACCGGCCCTGGAAAAGGCCTCGAGTCCAAACTCGGTCGTTTCCTAAAGCTCCGGGTCCACCGACCTGGAAAAGGCCTCGAGTCTAAACTCGGTCGTTTCCTAAAGCTCCGGGTCCACCGCCCTGGAAAAGGCCTCGAGTTCATACACTCGGTCGTTTCCTAAAGCTCCGGGTTCCTGGACCCTGGAAAAGGCTCCGAGCTCCGACACTCAGTCGTTTCCTAAATTCTTGGTTCATACACCCCTAAAGATCGCACGGCCGAGATCCCCGGGACTCTGGGTTCGAACACCCTCGAGGTCACGCCGAACTCAAACAGCCGAGATCACACCCAAGGCAGTTCGCTTCGGCCAAAGCTCCCCATCTCGGCCAAGGTCAGCTTTCGAAAAAAGAGCGGTGCGAGCATTGAAATACAAAAATGCAAGTGTACACGGATTAAGTGAACACAAAACTCGTCCTTTTTATTCATTGCAACTGCTTCATTGCATGGATTACAAACATGAAACAAAATACACAGAAGGAAGGCTCGTGGCCCTCTGAAAGGCTTTGAGACCACTCTTCACCGACGCCGCCCGCCAACTAGAAACCTTCGGCGGAAAGGCTTGTTGCATCCTGCCCCGAAGTCTTGACATCCCACAAGAAGGAGGATCTGCGGCATAATTCAGAACCGCCCTCTGGGACGAAACAGGACCCCCAGGCGTCCGGTGCCAGGAGCTCTGCAATACGCTTCGGCTGGTCAAACCAAAGTTTGCAAACAAGAGCCCCCTCCTAGGGCGTTTCTAGTCCTACCCTCCGCTCAGAACCTTGCGGAATGACAACAAGGCCGCCGGGCGCAGGGGGCGCCACCAACCCATGGCTGCAAAGATTCCCATGCAACCGCACCAGGGAAGGCTGGCCGTAGACCCGCGTTCAGAGAGCGCGCAGCCTATGAGGACCATCTTCAGAGAGCGCGCGGACTGCGATAGACCTTCTCCCCTCGGAGGAAGACGTCGCCGGCACAGGAGTTTCATCAGGGTCGGAAGCCCCTAAAGACCTGTCAAACATGGCTGCCAGGTTGTTTGAATGAAATACAAACATCCTAGTTCTCTCGTCCCTCCCATGGCGAGCTTACCACTCCTATTTATAGGAAGAGAGGGGGGCCCGATCTTCAAAGGAAATTATGAGGCGAGGTCTCTCATGCCTTGCGTGACGTGCTAAGACTTCCCTTACAATAACGTGCGGTTCCGATGATGCCACGTGGAGCCATCTCCACATTCCCCTCAATAGTCATATCACCATGCTTACTACTGTTCAAGATCGCCCAAGATACGGAGTATCAGCGCGAATACCGGAAAGGATTGCCCAAGATACGGAGTATCATCGCAAGCGCCCAAGAGGACCGCTCGGCACTCATTTCTAACGTCACATCGTAAAAGGCGCCGTACCAAACTCAAGCATAGAAGTACCGAGCTCAGAAATGGAAGGACGAGTGATCAAAGAAATTTTCAATTGCATTAAAATCCTGGTCATTACATTGCGCAGCAGATACAATTGAAGGAAAATACAAAAAGCATAAAGCAGAGAGGCGAATGTCCCGAGATCATGCCCGGTCAGACCCACGGGCTGCAGCATCAGAAACTTCGCTGGCTGGAAGAGCAGAAGCCGGCATCGGGAGTGGGTGCGGGGGAGGCTCCCTAAAGGAAGGGTGGTCCTCAGAAGCCCCGGCCTCCTTCAGGCCGGCACGCCATCCTTTTACCCAGGCCTTATCCCTCACGACGAGGACCCTTTCCTTGTAATGGGCGGTGACCTGCGCTCTGGCGTCCTCGAACGCAGCATCGCATTCCGACTCGAGTTTCGCCTCGGCTTCATCCGCCCTCTTGGATTCGGCCTGAAGCAGGGCCGCATAGTCGTCTCCCATCTTCGATATGGAAACCTCGAGCTCGGCCACTCTAGCTCTCTCCGCCTCGGCTTCTCCCCTCGCCTGCTCAAGCTTCGCCGCGTATTCTCCCTCCACCCTGGCTAATTTCTGGGTGACAACGTCCAGAGACTCTTGCAAGCCGTTCTTCTCCACGGTCAGCTCGGCAGCATCCATACTGTATTTGCAGATCCTGTCAGCAACAGCCATGGACTTCTGTGCCGCCTGTGAAAGAAACGGGGTATACGCGTTAGATCCAGAGATCGTAGATGCCGAACCGCCGGATTGGCGAAAAGAAATGCAGAAAGATTTACCGTGAAGTTAGACTGCAGCATCGACAGAATCAGCTTCTGATCGCTATACTTGTCCAGCTGCTCCATGTCCCGGGGGAGGGTGCAGGCTCGCCCCAGGGCCTCGAGGACCTGGGGATCGATCCTGTGAAGAACGCGATCCTCCATCGTCATCGGCCTCCCCGGCCCAAGCATAAAGCTCGGCTCCCATAATGGTGGCCCCTGGGGCAACGAGGCAGCGACCGAGCTGGGACCTGCATCGGTCCTCGGCATCTTCAGCGGCCGAGCCCCCTCCTGCTCAACTTCAGCAGGAGGCGAACGTACCTCTAGACCAATAGGGCTAGGGGGTGCGGGAACCTCCGCAGCAGCTACGGGGGAATTCATTCGAGCACTCGGAGGAGGCTCAGGGGAATTCAGATTCACAGGCCCTTGGGGGGCTCGGGCATCCTCCACTCCGAGCGCCAAGGCCTCGAGGTCCTCGAAGGACAAGCGCCTGGTGTGCCTCATCTCGGAACTTGGCGAAGGAGATCGGGCAGTCCGACTCGACTCCCTTCCCGGGACCTGGAGAGGTCTCGATCCCGACGTGGAAGCTAGAACTCCAGACGTGACCCTAGCGTCAGACGACGCCCACGAAGGCTCCTCTGCAGCCTCCGGACTGGCTTGTTCCTGCCCGACTTCGGGACCTGCACCTTCACCCTGGATCGGCTCTACGGTGCCCCTTAGATACCCACGGTATCTCTACTGATACCCTAGCAGCGACCACGCCGCCCTGCCGTCATGGCCACTGTACCGCTTTACTAGGCGGAGCCAGGCCTCGTTCCTCTTCCAGATGTAGCGGGCGGCCCGTTTTCTCTCCTTCAAAGCTGTAACGATCAGAAGCGTTAGCGCGGCAGAGCAAAAAGAAACAATATGAAAAACAGAGAGAAGGTATTTACTTGGAATGGTCCCGAAGTGGCGAGGGACTTGGTAGCCTCTATCGGTGTCGGCCACCCCGAACTCGCAGTTTCCCGAGACATACAGGAGATCGTCTCCGGCATACTTGCTTGAATCCTCCAAGTATCGAACAAAGCCGTCCCGGCCTGGCTTTGCTCGGAGATAATAAGCATCTCCGGACTTGCATATATCATATACGTCCTCGATATCGAAGACGCCGAGTTTAATGCCCAAAACCTCATTTAACCTAGCCGTGCCCATCACAATCTTGAAAGCATTGGGTAGCAGCTGGCAAGGGCAGATGCGCCATTGACTGAGACATCTCCTGAGAAGGGGGTGAAGGGGAAACCGGACCCCACCTTCTATCACGGCCATTAGAGGAAAACGGCATCCAACCCCGAGAAGTCGCGAAGGTTGATGCCGTTGGGATCCTCGCCCCTAACTTGGACGTCAGCAGGGACCCTAAAGGCCGACCTAAAGCCCTCGATCGCTGCCTCTCCCTCTAACCAGTGACTATAGATTCCCATTTCTACCCCAGTCCAAAGACAGAGAAACCCACAGGAGAAGAGGCAGGGCAGAAGAAACTTACGGGAGCAAGACGATGACAGTGAGCAGCAAAGAGACACGGCCTCAGCAGCACACCACTTCTCAGACGAGGTTCCCTAGCAGTAACTTATTCTCCTTTGATTCAGAATGGCGACAGAGAAGAAGACGAACCTCGATTGCCCTATATATATCTCCAAAAGGTCCCCTTTCCAGAGGCCCTAGTTGGGCGCGCCAAAGGGCGCCTCCTAGAGCTCCGCGCAAATCATTTCGAACATTGATTACGTCCCTGACAGAACGGCGCGCACGATCTCGAGAAAACAGACGACTAACCAGAGGACGACACGCAGAGCCGTCAACCTGTCTCCGGCATTGAATAAGGGACGCCAATTATTGCCTCGATCATCCAAAGCGACCATGAATCAGGGCCGAGAGGGACTCCCTCCGCTGGATAAGCACCGTCACATAGCTCCCGACCTCACGACACTGACGATCTCCGCAAGGTCAGGAGCTAGGGGGCAATTGTACGGGGAGATTTTCGGAGCACAGGATTGAGCTGATCCCAGCCATCAGATGAGACTGAGCACTCTCACGTGCCATCCACGTGCCATCCACGTGGCACCAAATTCACCTCGGCTAGCAAGGCAGAGGCCTCGGCCGAAGTCAAAACGGCGCCATGCCACTAGCGCCGAGCTCGGCCACCCCATGTGTCCATCTCGGCTGAGAACTCTACCTCGGCTGAAGGAGCCGAGACGAGAGCCGAAGCAAGAAAAGACCTCCACTCGCACCCCTCACCCCCACGTCGTCAGGCGCGTGAAGGAACAGGGGTACGAACTAGTAAGACAGATGCGACATCCATCCGTCCACAATCTTCGCTGGATCACTGACAAGGCGGCGTCCAGCGGCTGAAGCCACATCAGGGCAAGGCCCGAGGGCAGATCCGATGCTGCTCCTACCGCCAAAAGCACCCAACACGATTTGGCCCAACAAGACGCGCATTTAATGCATTGTGGGCTAATCCGACTGACATTAAATGCAGGGTGGGCTGGATTGGACCGCATTTATTACTTTGCGGGCTTATCATGACTCCCAGTCAAATCACGGGACCCACACCAAGATGTCCTCCAAAAATACAAGCCAAGCCTCTATAAAGATAATCCCAGACCACAGGCAAGGTATGCAACATATACACTCGAGAGCTGCTACTCTGCCTCTCTTCTTCCTCTCCTTCCATTGTTCCAGTTCCTTCACTGACTTTGGCATCGGAGAGCCTTGCGCCGCCCAGGCCAGGGTCCTCTGACCGTGTGTTCTTCCCTTTCAGGCTTTCGGACGGTACCCAGTCATTCCCAGTCATCATCACCATTGGATAAGTCCTCTAAGGCTCCCCAGTTATTGTGGGGTCATTATTTTCTGCACCTACAAGAGTTATTCCATCATCTTTAAACAGTGTGTTAGTAGCATAATTAATTTCGATGGGATTGAGATTTAACTTACAGATAAAACATAGATTGATTTTGAGTATTTTTAGATTTGACATAAAGCAAAATTTCCATTGATAGACTCTGCTCAAGGACAACATCCACATAAGTGTTCAAAACTCCAGACAAAACAACCCCACAGCTGTATATGTGAAAATCACCTACATATATGACATATGCCTCCACTTGTGGACTTATAGTGATGGCCTCAACAATGACTGGGTGGTCATAAGTAGGAGTTTTTTTTTTTTTTTTCTTAGGAGTGTTTTGCATCGATGGTCTTGATATCAATCGATCAAGAGATTCTGGAAAGCTCTTTTATGATATAGAAAAAAATCAACTTTTTCTTATATATGGCTCCCTCAAGATTTTTTTTTTTTTTTTCACATGATAACCACCCCCAGTGAAATTTTTGGCTCCGTCAGTGCCTTAGCTCATTTCAGCACCCTGTCTGAACATACTTTTGGCTTGTATTGGACCATTTCCTCTAATAATATAAAAACGAGACCTCCATTCTTCCTACCTGTATTGTTTGATTTGTGATTTTATCTACACATAAATTACTTTTGTTTTGTGATTTTTTTTTTCCTAAAAAAATCGCTCTGACTCTACAGTATCGATAATTAGGCTAATATTTTACTTTAATCAATACTTAGGCTAACATTGTACTTTTGCCAGTGTTGGTGATTTTTAAACATGCATATGCATGACCATTAGTTGTTATTCAATGTTTTTTTTTTTGGGTTCATTTAACCTTCTTTTGTTTGAATGCTTTTTATGTCTGGGGTCCTAACTTTTCCTCTTAACAAATTTAAGTGAATTATACTCACCCATTTTGACCTAGATCTGAATATTGACTAAAATCTGATCCAAATGTTTGTAAAGATGAATGGGGCCAACGGACATGATGCCAGTCCCGGATAAGATTTTCTCTGACTCGTTCATGGAAGACGGTCCGACCACGGCTGTGGTGGTTGGTTGCGTGTGGCCACCCGCGCATGTGATGGGAAAGATTGAAGGAAAAATGCGCAGGGTCAATCAATGGTCAGAGATCCCACGGTCGTGCCAACCTTTGGAAACCAGTCGACATGAATGTCCTTACCAGATTATTTTATTTAGGATGTCTCTCAAGTTTGCTTTAATAGAAGTGGGTCCTGTAAATAAAGTTAAATATATAAATAAAAGGGGAGTACTCGTATGCATGATTTAAAATCTCGGTCTCGATCGCGGTATTGGTCGGGCTGAAAAACCGATATCGTCGCGGATATCGGTTCGTCACGGTCGTCGCGGTGTGAATTTTTTTTTAATAAAAAAAATTCGCAAAAATATCCAAAAAATTCAAAATATTAGAAAATGCTGAAAAACAATATTTTTTTTCCATTAGTAACAACAATAAATCAAATCTCTGTCATCTTAAGTTATGAGTCATGTCTGTGTCGCTGTTCGTTTTCTTCTCCGGTATTTCATATAATGCAACTATTATTGATGTTCATGATCAATAAGCTGAAATATTATAAATTTGACATAATGCAACTATAATTTTCGGCAAAAACTCACTTTTTTGTTTCAAAAGTGTAGATCTATTTTAAACTAACATATTATCAATGCATTTGAACACTAATGTGGAAAAATGTAATTAATTTCAAGAAAAGCCCCAAATTTTGGAAATAAAAAGAAATTTAGATCTACACTTTAAAATACTAGATCTATGGAAAAATAAGTGAGTAACATCAATCTAACTCAATATAAAGCCTTTTGGTTTATGAATTAGTGTATTACACAATCTTTACTACTATATCATTCCAAACATAATTAAACAAGTTTAATATCATATCTAGCAAGTAATGATAATAATAGACATCTAAGCACAAAAAATGAAAGACAATCAGCAAAAGAGTCATAACTATCATGGTCAAGTAGGATCCCTTTGTCTTCATGATTGTTACTTCTTTAAAACATATGCTTCACGAAGGGGGTCCGGGGGTATCCCCCGGCTGGGATCAAGCCTGGGTCCCTTTTTATGAAGTTCTTCCTTTGAAAACGAATATGTCCCTTCTTAAGAACCTGTGTTCCTTTTTATATAGTCCCATAACTCCCGTTACTTATATGGTGGCTACTGCTCTAAGGAGTATGGAGATGAGAGGATGGGAGAGGGGAAGAAGATGAAGATGGGGAAAAAGGTAAAAAAAATTTAGGACTTTAGGCTTTTTAAATGATCTCGGCCCATATTTTAAAAATATCGGCCAAGATCTCGGTAATTCCGAGATGATGACCATATCAGCCGATATATCCCGAGATTTTGGGGATATATGAGGCCGAATCGCCAAGACCGATATCTCACTGAGATATCGGCTCGGTACCGGCCAATGCCGGTTCATATCGGCCGATATGAACCGGTATGAGCCGGTTTTTAAAACCAAGCTCCTATGCATCTATCCCTCACCATAGGGTGAGGGACATTTTCCTTTTTGAAAAGTTTTAAATACATAGGAAATATTCGTATATACTTAAAAAATCACTTTTGTACTTGAAACTCCCATTCCCTCACCATAAGGTGAGGAATAGATGCACTTGAATATTTTTCTATAAATAAATGACTATATAATTCTTGAATATGACTATTGATACATAAGATGATGTTAATCACATTACTAATCTTACATTCGATCTAATGATGGGCGACACCATAGAGTTTCACTCCTTTCCTTTTGGGGATCCAGACTCAAAATTTTAACTTTGATGTATGCGGCAAGAACGTCATCTTACCCCAGTGGTCGCTATCTAGGTTTCAAACATGGACAGTCACCTTCGTCAACTGAAAGTTGTCTTATCTTATCAGAGGTTTATTTTTTTTAACAGAGGAATCTCTTACCTCGTCCAAGGTCTACTTCCCTCACCATAGTGCTGGGGTTCATAACCATAGTTGTTAATTTCACTTCGAACTCCATTTTGGTCTGGCCTTTAGAATGAGATAGTTTGATAGATTCAGAATTTCGATGAAACATTTCGGCTTTAAATTTCAGAAAAACAAACAAAAATATATATACATATATTCTAGAAGTAAATAAAGAATATCAAACTCTAATTTAGGTAGGAATTGATGATTCCTCATATATCTAGAGAATGTTTATTTTAAATGAGTCGGATTTCCATAGGTTGTACCCCCACTATAGAATTCCACCCCTTTATCTCAGTTTTTCTTTTTCTTAATCGTCGGAGGGTCCAGATTCACTAGTTGAGAAAGCCGAATCTCCTGCTTGAGAGGATGTGCACCCTTGGACACGCTAATAATCATGTGTCTATCGGTGCCTAATTTCACTTTATGTTTCTTGAGTCACTGCTTGATATGACATGGTGCCTGTGATTGAATTTGTTTTTGTCAAATGCTAGAATCTAAAATGGTGGAGTCACTCTTTTCATAGCCATGAATTTGAGGCAAGATGGAAACCTTAGTTAAACCGCAGCCCCAACGATAACACTTGATAGTAGATGGACAAAAGAACAAATTGGGCACATTATTGCACAAGGAGACCAGCCTATCTATTCCACTTTTGGACACCAATTTTAACTGGTTAATTTCCTTGTACGGCAAGTAAGAGAGCAAATGGCTAAAGATGATTGGGTGGGTACCACCAGAAAATCCACCCTCTGAACCATCCTTCCATACTTTCCTCTTCTTTATTTGATCGGTGACCACTCCTGTAAATTTGACTGGTTCCACTGCACTACAGGGTTGTGATAAATTCTTATCCTAATGAGTCATGTATGATAATGTGACTTTTCACTTGTATGAGACCATACAATTGTGGTACCAGATTTTCAAACCTTATCTAAATGTCCCTTAAATTACAGACAGACACCTAAATTAAATATCTCATGGCAGTAGTGTGGCATGCCCCTAGGAAAGATCCCTCATGTTATGTATATACATAGATATGGGAAGGTTCTCCTAAGAACCATACTCAAATTATTTCATGTGGACTGGCCTGTGGGCCTCGCTAGTCATGGGGGCGGAGGATGGTCATTCTAACCTTTAGAACTATGGCCTGCGCCCAATAACATCATTTTACTTTATTTTACTTTTTGAATTGTGAGAAATGATTTGATTAATGTTACAATATTTGTGGTTGTCACAATTCGCTGATATGGTGTATGAGGGGAATATTTTGAACATAAAAGATGAGTGACCTAAAATTCCATTTGGGTGACTTTTTCTTAACGTGAGCGAGTCAATCAACTAATTGAATTGTAGATGCTTTGGTCAAATAAAAGGTTGGTAGGGTTTCAGTCTGGAAGGCTTCTCTTATTTAGTTGTATATTGTGAATGGGTATCTCTCTCCTATAACTATATAATTAGGGTGATATTTTCTTTCCTTCTTATTTGGTGTAGTTTTCATGTCGAATCTTAATTTATCTCTTGTGTTACTGTTCAAAAGAAAACAAATTGACCTAAAGTAAAATGAATTAAACATAAGAATCATCATATATAGGATTACGCTATATGGGATGTACTTCTCATTTTATGAAACTCTCTTGGATGCATCCTAATCTAGAGAATATAGTGTGCTAGAAAGTTCTTATTGTAGATTTTTTTTTTTTAAAATCTCAATTAGATCATTAGGACTTTAGATTTATGGGCATTAAAATTCAATGGTTGCTTAAGTAATATAATTTTTACATAAAACTCAATTCAATACTGAGTGCAATACACATTTCCGTCAACCTATGATCAACGCTAACTCATAAGAATCTTGTTACATGTAAGGTTTGGATTGATCATAGGAATCTCACACAGTGGTGATGCGCAAGTCATAAGAGGTACATCTTTAATACAAACATAAACGCACATACACCTAATAAAAAAACATATAATGATATTAACATGCAAATTGTTTGCAAGAAAAAAAATATTTTTTTTTCTAATCAATATGTCAACCCACCAATGGATTAGGTATGGGACCTGTAATGGAGCATGTATATTAATGTTCTAATATGAGAATTTTCAAAACACCAATGAACACCAATGAAACAGAAAACATCAATCCAAATGTTTGGACAAGAGAAAGCAATAAATAACCTGCACCAGTCGGTTAAGGTTTGACGACGTCGTGTTCAGTTGAGTCAGCATGTGTTGTCGGGTTAATCTTTAAGAGGGTTGGATGATCTCACACACTTGACACTACAACCAACCAAATGAAGAGTTTTCAAATAATAGCCCCAATGAATCATTATCAGTTTTACCTGTCCCTGAAAAGCTGTTTCAGCTTTCAAGTGATGTATTCCTTTTAGGATCATCATCATCAATTACTTACTCCAATGGCAATTAGCCCATAAATTACTAGACAGGTGGACAGTCCAACATCTTAATTACATATATATATATTAATCAAGAACTCCTTCATTCCATTTCCCAGGTATGGGATTGGATGTTGACATTGGGTACAAAGTGGATTTGATTGGAGCAGCAGGGATCATCCAATTATTTTAAGGGTGTATTTATGGATAAGCTCTTAGAAATATCGTCCTCTCAAGAGCTAGAGATGTGGATGTTCCAATTTTCCGTGTCCTTTTGGAAATTACTTATAGGGCCCCATTTGTGTTCATCGAATTGAAAGTACTTACTAAAAAAAACAAGGTAATTGAATCATATTGGTTAAAGCCGAGCATACAAAGAAGAAGAATCACAAATGGCCAACCAAATAATCTCTCTCTGGTTTTTTTTAGCGATTACTCAACCACCACCACCACAGTAATTCAAACTATAGGATAAAAGTTTAAATCCAACTGCTATGGAGTCATTTTGGAAGCCCTAACTCCCCCAAACACAAATCTCATCAATGATACCAGCAGGGCTTCATACCCAAATTTATCAAGAAAAATCTACCAGAGCTCCATTCATGTGTAGGACCCATAGCCATAGGGCTGGAATAAATCAATTAAGTTTCTCTCCTGTTATCAATAACACTTCCTTAATCTACGGCGTTTGCTTTTCTTCTCTTCTATCAAGATTCAAGTGAGAACTATTGCTGGGGTCCACCTAAAAACCAATATGAACCGTGCACAAATAAGGGTCTCTGATGGTCACTAATCCCGATGTTTGACACCCATCGAAATGGACTCGACCGTTGAATGGAGGGCTGAGATTTTTTAAATATAAAGCCATTAAACTTGTAGGCCACTTAAGGGGCATACTTGAAGTGGTCCAACGTAGATCTTTCCATCTCCATTGGTCCCGTTCCATCTATAGAAAGTTTTAACAGTTCCCACTAGAATAAAGCCCAATAAATAAAAGAACTAAGAGCTAAAGACAACAACTTCTTAGGATTGGATTAAACTGTGAATTCCTGGACTTTGAAGGACACGTTTGTAAAGAAAACTTGGCTACCAACTTGCTGCTACTTGAGTCTTGGACCACTTTTGTGGAGGCACACATCAATACTTGAGATGAGATGGGGGAGGCCGCAAGAATCCAATAGATGTAACGATCTATGGCCATCAATGCAAGTGATATATCTGTCAACGTTAATTTGAGGCTCCAAAGTTTATGCTTAAGATTTTAAATGATATCCATGTATTTGGACCTCCATTTAATCTTTAATCCACTTTGAGATCTCTCTAGTTCAGTCTGTACCTATGATTGTCCTTGATCAAGGTGGGCTCCACACTAACGACCACGTTGCAGCCACATGTTCCTACTTAGATGAATGCGATTACTTCTTCCAACTAGAAAGAAACTCCAAATTAGGGGTGTAAACAAACCCATCTTAGCTCGCTACTTGAGCTTCAGCTTGATAGCTCTAAATTGATTTTGAGCTGGAGCTCATGCTAAATTAAAGATCTAGCCCACTTAAGTTTAAGCAAATTTGAGCTTGGTTTGTCCATGCATATCAAGTTTGAGGTTTAGTGTTGCCCAACTCAAGCGTATAAAATTTTGGAATTATTTTCCCTCTTGGAACCACTTATATAAGCATATATTAGGGTTCACTCTTGTTTTTTTTTTTTTGGTTGAATGGTAGCAGATTAGATTAATGATTTAAAAAGTACAACACAGAGAGAACTTCTAGTAACAAAAATAAAGAGGAAGAAAAGGATAGAAGACTATTCACAAAATCAAAGTCAGTCTTAAAACCAACCTAATTGGATTTCAAGATGTGTCGATTCTAGCACTTCAAAGATGAACAACGGAAAAAGTACTAAAATGGGGTCATTTATATTTATATAGAGTTTTTTTTTTTGGGCAAAAGTCTTAGACCATTTATATTTATATAAAGTCAGTCTTAGACCATCACCATTAACGAATTTTCCAAAACACCTCTTCAATGGTGCTCCTATTTCCTATTCTTAGTATAAGGGGCCCATCTATGATATAATTCCTTCTCACCTAGAGGCCCTTGCATTATCAAGAATTATTTTGAAGTCTAAAACTTATACTATTTGTTAGTTTAGAATATATTAAGCACCTCCATACTTGACATGGCAGTTCAGGGGAAAAAAAAAACCTACCATTACTGCCTTCATATCAGTCGTAAAGCATGAGGTGGCCATCTGTAATAACTCGAAAAACATTATTCAAAACCATATGTACATGAAAAGATGATTACTCATCTCAATTGCTTAAAAACATTACCAACAGTTCCCCGCGTAAATAAAACACTGCCCTTTCAGTTCTTAAAAGATGGTATGGGTTCCCAGTTAAATCTCTAAAAGGCACAGATTTCACACATTTGGAGGCGGCCATATCTTTCCAAAGAGTTCCTCCACACGCGTCGTTTGCTTTTGTAACCTTCCAATCCAGTGCTCAAAAGCTCTTCAGCTGCAGGTCCCATTGCAGATGCAAAGGTCAACTGGTCCCACTTAACTAGCTGTACATGAAAAGAATGAGAGATCATTCATCTCATTTCATCAACGTATTAAGCAAAAGGAAGAGATTCTCACAAATTGGAGGACTTTGAAAGTAGAGGATGAGGCAAAACAACAAAGCATGCTGTTCCTAGATGTTTCTGTAAAGGAACATATATTACGTGGTGGTAGAGAAATAATGGTTCATGTTGTCGGTACCCTCTAAAGGTCAAGGGCATTCATCTTTCAGTAAAAATGGCAGACATGAAAGAATCCAACAGTATACTCAAGGCAGCATTATGTGAAGGTGGGATTTTGCAAATTACCCCCAGATATGAATGAATGCTACAAAGAACTTCCCACAACAATTAATCCCAGTCATGTGATAATTGTCTTGCAAATGGGCAATTAATAAACAAAATATATCCAAATGACACATATTTGACAACTCCCAAGAATTAGCTTCAATGGCTTTGTTAGCCATTGGAACCAACATTTTGAAAATACATGGTAAAAAATAGGAACTTATTTCGAAGAATTGGATCAAACAAATACTAATCCACAACATTCAAGTTCATGAGGGTCAGAATGGCACAAATGTAGGTGTGTCCGATTTGCCCACTGAAACGAGATGCTACCACTAATCAAGTGGGATGGGAAGTATGCATGGATAACAGGTGCACCAATAATCAGCCCAATCAAAATCAGTATGGTGTAGATTTTAAAGCCTCAAATTGTAGAGTGTTAAAAATAACTGTAAATTGGATGAATATCAAACTGGGTTGTGGGGTGAGATGAGCTGTTACCATGTGGGTTCACTTGATCGGTTGATCATCAAGGAGTGAGCTGTAGGGCTGTCAAAATTAACCTTGAAAACCAAACCGCCCGGCCGAACCAACCGTTTGGCCGGTTTATAGATTTTTTTTAAAACAAAACCGACTGAACGGTTTTTGTAAGTTTTTTTTTTCTCAACAGTCGGTTTTTATAATTATATAGAAACTGTTCGGTTAAAACCGAACTAACCACACAAAGTATTTAGATGCATTAGATTTCCGAGCTAGGCACTATGAGTCTTTGATCAAGATATTGCTGGCTGACGGCTGACTTCAAGTTCAAAGGCTCTAATAAAATAGAATATTTATACAGATTTCAGCTGCAAATTATCAATCAAAGCGAAATGGCTGGAGAGTCTGTTTTTTTTTTTTTTTTTTTTTTTTTTTTTTTTTTTTTTTTTTTTTTTTTTTTCATTTAAAAATGTTTATCTGCATGTGCACATTGCAATCACTAACATAACATAATGTGCCTAGGTCACAAGCCAAAAAGGAATATGCACATATATAAGTACATTCTCACTGAGAGAGAGAGAGCACAAATTATTTTGTATTTGACACTATTGTCAGTTATTAAGAGAGAGCACAAATTAGGCCCAGCCCATTAACCGAAGACCGACCGAACCGAAATGTCGGTTTCCAATGTCCAGTATAAGTACTCCAGTATAAGTACTTTAGTCGGTTTTGGTTATTGCAAAATTTTAAACTGAAAATTTCGGCCCGAGTGTCATATGTCGTAAAATCGACCGAAAACCGACCGCTTGCAACGCTAGTGAGCTGTTACCAAGTGGATTCACTTTGATCATAGGGGAGTTAGCGGTTAGTTGGTGGACAGCCAAGTCGCTCATCGGAACATTTCAGTATTTCACATGAGAATTTTCAAGAAAGAATTGGTTCTTAAATTTAAAAAGGAACTTTTATTGTGGTTCAGCAATGATGAGTCCAAACCCTTATAAACCAAACCCCCCAGTATATTGATTTAACTCACCCCAGCTTGACACCCAATTTCATTTTCTAAAACTATGGGAGGTTTTGGTCAAATCTAACCAGACAGAAAAAATGAGAATCGAGCATTAAAGAAGTAGTTGAAGAAGAACTAAACCTCCTCGGGGCTGAAGTTGCACAACATGGCAGAGGTTGGAGATAGCCTCCTCACAAATGAGTACTTGTCATCAGGAAGAGTAGGAGATTCTTTGAGTGACTGCAATATCTTCAACGGAGCAATTATGTAATCAACCCTGAGAAAAGACATGAAGCATGAGAAGGTTGAGCAATGGTGAATTCAGCATACAGAATTTGCTTTCATCAAGAAAATCAAAAGGTGATTAAAACTTACCCAAGGAGGCTAAATATATCTTGCTTGTTGCGGACTGCTGCTGCCATCAACTTTGATTTATGTCCGTGCTTATGAATGTAATTGTATGCCTTGGTAACCTGCAATTGCAGGAGAACGTATTTGCTAAGAACAAGTTTTTCCATTCCAGTGCTATTAAATCAATTTTGGCTTATTTAGTAAGGAATCATCAGCTCATTTTCGGCCTGACTATGCATCTGCCAATATTTTGGTACTTGTGAAAGAGTTGGATGGCAAGATCCCATCATGAGTTACATTGGTATAAAAAAATCCTTGGTGGGGATTATCATTTCCATGAAAAAAAAATTCACCTTGGTTGGAATTATCATTGCTATTTACTTAAAAGTCCAAATGAATTAAGGTGTAAACTTCGGATGGTGCAATCCAAAGGTGAGTCCTACTATGATTGGAGTCAAAGTTTGGTGGACGCAAAGGGCTTGGGTTGACCCAGGTGGGAACAGACCAAGCAATGCAACCGCCTCCATTGGATAATTTTCCTTCATTTGCATATCATTTTTTCATTATAAGATCTGCAAACATTGATCATGGATGATGGACTTTTCAGTCCATACAGATACAAGCCCCTACTAAAATGAAGATAAAAGTGATCGGTTGCCAAAAACCTACCTGCCCGCATTCATTGTTAGTTGTCGCTAACTTAAGCACATCATCGGAGGAGTTGGGGCCGGTGACGGGTATCTTCTAAGAACTAGTAACCCGCTCTGATACGACTTGGTAGGGAATATCCGCTCTAATCTATAATACCCGGATACTTGTATAAGCCCAACGTACCTGTATCAGATTGATACGATACTTGTATGGGTACCCCATACTGCACCAAAACTTCTAGGGTATGAGTTTATCAAATCCTACTCAGCAATTCCATTGTTTCATTTAGTTCTTTAGATTTTCTTACTTCTCAACATGGAAAATGATAAACAATGATAATTTGATTAATTCAAATGTGATCTAAAGGAAAAATTGGGACACCCGTATCCGTATCTGTGTCCTAGATTTCCTAAAGTGCCCCCGTCCCCGTATCCGTATCAGTATCCGTATCTATATTTGGGTATCGGTATCCGTATCTATATTTGGGCATCTTAGGCCCTAATATCACTTGTTACGAAGGAAAAAAAAAAAAAAAAAAGACATGGAAGGAACCAAGGAAGAAACTCTTTCTTTACAGATGAATTGAATTTAGACTTTAATAGATTTTTTCGAATTTCAATTTATCCTATCTTTGGTTGTGCCTATAAAAAGGAGGCTTCTTTTTGTAACCAAACACGTTGAATGATCACCAGTAAAGAAAGAGTTTCTCCCCTAGTTCATTCCCACATCTTTTTTTTAACAAATGGTTCCCCTAACAAGTCATATCAAAGCGGGTTACCAGTTCTAAGAAGATAAGGTGTGCATGATGCTAGAGGCGGTGGTCATGGCATGAGCTATTTCTCATTCCCGGTGTGATCTACAAAGATTGTGCACAGCTCTGGAGGAGAAAGAGATTGTCCGCAGATCAGGAAGAGAAAGAAGAGGAGACATCCCTGTTGGATTCATCTTCCCATTGGTGCAAGGAGAGGAGGGGAACAAATCTTGCAGAGGGTGAGGTTTGGGTCTACCCTAAGCAATTAAGCTGGTGTAATGAGTAGGGACTAGAGTCAGTGTTGAGGGAGAGTATTAGAGTTATCAATGACTCCAGCGGAGGGGGTTAAGCCGGTGATGGTTACCTAAGTAGGTTAGGTTTATTTGGATAGTCCTTACCATGATTTGAATTTAAAATTGAATAGATATAGTTTCGAATTTCAGCTAATGCTATCTTTGGTTCGTGCCTATAAAAAGGAGGCCTCTCTTTATAACCAAACACATTGAATGATCACCAACAAAGAAAGAGTTTCTCCTCTAGTTCCTTCCCATTTTCTTTTCCATAACAAGTGGTATCAGCACTGCTATTCCCCTAACATTCATGAAATCAAATGATTGGAAAATGTTCTGATTTCTGAAGCTTGCAATAAAAAACAGATTTTTAACCCATTATGCTTTAAATTTGTACACATGATGTAGTTTCTTCCACGGATATTTATGGCATTTAAATAATAAAATCTACTCAATTTATTTTTGAACAAACTTGAATGCACAAGAAACTGACAAGTGACAACAAATAAGCATAAGAATGAACTTCAAAAAATAAAAAAATAAATAAAAGAAAAAAGACAGAGAGATCAACAGTATGAGCAAACCAAAGTTAATCCAGGATCTTCTCCTCTTTTGCAAGCTGCTTCTATCTCAAGATCACCAGAATGATTGCGAGCCCAATCCTGTAAAAGATCATACTATATAATGACCATGCCCTCAGAGAAGATTTGGAAAATGTTGAAGTTAATTGAAAGGAAAAGTTACCCTAATGCGACCAACAAAATTTGGATTACAGAAGCACCGGCTTGAGCAGCAGCTGCTGCTTGAGGAAAACTGAAAAATAAAAAATAATAATAATAAAAACATGTTTAGTAATTCAAAGAGCAGGAAATATGCATTAAATCCCCGCACCTGTGATTACAATTTTTGAACAAAATAAGTAAAAAAGGTGATCACCTGTCGCTTATGTACAGGCATAGTTGCGAAACAATAAAATGGAGAAAGAGAATGAAGTAAACATAGTTGTAAATTTCTTCATTTTTTTCTCTTTTTTATTTTTAAAATGCATTATTTGTCCAGGCAAAATAAAAACTAAGTATGCAGTCCCCAACTCAATCCCAGGACCTGCTCCCTAGTGGGAGATACCTGAGGTACTTACAAAGGACCTGTTTCTCTAATTATTGTTGGCAGCTATGTAATATTTCTCGGCTAATCTTTTCTCATCTAAGAAAATACTAATATGGAATTTCTTTTTCCCTCAAATAACCTAAATTTCCTAGACCCTCCCAACCCCTCAAACCCAGATTCTCTGAAGGAGCATCTGAAGTTGAACATCATGGAGCATATGCAGATCAAGGGTGTTGGATGCATGATGAGTGGATAACAAGCAGTTGGATGGAAGGGAGGCAGTAAGATGCATTGACATAAAGAAGATCAATGTTAATTTTGCAGATGGACAAACAGCTGCGAGTAGCAACAGAGAGATGAAAGAAAAATGAGGCAAATGAGGCAAAAGATCAATGGTGCTTGCTGATGTACAAGATGGTGAACAATCCAGAGTCCCGATCTGAGAGATTAAAGAAATGTATAAAGATCAAACCGTCACATGATTGCAATGCAACCACTAAATCAGTCAGACCCAGCGAAGCACAGAAGATATTCAATCTCATCCAGAGACAGACAATCAAATCCCAGAACATGAAAACCAATTCAAAGGCTAACAATCAGATAGGAGATCCTGCCCCGTGACAAATTATCAGATCAACAGACAAAATATCCAACCACAAAACAGATAATCTCATCAATAAAGAGGAGAGAGTAATGCAACGACGCATCGAGAGGACATTCGTTCCGAAGACAGATAACACCATCCAAGGATCAGGAACTCAGGATGACTATCAGGTCCAATGGATGGTGATGATTGGAAAAATCTGGATCAAAGAAACAGGTCAAATCTGGTTGGTATAGATGACAATTGGTTCAAACCTGGATGACAAGGTCCAATCTGTTTGCCTGATCAAGTGATTACAAGGATGGATCAGGGCCACAATGTTTTGGAGCAAGGTAACAATGATTAAATCCAGGCCCGCATTAACTCACACCACAGTAGATACAATAACCAAGTGAGTTCTACAAAGAGGAGTTTGGTGGATAGATACAGAACAGATGGAGGCAAATTCCAGCAATTTCAAATGATAATAAAATGATGCCTGAAACCGGTGAAGGAGGTGTTTAGACCAAACTGATGCATGCTATGAGGTTAGGCTGAGGATATTTAGCTAGAGAGATTCAGGTTGGAGCTACTATGAAAGGATCTGCACTGGCAAGGCATGACAGGAAGAGGTCATGATGGTGGCGGTATTTTGTTGCCTGAGTGGGGAGGCAGGGAATGAGGTACACAGATACATGCAGCGAATACTTCAGAAAGGGGTGGTCTTCCTGAGCAGCATAGACAGTGGACAAAACAAAAAGATGACATGACATAATGGTAGGACGAAAGCATAAATGGCAGTTCATCAGTTGAAGATTGGAGTTATGCTAATGACAGATGGAGTGTGATGGATTGCAGGGCAGTATTATTTGCACAACTGAACTGGTAGTGGAGAGGTGGCTCAGATAACTCTTTCAAAAAAAAAGATTGTGGCTCAGAAAAGCTCAGAAGATGGTGTGACCAGATGACCGAGTTGGGGAGAAAAGGTTATGATTCAGTCCTTGAGGGAAGAAGCATTGTTGAGAATTTCATTTCCGACCCCATTTCATTTTGGCCTCCGAACTGAATAGTTTCGGCCGATTCGGAATTTCAGCAACACAGTTTCAGAATATATATATATATATATATATATGGGCAGCGCTACAAAGAGCCCAGGCATTTTTTAGGAGAAATCCCACTGGAATGCATGACGATCATGGAAGTCTATTGGATGGAAAGATCCATATGAGGCCTACCTATAAGCAAAATCTTGAATCCATAAGATCATCCTAACATTTTGATCCATGACCCTAAAATTTAATGGTTTAGAGGCATCATTTTATCATGATTTTAATCCAACGGTGAGGAAAAGTTGGATGAGTGTCAAACTTGGACTAGTGACTATTCATGTGGGGGTAGTAAGAAGAGGAGCTTGGAGTAAATTCGATCAAGTGGAAGCAAGATGACTGGTGATGCAGAGAAGCATGGAAAATTGCTTGGTGGTTAAGGATAAGGATGTCTATAGCTGAAGTTCCAATGAGGATGCATGGCATGTGTCAGACAAATAGCAGTCCAGCAACAGAGCAAAGCAGGGCCAGAAAGACGATTGGCTTGATGTTTCAAAAATGTAGCAGAGCAAGACAGGTTGGGGTTCAAGCAAAAGAAACGTATAGACAGATAAGAGGCACATAGGAATGTTGATATACGTGTGTGTGTGTGTGTGTGAGTGAACATTCACCCTAATGATTCATAGTTTCCCATAGAAAGTGAAAATATTGAGAGCAGTTAGGCTTCAAAATCAAGCATAGTGAACTGAACTGCATAATCATCAATTTGTTTAAATTCCTTGACGATACTATAAACAAATGTCAAGTGTGTCTGTATGCCTTCAGATTCCAGCAATCTGGATGCTTCTATCCCCTGGTGGAAATACAAAACATAATGAGATACAACCGATGCACACGTGTATGGAGGGAGAGAGAGAGAGAGAGAGAGAGAGAGAGAGAGAGAGAGAGAGAGGTGGAAATTTCGAGTTACTAAGATTCTTTTCTTATCTTACTTGCCAAGTTGAAGGAATTTGAACAGCAGACGCTCTGGAGGGACCTCTACTTCATTGTAGAACTTTAGCAGTTCATGCACCTAAAAGTAGGGGTGAAATAGAAACACATTAGAAACCACTAATTAAAACCCCTCTAAAATGAAATCCTATCAAGAAATTTTAAAGTGTTAAGGTCCATGGATATGAATCGTCCAAGATAGATAGAAGGCTTAGTATTAGATGACAATCTGAATAGAATCAAACACCCATATCAAATCCTTTAATGCACAAATAAAAATACTTATGTAAAAAAAAAAAAACACCCTGAATCATTAGCATTTTAAACAGCTCCTCTTAATATCGGGTTAAAATCACAACACTGACTCGGGCTATTTCAGACCAAGATTAATTTCAGAAAGCACAAAACTATAAAGACATCACAATCAGATTTTGGCTAATCAAGATTCAATGACACAACTAAAGCAGCCAATTTTCTGACATAGACTGAGTTAATAAGGCACATGTCTATGTTAGCAAGGCAGAGTTACAGGTTTGCCAGATGATATTAGACAATTGTGAACTATGTAGTCCTTTTGAGATTTGCTGCCTTTTGTAAGCATATATCTATTGTTGTAAATATGCGTTGTAACATTCTAAGCCTTGTCTGGTAAAGATTTTCAGTTTTAGCTAGCTTATTTTCTTAACTTGATAGATATAAATTTACACAAATGATATGATCTGGATGCTCAGTGTCCGTGTTTCGAGCTTCAACTCTATGCAATAGGGAACCTAGCCTCCTAGGAATCTAGTGGAATAATTAGCAATTCTATGGACTTTCTGCGCCTGGTATTTCTCGAAGTCTTGATTTTCTAAATTAAAAGGTGACTACATCTATAATTTGAATCAACCTACTTTATGATCTTCTCGTACAACATATGAACACCTCCCATGAAATTAAGCCCAAAGAAAATATTGATGGAGTTTGTAATCATCATTCACCAAGTTCCCATAAACAATAATCACATAGAGTTTGTCATAGGAACAGATCTAGTTGCATAGCTATTGTAGTTTGAAATGCCATTCATCTACTACAATAAACTCTTGCAAAAATGTTACCTTTCGAATGATGGCATGCGTATCATAAGCCAAACGAGCATCCACCTCAGTCGACACTCGACCAGGTACCAGTTTTGTCAGGTCAGCCCCAACATTCACCAATGCCTGTGTGAAATCAAAATCATTCATAGCAGTCACAAGACAAACATAAAAAAAAAAAAAAAAAAAAGGGGATACAGTTTCAATCCAACACCAAGATTACAGACCTTGTTAAACATACAGGACATGCGGAGATTAGAATCCTCCTGTGTAAAACATTCTCCATCCGCAAGCGCGGTTTCTACAGCACTCTACAACAAAAATGACAAATCCTTCTACATCAGCCAACTCCATAATCACAAGACCTAATCACTGAATCTAATTCCGCGACTAATCTTAAAACAAACTCAGATTGTAGCTGTCGTCCTTACCCTAAACTTGGTATCTGGAAGGCCACAAATACCTAGAATAAGCGAAGAGCTGACAGTAGCAGCAGTCGGCGGAAACCTACATGATGAAATTGCACAGAGATTTAGACGAAGAAGAAGATGAAAAAAACAAACAATTACAGACAATTTAAACAAAAAAAAAAACACACAAATTACTTCTCAAAATCGTCGAAAATTACAGTATCCGGAACGATCTCACTGAAGCTGGAAACCGCATCAAGCTCCGTTGTCAGATCTGTAACATTCCAAATCAAGATCAAATCAAAGCTCGATCATCAAAATCAAAGCTCAGGAAAGATCAAGAGAGACTGCATATATTACTGGTATCGACAGAAGAAGCGTTTCCAGCTCGGATTCTCGGAAACGATCTATGCGACTTGATGAGAGAATGCTGAAACGATCTGACAGATGATGTGCATCTTGCTTCCTGTTCGAATCAGAAGAGGAAGTTAGAAAATCAAAGGAGAATTGGAGAAGAGAGAAGGAGGAAATGGAGTAAGAGATAAGAGAACCTGAGGAGAAGGGATGAAGAGTGCGGAGGAAGAAGAAGAAGATAAAGAGACCGGCATTGCAATTTGCAAACTACTGGAGGCAACGAGGGTCTGGAATTTGTATGCTGCTTCGATTTTTATTCTTGATATTTGGATAAGGACGAAATGTCTCCTACAAGTGTGAAATTACAGGTCTAGCCATGTCCTATTTTTATACAGTGGAGGAGAGAAGAATGAAGAAATTCTGGCAAGAAATAGGGGCTTTTCTCTGAATCTTTGGTTTGGAGCCCGTGGAGTTTTGATATCATCGAAGGGAGAGAGAGACTGTAGGAAATTATAAGAAGAATTTGACGGTGTCTGTGAATAATAAAAGGGCTCAAGCTCAACACTTTTCAACTTCAGTGTCCTCGTTCGCATCGCCCACTAGCAACCAGTTGGGAGAAGAAGATGGGGATTGCCAAGCGGCCCAAGCCATCTCTATTCCCCGTTTTGCAAATCGGGATCTAGTTTTGCAAACAGAAGGCGCCTATCTTCCTCTGTGGGCCATTTTAAATGCATTTACTTCAACATGCATACTTCTTCGATGATAGATTTTGGATAGTGGTGGGCTTAATAGTCCTTTTATACAAGGAGAGCCCTGCACAGGGTCAGGATAATTTTTTAGGTAAAATAAAATTCCTAGTTGGATCCACTGCGATGTGCATGATGAAAATGGAATTCCATTCATTAGATGGAAAGATTCATATTTGGCCTATTTATATTATGTAAAATCTTGAAAACTCTCCTTTTTTTAGCCTATCAAAGTTTAACACATACCATCATTATTATAACTTTATCTTTTCTCTCTCTATACATGACAGGCACTCTGTACATGACATGGCATAATCTAATTGGATAATTCAAGGGGCAAAAAACGCCCCCTTAAGAATTGGGCAGTTTAGAGAATATCCCTTTAACCTTTTGATCCATCCATCGTCTTAAAGGCATTATTTTATCATGATTTCAATAAAAAAAATTGTATGAGTGTTAAACTAGGACTTGTGACTATTCACGGGGATAGTGCATGTGAAAAGATTAGATATACTCAACACGGCCCCATGACAAAAAATAATAATAATAATAATAATAAATAAGAGGAGCGTTTTGTGAATTTCCCTTCATATAATGATCTCAGAATTAATAGTATTTTGGGATTTCGAGGTTCGCCCTTGAACTCGGCATCTTGAATAGTGTTTCAATATTTTCATAAAGTTGTTGTTAAATTTTCTATGGACGTAGAATATTTCGCTACGTGCAAATTTTCTATGGAAGTAGAATATCTCGCTAATCATTAATAACCTCGACCATTGACAGTAGAACCCTAGGTTTTAGGGCTGCTATAAGGGTAAAATACCTAGTTTTTTTTCACATATTTCAATGATTTTATTCAATGGTATTTTATTTTTTGGTAAAATTCGATGGTAATTAAAGATGAGATTCGAGCTCGTGCCATAAGAAAAGCCATTTTTAGTAGGGATGCACAAAAAATCCACATAGTCGTAAAACCGATCCAATCCGCGGATTTTTAACAAAATCGAAGGTAAACAGATTGGTGACAGATTGAAAATCTTGTAATTCATTAGCAACGGATCGGTGACTAATTTCACCCTCAATCCGCTAATTCAATCCGATCCTATCCGTTGACATTAAATATAAATAGAAAAAATTTAAGGGGTCTAAATATAAGTAAGGTATAAGTAAATAGGTCTAAATATAAAAGACGACAAAACTTTAGGAGTCAAATGTAATTCACTTTTATATATAAGTATAACAAATTAAACACTAGACCAAATTTCACCCTAGCCTTAAGAGCATGCTTTTTAAATTTTCTTTTAGCATTAGATCCAACGGATTGAACGGATTAAACCGATCCGATCCAGCCATTCATAGATCGGATCGGATCAATTTTTAACAGTAACAGATTCTAAATCCATCAATCAATAGGTAACGGATTAGTGGGAAAAAAAGGCACTTGCTTTGCTAAAACATAAAAGTTCATAAAATGTCACTTGACCACAATGGTAAAAGCTACATATCGAGGTGGATGAAATAGAAGAAAATAATTATGCCCAGAAACAAGACAAGAAATCAGATCCTCTCCCCCTGAAATTCTCTACTGGGCCCACCTTTTTTATATAAGTGGCTGAAATTCAAAATGTACCTCTAGCAATTACGCTGTTTGTAACTCCAAACTAGCAAAATTATCCGTGCTTAGCACGGATATGGCAAACATTATAATTTAAGCATTCATGTATAAAAAAATCCATAGCTTTTTAGAAAAAAAGACAAAGGAAAATTTTTTATGAGTATGTATTTATGTAATCCAACAGTTGGTATCATAGAATGAAAAAAAAAAGGTATTAGAGTAGAAAGGGAATAATAGAGTTTGAATTGAAACAAAGCCTTTGAAATAAAAAAGAGAAAAGAAAAGAAAAGAAAAGTGGAGAGCAGTTATGAGTGGTTATGATAAAGAATTATAGAAGGTAGTTGATGTAACTTCCGGTCAACATTATAACCGTCTGTCAAAATTAAATAAAAAATCTTCTGACTTAATATATTATAATGGAGTTTGGCGCACTATCTTATTAAACTATGTAAACACATAATTAACAGAAGAAAAGAAAAACAGAATGAAACCAATTAATTTAAAAAAATAAAAAAAACTTTTAGCAGCGGACAGAATAAATGGCTGCTATAAGAAACTAATTGCGGCGGAAAAGCAGACCGCCACTAAAACTATTTTTTGTTCAAAATTTTTTATAATCACAAAAGCCCACTCATAAATTGGTCCCATTGGCGAAATTTAGTCCTCGCCGCTGCGACTTGCCTGGACAAGGGGAACATGTGACCCATTCAGGCGAATAATTTTTACAAAAAGACCTATTTGGTTAGAGGTATTTTTGGACATTCCAAATACTTCATTTGATGAAAGAAGTAAAATTTTCAAACTATATAAAAAGGCACTTTTAATCTTGAGAAGAATTCCCACCATTCCCCTAAACAAACAGGACCGCAACTAATATTCCACACTAGTCCATGGCTGCATGAGGTGTTAAAAAGTGGGTGTGGGTGGTTATCACTTCGAGACAGGCCTGATTTTGTCTCTTGTACAGGAATCTTCAGTCATGGTCAGCCTCACCTGACTCTGGGCCCCACATCATTGCCGCACCCCCAAACCTCCCCACACCCAACCTGACTCTGGGGCCCACATCATTGCCCCACATGACTACTATGTTTGATTAGTAAGAATTCTAATGAATTTATATTGGATTTAGTAAGCACGATTTGGCATAAACCTTTTTAGCCTTAATAAAGGTTCATGCCAGATGTTAAATAAAAATAAATTATAGGGTTTAGAAACAGTCACTTTAATTTGGCATTCTGTTTTGTAGACACTAAATTTATTATAAGGGGGCATAAATAAATATTTTTACAAATCTTCCTGCAGTTATTGTCAAGGATCCACAAGGACAACACCACGACAAAAATAGCCAATATACTCATGGATATGTGGCTAGCATCTTGGGAAATTGATCCGTGGGTTCTCATGTTGTTAGTATCACTCTGGTCCACTAGCCCAATGTGGGGAAAAAAGACCCATCACACAAATATGAGAAAGAGTAGTGCCATATGTTAAATCATTATACTAAGTCATATAAAAGCCAATTCTCTCTAACAATCAAGTCTATGATCTTAAAAAAAATAGGTCTGTTTTCATGCATTATTGAATATGTCATCAATTGAACGATTATAAGCCCATGTTTGGCACATCTATTTTCAGCCTCTATTTGTCTAAATGTCTAAAGCGGACAGAGGTTATGAAAATAAGAGCGTTTGGCACAACATTCTGGCCTCTGTCCATTTTAGACATTTAGAGGCAAATCCTCTAAAATCCAAATGCTCAAAAAATAGGCAGCTGAAAAATAGAGCTTTGGCCTCTTCTTTGTATAGCTCTTTTTTTTATGGCTCTACTTTTACTAGGTCTGTCAGAAAAAGAGTAGAGATACCAAACATGGTATATAGTTCTCCACTAACAGATCATTAAAAGAAAAAAAAAATCCAATAGCGAAGGAATAAACAGGAAAAAAAAAAAACACAAGAGCATGATTTCTCTCAAGTGGGTGTGAGGCTGGTAGACTGATAATTTAAACTACCAGAAAAGCTTGCAGCCATCATCCCCAGAGCCACAGCAAACAGAGCAACGCCAACCACAGCACTCTTCTTACGAGCCCAGGCCTTGCCCTCATCCCTCCTCTTCCTTTCTCCTACAACATCACCAGCAACAGTCGGAATCGCTGTTAGCATCACTGTTGGAATCTTTGGAACCGTCTCTTCAAAACCCTCACCCGAACGCGAACGCGTCTCCTCTAAATCCTCACCAAAAACTGGTTCAGGTTCTACATTGTCGTCGACCTGAGAACTGGGATCAGATGACTCGCCTTCTTCTTTAAAGCAATCATGCGTGCATGAACATCTATGAACAGTTTGGAGATGATGGGGAGGAGTTGATGAATGAAAACTGAGCCAATCGAGGAAAGCAGTCTCAAGAAACACCATCTTTTGTTCGATGTGGTGCAGGTATTGAGGCATCGAAGGATGGGATTCCTTCTCGGCCAAGAGGAGGTTTTTGAGGAAGACTAATCTTTGGTGGTAACGCAATGCGGTCTCATTCTCCGCCGCAGGCTCTCCATTGATTAACTTGGTAAGATCGGATTCGAGTTTTTCAACCTTCTTCTGTAATCTTTTAGCCATCTTTCTCTCTATGGGCATGCACTTTGGGAGATGGTGGAATGCTGTGTTTTTCTGATCAGTTAAAGAGAGAGATGGTTACTTGTAAGACTAAGAACAAGAAAGGAAAGGAAGAGTCGTGCCTTTTCATAAGCTTTCCCAAGAGTCGTTCTCTTGTGTTTCTATATATAAAGTGTAAGCGCTTGGATTAGGGGCGTGATCCCATGTAAGCATCCTATATCCCGCGTAATTCGCAGTGTCTTAATTTTGGAATGTGCTTTTTATAGAAACAAGCCTAGAAAAATCTACGACCTTACAAATGAATCCAGCCATTGCTGCATATTAAATTAGTTGTAATCGACCGTGATCCTTGTAGGCTTGGACTCACAAACAGGGTCCACTTTGTAAAATTCTATAACTCACAATCAAGATTCATGCCAAAAAGTATATCGAGATAGACTTTTTGCTCACAAAATAGATAAAAGCTTAACAGGCTCGAGTTGGATGAAATCTGTATATACGTGATCAAATATTTGTTGATATAGTAAAATATATTCACGCACATAAAAGATGGTGAGGCATTTCCTCATTTCCCTATCTACTAGCGTTAAAGCCCTAGCGATGCACGGGTTAATTCTAATGCAAATTGAATAGTAAATTAAAATTAATATTTAAAGTAGGTATTAATTCATTAATTAAAAATAATTAAGTTTTACAGTTGAACCGGAAAAATGATATGATTAAGAGGAAATAAATAATTATCTAATCATATCAATTTTAGGAATTAATTAGTTTAAATTGACTGGATATCTTATGGCTGACATTTATCGACGAATGATGTGGCATGATTGAACCCACTGTAAGACGCAGTACGTGACTAAACCCATGGTAAGACGCAGCGACTAACGGCCCATGATGTAGTTGAATGGCCAAAAATCAAGATCGGATGGTAACGAACTGTATGGCAGTGAAATTTAGCATGGCACCACACATTTTCCAAGGCATCATGATGATATATTAGTATAGGGGTCAGGTAGTTACACCCAGTCTAGTTAGTAAGTAAACCCACTCTAGATCCCTATTGATTGGATTTATGCTGTACTTGCACCACCGGTCAATTCACATTTACGGCGGTCGCACGGAACTTTTTAATAACCGCACCATAACTTCTGAACGGTCGACCACACGGGAGCTTTTTTGGCCTTATCTCTTCTCGTACATGAGCGCCATGTGTCCTCGACACGTGGAAGATAACCTTTGACACTACTAGAAAAAAGGGTTTTTATATCGGCTAAAAACCGATATAAAAGACCTATTATATCGGTTTTTGCGTGAATTTCAAACCGATATAAGTCCTTCCGATATAAAAGATAAACGGAACCGATATAGTAAATGTAATATTTCATATCGGTTAAGCCTAAAGCGATGTAATATCATACGTATTTATATCATAAATTATTGTAAAACCGATATAACTTATAGCCAAACCGACATAATTAATATATGTTATATCGGTTTCATATGATTTTTTATATCGGTTTCATAATAACCAATATAATTGATTAAGAATAACCGATATAAAAAATATGTAATTGGTTTGTTATATCGGTTTCACATGGTTTATTATATCGGTTAAATTATAACCGATATAATTGATTAAGAATAACCGATATAAAAAATATGTAATTGGTTTGTTATATCGGTTTCATTAAAAACCGATATAATTTCACAATTTATTTTTTTTAATATAAAAAGAACATGTTGTACCACGATAAAAAAACCTGCAATATACCTCAAAATACTAACATCTAAACAACAAAAACCTTTGTATATATATATAAACAAATTAATTTCTATGTACATATATACACATGCATAGTATAGTATAGGTAGTTCATTCACTTCCATGTACTGTACAACTTAACAAGCTAAGTTAAACTAAAGCAAGAAAGACAAAATTATGTATTGAGAACTACATGCATAATGCCTCCATGTAACGACCGCTTAGTCCTCGTTCATAACTAATAATTAACATAAAGCTTGACTAGACAAACCTCTATGGAAATATTGTGTATATATATAGTATCTACACTGTCTTCCATGGGATGTACAAAAAGTTGAACTATATATAAACAAAAAAACCAAAAGTATGTATATATGTACCATGTGGCATATGATGCCTCCGTGTACCGCTGCTTCCCCGATTAGTTCTCCAATGAAAAATGGAGCTACAAGGCATAAATCACTTCATCGATCAATACTTTGCAAGAGAAGCCTAGCTAATATATATATATGCTTCCTATCTCATGCATGAAGAACTATACAGTAAAATGAGATTTTCTGGTAAAAATAGCCACCATATGCAATCAAACACAGCTTAAACGGAATAAAGTGGTTCATAGAAAAGGTTCACATCTTTGTAGACCCAAAAAACATGGGATGTACCTAGAAAGATTTTCTCGAAATTTCGACATAGTCTCCCCTGTACGTGTGACATGTAATTTTTTTTTACAACCTGCTAGTACTTGTACATGATAAAAAAAAAACTTCATATAAACAACCCAATGCCCCAACACACTACAAAGTCATTAACCACTCGTCATCAGTCATACACCATTTGACCATAGCACTTCAATGCCCCAACACACTAGAAAGATGCACCAAAAAAACTTATGTTCATTCATTTCTATAACCAACACCATGTCATTATTCCAAAAACAACATTCTCATTACAAAATACAAAACAATAAAAAGGGAAGTTGGTCCTGGCCTTTTTCAGAAAAAAAGACAATTCTAAAGCAGTAATGAGTCTTGTAATAAAAAATGGGCCATTATCCTTAAATGCATAGTGAACATGTAAAGGGCCATTATCCCATGCAGGTCCCATCAAAGCACGGTCTCAAAATGAAAAGAATCTTTAAATGTAGAACTTGTGCCACCAAATGGAAACAAATAGTAGTAACCATCCACACATCTTTAGATGTCCAAATTCCTGAAGCCAGACTATTAGGATCAAAATTTGTACTATTTTCCCTGCCAATTTGTTCACTCTGGATTGGAAGGGCATCTATACATACTATGCTCTGTTATGTAGTAAAAGTCCTCATTTATTGAAGAAGAATAAATCACAGAAGCATGAGTAAACTAAAAAAGACTACTAGGATCTGCCACATACCAGACTTGGTAATCTCAACGCACCTTCTGTAAGAATCCATGGTCTTAAACATCAGAAACTATGGGAAGAACTGGGCAACGATGAATCCAGTAAAATATCTTGCATTAAGAACTGAGGGAAAAACAAAATAAAAATTGCTATAAGAATGTAAGTGAAGAACAAAGTAAAAACAAAAACCAAAGAGAACAAGTTGACAGTGTGGACAAAAGTAAAAACAACTAATACAGCCCTAAAAATAATAGAAACTGCTAGCAATTTTTTCAAGTTGTCTCAAAATAATAGAAAATTGTCCTTTGCTTCATCCTGTAGGTTAATTGATGAAATGGGTTAGCAAAGTTTTAAACATGCATCTTGTGCTCATCATTAATTAGATTGTTTTCAACATCAACACACACATGCATCTCTTGTCAATAGAACTCTGATAGGGTCCAGTCTTCTACACAATATATAACACAATCCATTCTAGAAAATGCAAGGAAATCCCCTACCCAACACCCACCACACACACACAAAAAAAAAGGTGCAATTTGATAAAAAATAGAAAGAGGGAAGAATGTAAACAAAGAATAAGCAGCATCTGATAAAATGAAAATAGTGATAGTAGGCATTCTTTGAAACAAAACAAAACAAAAAAAAAAAAAAAAAAAAAAAAAAAAAAAAAAAAAAAAAAAAAAACAGAAACACATTCAAGACCAAGAATAAATCACAAGGCAATAGATCTTTAAGCAAAGTTACTCTATGATGAATTCTAAAGATCCACAGTATCCATGTGTCTAACAAACTTTGCCAATGATCATAACTAATAATTAACATAAAGCTTGACTAGACAAATCTCTATGGAAATATTGTATATATATAGTATCTACATTGTCTTCCATGGGATGTACAAAAAGTTGAACTATGTATAAACAAAAAAAAAAACAAAAGAATGTGATTTATATGGAGTATTCATGAACGTGATGGCCCACTACATCAGCTACTTATATAAGTGAATATCATATCCATCTCATAGAAAATAAAAGAACACAAGTTCATAAATTGAATATGTTATTTCTCAGAATGAAATACCACAGATGCTATAATCTTTTGAGCTACATTAGAAAAAAAATCGAAAAGAAAAGGAAAAGAGAAATTTCTCCTCTTCCACTACCTGCACACACCCACCTGCTGCACCACTGCAGCTAGCATCAACCAGCTTGAACTGACTGCCTTTCAGCCCACTTTGATACACCTGGTTGGGATTCAACCAATATCTAATCTCCAACTCACTAAGATCTGGATCTGCATGCCTGTTCCCACAAACATTTCCTTTGTAGTCCAGACCATACATAAGCCTGCATTGGATATGCATTCCCTCAATTAGTTGCTGCTTAGCTGAAGAAGAAAGCATGCCAACCGTAACACTATACATATGACAGGATTTAAAAATGACAATTCAATTACCATTATAAGAGTGGCAATTCAACCAAGTAACCACATTTCAAAATTTTCAAAACCATATCCATTCATCAGTCAGTTTAGTTTTAACAATTAACTCTATTCATATCCAAGAGTACGGAATCTCTAGTATTTTGGTGAAGTCAAAAAAAGTAAGTAGGTGTAACACTTTGGTTGCTTGTTTGCGCAGACATTTGCATAAGATAACCAAAGCAATTGCCAAAGAGTCTCTAGCCAGTTTCATTAGGGAATTAGATGGGTTTTACTAGATACATACCTTTCATTTATAAGTGAATAGTTAAGAAAAAAGAACTTCACAAGATTGAAAAAAAACTCAACACCCATGAACTGATAATGAACATATGTTCCACAGGTTTGTACTTCACAGCCCATTGGGACATAAATTAACATTTGTTCACCTTAAAAAAAAAGGATACTGCATTTAGGAGAACCTCCACCTGAATGCCACATTTTCTGCATCCCATTCCATTTGCAAGACGGTTGCAAATGAATTGAAATGGGCATGTATAACACAGCCCCTGTATGAACAGAAAATGCAGATTTCACTGTACATTCAATTGCGCCACAAGCCCTCTAATAGAACACCCTGTGACTCAATACAGGATACAAATACGTTATAGTCCAAATCTTAGTGATGTTCTCCAAGCCTCTGAAATTTTTCGTAATAGAGCAAAGAAGAAAACTACATATCTGGATCCCACCCACTAAAACAGCTGAAAAAACGAATCAGACCCAAGAAGGCTCTTTCCAGAGAAACCATAATAAAATATACAAACAATGACAGTTCAGATGTCCACCAACCTGTGAAGTACTTTGATTTTGAAAGCATCATTTTAGAGAGACCAAAAGGGTGAAGGAAAATTACCTGATTGTCACTGCTACATCAGCCAATCTGGCCTTCTTTGGTATTGTGTATCCTGGTTCAAATTTTTGCAAAATTGATTTTTCCCCATCAATCATGTCGGTTTTTATAGTAAAGTAAATCACTGAAATAAAGAAACAAAAAAGGACCAAGTTCTATTATAGGAGAAACTACTGGAGCATGTGAAAAAGCACATAAAAATCAATTTACATCATATAGAATGCTCAAAAAAATAGAAGAACAGAGCTTTTAGCAGAAAACAATTATATTACAGTAGTGGTTCCATCTACAGATTAAAAAAACCTGTTAACAGAAATATACAAATAGCAAAAAAGGAGAAAGTATAATTCTATATAGGATAAAGAGGGGGAAAAGCTGTGACCCAATATTCATTACATCGAAGCCACAAAATGACTTATTAATGATCAAATTTTCATAATCATTAAGGCATTAAAAATAAACAGTAAAGATTCAATTTCATTGTATCTGAATTGATAAAGACGGCGGACTAGTCACCTTTCCCAAAAAGCATAACTGGACATGTTGGAAGTCCAATCCTGATCACAAAATAAAGCAAAAGAACCAAAAATAACAAAGCCTAATTTCAATCACCAGAATTTGTAGAAAACACACTGATGAAGATCATCCTTTAACTATGCAAAAAACAAATCACTCAAGCACTCAAGTATAGAAAATCCAATCCTTATTTACCCACACAAGAATAGAGAACCAATTCCAGTGCTGCAAAAATAACAGAAATCAGTCAAAAAGAGAAAGGTGAAAGACCCAGATGGAAGAGGTTCCTACTTGCTTGTAACATACTGGGAAAGATATACAAAACCCAGATTCAAATAGCTCTAAATTTCACTAGAAACCATATAAACAGAGTATCAAAAACAAGTATAAATCCTGAATAAGAAAACCCAGTTTTGTCTCATAAGAGTCAGAAGAAACACCCACAAGAGTGAAATCAGAGAAGAACCCAAATCATATCTCCACTTCTCGGATACTAACCTGAAGACAGATCTCACAAGTTGTATTCCCTTTCTCTTCACACCACCTCTGTATACACTCTCTGTGTGCAAACTAACATGAGAAAGAACCAAACACAGTCATGACAATTCTTTATTACGTCAGGTAAAAAACAAATCTTTATTATGGGTGTCTAGGTTGGAGTCGAATCTAACCCAATCTGTTTTAAAATCAGGTTGGCCGACAATCTTAACCCTACAAGATGCGTATATTGTGCCAATTTAGAGTCCCTAAATGAAATAATGGAATATGAAGGATACCAATCAGGTTGGCCATCTTTGTTGTTCTGCTAAATGCAAAGTGGAACCAATCAACAGATAATAAATCATAGACGGAGAAAGATGGATATATATATATAGAGCGAGGGCAACTATTTGAAATAAGGAATATGAAGGATATCGAAAAGCAAAATGCCCATGCCAGCTTCAATTATAAACAGATCAGCCCCACCAACCCCCCCCCCCCCCCCCCCCCCCCGCCCCTTTTATGGCTCAAGACATAAACTTGCGATGCAGTCCAGTCACATGAATCTATCTCATACAGAGAAGTCCCACGAGGTCTAGCCTTCCAGCCAAGTGGGCTCCATCACTTAGTTACTTATGCAAGTGACATGGGCTGCTTCTCAAGTTCAGCTAGAAGTTCTTATGTAATCCATTTTTTTAAAGAATGTCAAAATTAGAAGTAGAGTTATCATAGTTAAACTAGAATGGAAGTGGAGACATATTCTTTGTAAACACAAGGAGATGTTCAAGCCCAATTACATAGAGGTGTATTATTTGACTTTTATACATTCAGCTCAGATTACATGCTTTGTTTCTCCTATTGATGTCCATTACAGTGGTGATAACACCATTGGATTGTTGAAGAGCCTAAGCTTCAGCTTGGGCCACTATCAAGTGAACAAATCATTCCCAATATATATATTTTTTGCTAATGGTAAATTGGTATTAAAGAAGAAAAAGGGCAAAGCCTAGAGGACAAAGACAAGCAAAAATGATACATACAAGATTCAAAAAGCCATCCCAGAAACATAAGGGATAGAAAAGATTAAAAAAAAATAAGAGGGAGAAAAAGAGAGGACCTCTGCAACCTACTCCATTGAGAGCACCAACTCACTAACAAGTAAACTACACTATATTTGCTTTCCAGCAGCAATACAAAACGATGAACAACATCACCTCATATTTCAAATAGATGGGACCCACATCTCTGATAGAACTGAACCGAAATAACACTACCAGCAGCAGCTCAGAACAGAGAAGGAGGCTAACAAAAAATAGCTACAAGCTGGTCGAAACCGAGAGGCCACTGCAAGATTGTTCAGGGATTGGCAAAACAGAGCCCATCTGAACACCAAAACTCCCACTGAAATGATCTCTACAAAACTCACTTACAAAAAGGGAAGAGAGTAGAGATCCCTGCAGACCAAAAGGAGCTACATATACTTAGCCCAGAACTGCTACTGCACCAGCTAGAGCAATCACCTACTGTAAGGCAAACTACTCCATCAGAAAAGCTGAGAAGCAAGAACTAAAGAGCCTGAACTGCAACCCATTCTACAATCATTGCCAATATATAATAGAGAGGAGACGGGCATATTATCCAACCCTTAAACAGCAAGGGACCATCATATTATCCAACTAATTCACTTAGATCTAGAATTCAATCACATTCACACCACATCCTTCAATGCCTCACTCTGTCATCCATGTCAGCAATGGTATTTTCAAGTTCAACAATCATAACCAGATCTTTATCACCCATAAGAAAACATTGAAACAATAAAAAAATGAAGATCATAAAAAAAAAAGAAACCAAGCAAAACCCAGACAATAGAACTACAGACCCTAATTGAAGGAAGAAAGAAATGCACAATCAAACACAACCATCAAAACCCATATCGAGATATTCAAAACAAATGAAAACAGGGGTCTTAAAACCCAGATCCATATCTTAATACAAATGGAAAAAAGAAGAGAAGAGAGGGAGAGGGAGAAAGACCTATTTGGATATTGAGGATGGCAGGAGAGAGACAGTGAGATGAATGTCTTGGCTGCTGCGGCTGCGAGGAAGATGGAGATCGAGGGCGGTGATGCCTGCTACCGCTGCAAGGAAAATGGAGAGAGTGGTGGGCAGTGGCGTCTGGGGCGTTTCTGCGCACAGTCCGGCGATGGAGAGGAGAAGATGATGGGAGGGTCGAGATGGGTTTGGTGATGGAGCAGAGGGAACCAAGGTCGGTGAAGGGGGTGGGGGCTATGAGACTTGCGCCGCCTGAGAGAGAGCGATTCCGGGAAGAGGAAGAGAGGGATGGAGATGAAGATAGGAGAGAGCAAGAGAGGGATGGGGATGGCCTGCACAGGGAGACGATGGCCAGGGCCAGAGAGGGAGAGAACGAGAGAAGGCGCGAGGGAGGGAGGGATGGGGATGAGCGAAATAAAAATGGGATTATATATTAGAGAGGGGGAGAGTCCGAAATGAAGGCGCCAAAGGAAAAGAGGAGTTGGCGGGTGGAAATTAAGAACAACCGATATAAAAAGATAGATGGGATATCGGTTTTGGGAACTATATAATATCGGTTTCATAATAACCGATATAAAATATAGCAAACCGACATTATATATACAGATTATTATATCGGTTGCTTTGTAACCGATATAAAAAAATTTGACCGATATAAAAAAAAATGAACCGATATAAAAAACCTTGACTGAAGATATTATATCGGTTATATTGAAAATCGATATAAGGCAGTTTTTGCAACCGATATAAAATGTCCTTTTGGTAGTAGTGTGAGCCTTGATGTCAAACACGGTCACGGCTTTGTTTTGGCCAAGTTACAATCTGCACCGTCCACGTCGCGGAGATTGAGATGATGGAAGCGTATTTAATCTTCACTGTCCATAAAAACGAGGATTTTGAGGATGGAAAAGCTTAGACCTGTTTATTTACAAGAATTTGTGAGAGGTTTATTTTCATGTTGGATTTTTCATCCATGATTTCTTTAATTACAGTAAAGAAACAGACTTTGAGAAAAGGCCGGATCCTCGCTGGTGAGAAAAATACAAGAGAAAGTGTAAGAAAATTTGAATATGTAGAATTGTTCGAAAAAAATGCAAGAGAAAGTGTCATGCCCAAACAGTGTAATATGATGAAAGGCCAAGATAGAATGATTTTCTGTTTTAAATGACAAAAAAAAAAGGTCTTGGATATTTAAAATAAATTTATTCAAACATATTACATATGTTAAATTCCTAATCTTCCAACACAATGGTTTCAGAAGAAAACCTATAACGCATATATTACATGAATGCATTAATTCGCTCCGCATACGGGGTAGCCCATGCAGCTGTATAATCATACTTGAAGTAAACTCATTGAGGCATAATGGGAGGCATCGAGTAACCATCTGTCAATGCAATCTGGACGTAGTGATTATTATTTATGTACCCGGTAGCGATAGCAACATGTTGATATGACGGTGGTGGAGTATATCGAAGTGGAAAATAAGTAAAGCTCTGTGCAGCACTTAAAACGTGTAATATCACATTGAACTTCAAAGCAATTAAGAAAGCCATGTCTGGCATGGTCATCCAATACTCAATCGGTGCTCCTCTATCTAATGCAAAAAAGTTTAGTGAGTTGTAAACACGAGGATTAGTTTAGCGAGCATTGGATGACAATGCCAGACATGGGTCTCTTAATTGCTTCAAAGTTCAATGTGATATTACACGTTTTAAGTACTGCACAGAACTTTACGTATTTGCCACTTCGATCTATTCCACCACCGTCGTATCAACATGTTGCTATCGCTATCGGGTACGTAAATAATAATCACTACGTCCAGTGATCGACACTTAAATGTGCAACTTTTAACCGCAAGACTACGGTGTCATCAAGTAGTAAAGGACTAAAGAGTCCGGATTATCGATCCCACGGAGAGAGGATGGAACAAGCAATGAATCCAATTAGAGTAGAATTGAACTAAGATATAGCTAATAAAGAAAATTGAAGTAAACAATTAAAACTACTAAACTATGCAATGTAAACTATTAATTAACAATCTAAAATATGAAATTAACACGGTCTAAGCTAATCTAACAAACTACACTAAACTAGTGGATGAATGGTGGTGGAAATGGAAGACAAAAGGTGAAGATGTGGTGTGAAATGTGTATGCTTTTAAAACAAGTGGTGTGAAGTGTAGATCTAAAAATCTAGAAATGAAAATAACAAATCAAATAAAGATTTAAATTAACAACAATAAAAATAATAGACTAGGCAATCCAAAAACCACTAAGTATGTAATTAATTCAAACAATGCATGTTCTAATTCAATTCTCAAATCTACAATCCAATTAGCAATCTCTTGCCTAATTGGATTTGATGATATAGCAATGAAGATTAAAGTAAAAGAAAATCAAAGGCTAAGATCATAGATCATCATCTAGCTACCCTAACAATAAATCATCAAAATTAAGTAACAAAAGATCAAAGATAAGGGCTCTAGAGCATGCTATGTGAGAGAACTTAATCAAACTACAAAGCATCAATTGAGATTATCCGAGCATCAAGTGTAGAGATAGAGCATGAGAAATGAGAGAGATTAGCACAACTAGATCTAAAATCTACTAATCAATCAAGGCACAAGTAGGAAATTTAAACTAAAACATGCATGTAATTGAACTAATCACATTACTTAGCTTCAAAAGGAGAGCCTAATCTAAGAGCTTTAGCCACTAAACATCAAGAAAGAGCTCCAAATCTTCATTAATGAACTTCAATTACACACACTCTCTCTAAATTAGTTACAAAGAAGCCCCTAATTACAATCTAAAAGTATAGAGAAGGTAAAATAAAATTTCTAAAAGACTAACTTGCCAAAAAATCTCCCATTCTCTACAAAAACATTCCAATTTATAGAAATTTTGAAGACATTTGATTGGCTCATTTTCATTCACAAGGATTGCTTCAATTTAATTGGTTGCAACAAACTTTCCTTCCAAAAGCATATGTGCTTTTTGCTTTTTATGGTCCTTCATTTTGGAGGCTTTTGATTGGCTCATATCCTTTCACATGGATTTGTGCCATGGCAAGCTTTGATTGGTGGAGATGTTAGAGTTGAATGAAATATCTTCTATGTAAAAAAAATATGTAATTATTGGTATTTGAACCCATAACCTATTTCATACCAACCAAAACTCTAACCAATACACCAACCACTCCTTTGTGTTGGAAAATGACTTCTTCTCATCTTATTTTGGAATTTTTCAACACTAATGATGTCTTGGGACATTAGCCGGAGGGTTGGGGTAGTCGCGGGGTCCACCTACACAAGAGAAATTACATAAAAATGCGCTATAAAGAATCGGATTTATACATGATAATCCGATAATCCGTTTAATGTGATAGAATGATAAAATCTCTGTGTAAAGCAAATGATATGCTTATGAGATGCTGATAAAACCCGAACTAATGAGGGGTAAAATATGCAATATTTAACACTCATCACACCCCCAAACCTACATTTTGCTAGTCCCAAGTAAAAACTATAAAGAAAAACTCAACTATATGTAAGAAAATATGGTAAAAATCCTAACTCACTTTCGCAGGATTCGCGGCTGCACTTAGCTCGTGCAACAAGCCTTTAAACCCTAGGTTTCCCCTAGTGGACGAATTTTGTCTCGTGAGGGTTTTCAGCGAATAAATCCCACAAAATTCTTTTTATTTTGGAAAGAAAATATTTTTGATGTCCAATAGTCTCTAGCAAGCTAATAAGAATGAGTACTGAGTTAGGAATACTAACCAACTCCTGAAGATATGTCAATCAATACCTAAGTCCCACTGTGTATGTGTGTGTATTTAGCCACTAATCATGCAATCTTCAAGTCGAAGCTCACACAACCTTAATCCCCTTCGGAATACATTTCGCCTTGACTACAGCCTTACAGGTCATACTCTCAACAATGGAAGCACACAGATTTTACTGACTAACTCTCAGTATGTGAGTATGAACAAGGCTAAGAACTCACATAATTGATGAAGAACAGAGCTTATATATAGAATGATTGATCTCAAAGAATAAAATATAACTAATAGAAGGTGGAAATGCTCACTAAACTTCTCACTCATTCAGCACCTAACCTTTCCTAGGATCCAATAGGTCTTTCATAGGTTGTAATGATGTTAGGGTTAATAGGTAGGATAAGGGTTAAATGCGGCTAACTGTTCTTGAGAAGGTAAGGGTCTTTAAGTCTTCATAGGAAGGTCTTCCACTATCTTCACTTTTTCCTTTTGCTTTGTGTTCTTTATTCCATTCTAGATCTTTTTGTGCTTGCTTTTCTTTGGTTTCCCATATCTTTTTTCCTTTTTTCTTTTTGTTTTCCTTTGGTTCTCATTTCTTCTTCTTTTTTCTCTTTTTTTGTTTCTTTTTTTTTTTAACTTTCAAATTCCTTTATTCCTTTGTCATCCCTTTGTAGAACATTTATATTTGGTAGCCCATGTGAAGTCTTCATCACTAATGCTCAAATCCTTCATTTCTTCATATATCCCTACCCTTCTAAAAAAAAAAAGGATTATATATATGTGGGTGATGAGGCTTGGACAATGAAGGAAGGTTTCTTGTAAAATAGGCTCAAGAGGGCTACTAATGGTATAAAATGTAATAGGTGAGTTTAAAATTTGGCTACTGGTTTTTTGAATGCCTATCATCTTCCCCTAAGTTCGAAAAATGCATCATAAGCTACAAGTCAAAATTTCTTTGCATTTTGATGTCACCTCTATGGTTAGAACAAGGAATAGCACTTATGAGATCGAAAGTGCTGGACTAAGAAGCTCTAGGAGTAGCTCTTCATTCTACTCAGGAATTGCGCAGAAGAGTTGATCGGACCCAAGTGTAGGGTGCGATTGTAGTAATAAAACTGGTGAGACCAGGTCGATCCGCAGGGAGCTTTTAAAAATAAGGCTTTCCAACTTTTTCACCTGCCCTAAATAAAATCTAATTTTAGCCTAAATTTGAGAAAAGTACATTCATCATTCCTACTTCAATTTAAAATTAAATGCATTTCAAAAAAAAATTCCTAAATCTAAAATGAATCACAAGTTGCTACAAAAGAATGCACAAATTAGAACATCAAATTAGAAACAAGCCAAAAATAAAACTTACCAAAAATAATATTAAGAAGCTAAATTAGAAACAAAATAAACCTAAGTTAGAAACCAAATTAATCAAAACATGCTCAACAAAGATTGGTAACAAATCAAATCAATCAAGAAAAGAAAACAATCTACTTTCAAAAATTAGCATGAAAACATTACTAAATTAGTTTTCTAAATTAGAAACTAGGTTGGGCAATTAGGGTTAGCATATTTCCTAAGTTAGTGAACTGAATTAATCAACTCCCTAAAGTTAAAGACTTTCCAAATAAATAAAGATTTTCAAATCATAACAATTTTAGAAAGCATTAAGTCAATCATACCTTACATTAGAATTTCCAAATATTAAGAAGCTTCCTAAGTTAAAATGTTCAATTAAAAAAAATCAGAAAGATCTTTTATTTCTGAAAATTATCTAAATAATAAAAAAACACAAAATTAGAAACTAATCCTAAAGTTAGAAAGTTAGTAATGCAATGTATGCCATGAGAAGTTAGAAAATTCTAAGGCTAGAAAACTAGTATGCATGGCTGTTTTTATGCATAATTTTTTTCTATTCTAATGCAACTTAAAACTGAGTTTAATGGCTGGATTTTGAACTACAATGATGCATGAATCAAATAAAAAAACGGAAGTGGAAAACGATTTAAAACGAATGAGATATGAGTGCATGAACATGACTTAAAAAAAAAATCTGTGCAGGAATTCTGCACACAGGTGGGTCCGACCAGCCATGTTTGAGCCAATGGTTCACCAACTTTTCAAAATTTTTTTTACATGAAATTCTGGGGTTTGAAAGTACACTGATCAAACTTTAATTTTTCCAAGTTTCATCAAAAAATAATGTGTTTTGTTCAGGTTTTTAATTGCAAACTTTTTCACACAAAATCTGTCCTGAAATTCCAGCAACAATGTGTTGAATTGTGCACTTTATGTTGGGATCCGAATTTCCAAAAAATATTTGGCCGAAATTATTGACTCAAATCTCTGGTTTTTCTTGCTTATTCAATTTAAAACTCTAATTCCAGCAACTTAAATATATCTAAACTCCACCAATATGAAAATGCATGCAATGCTTACTAGTTCCAACCATAAACTATGCATAAAAAAAAATTCACATAAACTTATAAGGAGCATAAGAAGAAAAGAAAGCAAAAAGTACTTGAATTTAAATGTGTAGTGCAAAAAAAAAACAAAAAATGTGTGGATTGCATAAAATTAAATGTGTGGAATTAACAATAAATTAAATATGTGGGAATTGTAATAAAAATAAATGTGTGGGAATTGCAATAAACATAAATGTTTGATAAGTGTGCTCTTTTTTTTTTATTATTCTCAAATCGAGTTCATAATTACTTATTTCATGCCCTTAGGATCTTGGGTTGTCAATCCAAGAACAACAACAAAGGAACCACAATTCAAGCATTAATCACATAAGAAAAAGAATAAAAAAGATCACACTTTTACTAATATGCAATATTTTTCATAAAAGATGGAGAATTAAAATTTCAAAAATAATTACATACTAGGATGAAAGGAACCTCTCTAGTTGAAGCATCAAGTTGGGACAAGCCTTCTTGAAAAGAGATGAGCTATGGTAGAGAAAGGAGATGGGTAGAATGATGGAGGAATTACACTAGTGACGGGGGCTTTTCCCTTCATAAGATGAGTGGACGTCCAAGGGCCTCTTTAAATAGGGTATGGGCTGCCCTATTCTTTCTCCCTAGTCCCTTCTTTGTTGCAAGAATCTTCTTCACTTAGTAAGTCTTCTCCTTTCTTTTCTCTATTCTATCTTCATGCAAATGTCATATTTCCTTCTTTAGCAAATCTTCCTTAGACTTGACATTTATGAGAGATACATGAGGTGGCAAGCTCTAAGTTGGAATCAAGAGAAAATTGAATGCCCAATATGTGTAGATTCTTTCCACTTTTATCTCTTTGGAAATCTTCTTTCTTGATTTGGACCTTCATGGATTTTCTTTGATTATCTTGAATTATCTTCAAAATTAACTTGGGATTTTGTACAAAGAAAGTGGACCCCCCTCTTGGACGCCCCACATGTGTGACCTACACATGAGCATGTGTGGGACCCTTTTTTTTTTCTCATTTCCTGGAAGCCAAAAAAAAAAAAAAAAAATAAATTTCACGTGAAAAGACAAATTTACTGTTAATTCACAATTGCATGACTGCGGGCCCATCTCTCATGAAATGATGAATGAATGCACTTGATGATTAATTAATTTCATGAGAAAAACACGTTTGAAAAAATCTTTCCAAAAATAAAATTAAAAATGGCAGGTTTCATGATTTGATGCAAAAATGATGGTTTTTGAGCAAATTATGCATAAATGTACTACAATGGATAAAAAATACATAAAATCATGATATGACACAAAATGAGGCTCTCTTGGCTTGATAAGTCCTTAAACTTACCAAAAATAACCATGAAAATGTGCATTTTTAAGGACTTATCAAGAGCCCTCACCCAAACCGATATAGATAGGCTCAATCGCTCAATGGGTTTTAGTCTCCACTAATGATTCTTTCGGGTCTCTCGGAAGTGATTTGCTCTTCTCTTGGACTACATTCATGTGGCCAAATGTGTAAAAAATTTCTAGGACTTGTACATATGACAACTCTTCAAGCTAAAATCCATGGACAATTTTTGAAATCTTTTTTCAAATTTTTAGTGATTTTGGAAAATTTTCAAATTTTTAGGATTTTTGGTATATATGGAAAACAAAATAACTTATGTACATGCAAAATGAAATGCATGAGATGCAGTGCCTCACCCCCAAACCTATACTAAACATTGTCCCTAATGTTTATGCAGAACATAAATAAAATAGGACAAGGAAGATAAATTGGGATTTCTCACCATGGGGTGCTGACACACGGGTATATTGGGTTGCCTCCCAACAAGCGCTAAGTTTAACGTCTTCAACTAGACACAACTAACATGGTATGAGGCCAATCTATCCTGGGTCCACAAGAAGGACCTTTTCAGCAACATTCTCAGGATCCACAAACTTAAGATACTCCTTTAATTTGTGCCCATTCACTTGAAATATGCTACCATCTATAGAATTCAAAAGTTCAACTGCACCGTGGGATTGGACTGAAGGTTCATAGGATGGTTTGGCACCTTCTTTCAGATGAATCTGGTGCATACCTATAGACGGACTGATTCCTGCTTAAATGTCGGAGATGGTCCAACTTAGGACACTCTGATGGTCTTTTAGCACTTTCAGTATTTTATTTTCATGCTCTTCCTCAAGGTTTGAGGCAATAAATACTGGGTTGCTAGCAGAGGGCCCCAAGTAGGCATACTTTAAATTCTCGGGTAATGGTTTCAATTCTAACTTGGGTAGCTCAACAATAATTGATTCTTTTTCGACCTTAGATTCAGAGGTGGATGTAAAGATAGGCTCAATTCTCTGCTTCCATTGCCAACATCCATCAGCTGGGCCGAATCCAATAATGCATTTACTTCGCATATGGACCCGTCGATGTCTATGTTGGCATTGAAGTGGGCCAGACATTCCTCCAATGGATCTGTGAGACATGACGATTGAACTGTTTGATCAACTAATGTATCAATCATGTTCACTTCCTCATCATCATCTAGGTCCGATGTTTGGAGTCCGTTACGAAAAACATTCAACTCCAACTTCATGTTCCCGAAACTAACTGTCACAACCCCATTCCTGCATCTAATCACTGCATCTGATGTTGCAAGGAACGGTCGACCAAGAATGACAGGAATATGTCGGTCGGGGGCTGCCACTGGTTCGGTATCTAAAACCACAAAATCAACTGGAAAATAAAAATCCTTGACTTTGACGATCACATCTTCAACCACACCTTTTGGATACTTGACTGACCTATCAGCAAGACAAAGGGTAATATCAGTCTTCTTCAATCCTCCCAGGCCCAACTGCGTGTACACGGAGTACGGCAGTAAATTTACACTTGCCCAAGATCAAGGAGACACCTCTCTATGATAGAGTCTTCGATCTGAATGGTAATGGTAGGGCAGTCAGGGTCTTTGTATTTGGGTGCAATGGTCTGCTGGATCAAGCCTGATGCTTGGGCTGCTATCACAGCGGTTCTGGGTACTGACGTTTTCCGCTTGACAGTGGTCAAGTCTTTCAAAAACTTGGAGTAGGAAGGGATTTGCTTTATAGCATCAAGGAGGGGTATGTTTATCTGGACATTTTTAAAAACTTCTAAGATTCCTTTAAAGTGATCCTTGTTCCTAGTCTCCTTCAATCGGTGTGGGAATGGTGCTCTAGGTACCACTTCTAAGGATGATGGTTCAACTACAATGGGCTTCTGAATCTTCTCTCTGTGGTTCTCCTCTTGGTATGGGTTCTTCTATCTCTTTCTCCTTTTCTCTTTTTGCATTCTCTTTCAAATCTTTCTTCAAATTCTCTCTCTCGGGTTCGACAACTTTTCTCGCACTCTCTGGTTTTCCGAAAAAAAAATTCTCTCTTTGATCCTCTTTAGGCATCTCAACTCTATTGTCAACAATCTTTTCTGATCTCAGAGTATGGATTACATGCACATGCTCATTACTCTCTACCGAACACTGGCCTCTAGGCTGATTGGGCTGTCCTTTCGGATTAGGAATGGTTTGGCTCGGGAAATGGCCCTTTTCTCTTTCAGACAACTGTAAGGTGAGCTGACCTAATTGGGCCTCTAGTTTTGTAATGGACTGGTTCTGGGCCTGGTTAGTCTGCTCTTGGACTTGAATGAATTTGGATAACAGGTTCTCCAGATGAGAGGATTGCTGAGGGGCTTGTGCTGGTGCAGAGTAATTAGGCATCTGATCTAGGACTAGTGCCCTACATTGGTTCTGTGATTGGAACTGATTCTGCTGTATGGATTGCTGGGGATAAGGAACCATAGGATGATTGGTTTGAGGAGGTTGCTGAAATTGCTGCCTAGGATACTGCGGCTGGAATCCTGGTTAACCTCCCTGGGACTGAATAGGCTCGGCTTGATGGTACGAAAAATTGAAGTGGAACCTATTGTCTGGGTGGTAGGTCTGACTAAAAGTGTTAACAGTTGGTTTCCGGAAGTTTCCATAGGAATTTAGTGCGTTGGCTTGCTCGGCCTTGACAAACGGCAGACTAGGGCAACTCTCAACTGTGTGCTCACAACTATCGCATAACACACAAATATGATGCGGTTCACTCATACTTCTCAAGGTGGGCTCATGTCGCTGAAGGGTGGGTTGGCATGACATCACAGACATAGATCCTATATTTTTGCTCAAATTTTCCACTCCCTGAACTAAACTGGTCATCACATTTTTCAACTCAGGGTCCTGTTTGATGTTATACATTCCAGGTTTCTGGATCCCTGTCTCATCTCTCTCCAAATCTTTCCTATTACTACTCCAATTTTGTGAATTTTCTGCAAGCTTGACAAGGAATTCGTATGCTTGATCGGCAGTTTGATTCATGAATTCTCCTTTGTGCATTGATTCAATCAAGATACGCTGGGGGTTCGTAAGACCTCTATAAAAGAAATGTATCAACTCTCCTTTGTCAATCCCGTGATGAGGGCATTTGATCAATAGGTCATGGAATCTCTCCCAGGTTTCGGCAAACTCTTCCTCTAGTCGTCCCCTAAAGTTCCTGATGGCACTCCTAAACTGCTCAGTTTTGTTCACTGGGAAAATTTTGGACATAAACTTTTTGACGAGCTCATCCCAGGTGATAATTGAGTTTGGAGTCAAAGAATTCAGCCAGACGGCTGCATGATCTTCTAGTGAGAGGGGAAACAACCTAAGCTTCACGGCTTCACTATTCAAATTTTGATTTCTAAACGTGTGGCAGATGGTCAGGAATTTGTTCAAATGGATATAGGGCTGCTCGCACTCAGATCCATGAAATTTTGGTAACATGTTGATAGTGGCAGGCCGGATCTCAAATTGGTCCGCATTATTTTCTGGCAAAACTATACAACTATGTGAAGTTGATGAAAATAGTGTAAATAGTTCATTGAGGGTGTTTTGCTGAGGCTTTTGGGCAGCCATTGTGGGTACTATGGGTGGGGCAGGTAAACCAAGGTAATCAGTCCTCACTAATCGGCCTTGATCAAGTATCCACACTCGCATACAACTGCGACTATCCTAGCAAAGCAATGGTCCACTCAATGAAATGAATGCAACATAACAAAAAATTTTGAAAATTAAATGAAAAGTTAATCTAAACTAAGGTTACCTAAAAGAATTCTGGACAGCTCCTAACTATGAAGATGACACTCTGGCCTCCAACATGGACCTATGAAATGGGATTTCTGGCCAGTTAACCCCCAAGTAGATGGTGGGATCTCGACGTGCTAGGCGAAGGCTCCTCTTAAAAACCAACTCCTCGAACAACAAAGTTGTCTTCCTATTTGGCAAGATGATAGCCAAGGGATAAGGTTTGCTTAGGCACCAGAAAATCTGCCAAGGCACACAATTGGTACAACCGCGGTGGTCTTCCCTAGTGAGCTCGTAACCTAAGGTCACGTTTCTACTCAATTTTATTATGATTTATTGGTTCTAAACTAAGTGAGAATTAGGATGAAGTCCTAACGGCAAGGAAACGGTGATGAAATCCGAATCCTTATTTTGTTGGGGTAATGTGCCATTTACTAGTAGTGCACCAAATTACAAGTGTATTTGAAAAAATTACACTATAAAGTAAGAAACAACCAACAAAGTAAACCCACTTGCAAGGGATTCGCGGGGGTTAGGAATTGCAAACCTCCCGATTTATTTCGGGGGACGAATCGGTTGTGTCGACTCACACCACGGACACCAATTTTCGTGTACGAATGTGAGGGGCCGCGACGGTATAGTCCAACCGTCCTCCTTCCCTACAAGGAATTTATTGCAATTCTACTAAACAACTAATTACTTAAAGTAAGTAAAGTGTGTAAAGTAAAGTAAATGGGTCACGGGCCGACCCACAACCAAAATTATTACAACTTTGATGATAAATACCTAATATAACCAACTAAGAAGGCAAATAAATGTCTAAACTAATTCTAAACTAGGAAAGCAAGTAAAATATTCAAGTTCTCCAATGCACTTTTCCACTTTCCTTTGCTCCAAAAGAGGATTTCTTACAAAAGAAATACAAACAATGTGTAGAATCCGCAAGGAAAATAGAGGAAAGATAAAAAGTACACTAAGCTAAAAATGAGTTCAACTCTCTGAAATTCAAAGCTTTCCAATGCCTCTCCCCGGCAACGGCGCCAAGAACTTGATCGACACTTAAATGTGCAACTTTTAACCGCATGACTACGGTGTCGTCAAGTAGTAAAGGACTAAAGAGTCCGGATTATCGATCCCACGGAGAGAGGATGGAACAAGCAATGAATCCAATTAGAGTAGAATTGAACTAAGATATAGCTAATAAAGAAAATTGAAGTAAACAATTAAAACTACTAAACTATGCAATGTAAACTATTAATTAACAATCTAAAATATGAAATTAACAAGGTCTAAGCTAATCTAACAAACTACACTAAACTAGTGGATGAATGGTGGTGGAAATGGAAGACTTAAGGTGAAGATGTGGTATGAAATGTGTATGCTTTTAAAACAAGTGGTGTGAAGTGTAGATCTAAAAATCTAGAAATGAAAATAACAAATCAAATAAAGATTTAAATTAACAACAATAAAAATAATAGACTAGGCAATCCAAAAACCACTAAGTATGTAATTAATTCAAACAATGCATGTTCTAATTCAATTCTCAAATCTACAATCCATTTAGCAATCTCTTGCCTAATTGGATTTGATGATATAGCAATGAAGATTAAAGTAAAAGAAAATCAAAGGCTAAGATCATAGATCATCATCTAGCTACCCTAACAATAAATCATCAAAATCAAGCTACAAAAGATCAAAGAGAAGGGATCTAGAGCATGCTATGTGAGAGAACTTAATCAAACTACAAAGCATCAATTGAGATTATCCGAGCATCAAGTGTAGAGATAGAGCATGAGAAATGAGAGAGATTAGCACAACTAGATCTAAAATCTACTAATCAATCAAGGCACAAGTAGGAAATTTAAACTAAAATATGCATGTAATTGAACTAATCACATTACTTAGCTTCAAAAGGAGAGCCTAATCCAAGAGCTTTAGCCACTAAATATCAAGAAAGAGCTCCAAATCTTCATTAATGAACTTCAATTACACACACTCTCTCTAGATTAGTTACAAAGAAGCCCCTAATTACAATCTAAAAGTATAGAGAAGGTAAAATAAAATTTCTAAAAGACTAACTTGCCACAAGATCTCCCATTCTCTACAAAAACATTCCAATTTATAGAAATTTTGAAGACATTTGATTGGCTCATTTTCATTCACAAGGATTGTTTCCATTTGATTGGTTGCAACTTGAAAGCTTTTGATTGGCTCATTTGCTTTCACATGGATTGTTTCAATTTGATTGATTGCAACAAACTTTCATTCCAAAAGCATATTATGCTTTTTGCTTTTTATGGTCCTTCATTTTGGAGGCTTTTGATTGGCTCATATTTTTTCACATGGATTTGTGCCATGGTAAGCTTTGATTGGTGGAGATGTTAGAGTTGAATGAAATATCTTCTATGTAAAAAAAATATGTAATTATTGGTATTTGAACCCATAACCTATTTCATACCAAACAAAACTCTAACCAATACACCAACCACTCCTTTGTGTTGGAAAATGACTTCTTCTCATCTTATTTTGGAATTCTTCAACACTAATGATGTCTTGGGACATTAGCCGGAGGGTTGGGGTAGTCGCGGGGTCCACCTACACAAGAGAAATTACATAAAAATGCACTATAAAGAATCGGATTTATACATGATAATCCGATAATCCGTTTAATGTGATAGAATGATAAAATCTCTGTGTAAAGCAAATGATATGCATATGAGATGCTGATAAAATCCGAACTAATGAGGGGTAAAATATGCAATATTTAACACTCATCATCCAGGTTGCATTGACAGATGGTTACCCGATGTCTCCCATTATGCCTCAATGGGTTCACTTCCGGCATGATTGTGCAGCTGCATGGGCTACCCCGTATGCGGAGCGAATTAATGCGTTCATGCAGTATACGCGTTCTATGTTTCCTTTTGAAACCATTGTGTTGAAAGATTAGGAATGTAACATGTGTTAATATATTTGAATAAATTTATTTTAAATATGATCAGTGGTAGAAGTGGAACCATGCTTTCATACTAGTCACGGATCTACAATATGATTAGTGGCAGAACCACAGCCAGCCCCCCCTCTCCCGGGGCCCAAACCAACTTCACTAACTCATGAAATCAAGCCATAAAAGACAAAATTTTCAGCAATTTTTATCTTATGGGAAGAAGTGTCGACACCCTTACTTTATGGTGTCGACTCCATGGGGCTTACACATTTCCAACCTCCGGACAGAATGATCACTCGCTCGACCCAACCTGTGGCTGGGTCGAGCGAGACTTCAATACATAAAAATAAAATAAATGTCAAACTGTCATGTCGACCCCATTTCAACTTCACTAACTCATGAAATCAAGCCATAAAAGACAAATTTTTCAGCAATTTTGATCTTATGGGATGAAGTGTCAACACCCTTACTTTATGGTGTCGACTCCATGGGGCTTACGCATTCCCAACCTCTGGACAGAATGATCACTCGCTCGACCCAACCTGTGGCTGGGTCGAGCGAGACTTCAATACATAAAAATAAAATAAATGTCAAGCTGTTGTGTCGACCCCATTTCAACTTCACTAACTCGTGAAATCAAGCCATAAAAGACAAAATTTTCAGCAATTTTGATCTTATGGGAAGAAGTGTCGACACCCTTACTTTATGGTGTCGACTCCATGGGGCTTACGCATTTCCAACCTCCGGACAGAATGATCACTCGCTCGACTCAACCTGTCGCTGGGTCGAGCGAGACTTCAATACATAAAAATAAAATAAATGTCAAACTGTCGTGTCGACCCCATTTCAGATAGTGTCAACCCCTTAACACAAATTATCCAGCAATCTTATCTTATGGGAAAAAGTGTCGACACCATTTCTTGATGGTGTCGACTCCAATAGCTTTGGGTCGACTCTAATAGCTTTGGATGTTTAAAACAAATTTATTCAAACATATTAAGACATGTTACATTCCTAATCTTCCAACACAATGGTTTCAGAAGGAAACCTAGACCGCATATACAGACTGAACACATTAATTCGCTCCAGATACGGGGTAGCCCATGAAGTTGCACAATCATGCCTGAAGTGAACCCATTGAGGCATAATGGGAGGCATATGATAACCATCTGTCAATGCAACCTGGACGTAATGATTATTATTTACATAACCGATAGCGATAGCAACATGTTGATACGACGGCGGTGGAGTAGATCGAAGTGGCAAATATGTAAAGCTCTGTGCAACACTTAAAACGTGTAATATCACATTGAACTTCGAAGCAATTAAGAGACCCATGTCTGGCATGGTCATCCAATGCTCAATTGGTGCTCCTCTATCTAATGCAAAAAAGTTCAGTGAGTTATAAACACGAATCCACTGGTCATCACTACCAAATATTGCAACATACTGTGTCCTGAATGTGTGCAACTCTTCTATTAAGCTATACCGGATAGTTGTCCATGCATCTTCGTGAAGACCAAGACAGACAGCTATCGCCTGAAATCCGCAATTTCCATCAGGTTTTACATCTTGTACATGCATAATGTAAGGATGCAGTATAGGTGGAAACTGACGAACATAGGCATGTACAGAGTAGTTATAAATAGAGGAGCAACTGTGTCTCGCTGGTTCTTGAAACTGAAAAATATCTAACTGGACAAACTCAAATGTATCCGTATTAGCACGAGTTGATATGTCTTCCCTGTCCTTCGAGTTGGGGACTCCCAGGGGCGGCCCTGAGTTTTCGGGGGCCCTAGGCGAGTTCTTATAGTGTGGCCCTACCCGTATATCCACCGATAAATAATAAAAAAAATAAAAGATAATTTTTTTTTCTTTTTTTTTTTTTTGCTAATGGGCTGGGTTCAGGTTGGGCCCGCTATGAAATCAGGTCGGACCTGCAGGCCGGGTCCAACTGTCCAAGGAGACAATGCAGCACTGAGTGACTGAGGGTTTGAGCCACGTGTGGGAGTCTGGGAGAGAGGCCTTTAAGGCATTGGGATGCGTGCAATGCAACAGAAAGCCAAAAGAAAGATATTACCTGATGCAGTGATAGTTGCTACTTGGACTTTGGAAACCAAGAAGTGAAAACGGAGATGTCAGAGGACGGAGAGCCGGAGAGGTCAGAGGAGATCGCCATCATCGCCAGATCGGATCATCGGAGGAGATCCTGGAGTCTAGAGATCAGAGATGGAGGTGGAACCGTGGAAGCCTGGAAGGCACTGTCGCACGCGGTACGCCCGCACTCTAGCACTAGCGTCTGGGTCTGGCCGCTGGTGAGTGGCGATGGCAGATGGGGCTGGAGCGGGCAGCGGGCTGCTGGTGGCTGCTCAGACGTCCTTCTCCTTCTTCTGTTTTGTCGTCTTCTTTTTCTTCTGTCTAGGTTTTTTTTTTATCTTCTGCTGACTGATGGGTGAGATTTGGATGAGGCTGGAAGGGATGAAGGGGTTTTTGACAAAGGGAGGACAGGGGCAGCTGGGGTTTGGCCTGTTTGGGTGTGGCGGTGGGAAAAAATATATTCAGACCGGATTTTCCGGCCTGACTGCCCAATCCCAGCGTCATTCAGGCCGGAAAATCCTGTCTGAATAGCACAGCATTTCGGCGATTTTGGGCAGATTCCGATGAGTTTTACGGTGATTTTGGGCCAGGGTGTAGAGATGTTTTGTGATTTTTTGTTGATTTGGGGGCCCCTAATTGGATGCCAAATTTGGGGGCCCCAGCCGGCCGCCTGTGTTGGCTGTGCCCAAGGCTGGCCCTGGGGCCTCCAAACGAATAACTATTTCTGCTTGGTTCTCGAGAATGAAGGGAATCAGACTCAATGAACAATAATGCAGACGGATTAACACGAGTATTTGTTGCAACTTTTTTTTTTTCGAGGAAGGGCGTCCACGAGTGTTCGTATTAACAGTAGGTTCACGAATTGAAGTTGTTGATGGTTTGATTATCTCCCTCAATTTTATTAAAAGACTGAATGTACCATGCCTTTTTTGCTGCTTAAACTGTTCCGTGAACACTTGTAGCTCGACGTCACAATCGATGTCATCGTCTTGAAGAGACACACACGGTGATAAATCAAGTTTTCTCCAAAATTTATCTATGGAATCAATTGGTATTGGACGACCATCGTTCAAATATATTGCTTGCTCGTGCGCACATGGCAGTCTATAGCTCGTACGAAGTCGACATCCGCATTTGTAGGAAACTTCTCCGACCTCCTTGGACCGCTCAAATTCCTTCAAAATCAAATGCAATGCGTAGCTTGAAACGAAACCACATAATTCCTGGAAGTGTGGTATATTGAATCGATGTTGGACGATAGTTTTGCTTTGCTCAATACTTGCTTTGATAGTTATGTCTGTGATTGGATAACTTGGTGAATAAATAACAGCGATGTCTCCAAATCTAACTGTGATGACTCCAAGTATTTTTTCAATTTCACATGCTGGCTCTCGACTCTATTAGTTGTCTGGTTTCCAAAATGCAGATATCTATCGGTCCAGGCGGATACAAACATCTCCTTATAAGGTGTCAACCATACATCCTTGAGATAATTAATCGTACCTGGAAAGTTTTGTAACACTACCTCAAGGTCTGCCAATTTGCACACATACGCATTCTCAGTTTCAGATTCCAGCAACATATTCCACATTTTGTAGAATGCATTCCAAGATTTGTTGTCTGTTATTGATGGCCTGCACTTGCTCAAAATACTCCTATAAATGTGCCACCTACAAAGTAATTTCTTAGCATTGGGAAATACCTGGGCAGACGCATTCATCAAAGCCAACTCTCTGTCTGTGATAATAACTCGTGGACCGGTGCATCCATCCATTGTTGACTGCAGACACCTTAAAACCCAAGTATAATTGAATACTTTTCTGAGTGCATAAACACAAATGCTATGCAAAATGTCATATTAGTTGCAGTCACGCCGACAATCTCAAGGAGAGGCATCCTATACCTGTTTGTTTAAGACACAGATATGTTAAAACTTACAGATTTTTTAATTTTACTAAATCAAAAGAGGACACAGATATCTAGAGTGGCATATCATGTACCTGTTTGTTTTATATGTTGTATACATCAATAACACGTGCGGGAATGCACGCCATCGCTCTAATAATCCTGGATGTGCAAAGAATAAATCTTCAAGCTCATTGGTTACAACATTTGTTCGACTCTCGAAAATGTATCCTTCACGTTGTAGGAATGACATGACGACTTGCATCTGGGTTTTACCGGCTTTCTCTGCAGTCCGGAATTTCTTGCGTGCATTGTATATGGTCTGAATGGTAGACACGTTGTCTGGATCCTGCTTCTTCAACGATGTCAAGATATCTCGTGGCTTCACATTTTTCGTAGACAAATGTTCCATCAACTGGATTTCGGATTCAGAGAGCCGACCAGGGTATGGATGTCCCTCCATATATGATGCAGGGGCATGGTTATGTGTTCCACATACCACCCTTGCCATCCAGTCATCACCTGTTTGCATTTTCACCCCTTTCACTCTGAAAGGACAATCAATTTTTTTGGTGCCTGTAATCGTTGTAGAAGTTTTCTTGCTTCTGTATGTGCCACCGCGATCACATTGGAACAACAGCCTAGGACTCTTCCCGATTATGCTAATCTCTGACCTTTTAATGACAATGATATATCCTAAATTACGTCCAGTATTTTGAATCCAATCAATAAGAGATTGGCGCGAATTGAATACCTGAAAATATATTAATTCTGTTAGAAATTAACAACTTTTTATTAGAAATTGGCAAAATAAAACATAATTGGAATTGATTTAATATCATACCATGTCCGTAAAAAATTCGTTTGTGACATTTTCATCCACATTTTCATCTTATTGTATTATTTCGTTTCTGAGAATATCATCCTGACAACAATATACATTCACTTGGGCATCTGCAATTAATAAGAAATTATTAAAGAATTGTATATTTACCTGATCACTTGAACCACTTGACAATCGCAGATCATTGGCCCAAATCCTTAGTTGATCCAAATTCATATCTTCTGTTGGTATGTACACACAGGTCTGATGGAATTAAAGAGACGCACTTCCTTGACCTCTTGTCATGCAAGAGCTTGGAACTAGGGAAGACGAAGACTAATGGAAGTTGGAAACAAACAGAAGGAATCGATTTGCTCTCAACGTCCTACATTTCCTAGGCGATTTTCCTGGAGGCTTTAATGCAAGTTGTTCTTTACAATTTCCAATATATGATCATTTAGTTAAGGGAATATATTCCCTGTTCAGTGAATATATTCTCTGAACTAGATGATTCAGGGAATATATTCCCTGAACTAGATGATTCAGGGAATATAATTCAGAGAATATATTTGGTCAAAAGTCATACATCCAATGGGAGTGGTAATGGCGTGCATCTCTGTGTACGGAAGAGAATAAAAATCAATGGGAGTGGCTATGGCGTGCATCTCTGTGTACGGAAGGAAATAAAAAACTGATGGCGATCAGATTTTCTGTAGCCGGAGGTTAGGCCAGCCTTATGTCAATTTCTGTAATGAATATAGGCTGAAGTTATTTGACCCATTTAGAAAATGGGTTGAATAATCCAATGAACCAATCCTTCACATTTTCAACAGAGTCAGCTCGTTTTCCATGAACCCTCACTTTATATTTTTATTCCTTTAGTAGTCATACAATTTCTGTCATTCAATTTCCATAATAGAAAAATTAATAAAAATTTCAGTCCTTTTTTTACAATTAATTCGTCCCTCTACATACTCTTAAATCCCTGCGCTGCACAATTCATTCAGCCATTTCTCATAGCCATCAGCCATCATCCAAAAGTTTTTTAACGTGTGACGTGATGTCCCTTGTCATGCGCATGTGAGTTGCTGTTTTTTGGGTTTAGGGTCACTCCTCAAGTGCATGTGAGCTGATGTCCCTCCTCATGTCCTTAAATTATACATAGAGGAATCCTAGGCCGTACACCCACTCTTTATAGAGTGGGTGCATAACCCATCACCCATTAGTATATTATGTACACTATAAAGTTATTCATGTCTGCACTAATTATTACTCAATTTTGAAGAAAAATCTGAATCTCACGTACCTATTTAGTTACTTTTATACTTGTTGAAACGAGAGATCGTAAGTATGACCAACTATTTGAGATTCAGAGAGGACATTGAAGATTATAAAGGGAGAGAAAGAAAGAGCGGAGAGAGAGAGAGAGAGAGAGAGAGAGAGAGAGGAACAGGAGGTTCGATGGAGAGAAAGGAGAGAGACATCCATTCAATGAGTCGTTTCAAGATGAGGTAGTTTTTTTTTTTTAATTCAAATTTGATATGTATTAATTGGGTCCCACTTCCATATGTTGATGTGGCTAATTGTGGATGGATTTAATTATAAAAAAAATTAAAAAAAGTGTGTCTCGATTGCACCAACCATTTTGACCTTTCAAGAGAAAGAATGGAAATGCCCCACCACTTGGGATAGAAGTAGATTGATATATAGGAATTGAAGATCAAATGATATCTGCTCAAGGATTATTAAAGAAGTGAGGGGTGAAGAATCTGAATTGAAAGGTATATAGCAATTTTCACTTTTCTTGTACTCAAATTATGCGGGTGGTGGTTGAGTATTCATTTTTCAAGTCTCCCTGTTTTATTTCCAACTGGAGGGAGATAATTTGATGGCCATTTTAGAAATTCACATTTATTTCTTTAATTTTAACCATTTTTAGAAAAAAAAAGATCATACAATCCCTATATATTTAGTTAGATCCCAAGGGCTTAGTTGTTTGTATAGAATAAATAGGAATTATAATACACAGGAACTCATGACGTGAGTGGTTTAGTTAAAAATAAAATCTAAGGTGAATATATATAAAAATGACTATGAAATAACCTCTCTTCTAATGGAAGGTGACTCAATGGAAAATAGAAAATAAATACTCAAACATCACCTCGGTAATTCAAATCCTAGGAAAGTCATTGTCTCATCTACAACGCTACCTTATATCGATCACCTCCTTGCCTTCTATATCAATAATTCATACTTCACCACTTTAATAATCATTTGATGGAGTTCATGTTTCCATGAATTCCTAAATATTCAATTACTAAGTATTCTATTGCAAACAAACAAATTCTTTTAAAATAAGCAGCACTAAAAGCGTAATTAATGTCTAGTGAATTTTAGCTCAGAGGATTCAGACTCTTTTAAAATAGGACACCAGGTAGAGCTTGGAGCTTGCTGTCCTTGCAGGATAAAAGAGGACATCCATACCTACTCATCACCAATTAGCACACTACGAGTCGAGCTTTCAATCTGATTATTCATTTTGTGCCATAACTCTTCATGGTTATTTGTCATCCACGGTTGGCTTAGGATCACGGTTTGCATCCAGAGGTTGTAGGTTCGAAACTGCACTACCACACTGCGGTACATGGGAGTTTACCCGGCTTCCCTCTGGGCCCGGAGGGAGAACCCTCCGATAGCAGAAGAAAAAGAGGCCGGAGTGATTGGACCTTTACATTTTGTTTTTCTTTTTTCAAATAAATCCTCTAATTGCTAAGTAGGGTCAGTGGGCTCCATAAACTCTGCCAAATTTCTAGTTTGAAAGTAGTAGAGCACAATATTTTGTCTGCGAAACCTTGTCATTTGTATATTGAAGCTCCGGTGGGCCATAGGAGAACTTGAATGTGAACCACTTGTTTTTTCTCAAACCATCCATCAGAAAGTTAGCATTTTGATGTAGCTATATATCCTTTTTAAGGCCAATGGGAATATGGGGTGTATGCCCTTGATCTGAAACTCCTCCATCTATCTGAGACGTGCATCTCTTCCACATAGGATGGTCAGTGCCTTGATTAACATCGATTGATGAGTTCAATTGTAAGGAAATTACTTTTAAGTCCATTACTTGGGCCACAGGTCATTACCTTTCCCGAATTGTGGTCATTATAGAAATCTCATTTTCATAGGATACATGCTATCTTTTACTCAAATACGGTTTCCTAATGAGATATATTCCATAATATTCTCTATCTTGATGGACGGTTGAGATTAAAACTAATGAAATCCTAATTGAAAATTCGGTCCTCTCTCCACCTATAAAATATAGTCTTTCCTCCATCACAAAGACTCACTCACGAAATTCAACACATTAAGGTTTATAGACAAGGAGAGAGAAACCGAAGTTATTCCCCTAAACTCTTCTTGGACGGATCTCATCATCGATCAACAACAGCATCAGACAGTAGGATCGGAAAGCTCTCTGCATCAGGATGTCTGGACGTATCTTTAATCTATTTAAGATTAAATCTTATCTGTGATTATCATGATGTTCTCGATCTTAGGGTTCATGTTAATAATAGAATAACATCAACCGCATTCGAACCCATCTGATCTTGATCAATTACATATCTATCAGATGTAAGGTTGTCTGATTGCCACTGGATCATTGATCCGTTGCTGATTGAAATATAGGGATCTGATGCCACAAACTATTGAGTTGTGCTTTGCATTCATGATTAACCATATTAATTCCTCTGGATTAGCCAATACCCAGGTTCAAGGTTCAAGGGTAATTTTGTTTCGGTTAGCCAGGACCAATGTTCAAGGTTCAAGGGTAATTTCGTTTGGATTAGCTAAAACCAAGTTTCAAGGTTCGAGGTAACTAGTATTTGTATTAGGGCACAAGAAAAGAGTGTTGTATATATATAATGTAACAAGCAACCCCATGTGGCCAGGTAGTTTCACAAGTTCTATATCACTGTCCAAAAAATTAAAAAAATAAGATTATGAGAGCGTGAACATGATAAATTGATAATTAATGGATGTTTTTTATTTTTTCTTTTTTTGGATGTATGCACGCTTGCCGAACTAAGTAAATTGCCATGTTTCGATGTGTGATAATGATTTCTTGATTATTATACATTGTGTGAATGAGTTGATTGCATGTTTTTCCGTTGCGCCACAACATGTCACTGATCAGGGTAATCACCATTGTCAATCTCCCAAGATACTTTCTTTAGAGGATTGAAAACCAGGCATAGCAAGTGAGAGAAAATCTCAACCAAAAACACCCTCAAATCCAAATCCCAAAGGTGGTTTGAGAAAGAACAATAGCAGCCTACTTCAACTTCAACCAGAGTTCCGTATTCCCTAGTAATGCTAAACTCTATAACTAGTGGAAAAGATAGAAAGAGTAGTTTTGCCAGCCTTGCAACGTTGAGTTCTTATTTCTAAACTAGCTGGACTTGGATTATGTCCCATTTGCAACCCTGAGCTCCCTACTCGGTTTCAAAAGCAAGTTTAAGATACACACAAGTGCTCCAATTGGAAGTCGGGTGAGACGTGGTCTGGGTTGGACCGAGCTCGTCCACATTTGGGCTGAGTTTTAAAGTCCAACTTGGGTCTTAGCAATATTCTGGATCAATAGAATATGGACAATGCCCATATTCTGGATCAATAGAATATGGACAAAGCCCAAAGTCCAAAGCCTATGCTACCTAAACTAAGGCCAGACTAGATGGTCGCTCTGTATCCAACACAGATGGACCTTTTCTACCAACTAGTCACCTTAAAAACAGAAAAAGGATAGTAACCTTTCAAAATTTCCCTTTGTCTTGCCCCTTGATTGGCGGCTAAAATCTCTTTGATGACAATGATGTTGCCAGTTGCCTAGCACCCTGGGAAGAAAAGCATTTTGAGTTCCAGAGCCCCAAGTCTTTTCAAGCATTACTTTTCAACCTATGTTGTTGCATAAACTGATTGTCCTAAAATGAGTGAATTGTGTGTGGTTGAGCACCAGTCTCTATGTTTAGCAGTTGGGAAGCATTCCATGAGACAATTTTTTTTTTTTTTTTTTTTTTTTTTTTTAAGACTCAAGAAATTTAGCTGCAGCATTTTATAGCAAACTCCGATTTAGGTGGTGGCCCCAAACTGAAACCTTCAAAATGAGATTGCATGAATTTCTCTAATATTGTATAAGAATAGGAACTCAAAATCTCCATAATGGCAACAGAAATTCTCACCCAAGGGGACCCCGCACATGGACACTGCAGGGTTTTCAATCCCACCATCCACAAATTAAGGCCAAACACCCATCGGCCCCTTTGTTAAAGGCACCAACTTTAATACCCCCGCCGCAACCTTGCAAAACTCTTGTATAAGAAAATTGGCTTATTCTCCAAACTCCTTTTCTACTGTTGGCGTTGTTTTCTTTTCATATAAGAGACCCATAGATGATTAATCTAACAAAAAGTCTACATGGACTAACTCTATGGTTCTCATCCAAATATTGGATGTTCTCATTCAAAATTTGGATGAGAACCATGGAGTTAGTCCATGGTTATGTCCATGAGTTAGTCCATGTAACAGGACTCTTAATCTAATCACTTCAGGCACCTAATCACCTTTAATCCAGGTCCAAATATATCTATCCTCTCTGCATGCATTCAATGACATGCATCAAAGTGGCTCCACTGTATGTTGACATCATTTATGGGCATTTTCTAGCCGGCCTCATGTATAAATACTAGCGAGTATCAATGACATATTTTGCTAAGACACTTTGCTCTTATAAATCTTTTACTATGGTTACACCAAAGGCATATCGAATGCCTGAGTCTCATGCTGATGGCATATTGCCTTGTTTACTTCCCCAAAACTAATTGAGATATTGGAACACTTTCTGCTTAGCTTGTTCCTGTGCAGCCCAGATTGGGGTTAATCATCGGCGAGGCCAGCACAGGCTTGATTTGGGCCCAGCCTGCTTTGGGACGGGTTTAGACCTTAGGTTTTAGTACTCGTGTTAGGCCTGAATCTAAAATTTAGGCCCATTTAATATTTGAGCCAGACTTCAATTAAGTGATAGAAAGCCCAAAGCCCTGTCCAAACAGTGGTGCTTGCAGTTTAGTGGCTGATTTGCCTGAACAACTGAAATAAAGCTCAGCCCAGGCAGGCCCGCTAGACAAAGGTGCAAGCTCCAGACTGACATGTTTAGAGCTAAGACCATTTCCTTTTTGCCATGCATAAACAGAACCAACAATTGGGATAAGCATGGAAACTAAAGCTTTTATAAACATAGCTAGTTACACCCAATATACATCGAAACTCATTGGCCATGGATAAAGAAAGAATTCCTTGCCTTCATTTAGAGGTTCTTCTGAGGAGAGAAACAATGATAATGAACAGAATCTTTAGTTGACCATTCTTTAACAAATGTCTTCTTTCCTGAGAATTCTCTGTAAACAGACTGAACCTGAATTCTTTATTAATGGATAAGTTTAATCGACCCAGACCATATATAGTTTGTCTTCTATCAGTGATCAATTAGGGATTCCGGCCCATCCACGTCTAAGATAAATTGTAGCAAGGCCCAGCAATTAATTTCAGTCCTCATTAATACTGGGCTGGCCCAACTAAATTTTAGCCCAATAACTTGCGGAATGACACTGATCACATTGACTTGAGGAAGAATTCAAGAAATTTTCATGTTAAGGATTTATAGCATTCAAAGGTATTTTATTCATGAGCAAAAACCTGAGTATGGTTTTCTGCTGTCTCTGTGTGGTGATTTCAATTTTCACCCCACCCAAGCAGGGTCTTCCTGTTTGGACCAAACAGGGGATTCGGTTCCCCACGTTCAATTGCATGATGGGACTCTGGTCAGAAATTTCTTCGGTGTTTTGTGTCTGTATCCCATGGTCCATAGTCCACTGTGTGCTTTTTCATGCACCTACATACAATGACCTTCTATTCCTCTTTGCCAAGTCAAGAAATAATGTTAAGACAAACGGAAAGAAACATACAGCTATAGTGATTAGTGATATCACTATGAATCAGTAAACATTAATTATAGAACAAGTAATCAAAGGTATAATACCGGTTTGTTATGGATAAAAACATTATAGAATCTAGCCCCAAGATTAGAGAAGTATATTCGCTAATAAACATGGCTCCACATGGTTGAAACTAGAGAACTAAAGAAGCAGCTCATTGGTGTGAAAAGAAGAAAAATATTGCAACTCGAGACAATGTATGGCATCAGCTTTTGGCTACACACCTTTTTAAAAACAAGAAATTTTTTTTTTTTTATAAAGTTGATTTAGGTTTTGGGAGCCCGTGACTCTGCCACCAACCATTCAAGTATGTGGTTGGAGTGGATCACTTAGAAAGCAAGCTAATGTGATAATAATCCAATCAACTCAGGTATGAAATGATTCATATGAATCTTAGTGTCCTGGAACCTCCTCTCAGCCCTCTTAATCCCGTTCCGAAAATACGGATCAGGATTTTCGGAGCGGATTCGTCTTTGGAGCGCGGTTTGATCATTTTTGGAGTGCGGTTCGACCATTCTCGGAGCGCTGTTCGACCGAATATGGAGCGAATCGTGCAAAACTTTGATTTTCTGTGTATTTTCTTTTTCTGTAAGCTTGATATTTATTTTTTGAATGAAGAAAATTCTTTTCACTTATTAATTATCGTCTATTTTATGTTATCAAATTGCAAAGTTAATGCTTTTCTCTATTTTTTATGCTTGAATATATGGATAGGATATATTTGTGTCTATTAGTTAATTGTTTATAAACCCACAAGAACTATGTTGTATAAGCACTCCAGATATATAATTATTTTAAAACTTAGTTTCGGCGCTCCGGCTCTTGCTCCCACCCTCGCTACTGCTCCGCGCTCTAGGCACTTAGATATGAACCCTTTGCTACTAATGGATTGAGTACCATTTGTTACATATTAATCAATGTGGTCCATCTTCCAAATTTAGAATGTGTCAAGTGACTATTGTGAGGGAAAGTATTCAATTATGCAAAGAAATACTTAATTTTAAGAACTACGTACTGTAATCAGGACGACGAAATAGCCCAATAAATGACAATGAGAATGGAAAACAGAAATGATTCCAATTCATTATTACCAAAGAAAGAACAAAATGGTGAAATGGTGCTAGAAATAGTAGTTTCTATTTCAAAATAATAAATGGACTATTATTTGCCCAATTCTTTTTTTTTTTGGGTAAAAGATCTTTGGACATTTGTGTGAAACAAAGTGCCAACACCACGTGCATTGGCATTTTGGTGTGTGGTTTTTTTATTTTATTTTTTTTTTCTACAAGGCCAAGATGCCCTTATTTAGGGTGGGACATCTGTTTAGAAAATTGAAAAACTGTTTAAAAAATGAATGTACATTTTGGTGGGGAACATCAAATGATTGAAATCATATATAGGACCACTAATGCTGGTGATATATATGGCCACCCAAATGATTTAAACACATTGGTGCCCAGCAACTGGTCATCATCTTTGGGCGACTCACTGCTTCTTTTTTTTTTTTTATCTATATATCAAACTCAAGAGGGCGAGCCTTGGCGCAACGGTAGAGTTGCTCCTTTGGTGACCTCGAGGGTCACGGGTTCGAGGCGTGGAAACAGCCTCTTTGCAAAAATGCAAGGGTTAAGGCTGCGTACACATGCGCCCACCCTCCCCCTACCCCCGCTTAGCCGGGGAGCACTTTGTGCACCGGGTGAGCCCTCTATATATCAACTCACAGTGAGAATAAACCATTTTTTTGGAGGAACGGATGATGATGATGAGTGGGCCCCAATTATAATTTCAATTATTTTGATTGGCCCCACTCAAAATATTATATTTGCACTTTCACCTCTATTGTTTTTTTCTAAAAAAAGACTACCTTTTAAGAGATTTAAAAGAAAATGCAGAGAAATTTGTTAAAAACCCATAAAAAAAATATTTTGCAGTTATCAAATTGGCTGTTAAACCTATGAACAAAAATATAAATCTTAAAATTAACAACTTATTAAGATTTCCTGACATTAGGTATATGCTAAAAATTAAGGAAAAACCTCAAAAGTCAAGAATAGCATGAGACATTGCCGGATAATGTGCGATGGCAATTCTCATAGTCCCCACCACAAAGTCATCCAAATATTCCACTCCAAATGCTTTGTTTTGCCATCCAATTCACCTCCTCACGTGGGCACTGTTTCTTATTTGTTTTTATAGAATAATATAAACAAACCCACTTCCTAATCTCATTCTATAAATAGCTAGTTTCCATGCACTGCTAAGAATCACCACACACAAGGCCTACTAGTCCTCCATTTCCATTAGCAGTACTAGTACTACTTCCAAGTGTTTGGAGATGGCCCCAATGAGCTCAGTTTCCACAGCCCTCTTCCTCTCTATCAACCTTCTCTTCTTTGCCCTTGTAACTGCAAATTACACCCCTAGCTACAGTGGTACGTGCCCCAGAGATGCTTTGAAGCTGGGTGTATGTGCCAATTTGCTTGGACTAGTAGCACCAATTGTGGTAGGGTCACCACCCACCGTACCATGTTGCTCACTGCTGGAAGGGCTGGTTGATCTTGAAGTGGCTCTCTGCCTCTGCACTGCCATTAAAGCCAATATTCTGGGCATTAATCTAAATGTTCCTCTCACCCTTAGTTTGCTGGTCAATGCATGTGGGAAGAAGGTCCCATCTGAATTCCAGTGCTAGAAAGTCTTTTTTCCTTGTTGAATTCCTCTTCCTTAATTGATTGTGGTGTGTCTGTGCTTTTGTTGGGTGCAAATGAATAAGTGTTCACTTGTTTCCTACTTCCTACACTGTGGATACAGGTCTTAGATATATGTTGTGTGTGGTGTGAGAGGGAGAGAGGAGATGTGTCTCGTTGTCTTGAAATTTAACTTTTTCATATGCATTTGCTTCATGTTTTCTATTGTTTTGATTTTCTTCTTTAGAACACTGCATGAAAACTAACATGTGAATATTCAAAACGGTCTACAGTGGATCTAGAGGCCCACGGATAAGTCACTAATATCAGGCTTGGAATTTTGGCCAGGCCCTGTGATGCAGGTCTTAATTTGAGGCCCAACTATCATGTGATCTGTTAGTTTTATGGACTCAATCCAGTAGATGATATAATAAATTGATTAATTTCTTTATTTATCAGCGTATTCATGCTTTCCTTTCATGAGATGAATGGTGATTTATTATATACTTGCACATAACCAATACGAATGACATGATTGTTCATGAGATGAACCGGAGTCCAAAGTATATTAGATGTAACACATGTGTATGGATGAGATCTACATACGGGAGACATGTGTGGCAAATCTTATACTTAAATTTCTTCACAACCAGTGATGAGACTAGACATCTCATACTGACAAGGTTGCAGCACTTTGATCACTATGAGATAGTGTCATTTGTCTCGATCATCAGAATGGAAGATTCTGGATCATAATGCTGGTACATTGAATGTATTGAAGGACCATGAGAAGCACCTTATAAACACTGTCTTTACTTTAAGGTCTGCTCTCATAATTCCCTAGCAGTAAGCTCTCAATCCTGAGACATTAATGAACTCAAGTTTCTATCTATTCATTTGCTTTGAGTCACCAATGAGTGAGGCCAACTGTAGGTCAACATCTCGGTGATTTAGGTACGTGGTAGTAGAGCTGTGGGAACATTCAATAGTCAAGATGGAATCTATCTCTAATATCCCCTTGTGCCAATTTATGGGTTTATCATTGGTAAGTGCGCACCCATTCCGATTAAGAGTTAATTGAAAAAGTACCATGATTATTATAATTAATTAGGGCTCAAGGATAATAAGATATAGATCTAGTTTGGAAGACAGGTCCAATTGATCCATGAATATTGATAGATGGGCCTACTTGTGGTAGTGTGGAAGTTTAGGGTCTTCTATGTAATATTCCTAAGAAAACTGGAGTTCAATTGCATATATATAGTGGAGTTATTTGCAATTAACCGTGGGCCCGGATTACACATGAGATGTGGGGTCGCGTGTCCTAGTTGGAGCCAACTTTCTAATGAATCCCTAGTAGTCCCTACGTTAGCCCAATTATTAGAAAGTATCTAATTCTAGTTGAACTCAAAAAGGAAAGTTACTATTTCTATTTGAAGTGAGACTTTTAATAGTGGTAATAGTAGACTTACTAATTTTAGTAGAAGTGAGACTTCTTTTTTAATTAGAAAGGAATTAGAAAGTTACTAATCATATTTAAAGTGAGACTTCTAATTGTGATATGGTAAGTTACTAATTAATTAATGGAAGTAAGACTTCTATTTTAATTAAGAATAGATAGTTACTAATTATTTGGAAGTAAGACTTCTAATAGAAATTAGTAAGTGTGGCTTGCAAAAGCTATAAATAGAGGAGAACCAAGAGTGTTGCAGGCCTATGCTCATTCCCACATTGGGATTCACGCCCAAGGCAACTCAAGTCCCCACCAAGAGTGTTGCAGGCCTATGCTCATTCCCACATTGGGATTCACGCCCAAGGCAACTCAAGTCCCCACCAAGAGTGTTGCAGGCCTATGCTCATTCCCACATTGGGATTCACGCCCAAGGCAACTCAAGTCCAAGGGGTTGGACGTCCACTCTTTCTTTGTGCAAGAGTTGCACATGGTCTTTCTCCTCTTCCTCTTCTAGTTCTCTTTCTAGTTCCTCCCTAGAGTTCCTAGTAGTTTTCTCTTGGAGATCCCACCATCTTCTTGAGAAAAGGAGAATCTGATACGGGTTATAGCGTGGAAGATCAAGAGGTCTTGGAGATCCCTATTTGATTAGTGAAAGCGTTTCATCATCAAAGAAAGACGCAACTTCTCCATTAGAGTACAATTGAGCTCTAAATGTATAATCCACTTCCTTGCATGTTGTAGATTATTATGGATGCTTATTAATTGCTGTTTCTATTTTCTAAATAGATTGTATTTACTGATCATGATGGCTGAGATTGAGGGTTTTTATCCTGGATTGGGTTTTAGAGCCTTCTGGATAATTGATCCCTACATCAAATGGGTCAAAAAATTTTGAAACCTATCCTAGAGGCCCACCCTATTTCCAACACGTGATCTCCAGGCCTCATGCAACTCCCGAGTACTCTCATGCTCTCATGTAACACATAAAAAAAAAAAAAAAACTCCCTACGAGATATTGTGTATCTATCAAAAGTGCTAGTAGGAAAATCACCTTATATGAAATTTTGATGCAGAGTCAATAAACTGGTCCCTTAAAAGACCTCCACTCCATCAAATCATGAGTGGTGGAAATAGTCTGGATTCAATTGTATACAATATTTGTTGGGTCCTACCTTTGAAAATTCAAGACCACTCAAATCGCAGGTCAAGTTTATATCCATGTGAGTTTTATTCATTAATTGGTCTCATGAAGCTTTGTGGAAATAAGAAATTGTTTCAATAGAGCTTACAGTTTCAACCGATATCATTCACGGAAGCTGATTTCTAAAACCATGGTTTAGACTTTCACATCATAAAAAATACAAGACAAAAGTAATTGTCATGAGATTATATAATTGAGAAAGCTGGGCCATGGCCAGGGGGATGATCTTGGAAAAGACGGAATGTTAGGGGTGAAAATTTTAGAAAAGACCGACATGTTACAGGTCGACATTAGTAAAATAGATTGAAAGAAGTGGAACCTATTTGAGGAGTGGGCTCAATATAAATTGGAATGGAGAAACATAGTTCATTCAGCCCCTACTTCTGTGATGGCTGGGTCTAAGTGTACTGTCATGGAATAGAAGCCCACCCCTAGCTCTCTTATTAAATGGGCGGCTTGAGTTTGGGGCTGGCCCTGACCTAAAGGCCTAAAATTCTTTCTTAACATTGAGACACGAGCATTATCATGACCTGATTAAAACTTTGTCACTAGGAGTACAGATGACCGGACAAGCCAGCCTGGACAATTTACAAACCGATGTGGCTTAGACAGGGTGAGGTTTGTGTAAATAGAGGTGCTCATGGGCTGGATGTGGCCGGACCCAAGCCTGTCAAACCTGAACCGTTTTTATTGTCAGGACTTATAATTATACTGGATGGCGTCCACAACACTGACAGTTGGGATGGCCTCTAATCATACTTAGGCCCCAACTTGGTCCATTTACTTATCCGGAGATAGAATTAGTCCCCCATGCTGCCCACAGTTGCAAAACACTGCCCAAATCCGGATCAATGTATGCCAGGCTAGCACCAGACCCAGGGTGGCACGTACAGCTGATGGCACCCCTATGCGTGAGGTCTAAACACACAGGTAGACTAAACCCATCCACACGAACATATAGCACACATGTGAGATCTGAACTGCTCATTAAATGGGCTCTTGTAGAGTTTCTCTTTTTATAAGTTTTTCTCCGCACGTGTGCAGGGAGATAATGACATTAGCACTCACCCTTAATTTAATATTAATTTGAATTATATTCACAATTGAATCTTAAATTTCGCCACACTTATGCTTTAGTGGTGTTTGTAGTGCAGGTTCTCACACTTGGCCTAGGGACCGACCCATGAGTACTCAAGTTAAAAGTAGCACTCGAGGATATTGGTGTCTTACCAAGTGGTAAAATGAGAGTCAGTTCTCAAAGGGATGTCCAGGTTTCGACCCAAGCCTCTCCTCACTCCTTGCATGTGTGAGTTTGTCACTCCTGATATGTACAAGTCCACTCCCTGTGTTTATGGGTACTCTCCCCATATGCGAGAGTCTCTCGGGGACCCAGCCCCCTTAGTTGGGATACCAAAAGGAAAAAAAGTTAAAAGTCTCACTCCTTGACCAGCAGCCTAATATTAAAAAAAAAAAAACCTTATATTTCATTAAAAAAAATAACTTAAGAAACTGTTAAACTAGTTAAGGCCCCCAAATCAATAGCTTTGATATCTCTTTGAGACGGTTTTTTGCCCAAGAGTATATCCATGATGATAACTTTCTATCACACTATCTTATCATCATGATTGGCGGGAATTCTATTAGGTCTTACAAGGGGCTTAGATTTTTACCTCTCATGCAATTTATATATGAGATATATCTCTCCGCACAACACATCCCTTATTTTAATATGGTTTCATTTTGATTGTAAAAAAAAAAATATTGAGTCTTTTTTTCGGATTTTACTTTCGGTTGTTTGGTACCAAAAACTTGCAACTTCTTGGGTCTGAAAATGATTTCTTCATTAAATAAAATTGAGAAAAAAAAAAGCTTTCATCTAGGTTACACCCATGGTCACTATCTCATCCACTCTATAAATACCCGCAACCCCTTGATCCAACCTCACCATCAGAAGACCCTAGTTTAAGAAAATCAGAGTGTTGGAGATGGCCTCAAAGATCAATGCTTCAGCTGCCCTTTTCCTTGCCCTCAACCTTCTCTTCGCCCTCCTCGTCACAGCCAGTTACAAACCCACTCCTAACCCAAGGCCTAATTACACCCAAAGTTTATGTTCTCGTTCTCGTTCTGGTTCTGATTCTAGTTCTTGTGCCAATTGCTCTAGAGATGCACTAAAGCTCGGTGTATGCGCTGATATTGTAAAGTTAGTGAATGTTACTGTGGGCTCCCCTCCCACTCTCCCTTGCTGCTCCCTCATTCAAGGCATCGTCGATCTCGAAGTAGCTGTCTGCCTTTGCACTGCCATTAGAGCCAAAGTCCTTGGTATAAATCTCAACGTACCTGTCTCGCTGAGCCTGTTGCTCAATGCATGTGGGAGAAAGGTCCCAACCGGCTTCAAATGCTCCTAGATACTCATTTTCTATGTCCACGTACCTAATATTGTGTCTTTGTACCTAATATTGTGTCTTTACTTGTATTAAGTGTTTTGAACTTTACTTGTATTAAGTGTTTTGAACAAGTGCTTGTTAATGAGCCTTCAATAGTTCTAACACCGGAGCACATAGTTCTCAAAATCACAGGTGGTTATCTACTGTATGATGGGGTGATTCCTTGCGATGCGTGGAATTGCTGCTTATATGCCTATATATAACTTGAGGCACTGTACTGTTGAATATATATAGTGGAATAAAGATTAATCGAAATTTTTAGCATGGTCGATCTACTGACAAGAGAGCCTTATGGCATATTGAAATCAACATAGATAACTTTAAATTAACACCAGGGGATACCCTCGTCTGAAAAAAAAAAACTACAAAGAAGTGATATTCAAAGGCAGGAAAAAAAAAATGCTTTTAGTGGCAGATTTTTTGCACTTCTATAAGGTAGCTAAATCCCAAGGGTTTGTGGCACTTTTAGCGGTGGAAAACAATTTCCACCGTAAAAGGGAATTTTTCCACCGCTTAAATCTCCTTTTTTTTTATGGTGAATAGGAGCACAAGGCTGCCTATTGGTAGAAGTACTCTTTGAGAATTGTAAATGATTAGAATGGATATTGGTAGAAGTACTCTTTGAGAATTGTAAATGATTAGAATGGATATAATTTTAAAATTGTGCCGCATCACTTTATGTAATCCCACCCCCACTCACACACACACACAACAACAACAACAACAAACAAAAAAAAGGTGCTATGTGACCTTGTAAACACCCAAATTTCAAGTAATTTAATTTGATCAGCAAAACTTGACCATTGATGAGAAGCATGTAAAAATATGGTCAAATCTTGTTTGCCTAGTCCAAGTATTAGCATCCTTGTTAGATTAAATTTCATATTGTTATTGGGAAAATGCATTTTAGTGGTAAAGACCAGAAATTAATGTTCTTGAATGCATCAAACTTGTCATTTAATTGTTTGGAAGGATTCTTGGCCGGATTTTTTGTTGTTGAAAATTTCTGAAAATATGCCATGGTTGTTCCTCAGCTTTTGCATAACTCTAAATTAAGATATTTAGCCTTCAAAATGCCTGAACCCTGAGCATTTATGAATTCAGTCGGGGACAACATTTGGAATTCTCATGTATTCTTTAATAAAATAGGCTCTATTTTATTTATATGTGAGATTGCCTATAATTAACTTACAATGTTTGAAAATTCTGAAATCTTCAAATCCTCCTTTCAGTCGAGAAGTTCAAAATTCAGGCTAATTCATTGGAATGTATAAAGGTTTAAAATTCCAACTTCTTAATAGAGTTCTCATTTGAAGAAATCAATAGAATTTCTGTCAAGGTTTTGAGAGCATTTGAAACCCTCCAAAAAAGATCCTCTAAATTCTTAAAATCAAACCTGCTTATGTTAATATTTTGAAAAAAATAACCGGCATGGATGCCACTTGCCGCACTTCTGCTTCAAGTAAAAACCTCTGGTTTTTGCCTTACAATGTACAAGTGGACTTCTCAATTGCACGACATGTGGCATATTAAGGGAACCTATTGGCCCCATTAAATTAAGTATGGACCAAAACTCAGGTTTAATGGATTGGATAATTGTCTAATCTAAGGGCAAAAAAAATATGCCGTTATATATAATATAAGATTTAATGAAAAGTTTTCTCCTATGCACGGTGCTCTGATAGAGCACTCATCTGGACCATCCCCTAAGACTCTCCCTGAATTATACAGGACCCACCATTATGACCGGCATTGATCCAAATAGACTGAATTGTGCAGGAGAAAATCAATCAAACTATAACTATTATTTGCTCACCTGACGGCTAAGAGTACAAGGATGGGGGCCTCTATTGGAGTATGGCCCCAAGACTTTTAGTCCATTTTTCTCACAAGTTGGCCTACTGGTCAGAGAATTGTAAGTAAACTTGCCCACCAAGGACTGTTCGAGAGTAGAGTTTTGGGAGCGGGCACTCTATCCACATAGGCAGCCATGTAATTCCCCAAGCTGCCTTTTAGTCATGATTTGGGTCAAAATTCAGCCATTTAATTTAAGTTTGGGAACAGGGTTAATTATGTAACCTAGGCCCAGGGGTCGTCCCTATACAAATGCAAGTTCAGATTTGAGCACCAAATTGATTCGATCCAAAACTGACCTATTATCATCTCTAGAAAAGTATATTATCTTTTAGAAACTCAAAACTATAATAAGAAATCAATTCCTGTTTTAGTAAATACTCTCTTACACAGATTCTCGTGACTTCTCATCTTTTTACCAATTCAACTCTGCAACTTTGTCCGTGACTCGTCCATGTCAATTGCCATAAAAGTTACCGGACTCGTAATAAGTTATATCTCTTTCTTAAGATCCATACTCTCTTTCAGAAAATTCTCACATCTTGCAAGAAAATCTGACTGTGAAAGAGTTTCCTTCTACGATTGTATTCCAAAAGTTCAAGGCCTATCGTGTGTGGAAAAGTTTTTTCCAAAGCCCTCACATTATTTCATCTTTCTGTTTTACTTCTTAAAACTTCAATCAAACTTCTTAATACTAACCGACAATATCAGAATAGGGAAACTTTTATTCAGTAAATTCTCTGCCATCTCCAAGAATCTTCCAACTCATTGTTATGTTTTCTCATACGTTTATGAAATTCAGCTCTACAAAACTATCTATCTGACATGGAGAATTTCAGGGACTCGTATTAAGATATATCTCTTTCTATCGCAGTAACAAAGAAATCATATTGACAACTCTACTCAATTCTGCTGCCTAGTGGAATGATTAGGCTGACAAGTCAGCCTAAAATCTTATCACTTGCTCAAATTGGAAGCTCATCTACTTGCAATTAGCCCACTTAGCGCACTGATCTCACATTCTTTCCCCCATGGTTCGGTTCGTGTGGTGTGTCTAGGCCGGGTTGCTCTTATCACAGCGAATCACTCACAGTGCGCCACGTCGGCAAAAACATCAAGTGCATCTGATCCCATTTGCTTCAACTGCAAAATCACTTGGTTTTCACATGATTTTTTAGAAAAAGTCTGCAGGGACCGATTTCCTGAATGGCCCTTGTCCCTTGGATCAAGGAAAATTTCCCTTGGATCAAGGGCTTTTCCTTGATCCAAGGGACAAGGGCCTTTCAGGCCCTTTTTTAGGTACCGATTTTCGGTCCCTGTAGCAAGGCTCGATTTTTTATGGACGTGGTGGATTGTAAGTGGACCACTCACTGTAAGTGGACCACTCACAATAAGCGTACGTGATGGAGGATCAGGGCTCTCTGAAAGTGGGGGAGAATGTGACGTTTTGATATTTTATATATATATATATATATTATATTATTTTATTTTATTATTATATAATTGATTGTATATTAATTAAATACGCGATTAGTCTAAGTGGGGACCACGTTAGGTTTAGGGTTGGTGAGTTAGGCTTGTTGGATAGGTGTCTTAACCCATAGTTAACCCAGGCCCAATTTAGTGGTATAATTCTTTTCTAATCCAACTCTTATATTTTTAGAAAAGAAACTCTATTATTTTTAGACTTTAAGTCAGATTACAATTCCTATTCCTATTTCCTATTTATACACCACACTCTTTTATTTTCACACACAATTCTCTCTCTTCCAATTTTTCTCTGGGATTGCACCTTGGGCTTTGGCAATAGAGATCCTAGACCGTCTCCATCAACCGCTAATTTCAGGCAATTGCTTAACCATAATTTATAAATTTAATGCTTGTGGTTCTCGTTGATTCAAGTTTTGATGCATGTAGAAACCCTTTTTATGCACTAAGGTTTGATTTTCTCTTTTTGTGATGATACCTGGCACATATATGGCCACCATCTTTTGATTCTAAATTTTGGGCGTGAGTTATTGTGGAGTAATTTTCTTTTATCAAGTTGTGGGACCCAATGATTGATCGGATCATATATATGGCCCGATCATACGTCCGTACATGGCTGGCGGGGGAGTTGATGTGGGACTTGATCAAGTGGGGCCCACTGTCCAGATCACCATGATGCGTTGGACCGAATTGGGTTTCTGTGGGCGGTTGTTTTAAGCTACTATTATGGAAAAGAAGTTCTGTGCATGAGGTTTGACCAGGACTTGTTTTTGGAAAAGAACTCCCATGTGACTTAACTTTAACACTTGTCAGAGCTTTCCCATGCAACCCATTAGTTTTTAGAATTTTAAAGGAAAGGTTATGTGTGGTTGGTTTTCTACTTGGACATGAATTGGAAAGAATGGTTCTGTGTGGAATGAAGTAGGAAACGTCTTGGACCCATAGGAATAGGAATGACTTGTGATGATGTCATCTCATTGTTACATGAGTACAGGACCTATGTGGTGGGATTATAGGAGAGAGTGGTGATGATGTCATCCCATGTGATCATAGGTTTCATAAATTAAAAATAAAGGCCTTAGTTTATTTATAAACCCAACTTAGACCTTTTGGTTTATTTTGAATGTGAAAAATGTTTTGGATGGGATCCTCATGTTTTTCTAAAATTATAAACTAAGATTGTGATTTATCATTATTTTTTTTACAAATTAAATATTAAATGATATATTTGGTTTTAAAGTGTTAAATTATATTTTTGTATTTTATTAATCGGATTATTGGACAGAGTAAATACCGTCCGGGCAAACGGTATATTACTAATGTGGAGTTTAGTACTTCGTATAACCTCGAGGAAATCCTAATGGATTCGAGCTCAACCCATCCTTATTGGAAAACCCTTAATTGGGTCTATGCACCATTGATTGAGAAGGGATGTGTTGATCTTTTATCTATTTAGAGATTCCTGTGGTTGTTGGGTACAGGACCTTATGTTTGACCTTAGGATTTGTTTGTAATTATTCTTTAACCTTCGGGTTTGCATATATGATTGTGAATGATGTTGATTTATTAGCTGCATACCCTACATTGATTGGATATGGACCGTGATGTGGCTTGGCATTTGATTGAGATATTGTAGAGGTTTATTCGAATGATTTGATTGGTATTCGATTGTGGATTGTTGTGCAGCCAGCCCTTCACTTTGACTTAGATTTCTGTGTCAGAGCTTTACAAGATCATTAGGTCTATTCTACTATGATATATATATGTATTTCGATTGGGTCATATTCGAACGACTGCAGTTGTAATTGGACGGCTGATCACCGATGTGTACGGACACTGTAATATCCGAATTTCGAACCGGTTTATCCGGCCTACGATTACGAACCGGTTTATGACCGCCGGCCTTCGAACGGGTTTTCCCGCTTTATAGTTAGGGCTGACCACCCAAAGCAGTGGCATTGCTTCTGTGTGATTATTGTATTGCTCTATTGTGTAGATTGGATTTAGGATATTCGTTCTTTTCGTCATTGTCACATTGTTATTCTCTTATGATTATTACCTGTCATTACTCACATTGGTCTTGTGTTTTATTTATGAATTATGCTTTCGTGCTTGCCGTTTAGTTTGTTTATTGGTGCATAGGTACCGATCCCTACCCTGCCGAGGAGACGGTGGAGGGTCAAACGTTTCAAGCGTTTGAACCAGTTGAAGAACCCGAGTTGAGAGCCGATGATAGCCACAGAGCCGTCTGAGTCCGCACGGGAGTGACTTTCATCATAGAGATACTTTTTAGGAACAAATTCTTCATAATGAACCTAATTTTATTTAGTTATTTTGTTTAATTTATTTTGGAAACTTTAACCTTAAAAATTCAGTTAGTTATGTGTTGGTTTGATTTTTAATATTGATACCAATTGATTTAATGCTTCCGCAAAGATTTTATTATGACTCACCATAGTTTGGAAATTTGTGGGTCCATATTTGGGAGCTTGTGTTGCATTAAACACAGGAAAATGATTGTTTATTCTTATTTTTCACGTCTTTCCCTGGTTGTATTTTGGGGACAAGAACTGTCACATTCCCAAAATACAACTAAGGGAAAACGTGAAAAATAAGAATAAATATTCAATTTCCTGTGTTTAATGCAACACAAGCTCCCAAATATGGACCCACAAAAATTTCGAAATACGATGAGTCATAATAAAATATTTGCGGAAGCATTAAATCAATTGGTATCAATATTAAAAATCAAACCAACACATAACTAGTTGAATATTTAAGGTTAAAGTTTCCAAAATAACCTAAATAAAACAACTAAATAAAATTAGGTTCATTATGAATAATTTGCTAGTAAAAATGTCTCTATGATGAAAGTCACTCCGACGCAGACTCAGACGGCTCTTTGGCCATCATCGGCTCTCCACTCGGGTTCGTCAACTGGCTCAAACGCTTGAAACGTTTGACCCTCCACCGTCTCCTTGATAGGGTAGGGATTCGTACCTATGCACCAATAAACAAAGTAAACAGCAAGCACGAAAGCATAATTCATAAATAAAACACAAGAACAAAGTGAGTAATGACAGGTAATGATCATAAGAGAATAACAATGTATCAATGACGAAAAAAATGAATATCCTAAATCCAATCTACATAATAGAGCAATACAATAATCACACAGAAGCAAAGCCACTGCTTTGGGTGGTCAGCCCTAACTATAAAGCGGGAAAACCCGTTCGAAGGCCGGCGGTCATAAACTGGTTCGTAATCGTAGGCCGGATAAACCGGTTTGAAATTCGGATACTACAGTGTCCGTACACATCGGTGATCAACCGTCCAATTACAACTGCAGTTGTTCGAATATGATCCAATCAATATACATATACATATCGTAGTAGAGTAGACCTAATGATCTTGTAAAGCTCTAACACAGAAATCTAAGTCAAAGTGAAGGGCTGGCTGCACAATAATCCACATCGAATGCCAATCAAATCATTCGAATAAACCTCCACAATATCTCAATCAAATACCAAGCCACATCACGGTCCATATTCAATCAACATAGGGTATGTAGCTAATAAACCAGCATCAATCACAATCATATATGCAAACCCGAAGGTCTATGAATAATCACAAGCCAATCCTAAGGTCAAACATAAGGTCTCGTACCCAACAACCACAGTAATCTCTAAATAGATAAAAGACCAATACATCATTTCTCAATCAATGATGCATAGACCCAATTAAGGGTTTCCAATAAAGATGGGTTGAACTCATATCCATTAGGATGTCTCCGAGGTCATACAAGGTACTAAACCCCACGTTAGTAATATACCGTATGCCCGGACGGTATTTACTTGGTCTAAAGATCCAATTAATAAAGTATAAAAATATAATTTTAACACATTAAAAACCAAAGACATCATTCAAAATTAATTTGAAAATAATAATGATAAGTACCAATCTTAATTTATAATTTTAGAAAAACCCGAGGATTCTATAACATTTTCCAAATTCAACCCTTTATAAAATGGGCCCAAGGATTTAATTTGGTTTCATAAAACAACAAGGCCCCACTGATAGATCTATGGTCTGAATTGATCATCAGTTCATTCTCCTTGGCCCCAGCACATGATTAAGTCCATAAAAAGGAAACCTCAAAAGTGGTCCAACGTTCTGCACATGTGTCCCTCCCTAGTGTCCTTTTGTTTTTCTTTCTTTTAATGCATGTAAAGGTCAAACCTCCCCTACCCCATGTATGTCAAAATTCCATTGATAATGGGCCCCACCAGATTATATGAAAAGAAACACTTGTCTAGTTGTCTTCGTATTCTGCAACTAGAGATCTTCCCCCTATATTTATTTTTTTGTTCTTTCCAGCCACACACACAGTACCTCGTTCCACGCCTGTAGCAACCGAGTGACTGGATAATGGGCCACATAGATCACAACCCTTAATAACCCACACAAGCAACGTAGCCCAGCCATGTACGACCGATGTCCCGACCAGATCCACGATCCAATCATCCCTTGGGTCCCACATCAAAATTAAATAAAATAAAGAAACCCAAGAAGACTCACGCCCTTAATATTAGAACCAATATCACATAGTGTAGATCTAGATGCAAGGTCTCATCACAAAAACAAGTAGAGAGAAGCAAACCTTAGGGCATAATAGGGGTTTCTACATGCATCAAAACTTGAATCAACGAGAAACATAAGCATTAAATTTATAAATTATGGTTAAGCACTTGCCTGAGATTAGCGGTTGATGGAGACGGTCTAGTATCTCTATTGCCAAAGCCCAAGGTGCTACCCCAGAGAAAAATTAGAAGAGAGAATTGTGTGTGAAAATAAAAGAGTGTGGTGTATAAATAGGAAATAGGAGTAGGAATTGTAATCTGACTTAAAGTCTAAAAATAATAGAGTTTCTTTTCTAAGAAGATAGGAGTTTGGATTAGAAAAGAATTATACCACAAAATCTGGCCTGGGTTAACTATGGGTTAGGACACCTATCCAACAAGCCTAACTCACCAAACCTAAGCCTAATGTGGTCCCCACTTAAACTAGTTGCGTATTTAATTAATATACAATCAATTATATAATAATTAAATAAAATAATATAATATATATCTATATATAAAATATCAAAACGTCACAATTCAAGCATATACTATCATAGAATTTTGAGGATAACAATAGGCATACATTTAGGTTTCAAAAATCATTTGAAAGAAGGGCATTTCCAACATGAATGCCAATTTTGGAGGGCAAATTGATTGTGAGGGGGTCGGATTAAAATAAGGGGGAGTTATGGGCTTGTTATCTTTGCAACAACAAGATTTTTCTCGATCTTTCTACGTTTTTTGTCATTAGGGAACTGAGATTTTAACATTATATTATCGTATAAAAACCATTTCAATATACTAGTACAATATTGCCTCACTTTGATCATTTTATGTATATAGGTTTTTCCTATTCTTCGTCAATGATATATATATATATATATTTATGTTCATCAACTAAAGACAACCTAGGGTGCCATATGTTTTTCTTTTTCCCTTTTTTCTTGGAAATGATTGCTGAAACCATACACACTATTTTCGTAACGTTCATGAGAGGAAAAATCTCTCAATTTACCTCTAAGATCGAAAGAAATAAATGATTGTATAACCTTTAACATCAAAGGTGATATATAAACCCTGATTTTTGTACAAGTTTGAGGGTTTAGGGTTCGAGATCTCTAGATTGGTCCACTGAATAAATCAACCCACTAGTGTGCAAAAAACAATAATCTACGCAGCGGAAATAAAATCACAAGCACACACCACAAGGACACTAAATTTAAGGTGGAAAACCCAAACCGGGTAAAAAAAATCCCGTACTGGATCTAATCAAACACTATGAATCTCGCAATTACAAGAAACTCAGATTTCTTCCCTAGATATCCCCTATCTAAAGATTGAAGTTAACTTGTGTCGCATCACGCTTCAACGACATCACACCTTTGATTACAACAGATCCAACGCTTGACTCCTCAAATCTTCTACGCAAGAAGATGATCTTTTACAAGGGATGCAGAAGAAATTTGCTCTCTAGAGTCTCGGCAGTACAGCTCTTCAAAAATCTCTAGAGAAAATTTGTCTCAATTTGATCACAAATTCAGAACTTGAGAGATGATCTTGTATCTCTTTGGGTTGTGAGAAACACCCAATATATAGCCCAAAATTCGTGCATAAGACTCCTAATTATAATCCTCTTAGAAAAGAAGTCCATCTCAAACTTTATCACAAAGTCTGGATCCAACTGGGCTCCAGCGCGTACCCTCGCTATAGCAAGGAGGCATGATTCTGCCTTGGCACATTTTTTTTGCCTTGCTGCCTGTCAACTGTCAACAAACATGACAGCCGTCATCATATATTTTAACAATCTCCCCCTTTTGGCAATTCATGGACAAATTTCCTAGAGCAATACAATAAGATCTACCCAAAAGAAAAACCCAAAATACAATGAATTTTTAAACAAAAAAATCAGCACTGTAGATCTTGAATTGCCTTTACTTGTAGAACTCCTCTAGGCTTCACTCTTCTCCCCCTAAATTTGTCCATAATTGACAAACAAAAATAATCATGCAGCTTCCGTCAACCTGGATGCAGTAGCTCCTCCTCGATTTTGACTCCCCCTCAATATGATCTTCATATCAACACTGGGGTGGGGACTTGACCTCCTTGATCAGAGCTTTTTATGATTAGCCACCCATACTTTTGTAGTTTGAACTTTCAGCCAGTGTGAGCAAACTCCTTAGGTAAATCAGATTTTCTAACCCAAATTGGAGTTGTGTTGGGTGGAGAAAAATTCTTCCGCCATTGCTTGGTCTTGGGTAAACTTTGCAGCTTCTTGCAATGGGGACGAATGTGTCCTTTCTTTCCACAATGGTGACAAGTGGATGTGCGTGCAGTGCATGACACATTCTTTTTCTTGAAACTACTCGACACATTATGTATATGTGCAGTATGTGGAGTAGCATGTGCAACACTTGAAACAAAAATTATTTTACCTTTAGCATTTGAAGTGGATGCACCATGATCATAACCGAGACCGCTTCTGTCAAACTGAGACTTCTGACTACACAAGATATTTGTAAGAGTCTTTGAACCGGTGTTCATCTTGTTTAGTAAAGCTTTTTTCACTTCTAACTCAGACAGAGTGATCTTCAGTTTTCCTTGCAAATCTTCTTTGTCAGATTTAACAGTCTCTATCTCTTGCTTCAGATTCACTATTTCTTGTTCAACCTTCTTAAACTTTTGACTCTCAGTGGTCAAAGTTTCAGTCGTGCAGATCTTTTGACTTTCCAAGAGATGAATCTTTTTAAGTGCCTGCTCTAATTCAATTTTCAATGCAAAATTTTCTTCTTGAGCAGCTTTAAACTTGATAGAGATCTTGTAGCCATACTTGGACATCTTAACACAATCAGCATATATTTTATGATACAACACTTCATAATCTTTCTCTTGATCTGACATCTCATCAACATGATCTTCATCAGTATCATTGTCAGATAGAGAATTAGCCATGAAATCCACAAACTTGTCATTCACAGTGTCTGTACCCTCATACACTGTCTGTAAGACTTCCCACGCTTCTTTTGTAGTTTTGCAAGTGGAAATCCTACGAAACTCTTCAGCAGATACTCCATTGTATATACTATTCACTGCCTTGTTGTTACAATTGGAGGCATGCTTCTCATCCTTTGTCCATTCAGCTTTAGGTTTAGGAACAGTTTGTCCACTAACCATAATTGTTGGTCTAGAGTAGCACTCCTCAACAATATCCCAAACATCATCATCAATGAACTTAAGGAACTCAATCATCCTTTGCTTCCAATATGCATAATTAGAGCCATCTAGTAAAGGGGGCTTAGAAGTTGATGTCCCTTGTCGATTGAACACCATTCTAGAAATCTCTTTAGATCAAACACAGCAAATTAGTGTAACCCGTTCTGATACCAATTGAGGGTTTAGGGTTCGAGATCTCTAGATTGGTCCACTGAATAAATCAACCCACTAGTGTGCAAAAAATAATAATGTACGCAGCGGAAATAAAATCACAAGCACACACCACAAGGACACCAAATTTTAGGTGGAAAACCCAAACTGGGTAAAAAACCATCGATCCATACTGGATCTAATCAAACACTATAAATCTCGCAATTACAAGAAACTCAGATTTTTTCCCTAGATATCCCCTATCTAAAGACTAAAGTTACCTTGTGTCGCATCACGCTTCAACGACATCACACCGTTGATTGCAACAGATCCAACGCTTGACTCCTCAAATCTTCTACACAAGAAGATGATCTTCTACAAGGGATGCAGAAGAAATTTTCTCTCTAGAGTACTCGGCAGTACAACTCTTCAAAAATCTCTAGAGAAAATTTCTCTCAATTTGATCACAAATTCAGAACTTGAGAGATGATCTTGTGTCTCTTTGGGTTGTGAGAAACACCCAATATATAGCCCAAAATTCGTGCATAAGACTCCTAATTATAATCCTCTTAGAAAAGAAGTCCATCTCAAACTTTATCACAAAGTCCAAATCCAACTGGGCTCCAGCCCATACTCATCCTCGCTATAACGAGGCATGATTCTGCCTTAGCACATTTTTTTTTGCCTTGCTGCCTGTCAACTGTCAACAAACATGACAGCCGTCATCATATATTTTAACAATCTCCCCCTTTTGGCAATTCGTGGACAAATCTCCTAGAACAATACAATAAGATATACCTAAAAGAAAAACCCAAAATACAATGAATTTTTAAATAAAAAAATCAGCACTGTAGATCTTGAATTGCCTTTGCTTGTAGAACTCCTCTGGGCTAGGGCATTCCCCGAGGTGAGACATACGTACTT